>CM022398.1:85882520-87082520 GCA_011833715.1 Carcinoscorpius rotundicauda
ACAAACAAATAACTTTATAAGAACGTTTCCGGAAATACTTACTGCTTCTTAAATATTAACTCAGTTAGTAGTACTTTCTGAGTATATTGAATAGACTGACAAAACTGTGGTAACGTTTTTTAAGTTACGATAATTTGTCCAAAATTAGGGACAGCAGCAGATAATCTTAGTAGTTTTTCCACGAATGAAAAATATAAAAACCAACCTATTTTTTTAATGGAACGTCACACAAACAAACGTTCACAGAAGTGTCGTCGGATATTGATTTAACTTAAACCGTAATTTGTTTTTGTACCGGAGGAGGGCGCGCTATTCATAGTATAAGAGATTAAGTTAAGTACCCCTATTTTTAAAAAATTTTTGCTATAGTGAAAAGTTATCATTGTAAGAATAAATGTCAATACTGATCAATGTGTCATATCAACCAACTGTATGCTTCCAAAAACAATATCAATATTTTCTTATTTTATTATATTATTAACCCTGCCCGATAATACTGCTATGTAACCTATTATATTGCCTTTCATCTCTCTGATTTAAAATCAATTTCTTGCCTTTATTTATCCAAAAGTCCCAACATTTTCGTGTGCGTTCAATAGAGAAAAGTAATTTTGATAAGCCGGTAACATCTTCCATCATTGTTATAAAAATGCTGTACTTTCATTTGTTTTTATTGTTTTTTCACAATGAACTGGGGTTTTCCAAGATCATTTTTTTGTCGCAGGGAAAATTGCGTAACGCGGGAATATCTATTCTCTATTCAATAAACAGAATCTTTTTAAAAGCCAATAACAGGGTACTTAACAAAATAACATATGATATTTTGTTTGGATGAGTGATTTTACGAAATTTCTCTTCTATTACCATAATTGTAAGTTAAAGGATTCGTTTTATACAATCTACGTGCAATATTGATGTTTGTTTTTCTAAATTTCGCACAAAGCTACTCGAGGGCTATCTCTGCTAGCGTCCCTAATTTAGTCGTGTAAGACTAGAGGGAAGGCAGCTAGTCATCACCACCCACCGCCAACTCTTGGGCTACTCTTTTACCAACGAATAGTGAGATTGACCGTAATCTTTTAACGCCCCCACGGCTGGGAGGGCAAGTATGTTTAGCGCGACGCAGACGCAAACCCGCGACTCTCAGATTACGAGTCACATGCCTTACGCGCTCGGCCATGCCTGGCCCTGTAGTATTGAAGATAATTTTTAAAAGGCACAGATGATGAACATAGAAAAGTCACAAAAACGAGCGCGTGCAACTAATTTGTTAATTTATCGCAAACAAAAAATTCTCTACAAAGAAAACACAAAAATAAAGTGAATAAACTGGAGAATGAATTAATATTTTCTATCAATGTCTGATTGTGATATACTCTGAAAAATTCTGTAAAGTTGTCTAGCTCCTCGTTAACATTCTTAGTTTCCATATAAGCCTACAAAGCCTCAATAATATTTGTATCGTGATCATATTCAGACAAAGTCATGGTTGTGAGTGTTTAATCAGTCCATTTTTCTCATCACATTAACTCCATGCTTAGAATCACTCTTTTGATAGAAGGTGAGTCTTTGAAGAACGATTTTCTTTGAGACAGAATTACATGATGAACAAATACTTCATTATGCCAGTCAGCAGTCAGGGTGCCATCAATTTTGTGTAAATTTTCAATAGTTCTTATACTGTAGAGGTGTATATGTTATACTTCGACCATGATTCTCTTCTGTGCCATTGAACAAACTATTATTATTTATTGACAAACAAGTTTGAACTAGATTTGTTGGGGGGAAAAAAGTGTCACTTTTTCATCTCTTCTCATTCTATGAAGTCTGATGGTTATTTTGGACTTTCAGTTGAATATATTTATAAAGTAGACTGTTTATTAAACCAGTTAAGACTCCTCGGTGTTAACGCATATCTTGAGATGGCATTCACACCTGTACTTACTGTTTGATCATTGGCAAAATCTGTACTGAGTTGTGTCACGAAAACAGCATACTTACAGTTGTTTATCGCTATTTTAAAAGACTGCGAACTATCTTTCGCAACTGATTCTATTATAGGCTGTTCTGGTTTCACATACTTTATTCAATTTCTATGCATTTGAGCATTTGCCAGGAATACATGAATATATACACCAGTGCTACTTTATGTACTCCATCACTGTATGGTATGCACTTTTTATAAGAAATTATGCTGAAGTCGCATTGTTTCAATGGTTGGATGACAGCCAGTCACGTGATTGTATTCTGGTGCAGTTCGTTTCCTTACAGTAGAGGAGTTGAAATCCCATAATGTTTATATTTTAAAATAATTTTATTCACTGTAACCATAATTATTCCCTTTTCGTACAAAATATATTGAGCTTTATCTTTCTGTTGATTAAAATTAAATCTAACCATTTCAAACGTTTATGGTTACTGTTCTATTGTTTTGATTGAGATGTCTATCGTGTTATTAACCTTTTGTAAATATTATTCTGGATCTTTCACCTCCAGGCCCGGCATAGCCAGGTGGTCAAGGCACTCGACTCGTAATCTAAGGGTCGAGGGTTCGAATCCCCGTCACACCAAACATGCTCATTCTTTCAGTCGTGAGGGCGTTAAATGTGATGGTCAGTTTAACTATTATTTGGTAAAAGAATAGCTCAAGAGTTAGCGGTGCGTGGTGATGACTTTCCCTCTAGTCTCACACTGCTAAACTAGGACGGCTAGTGCAGATAGCCCTCGTGTAGCTTTGCGCGAAATTCAAAAACCAAAACCAAAACTGTTATCTCCAATAATACCGTTTTGGATCGATCATGTCTTCTTATTAGTCTACAGATTTTAAGAACAACCAAACTGGTCTTGTGACGTCATGAAATCGACATAAATATCACGAACTGTGTTTGCCTGAATGTATTTTGTAAACTATTACAAGTGACACTGTTCCGAAAGTGTGATTTGTTCTAAGTTCATGGCCATCTCTGAATTGACGTATGGAATGAGATTCTTAAGGTTGCTCTTCCGAACTTCACAAAACATAAAATTCAAGAAAGATGCTGAATGTGAAAAATTTCCCAACTATTCTTATAGCTGCAGGTGACTGTGATAAAATATTGACAGAGAAATAAAACTGAAGGAGTGAGTTATTCGCGCATTACTTCACAATGAGTTAATCAGTGATTATGAATCTAAACTTGACTTGTCACGTTCTTAACGGTAATATGCTTAACATGTGTTTACAGACGTGACAGTTTATATCAAACTGTTCTGGAAACATCACGTGAAATTATAGGTTATAATAAACCTTTTTAACATATCAGCCCAGAGAGAACTAAGAAAGAACAAACACCAATCAGTATAACAAACAGTCATCATTGAGTATAATAAACAACCATTACTCAGTATAATAACCAACCATTACTCATTATAATAAACAACCATTACTTAGTATAACAACCAAACATTACTCAGTATAATAACCAACCATTATTCAGTAAAATAAGCAACCATTACTCAGTATAATCACCAACCATTACTCAGTATAATAAACAACCACTACTCAGTAAAATAAAAACCATTACTCTGTATAATAAACAAAAATTACTCAATATAATAGGCAACCATTTCTCAGTATAATAAACAAACATTACTCAGTATAATAAACAACCATTATTCAGTATAATAAACAGACATTACTCAGTACAATAACCAACCATTACTCAGTATAATAAACAACCATTACTCAGTATAATAAACAACCATTACTCAGTATAATAAACAACCATACTCAGTATAATAACAACCATTACTCAGTATAATAAACAACCATTACTCAGTATAATAAACAACCACCACATAGTATAATAAACAACCATTACCCAGTTTAATAAACAACCATTACTCAGTGTAATAAACAACAATTACTCAGTATTATAAAAAACCACCACTAAGTATAATAAACTACTATTACACACTATAATAAACTACTATTACACAGTATAATAAAAATATTTCTCAGTATATAAAACAAACATTACACAGTATAATAAAAACATTACTCAGTAAAATTAAGACACATTATTTAGTAAAATAAACAATTATTATTCAGTATAATAAGCAACCACTACTAAGTATAATAAACAACCATTACTCAGTATAATTATCAACCTATACTCAATACAATAACCAACCATTACTCAGCATAATAAAGAATAACCACTCAGTATAATTTACAATCATTACACAGTATAATAAATACATTACTCAGTATAATAAACAACCATTACTCAGTATAATAAACAATCATTCCGCAGTATAATAAACAACCATTACTCAGTATCATAACCAACCATTACTCAGTATAATAATCAACCATTACTCAGTATAATAAACAACCATTACTCAGTGTAATAAACAACCATTACTCAGTGTAATAAACAACCATTACTCAGTGTAATAAACAATAAATACAGAGTATATTAAACAACCAATACTCAGTATAATAAACAACCATTAATCAATATAATAAAGAACCACCACTCAGTATAAAAACAACCATTACTCTGTATAATAAACAGACATTTCTCATTACCATAACCAACCATTACTCAGTATAATAACCAACCATTACTAATTATAATAAAAAACCATTACTCAGTACAATAAACAAACATTACTCAGTATAATACACAACCATTACTCAGTATAATAAACATCCATTACTCAGTACAATAACCAACCATTACTCAGTACAATAAACAACCGCTACTCAGTATAATAAAAACCAACACTCAGTATAATAAACAACCACTACTCAGTATAATAAACAACCATTACTCAGTATAATAAACAACCATTACTCAGTATAATAAACAACCACCACTCAGTATAATAAACAACCATTACTCAGTATAATAAACAGACATTACTCAGTACAATAACCAACCATTACTCAGTATAATAACCAACCATTACTCAAAATAATAATGCTCCATTACTCAGTATAATAAAAGACCATTACTCAGTGTAATAAACAAAAAAAAAAGTATATTAAACAAACACTACTTAGTATAATAAACAACCATTACTCAGTATAATAAACAATCATTACACAGTTTAATAAAAATATTACTGAGTATAAAAAACAAACATTACACAGTATAATGAAAAACATTACTCAGTAAAATAAACAGTTATTATTCAGTACAATAAACAACCACTGCTCAGTATAATAAACAATCATTACTAATTATAATAAAAAACCATCACTCAGTACAATAAACAAACATTACTCAGTATAATACAGAACCATTACTCAGTATAATAAACATCCATTACTCAGTACAATAACCAACCATCACTCAGTACAATAAACAACCGCTACTCAGTATAATAAACAACCATTACTCAGCATAATAACCAACAATTACTCAGTAAAATAACAAACCATTACTCAATATAATAAAAACATTACTCAGTATAATAAACAACCATTACACAGTATAATAAACAACCATTACTCAGTATAATAAACAACCATTACTCAGTATAATAAACAACCGTTACTCAGTATAATAAAAAGACAATACTCAGTAAAATAACCAACCATTACTAAGTATAATAACCAACCAATACTCAATATAATATGCAACCATTACTCTGTATAGTAAACAAACATTACTCAGTATAATAAGCAACCATTACTCGGTACAATAAACAACCATTATTCAGTACAAAAAACAACCATTACTCAGTACAATAAACAACCATTACTCAGTACAATAACCAACCATTACACATAATAATAAACAACCGTTATTTACTATAATAAACAACCGTAACTCAGTATAATAAACAGAAATTACTCAGTACAGTAACCAACCATTACTAAGTATAATAACCAACCATTACTCAATATAATATGCAACCATTACTTACTATAGTAAAGAAACATTACTCTGGATAATAACTAACCAATACTAAGTATAATAAACAAACATTACTAAGTATAATAAACAAACATTACTCAGTAAAAAAATCAACCACTAATCAGTACAATAAACAACCAATACTCAGTATAATAAAGAACCACCAATAAGTGAAATAACCAACCATTATTCAGTATAATAAACAACCACCACTCAGTATATAAAAACAACCACTACTCAGTATCATAATCAACTATTACTGAGTATAATAAACAACCACCACTCAGTATAAAAATTAACCACTACTCAGTACAATAAACAACCATTACTCAGTATAATAAAGAACCACCACTCAGTATAATAAACAACCATTACTAAGTATAATAAACAACCATTACTGAGTATAATAAACAACCACCACTAAGTATAATAAACAACCATTACTCAGTATAATAAACAACACCAATCAGTATAATAAACAACCATTACACAGTATAATAAACAAACATTACACAGTATAATAAAAACATTACTCAGTACAATAAACAAACATTATTTAGTATAATTAAAAGTTATTATTCAGTATAATAAACAACCACTATTCAGTATAATAAACAACCACAACTCAGTTTAATAAACAACCAGTACTCAGAATCATAACCAACCATTACTCAGTACAATAACCAACCATTACTCAGTATAATAACCAACAATTACTCAGTATAATAAACTATCACTACTAAGTATAATAAACAAACATTACTCAGTATAATAAAGAAACATTACTCAGTTAAATAAACAACCATTACTCAGTACAATAAACAACCATTACTCAGTACAATAAACAACCATTACTCAGTGTAATAACCAACCATTACTCAGTATAATAAACAACCATTACTCAGCATAATAACCAACAATTACTCAGTAAAATAACAAACCATTACTCAATATAATAAAAACATTACTCAGTATAATAAACAACCATTACACAGTAGAATAAACAACCACCATTCAGTATAATAAACACCCACTACTCAGTATAATAAACAACCATTATTCAGTATAACAAAAAACCTCCACTCAGTGTAATAAACAACCATTACACCGTATAATAAAAACATTACTCAGTATAATAAACAAACATTACAGAGTATAATAAAAACATTACTCAGTAAAATAAACAAACATTATTTAGTATAATAAACAGTTATCATTTAGTATAATAAACAACCACTACTCAGTATAATAACCAACCATTATTAGTATAATAAACAACCAATATTCAGTACAATAAATAACCAGTGCTCAGTATAATAAACAACCATTACTAAGTATAATAAAAACATTACTCTGTATAATACGCGATCATTACACAGGGTAATAAAAATCATTACTCAGTATAATAAAGAACCACCACTCAGTGTAATAAAGAGCCATTACTCAGTACAATAAACAACAACTACTTAGTATAATAAACAACCATTACTCAGTATAATAAACAGACATTACTCAGTACAATAACCAAACATTACTCACTATAATAACCAACCATTACTCAGTATAATAACCAACGTTTACTCAGTAAAATAAACAACCATTACTCAGTAAAATAAAACAACATTTACTCAGTTTAATAACCAACCATTACTCAGTATAACAAACAACAATTACTAAGTATAATAAACAACAATTACTAAGTATAATAAACAACCATTACTCTGTATAATAAAAAAACACCACTCAGTATAATAAACAACCATTACACAATATAATAAATACATTACTCAGTATAATAAACAAACATTACACAGTATAATAAAAACATTACTCAGTAAAATAAAAAAACATTATTTAGTATAATAAAGAGTTATGATTAAGTATAATAATTAACCACAACTCAGTTTAATAAACAACCATTGCTCAGTATAATAACCAACCACTACTCAGTATAATAAACAACCATTACTCAGTACAAAAAACAACCACTGCTCAGTATGATAAACGATCATTACTCACTATAATAAACAACCATTATTTGCTATAATAAACAACCATTACTCAATATAATAAACATTTATTACTCAGTATAATAAACATCCATTTTTCAGTATAATAAAGAGACATTACTCAGTACAATAAACAACTATTACTCAGAATAATAAACAACCACCACTCAGTATAATAAACAAACATAACTTAGTATAATAAAAACATTACTCAGTATAATAAACACTCACTACTCAGTATAATAAACAACCATTATTCAGAAAAACAAAGAACCTCCACTCAGTGTAATAATTAACCATTACTCAGTATAAAAAACAACCACAACTCAGTATATTAAACAACCATTACACTGTATAATAAAATCGTTACTCAGTATAATAAAGAAACATTACAGAGTATAATAAAAACATTACTCAGTAAAATAAACAAACATTATTTAGTATAATAAACAGTTATTATTTAGTATAATAAACAACCACTACTCAGTATAATAAACAACCATTATTAGTATAATAAACAACCACCACTTAGTATAATAAAAAACCATTACTCAGTATAATAAACAACCATTACTCAGTATAATAAACAGACATTATTCAATATAATAAACAATCATTACACAGTGTAAAAAACAACCACCACACAGTATAATAAACAACCACTACTCAATATAATAAAAAACCATTACTCAATATAATAAACAACCATTACTCAGTATAATGAAGATCCACTAGAAATTATAATAAACAACCACTACTCAGTAAAATAACAAACTATTATTAGTATAATAAACAACCAATACTCAGTACAATAAATAACCACTGCTCAGTATAATAAACAACCATTAGTAAGTATAATAAAAACATTACTCTATATAATAAAAGATCATTACACAGGGTAATAAACAATCATTACTCAGTATAATAAAGAACCACCACTCAGTGTAATAAAGAGCCATTACTCAGTAGAATAAACAACCACCACTTAGTATAATAAACAACCATTACTCAGTATAATAAACATCCAATTTTCAGAATAATAAGGAGACATTACTCAGTACAATAAACAACTATTACTCAGTATAATAAACAACCACCACTCAATATAATAATAAACCATAACTCAGTTTAATAATGAACCATTACCCAGTATAATAAAAAACCATTATTCAATATAATAAACAATCATTACACAGTGTAAGAAACAACCACCACACAGTATAATAAACAACCACTACTCAATATAATAAAAAACCATTACTCAATATAATAAACAACCATTACTCAGTATAATGAAGATCGACCACTCAGTGTAATAAACAAGCATTAGTCAGTATAATAAACAACCACCACTCAGTGTAATAAACAACCATTACTCTGTATAATAAAAAACCACCACTCAGTATAATAAAGAACCATTACACAGTATAATAAAAACATTACACAAAATAATAAAGAAACATTACACAGTAAAATCAAAACATTAGTCAGTAAAATAAACAAAATTTATTTAGTATAATAAACAGTTAATATTCAGTATAATAAACAACCACTACTCAGTTTAAGAAACAACCATTACTCAGTATAATAACCAACCATTACTCAGTATAATAAAAAACTATTAGTCAGTTCAATAAACCGCCACTGCTCAGTACAATAAACAACCACTGCTCAGTATAATAAACAATCATTACTCAGTATAATAAATAACCATTACTCAGTATAATAAACAATCAATACTGAGTATAATAAGCAACCATTACTCAGTATAATAAACAACCATTATTCAGTATAATAAAGAAATATTACTCAGTACAATAAATAACATTTACTCAGTTTAATAAACAACCACCACTTAGTATAATAAACAACCATAACTCAGTTTAATAAAGAACCATTACTCAGTATAATAAAGAACCATTACTCAGTATTATAAAAAATCATCACTAAGTATAATAAACAACCATTACTCAGTTTAATAACCAACCATTACTCAGTATAAAAAACAACCATTACTCAGTATAATAAACAACCATTACTCAGCATAATAACCAACAATTACTCAGTACAATAACCAACCATTACTCAGTATAATAAAAACTTTACTCAGTATAACAAACAATCATTACACAGTAGAATAAACAACCACCATTCAGTATAATAAACACTCACTACTCAGTATAATAAACAACCATTATTCAGTATAACAAAGAATCCCCACTCAGTGTAATAAATAAACATTACTCAGTATAATAAACAACCACAACCCAGTATAATAAACAACCATTACACTGTATAATAAAAACATTACTCAGTATAAAAAAGAAACATTACAGAGTACAATAAAACATTACTCAGTAAAATAAACAAACATTATTTAGTATAATAAACAGTTATTATTTAGTATAATAAACAACCACTACTCAGTATAATAAACAACCACTACTCAGTATAATAACCAACCATTATTAATATAATAAACAACCAATACTCAGTACAATAAATAACCACTGCCCGGTATAATAAACAACCATTACTAAGTATAATAAAAACATTACTCTGTATAATAAACGATCATTACACAGGATAATAAACAAACATTACTCAGTATTAAAAAACAATCATCACTATGTATAATGAAGAAACACCACTCAGTGTAATAAAGAGCCATTACTCAGTACAATAAACAACCACCACTTAGTATAATAAACAACCATTACTCAGTATAATAAACAACAATTACTCAGTATAATAAACAGACATTACTCAGTACAAAAACCAAACATTACTCACTATAATAACCAACCATTAGTCAGTATAATAAATAACCATTACTCAGTACAATAAGCAACCAATACTCAGTACAATAAACAACCTTTACTCAGTTTAATAACCAACCATTACTCAGTATAACAAACAACAACAACTCAGTATAATAGAAAACAATAACTCAGTATAATAAAGAATCATTAATCAGTATAATAAAAAACCACCACTCAGTATAAAAAAAAACCATTAGTCAGTATAACACATACATTACTCAGTATAATAAACAAACATTACACAGTATAATAAAAACATTACTCAGTAAAAAAAACAAACATTTTTTAGTATAATAAAGAGTTATGATTCAGTATAATAAGCAACCACAACTCAGTTTAATAAACAACCATTACTCAGTACAAAAAACAACCACTGCTCAGTATAATAAACAATCATTACTCACTATAATAAACAACCATTATTTGGTATAATAAACAACCATTACTCAGTATAATAAAAAATTATTACTCAGTATAATAAACATCCATTTCTCATTATAATAAAGAGACATTATTATGTACAATAAACAACTATTACTCAGTATCATAAACAACCACTACTCAGTATAATAAACAACGATAACTCAGTTTAATAATGAACCATTACTCAGTATAATAAAGAATCATTACACATTGTAAGAAACAACCACCACATAGTATAATAAACAACCACTACTCAGTATAATAAAAAACCATTACTCAATATAATAAACAACCATTACTCAGTATAATGAAGATCCACCACTCAGTGTAATAAACAAGCATTAGTCAGTATAATAAACAACCACCACTCAGTATAATAAAGAACCATTACACAGTATAATAAAAACGTCACACAGAATAATAAACAAACATTACACAGTATAATAAAAACATTACTCAGTAAAATAAACAAAAATTATTTAGTATAATAAACAGTTAATATTCAGTATAATAAACAACCACTACTCAGTATAATAAACAATTACCACTCAATATAATTAACAATTATTACACAGTATAATAAAACCATTACTCAATAAAATAAACAAACATTATTTAGTTGTAATAACTTGTTATTATTCATTATAATAAACAATTACTACTCAGTATAATAAACAACCATTACTCAGTATAATAAACAACCACTACTCAGTATAATAAAGAACCACAACTCAGTATAATAAACAACTATTACTCAGTATAATAAACAACCATTACTCAGTACAATAAAAAACCATTACTCAATATAATAAACAACCATTACTCAGTGTAATAAGCAACCATTACTCAATATAATAAACAAACATTATTCAGTATAATAAAAAACATTACTCAGTATAATAAGGAACCACCACTCAGTATAATAAACAACCATTACTCAATATAATAAACAACCACTACTCAGTATAATAAACAATTACCACTTACTATAATAAACAAATATTACACAGTATAATAAAACCATTACTCAATAAAATAAACAAACATATTTTTGTAATAAGTGGAGTATTAATTTAATATAAACAATTACTACTCAGTATAATAAACAACCATTACTCACTATAATAAACAACCACTACTCAGTATATTAAAGAACCACCACTCAGTATAATAAAAAACCATTACTCAGTATAATAAACAACCATTACTCAGTATAATAAACAACCACCACTCAGTATAATAAACAACCATTACTCAGTATAATAAACAACCATTGTTTTGAATTTTGCACAAAGCTACACGAGGGCTATCTGCACGAGCTATCCCTAATTTAGCAGTGTAAGACTAGAGGGAAGGCAGCTAGTCAGCACCACCCACTGCCAACTCTTTGGCTACTCTTTTACCAACGAATAGTGGGATTGACCATAATTTATAACGCTCCCACGCCTAAAAGGGTGAGTATGTTTGGTGTGACGGGGATTCAAATCTGCAACCCTCGGATTACGAGTCGAGTGCCTTAACCACTTGGGGTACTATTTTATCAATGAATTATAATGAGATTGACAATCACATTACAATTCCCCCTCTGCTGAAAGAGCGAGCATATTTGGTGGGATGGGGTTCGAACTCGGAAGTGGCAGGCAGATCTAGAGCTGAGCTTCCTATCCTCCAGATCCCACCAGGGCCTTTGCCTGTATAAACAATTTATAAAGTTTAAAGGAAAGGCTATCACTGACTTAAATTTGAACTTAGTTTTTTATCATTCTCCGTTTATGTAAACTAGTCAATATGTTTTAACAAAAACTTTATCAAATGTTTCATTGTTTAATGTGAAATCTGTAAACAACTAATCATGTAAAGAAGAATGACGCACCACCCCCCCAGTGGCTCAACAGTATCTCTGCGGATTTACACGCTGAAATCCGGGTTTCGATACCCGTTGTGGGCAGAGCATAGATAGCCCCTTGTGTAGCTTTGTGCTTAATTCAAAACAACAAGAATGATGCATTAATTTATTTTCACAGGAAAACTAAAACAAAGCACTTTTTTTTTCTATTTTAGTTAAAAGGCCGGGTGTGGACTCAGTAGCCAACATGCAGGACTGCGCATCTTAAGACCCAAGGTTCAAGCCGAGGTGTGCCACATGTTTCATATCTTTAAAAAGAAAAAAGTTTTACCTGTATTGGTCATACTTGTTACTCCTTTAATGTAGGTGGTAAATATTAAATAATTGGTTTCTATCTCACTCGTAAACAAACTAAGTGAGGTATTGATACACCTGAAACTAACAGTTAACCTGACTGTTGCATAAGGGGTTCGTTCAGGTTTAAACTACCAAATACAAGTGCGATTAAGGTAATGGGAACTACATTACAGTGTTTCTTTAATATTTGTTTGGGTCGTAGCCTCTTATACATAGTGAATCTGTGCGGATGTTTTGTCCTTATTTTATATAGTTTTCTTGAGATTTAAGGCCAGATGTGACAGCGTGATAAACTGTGAATTCAAATGTTTATGACTCGCGTCCTGTTGCCATAAAAGGAAACCACGCTCCATGTTATGGTGCCATGGATTGATTGTAAAAATGGCGACTACTGTAGCCAAAGAATTGGCATTAGGTGTTGCTGGGTAGCTGCTTTTCCCTCTTCTCTGGTCTGGCAAGATTCGATGGCCATGGCACTTGACTCACAGGTTGTAGGTTCTAGTCTCCATTGCAAAACTTGCTTTCCTTTTCAGCCACCGAGGCATTATAATGGGACAGTCAATCCCACTATTAGTAAGTAAAATAACACCTCAAGAGTTGACGTTGGGTGCCATTAATCAGCCACCTTCCCTCTAGTTTACCACAACTAAATTAGGAACGGCTAGCTCAGATAGCCCTCAAATATCTTTACGTAAATTTCCAAAACAAAACAAACCTTTTACTCTATCAATTTAAAATTAGAGACAACAGTCACAGATTGACGTTACAAGTTGACGTGTTTAGTTTATCATTTTTAGTCTTTTTATTCAAAGCAAACCAGCCATAAAGAGATTAAAAATTATTAGCTATAGCACACTTACCGTTTATTATACCACTGATCTACACTAATTCCCTAAAAAACATAACATTACATGAAGGGAAAAGTTTCATCTGTTTTTCTTGATGGTCGGTTTTAAATATCTAAATTTCGTAAGCTGTTTGGACCTCAGATGATGGGAGCTGCGTTTTATAAAATGCTAATCATACTTCATGAGGCCTGAATATTCTAGTAGTTTATCGCTGTACACACGAGCCATTGACCACAGGTAATATATTATAGATTTGTTTCACGGATAATTCCTCAACGATCAATACTTCAATGCTACCACGGATACAATTTTGGATGATAGACATTACACGCACTTTTTCCAAGAAGGACAATTGTTTAGCGAGATGGTTAAGTGTTGCAAAGCTAACGTACACAACGTTTCATAAAAAAAATCTTCAATGTACTTCACAGAAGTAAAAAGAGATTTTGTACAGAGGAGCATTTTAAACAAAAAAAGTGCTCATAAACTTCACCCCAAATATTTCTAAGAATTTAACTTCATCCATACATTTACAAAAAAAACTATATTTGAAAAAAAACTCTAATGTAAATACAAAAAAGTATTACGATAAAACTGAACACATTTCCTGGTACTGTTAGCATAGCAATAAATAAGAAATTAAAGTTAACAGAGTTATATTATTTTGGATTTCGTGCAAAGCTACTCAAGGGCTATCTCCGCTAGCAGTCCCTAATTTAGCAGCGTAAGACAAGAGGGAAGACAACTAATCATCGCTACTCACCGCCAACTCTTGGGCTACTCTTTTATCAACGAATAGTAGGATTGACCGTCGCATCATAACGTCCCCACGGCTGAAAGGGCGAGCATGTTTGGTGCGACCGGGATTCGACAAACCCACGACCCTCGGATAACGACTCGAATGCCTAGTCTCACCGGGCCATGCCGGGCCGGTTAACAAAGGTTCATAAATCAAACATTCACAAACTTCCAGTCACAATTCGATTTTTTCTTCCAATGAAAAGATTTGTTGAAGAAATTGAAATAACAACAATACTATTCGAACACACACTTATCAAATACCTCAGTGCGTTTCTAATGACCATTGTCACAAATATTTCAATACTATGCCTGAAAATATAATTAATAGTGAATGTGTCCAACGGATGATTTGATATATTGTTGGGTTTTGTTTGTTTTTTCGATACCGTTTTCACCGGTGTATAATAAGATGAAAGTAACTGCAGTCCTTTGAGGCCTCGATGTATAGAGCGACCTCTATTGTAAAGCAAGTCTAGAATGTTGCTTTTATAAATAAATTCTCAGAAGGCATTTTTAAACTGCACTAAGCTACGCTCTAGCGTAATCAACACAACCACAAACGTGTTTTTTACGTTCTCCAAATGCTGTCGTTCGATGCAGCATAACTTAAGTCACAGATATGTAACAAAGAACTTTCTTCACGGATGATTTTTTTCTATTACAAAATAAGCTATGAGACCTTAGACACGAAAAAATACATCAATCGAACGGGTTTCACCTCCCGAGTCCAAAACTATAATAAAATCTCATATAGACCAAGAGATGGCAAAGCTATGATATAAAAGTTTGTATTTTAAAAACTTTTAGCCATTCAATGAGTCGCTACGCCGCGGCTAATAAAATAGGCTTAATAGTAATGTATTATAACAGGCAAATAATTATAATCGTGCTTTGCTAACTTGGAAAAGACATTCACTTCAAAACAATATTTCCTGAAAGCAAGAAATTAATTTTATTAACTAATAGTATTTCGTTCACTTGTGTTTGTTATGCTCTAGTCAACTTAATTATCTCTGTGTTTAGTTAAATGCGTCGTCGATAATGAAATCAGTGAAAATGGTGTGGCTGTTTTGTTTTTTTATTATTTTGAATCGCTCAAGTACGTGATACTGGATTACCAGTTTAGAATTACAGAAGGTTTTATCACTACTTGTTTGGAAACTTTCTGTAGAAATCCGCTTAGCTCTTCCTTTATTCAATATTTAATACTTAGTTGTTATATTTTAGTAGTTTATAATTCTTTTGTTAATTTTTAAAAACTTTTAAAATGCTTTGTAATCGGAAAATGAAAAGATAAATGGAAATGGAATACTGATTTGTTCTATTTGTCCAAATTTTAAAATTAATCGTATTTCTATTTGTATAAGATGACGTTGCTTCTGATATAGCGCATGCGCCTAAATATCGGGGGTCACCACGGAATTGGTGGCTGATGTAGTTTTCACTTTCTGCAAAATCTCGTTGTTAAAGGTATGTGACAGAGAATTTGATATGTACGACTGTTGTTGAATTTTAGTTTTTTACATGTTTTTGTTTTATAAAGAAATACATTTAAAATTTATTTTGCCACCCCTTGTTTTTATATCATATTTGAATAGTACCGTGGTTTACAGTGTGTTTTGTTAAAGTGAATCTATACTGTCGTTGTAATTATGGTACATCAAACGTGAGTATACATACTCTGTGAATTGCTTTGTTGTGGTCTGTACGCCTATAGAGGAACGAAAATTGGAATAACAGAAAGAAAAACTGGCTGAAAACCGATGTAATATATTTTCGTTTGTTTTGAATTTCGCGCAAAGGTACACGATGGCTGTTTGCGCTAGCTGTCCATTATTTAGCAGTTTAAGACTAGAGGGAAGGCAGCTAGTCATCACCACCCACCGCCAACTGTTTGGATACTCTTTTAACCAATAAATAGTGGGGATGATCGTCACATTATAACGCCCCCACGGCTAAAAGGGCAAGCACGTTTGGATCGACGGGGATTCGAAACCATGACTTGGATTACGAGTCAAGTGCCTTAACCACCTGACCATGCCGGGCCCAGTGTCCTGTGAATTGCTTTGTTGTGGTTTGTAGGCCTATTATGGAGCAAAAACCAGAATAACAGAAACACTGGCAGAAAACCTAAATAAACATGTAGTGATATATCGGCTTTAGAAATTAAATTAAACTTTTGGAAAAGTTTGGTTTCTCTGTTTTCGTTAATAATGTAGGTGTTGAGCTGTCACTACTAGTATTAATATCAATACGAAAACTAGGAAACAGTTTAATTTTACATTAATTAGAAAATAAACCATAAATTACTTGTCAGTTCAGCATCTGTTAAAGTTTTGTCTTGCACAACAGCAAAAAATTACACACTGACTGATCCACGTTTTAAAATTGAGTTGAGTAAAATATTAATTTTTGTTTTTAATTAACTTGATACCAAATCTGAGGTCCAAATTTATTTGAACTGTATCATTTGATAACTAGGAAATGCATAACGTGTTTTGTTTACATTTTGAAATTTAAAATGTTTTCGTTTTTAGTGGGCCTGACGACTGAAGAATGTTTTAAGAGGGGATGGTAAGAGTTATCATGGAAATTGTATCCCACTTCCATAGTGGTTAAAAATACTGAGAGAATCTGATGAAACATTTACACCCTTTTTTTTAGACATAAAAGGAAATCAACAAGGATTTGCTAAATTGGAACATTTTTTGTCAATTTGTTGGCTTTTATTATGTGTTATCTGAATAATAAAAAGGTGTAGGCTTGGTTTACTTTGATTTTTAAAAAACCCTTTTGTCAGGTGTAACACAAAGGATTAGCTAACAAAATCACATTGATGGGGAAAGGGTTTGTAAATTGAATTGTGGAGTGGTTGAACAAGAAAAAGTGAAATTTATTAATGGATTAAAACTGTCCTTGTTATTTATGGACTATCTATAACTGTATTGAGGATGTTATAGTGTAAAACAGTTTGGAAAAGGTAGTTAGATGAATATTTGGTGAATGGCATTTATTGTGCAAGATAAAGTGTTTGGGATATCATAATTGGAATTACATGTCGGGGATAAATATTCATCCAAATAATTCTCCAAAAAATATGGGAATTACTTTGTGATTTTGAAAATTCTGGAAGAATTTTGTGTCATGAAAAACAGTTAAGAGGAAAATGTCAAAAATTGGAAAGGAAAAGAAAAAGAAACTATTGATTATGTGGTTTTGTAGTTGAATCTCTGTTATCAGACACAGTGAAAAACTAATGAAATAAGATTAGAACCTTGGTTGAAAGTGCAAGAAAAATTCATTTGAGGGAGGAAGGGATTTCTCTTTAGGATGTGTTGAAATTCATTTGAGGGAGGAAAGGATTTCTCTTTGGGATGTGTTGAAATTCATTTGAGGGAGGAAGGGATTTCTCTTTGGGATGTGTTGAAATTTTGGAAAAAAACTTTGTCTAAGGAACGAAGAAGCTAAAAAACTTCTTATTCTTAGTCCTAGAAAATATACAAAAATACCTTTTGGAATTTTGTTTTTATTTAACAGTGAATATAAAACAAACAGTCTGGTTTGCATACTTAAAAGTGAGAGAAATTCCACCCAGTTGTTTCTGTAAATACAAATTTGTAATATTTATCATCATATTCATGTTCTATACATACTTTGTACAGACAGCACATAAATCTGGTCTGATCTTTTCACTTACAAAGAGTTCTGTACTTCTACCTGTTATTCTTACAGGAATGACTAACATATTCTCAGAAGAAAGGTCCACACCTTTCATATTCATCTTTCATAATTTTGTATGCATTCATTATTATATGTTTAGATATATACACACATACATGGCAAGAATCTCAGTTTTGTCATTATGTATCCATGTATTCACACACATACACAAGATGGGTCACAGTTTTGTTAGAATATATATGTGTATACACAAACATATATATACATGTATACACACATATGTACATATACATAATGCAGACAGGCCATAGTTTTATCATTGTGTATATATACAGTCATGTGACAAAGTTAGGGCATCCTATGAAAGCCTGTGTATTATTGTAACATTTTTGGATATATAGACATTTAATCTCAATTTTAGTAATACTGAGAGAATATAGGAATATAACTAAACAATTAAAACTGAAGAAAAGACTTTTCAAGATCTGAAAATGTAATTCTATTTAATAATGGATATTCTAACTGAGGAAAAGTTAGGACACCCCCACATTTATTGCCATTTAAAATGGCTCAACTCACACACAGGTGTATCACACCAGGTGCACATGACTAGAAGATCATTACTCGGCATTTTAAATGAAGCTTGTCCTATTTAAACCTCAGACATTTAGTTTGGTGTGCTCCTGACTGTTGAAGTGAGAGTGAGCACCATGGTGAGAGCAAAAGAGCTGTCTGAGTTCTCCAGAAAGAAAATTGTAGCAGGTTATAAATCTCATAAGGGATTTAAAAAGATCCCAAAAGATATTGAAATCAGCCATTCCACTGTGTGGAAAATAGTCAACAAGTGGAGGACTTTCAAAATAACTGTCAACATGCCCAGGTCTGGTCGTTCAGGCAAGATTCACTCTGAGAGCAGACCGCAAGATGCTACAAGAGGTCTCCAAACACCCTTACATGTCATCACGGAACCTACAGCAGGCTCTGGCTACTGTTGATATGAAAGTGCATGCCTGTCTCTGCAATCAGAAAGAGACTGCACAAGTTTAACTTGCATGGGAGGTGTGCAAGGAGGAAATTTTTGCTCTCTAGAGAAACATCAAGGCCAGACTGAAATTTGCCTGAGAGAATGTGGACAAAGACCAGGACTTTTGGAATAATGTTCTTTGGACAGATGAATCCAAAATTGAATTATTTGGACACCAGAACAGAGGACATGTTTGGCATAAACCAAAAACAACATTGCAGGAAAAGAACCTCATACCAACTGTGAAGCATGGAGGTGGAAGTGTCATGGTTTAGGGCTGCTTTGCTTCATCAGGACCTGAACAGCTCACAATCACAGAATCCACCACGAATTCTACTGTGTATCAGAGGGTGCTTGAGGATCATGAGAGTCCATCTGTAAGAAATTTAAAGCTAAAGCGGACCTTGACCCTGCAACACGACAATGACCCAAAACATACCAGTAAATTCACCAAGGACTGGCTTAAAACTACGAAATAGAGAGTCCTGGAATGGCCGAGTCAAAACCCAGGTCTTCATCCCATTGAGATATTGTGGGGTGACTTGAAATGGGCTGTACGTGCAAGAAACCCCTGAAACATCTCACAGCTGACAGAATTCTGCATTGAGGAGTGAGGCAAACATTCTTCAGACCGATGTCAGAGACTGGTAGATGGCTACAAGAAGCATCTCACTGCAGTTATTTCAGCCAAAAGGGGTAACACTAGCTATTAGGGGGTAGGGTGTCCTCACTTTTTCCTTAGTTCAAATATGCATTTTTGTAGTATGACATTCACAGAAGATTTTAAAGTCTTTACTTCAGTTTAGTTATATTGTTTGTGTTCTAAAGAGGGCTATTTAGGTAACATTTAGGCTAACTGCTCTTTCTTTTCAAACATTCCACCATCATATTGTGATTTTCCATAAATAAAATGTAAGAATTGTTACTTGGAGCTTTATTTTTAAGTGACAGTTCATTGACATTTTATGTCGTTTACCTTTGCTGTCATTGACATTTTATGTCATTTACCTTTGCTGTACTGCTTGTAAAGATCATTTATTTAGCATTCATTGTTGGTTTGGAAGGTGAACAATGTTTGGTGTTAGCTAATGAAATAGTAACCCAAGCAACACAGTGGCCACTTATCCCAGACATCGCCCACAGGTAAAAAAAATATTCATCATAATAGTTTGTATTTTTTACATGAGTTAAAAACATAACTGAAACATAATTTAATGAGCAACTCGGCAGAGATTTGTATGCATCTGGTGACAAGGTTTATCACTAACGAACAGTTCTGTTATTGAGGATCATACAATGGAAGAGCATATGCTACAAGTTTAGCATTTTAGCTTTTCGACTTGGTCCAGCATGTCGTAGTCTGGCCTGGAAATTCAACACCACAAACAATTTATTTGCACTCGTAAAGGAATATAAAGTTAAAATTCAGGCTCAAGAGGACAGTGGCTCACAAAAGACTCTTACCTTCTGAGGCAAAAAAGAAATGCAAGATATTCAAGAAATTCCTGTTTGTGGATAACAATGGAATGAAGGGTTATGGACCTCAGTCAGAAAACCCAGATTCAAAGTTCATAGAACTGAAAAATGATTTGTTAAATCTACCAGTTACAAAAGAACAACAAATTAAAGTAGAAAACAAACACAAGGTCAGAAAAACAAGTGTTCTTGGAGGACAGAAAGGGAACAGTGACTTGCAGCTTCCCACTTTAAAGAAATTTGCAAGATGAAAGATTCTACATCATGCAGCTCCAAAATGAAAATAATTTTATAAAGTTCTTTCTCTGTGCCTCCAATAGAGTATAGTAAAAGCAACAAGAGAAATGCCATGCTTGCTTACTCCACTAGAACTGGAAACCAAGTACATGATCGTGACCTATTTGTGGACATAGAGAATAGTTATTTAGCAGCATCCCAAATGCCACTGCAATGTTTGATGGTATTATTGAAGTCCGGTGCTTACTGAAGGCTTAGAAAATGACTCCTTCACAGGCTACACCGTCAATCAGAGATTTCTGTTGTACTTTACTTGGTAATACTTTGAAACTGAAAGATACACATAGGTCTTATTACCAAGTACGGGGTCATCTTCGTATGACTTGGTAATAATTTTATAATTTAATTATTTGGACACCCCTTTAGGTGACATTTCTGGAATAACAAAATGCCTCCTAAACTGGATCAGTTTAATTTTTACGCATTATTGTCAGAAATATTAAACACGAGAACCAGTCTATGTTCTTGAGGCCAAAAGAAAAATGAACGTAAGAAAAACAAAATGAAATGGGCCTGGCATGGCCGAGCGCGTTAAGGCGTGCGCTCGTAATCTGAGGGTCACGGGTTCGCATCCCCATCGCGCCAAACATGCTTGCCCTCCCAGCCGTTCGGGTGTATAATGTGACGGTCAATCCCACTATTCGTTGGTAAAAGAGTAGCCCAAGAGTTGGCGGTGGGTGGTGATGACTAGATGCCTTCCCTCTAGCCTTACATTGCTAAATTAGGGACGGCTAGCACAGATAGCCCTCGAGTAGCTTTGTGCGAAATTTCAAAAACAAACAAACAAACAAAATGAAATGTAAATAATCTTCTAAAAGGTTTCTTTGAACCTTTCTTATGATACACGTCCTGTTTTGTAAAGCATCACACCGGCATTGTGTTTTATTGTGCGTGTCTTCAAACAAGTTAAATACGTAAGACTTTTATCAATCAGTCTTTACGTTACGAATTTTTGTTGTTGATTTAAAATGCAAGCATTTATAGTGTAAATAAAAGTTTAAAAAATATATGCATTTTCACTTTGTCGAAGTTGACAATATTACATTACAAAACACACGTCTGTGTAAAATCTATTTTTTTTACAAAGTTGCATGGTTCAACTTCACAGTTTGGATTTGTTAGTTTTCATTACGTAATATAAACAATATAAATACATTACGAAAATAGTTTATAAATGCTTTCAATACTCTGTAGTTATTTTGTTGTATTATTATAAATGAGATTTTTAATTAAAAATAATCGCAAATGAATTGCAACTTTTGATCAGTTTCGAACTTGTCTAGATTTGTGACGTTAGCTGTTTTTTTCCTGGAAACTTGTTTATTTACCACATAAATATTCTAAATAACTTGTATTTGTAGGTCTTGATAACGAGAAACCCACGTGAAATAAAAGTTTCTTCGAACGGCTGTTTTGGCAATTAACGCTGTTATTGACAAGAAGAGAACAACGTTTCGACCTTCGTAGGCCATCTTCAGGTTGACCTGGGAAGCGTTGTTTTCTCCTTTTTAATAAAAGTCGATAACCATAACAGCCATTCTGAGATACGTATTTGCAGTTGTGTCTTCTGACGTTGTTTCTCGTGTAACCTGGAGCATTCCCTGTAGCCATGGCAGTCGCACATCGATTTAAAATAGGTGGAAATACCTTTGGTATGGGACCAATTATTTTCCAGTTCACGGTCAAGAATGCAAAATAAATATAGTAAATTGCTACGTATAATGATATATAAATGCGTTAATTTTATTTTACACAATCATACAAAATATTTACATGTAAATATTTTACACGTGTGTTTAGTGTTATGTCATTTATCTTCCAAAGCATTGTTATATTGAAATTCTCACATCAAGTGTGTTTTTATAAAACAACTTATTACGTGGTTATGAATATTCCTGCATTTTAGTTTTATGTAATTATAATTATGTGTTTGTCAAGTTTAATTAATTCACAGGAAATTCAGTTTTATACAAATATATGTCGGGAAATGTCTTCCATTTATCTATGACAGTGCTGGTTTCGAGTGGTTCACTTCTAACCAGTGTAGTTATGTATTGTTTGTTTGTTTTCATTTCGTGCAAAGCTACACGAGGGCTATCTGCTCTAGCCGTCCCTAATTTTGCAATGTAAGACTAGAGGGAAGATAGCTAGTCATCACCACCCACTGCCAACTCCTGAGCAACTCTATTACCAAGTAATAGTGGGATTGATTATAACATTATAACGCCCCCACGGCTTTGAAAGGGCGAACATGATTTCATGTGACGGGGATTCGAACTTGCGACCCTGGGATCACAAGTCGAATGCCTTAACCACCTGGCCATGGGGGTTGTGTGTCTCAGGATGGCTGGTATGGATATTAATACTTTTACTAATGAAACAGAGAACAACGTTTTGAACGAAGATACATTTTCACTTCAAGTAGGTTTCTCGCCATCGCGAGACAATTTAGTTGTCACTTGACCTGCTTCTGTGTAGAATGGAGCATTCTGTAGGGGTGATAGGGTTTTTAATACGTAAAATGAAAATATCACCATTTATTGTGATCTCACGATGCAAAGTTGACATTTTTGTGTATGTAAATATATATCCAATATAAAAAAGTGTTAATTTTTATTGCACGAGAACTCTAAATTTAAAAAGTAGCATGTATGAATAGAGCCAATTAGGAACTGCGAACGTAGCCTTCGTTTTACACATGGAAACAAACGCTTAATAATTGTTTACTAGACAATACCTTTCATGTGTAGTGGATTTCACGCTCTCTTCATTTAACGCGCGTCAAGTTTCTATTTTAAGATCCGTCTCGTAATACATGTTTATTATATTCAAAGTTTTTGGACAATATTTTCTATTCCAGTAAAGTTCTATATGCTCTCGTATTGGTGAACTAAACGTTAAAAAATAATTCGAGTTTTTAGTTCATTTATCTTTAGCGAAATCTGCTTAGAGATACGTAATAATAATTCAGATCTGATACCATAAATTTACCTTTATGACATCATATTTAATTTGCACGTGAAGTGTATCTGTTATAAAGAACAATACACACTGCAAAATATATAAAACCCAAACTTGTACTGCAGTTAATACACGTAATAACGTTACGAAACCAAGAATACAAATATTACTGGACAGTTCTTCACAGACCACTAATGAACTTGATTTCAGCAGTCTGACTGTGCTGTATACTAGCGACAATCTATTTTTATTGTTACTAGTTTTATGTTACCGTGGGTGCTGTGAACTAAACTAAACTAACGTGGCAGGGGTTCAGTTTAGAGAGAGAGAAATCAAAAGAGTTCTCTCCCCAACCGGGGTGTTCAGGAACATTGTGGTTCCTCTTCGTCCCCTTTCGTGGATTGTTATTAAGATTCAATGGTGGTTTATATATATATATATATATATATATATTGCAATTATTATTCTTGACTATTTGGGTGGAGGATGTCTCTTCTAAATGTTGTCTTGCATGGAGGCAAGGCAGCAGCGGAAAGGAAGCCCGGGAACTGTCCCGAAAGGAAGAGGTTGAGCAGATGTGAACATGAATATTGTTCAAATCCAGATCAAAAATAAAACAATTCAAACGGCACAATTCAGGGTCTGGCAAAAGAGATGCCTGGGCCGGGATCTATAAATCCAATGCCTGAAGATTTTGGTGTGGGGGAAACGGGAGTGCCCCGAAAAAACCCACTTTCACAGGACAGGCTGTCGTGTGCCCTGTGTCTGAAAAGAAAGGAAAGAAAGAAAGTGGGTGCTGTGATTCGCTTGTATGCATTCTTATTTATTAGCTTGACCAATTGTTGAGCAGCATTCTTAATAACATACGTGTTCCAATAGGAATAATTAGTTACATATATGTCACGTGAGATCATATCAATGCTGTTAGGGATAGTACTGTACATAGGCTTCGTCTTTAAACAGAATCATCCGACAAATAACAATATTACGTATTTATGCCATCTATTGGTATAAATCAGTAATAGTTATTTCTGAACGAAAACCTTAATAAGATTACAAAAAAGTGGAGGTTGTTTTTTTGCTTATGCTGTGTCTGTTGCCAGATGTTAGAATTCTTACAGTATGAAGTTGATAAACCAGACATATGAGTATCACTAAACATGGCTAGCTGGCCACTTTACCTTGGACCTATACCAAATAATAGGTTGGATCACCATTTGCATAAATGACTTATATGCCACAATAAATATAATCCATAAGGTGTTGAAAGATGTCCTGAGGGTATTTCTTCATTCAGTCATTTATGTTATACAAAGTTCATGGTGCAACATAATCAGATAGTGGTGATGATAATTGCAAATTTTAAATCTTTAAAATCCAGGGATTGCTGTGGCCATGAAAAATACCCCAATGTATTCCTCGAATCATGATTATATAACTTAGGTATATGGGTAGAACATTTATGGCCTTGAAATTAGTTATTCCCATCAGGGAACACATGAAGAATTGCTACATGCACATGATTCCAATTATATTCATTTTATTTTCTAAAGTGACAGAGGAATCCAGGATATGCTAGGAAAATTTGTCATGGTTGGTCATGCTCTGGAACCAGCTCTTTAGCCTGAAGCAGGGGATCTCTCAGCTCTGAAACAAACTAGAGTCAATAAGCTTGAAGCATTGGCAATACTGCCTATAAACTATGACTCCACCACCACAGGCCTGGACATTTGAGATCCTACAATAAAAGGTCAAGTTATTCATGCGACTCTCTCTACATTTGTCTTTTACTGTGCAAAAAAGGATAAAATGTTGCTTAGTGGACTCTTGCTGGTAACTTAAGGTTTTTGATTTGGGCAGTGCGATTTCTTGCGACCGTAGTCCATTTATTGCAATGTTCTTTGCAAGGCACAGCTGGAGATTGACGATGGTTGAATTTTATCATCATCTTTTGTGTTCATGGTCACATTTTCTCATATCTGATAACCTCAAATGGCAAGATATGTGAAGCAACCTTCCAATGAAACTTCCTTCACCACTGTGGCTCTTACTATACGTGCCATAACTATTATAGCTTTTTTAAATGTTTTAAAGTTGTGTTTTCTCAATATTTATTAAATTCACTGTAACTATGCTTGTCCTAGTCATATATAACACTCTAAGGATCACTTGACATTAGATTAAGTTTAATTCGTATCCATAGCTCATATCAGGTTTAAACTTGTTTTGAGGGTCTTGGACTCATTTTCCATTGTTATCAAAAGCACTTTTTTTTTTTTTATCAGTGTTGTGGAGTGTGTGTCATGCATGACACAGGACAGGAAAACCGCATCAATGGCATCCTGCACTCCCAGAAAGTAGCCATTCTTGACACTGGGACTCAATATGGAAAGGTGAGTTCTTCTCAAGTCTGTAAAAATTAGCATGGTTTTTAAACTTAGTTATGATGTGAGGATAGTAACATTTTCTAAAATGTTAATACACCGTAAATAAGGACTAATCACAAAACTGTCCAGCAGCTTACAGTCATGTGAAAAAATTAGGACACCCAATGAAAGCCTGTGTATTTGTGTAACATTTTTGGATATATAGATATTTAAACTCAATTTTAATAATACTGAAAGATTTTAGGAATACAACTAAACTGAAGAACAGACTTTTCAAGATCTTCTGTGAATGTCATGCTACAAAAATGCATATTTGAACTGAGGAAAAAGTAAGGACACCCTGCCCCCTAATAGCTAGTGTTATCCCCTTTGGCTGAAATAACTGCAGTGAGACGCTTCTTGTAATTATCTACTAGTTTCTGACATCGGTCTGAAGAAAGTTTTCCCCACTCCTCAATGCAGAATTCTGTCAACTGTGAGATGTTTCAGGGGTTTCTTGCACGTACAGCCCATTTCAAGTCACCCCACAGCATCTCAGTGGAATTATGATCTGGGCTTTGACTCAGCCATTTCTTAGTTTAAAGCCAGTCCTTGGTATTTACTGGTATGTTTGGGGTCATTGTCATGTTGTAGGGTCCAGTTCTGCTTCAGCTTTAATTTTCTTACAGATGGACTCTCATGATCCTCAAGCACCCTCTGACACACAGTAGAATTCATGGTGGATACTATGATTTTGAGCTTTCCAGGTCCTGCTGCAGCAAAGCAGCCCCAAACCATGACACTTCCACCTCCATGCTTCACAGTTGGTGTGAGGCTCTTTTCCTGGAATGCTGTATTTGGTTTATGCCAAACATGTCCTCTATTCTGGTGTCCAAATAATTCAATTTTGGACTCATCTGTCCAAGGAACATTATTCCAGAAGTCCTAGTTTTTGTCTACATTCTCTCTGGCAAACTTCAGTCTGGCCTTGATGTTTCTCTAGAGAGCAAAGGTTTCCTCCTTGCACACCTCCCATGCAAGTTACATTTGTGCAGTCTCTTTCTGATTGCAGAGACAGGCATGCACTTTCACATCAACAATAGCCAGAGCCTGCTGTAGGTTCCGTGATGACATGTAAGGGTGTTTGGAGACCTCTTGTAGCATCTTGCAGTCTGCTCTCAGGCTGAACTTGCTTGGAAGACCAGACTTGGGCATGTTGGCAGTTGTTTTGAAAGCCCTCCACTTGTTGACTATTTTTCAGACAGTGGAATGGCTGATTTCAAAATCTTTTGATATCTTTTTAAATCCCTTACCAGATTTATAAGCTGCTACAATTTTCTTTCTGGAGGCCTCAGACAGCTCTTTTGCTCTCACCATGGTGCTCATTCTCTCTTCAGCAGTCAGGAGCACACCAAACTAAATGTCTGAGGTTTAAATAGGGCAAGCCTCTTTCAAAATGCTGAGTATTAATCTTCTAATCACATGCACCTGTTGTGAGTCATTTTATGTGGGTATAAATGTGGGGGTATCCTAACTATTTTCTCAGAATTTGCATTTTGTCGAATTACATTCTTTAGTTTTATTTGTTTAGTTATATTCCTATAATCTCTCAGTATTGTTACAATTGAGATTACATATCCATTTATCCAAAATTGTTACAAATGTTACAGACTTTCATAGGGTGTCCTGATTTTTTCACATGACTGTATGTTCATATCCAAGAGAAGCTGTCTCACAGTAGTTCCTTCTAGTCTGATACTTGTTGTAGTATCATTGGAAGGCACTTGTGAACAGCTGGTACTTGTAATAATTTTTTTTTATGTTACATTAATTATGGAGTTTCATCTAGATTTTTACTGCCAAGACAGTTTTTAGAAGAAATATTGACTTTCCTTTTGTGGATTGTCTTTTGTTTATCTTTAAATATATTTTTTTAAACCTAACGATTGTTTAAAACTTTAGGTGGTTGACCAACTTGTCCGTGAACTGTGTGTGGAGACCGTAATTGTCCCTTTCAACACAAGTGCACAGACATTGATAAAAGAATGCTTCAAGTGAGTTAAGAATAATATTTCACTGAAGTTTCAATGTGTGATATTTGAGAATATTCCTAATCTACATATAAGTAAAATGTGTGTTTAAAATCAACAAAATAAGCTATATTTCAATAGTTTGTAAACAAATTTAATGTATTTCACTTTTTTTTATTATTAGGGCCTCTCAATAGTTTTTTGCAATTCATTTGGTTAAATGGTGGTTAGTTTTACATTTTTGTAAAAAAAATATTTATTTTTTCATACTTTGCTTACAGTTTTTATATTTTCTTTCTGTCTGCTGTGGATGAATAATAATTGTTTATAACATGTTCATTTACGTTGTGTTTACATATGTCCAAAGCTTTGGAATGAATGTAAGTAGATGTATAAGGGAAACTTGTTTATTTTGTGTTGACAAATATATGTAAAAAAAATATTTTTTTCTTTAATAAATATACTCTTTAAAAAAAGAAATGCAAAAGGCAAAATATGAGGCACATTGTGAACAAGTTTATTCTGGGTAGTTCTGTATGACATGTGTAAAACTTTGCACATTCACTGCTGATCATGCAAAGTCTGCAAAGGCGAAGTCCACGCTCACTTGGTGAAGTTTAACGTCGCTCAATGTCAACGACGAGTGTGCTCCTCATGAGCATCAATAACTGCTTGGCATATCCTGTCCATGGAAGCGATGAGATGATGAATCACATCCTGTAGAATGGCTGTCCACTCAGCCTGCAAAGCTGCTGCAAGCTGAGGTAGAGTCTGCGGTTGAGGTTGTCACTGTCGCAGACGTCGGTCCAATTCATCCCAAAGATGTTTGATGGGGTTTAAATCTGGTGATCTGGAGGGCCAGGGAAGAACTTTGATGTTGTGGTGTCTCAAGAAGACAGTGGTGAGTCGGACTGTGAGAACGGGGCATTTTCATGTTGAAAAACGTCGTTGACATTCACCATGATGGGTTGCACATGGGGCCTAAGAATCTCTTAGACGGTTGTGTCTGATCAGAAATCCTATGCAGCCCTGGTATGGTTGAGGCAGTGGTGGTCCTATCCCAAAGGTGACTTAACCGGATGTTGCAATCTTGTGTGGGCATGGTCACACGAGGTCTGCCAGATCGTGGACGGTCACAAGTTGATCCATGTTGTTGGTGATGATTCCATAGCCTTGTAATGGTGCTTGGGTGGACATTCACAGCTCTGGCAACATTTGATTGAGATTTGCCTGCTTCCAAGCGACCAATGGCATTGTTGCATTGTGCTTCACTCAGTCGTGGCATAACTGTATTGCGTGTCGGTGGCTTAACACTGAGCTATGGAAACCGAGAACCTGTCACTTTTATAGGGATTTTGCACATGTTGCACTTGCAGAACATGCAGATCTCTCAAACAAATTTGTTGAACACGCATACGTTTTGGCAAAAAAATCCGATGTTTTCCTCCGTTTTCAAAGTGCACAACTTTTATTGTCATTTTGGTCTGACAGTCAGTGCCTTAACACGTGTAACATCACATACTCTGAGCTTGTAATGTTATTACGTATATTTCTCTTTAAAATAACACTAATATCATTTTTGCGTTTCTTGTTTTGAAGAGTATATATTAAGCAGTCTTGCCTAGCTGACCGTATTTGTCTGATGTCAGCTGGCCCCCCAATAGCACAGTGGTATGTCTGCAGACTTACACACTAAAAACCGGGTTTCGATACCCGTGGTGGGCAGAGCACAGATAGCCCATTGAGTAGCTTTGTGCTTAATTCTAAACAAAGAAACAAACTGATGTCAGCTGGCCGTGATATACAACTAGTGGTGTAAGAGCACAGAATTAGTGTTGGAAGTTCACAACTATGACAAAAGTAGTGTATGATTGATATCTGAAAGAACAAGCTTTAACAAATGCTGAATTTTTAATACTATACAGCTGTTATTACTATATGGCAATAATTAACAGGGGAAAATGATGCTCAGTGTATACACAAACAGGTTATTTGGGGTGCAAAGAGATGGGGAGTGGGCAATAAAATACATGTTTATAAAAGTGGGTGCTGTACAAAAAACATTGATGCACACTGCTAGTGTAATGTAACTGAAAATTTGACAAGTGATAATTCAGGCTCTTTGTAACAAAATTTTAAAATGTGGCTAATGTATTTGATCACCTTGTTCTAAGTTTCACGCATTTAAGTTGAATATTTTCATTGTGAGAAATTAAAAACCAAGGAGTATCAGCGACACACACACAACACACTTGGGTCAAGGCACAGTAATACACATGTATAAAATTTCTTGTTTGTGTTTTAAAGGTTCTTGACTTAGAAGTGTCTTTTGTATAGGTTCAGATAATAAATACATTTCTAGTGTATGCAAGACTTACCACGAGAGAATGGTAACTTGTATGAGATGTATCTAATATTTTACTAATATTTACAGTGAATGGATTTTCTCATCAAAGAGGTTAACTGGTTGTCATCTCAATATCTTTTTTTTTTGTTTTCTTTATACAGTATGGTCTGTTTTTCGTCATTTAATGATGTGTGAGAACAGTAATTTAATGAATGAAAAAAAAGACAAAAATTTGGAAAAACATCTTGCAAATTCATAATTTATTCATGACCATTGTTTTGCCCAGTACCAGACGGTAAAAACTTATTTTAAAATAATGGTCAGGAATGTCTTGTCTTCCTCAGTAATGTAATTATGGAGTTTCATGAAGTACTGATGTCTTCAAATGTCAGTCAAATAAGATAAGTTTTTACTGTCTCTAACGGTAACCTTAACAGCTAATTTTACAATGAACATCAAGTTTGTATGAGACAACAACCATCAAAACAATATTAATGCAGTAACACTAGTTTAATTGTTAATTAATGTGTCACAATAAAGATTTTAAATTGGCAGATGCATTTTTCTTCTGTCTTGTAAAACTTCTGAGTTTTGTTTCTCCAAACTAAAAATCTGTGTTTAGGTAAAATAATGTGTTATTATTGTCATTAAAATCTTTCTAATTTGTCTTTGAGAGGTAATATATATATCCATTTATGTAATAGGGCTATCATTATTTCGGGTGGTCCTGGTTCTGCCTATGATGATGATCCGAAGTATGATCCTGATATTTTTCACTGTGGCTTACCAGTTTTAGGAATTTGTTATGGTATGCAGGTAGGTACATCGATTAATCAAAATGTTTTGTTTGGAACTTGTAACCAAAATTCTTCCAGTTTATTTTATTTTTATTTTTTTTTGCAACGTTGTAGATCTTTTAGCAAGCTGATTTCTTGTTATCACTTTAAAGAAAAGTCAGAGATTTTTTAAAGTATAACATTATTGGTTCTTTGTCTTCCCCCACCATAATGACAAAAATGTTGCTTTTTGAAGATCTGTGTCATGTGGATTAACTTGTGTGACGTTTACAGTTTAGTTTCTTACATGCTAAAGGAGTGTTGAGTCCTCTTGGAAAATTTATAACATCACGAAAGAAAATTTTTAGAAGAACAACTCTATTTATTCTTTGTTTAACTGAGGATAAGTTATTGGGAAACTCGTTTGTTTAGTCCAAGCCCTCCCTCATTAAATGCTCAAATATGTAGCACAAAAATCCTCTTTCCCCTTCAGAAGTAGCTTTTTATCTGACCAAATAGCCATAAGGCTGTTTTTCTGTAATCATATTGCACATGTGCAAATAGCCATAATCATATTGCACATGTGCAAATTTGGCTCAAGATCAACAGCGGTATGTCACAAAATCCGTAGGGATGAAGAAAACGTGGCTGAAAATGCAACATTTTGTATGGGGGATGCATTTCAATCATATGATGAATTAACTAAAACTCGTTAGTCTGCACATTCTAAGGAAGTTGAATCAGTCAGCAAATAGGAAAGATTAAAAATGAAGTCTAAATTTTAATCTGTTTTAAAACTACAGCAGTTTTCTTATAAGGGATGACAATATTTTTTAGGGTTAGTTAATATGATAAGCTAGGATTTATGCAATGGCAAATTATTCAGATGGTGGAAAAGCTTTCTACTAATGTTTATAAGTAAGTTTATTATTACTCGCACAACAAATAACAAGTACAACAACTCCTTAATTATTGAAAACAAAATATAATTATAAGTGAGAAATTAGTTAGAAAAATATTGCCCATTATTGTAGGCCTAGAATACAAATGCAGGTTACATTGATACAGATTTTACTTTATCAGTGCAAAGATATATAACAAATATAACTTACTGGTTGAAATGAAACAAGTTGAACCTAATTGGATATATAAAATGGAACTTGCTGGTCAGTACTGTCTATTTCTTCCTTTTTCATATTTTTAAACCGCCAAATAACCTCTAGATTACTCATCTGGCTCACCTATTCTCTTGTACAGGAGTGGCCAAACAAACTGCTGCTCGAGAGCCACATGTGGGTCTTTTACATATAATGTGCGGCTCACGGAAGTATGGTGGACGAGCTCATTTTTACATCACAGTTAATATAAAAGTAAATAAAACATTTTCAAGCTTTATAATTATTCACTTGGCATAAACTGAGAGTACACTGGATTAAAACACAAATTTAATGTTTGTGGTGAGTAAATATATTTTAGAATTTAAATCCTAATTTTAATGCTAGATTTGAGTCAGAGATAAAGTACATTTCAGATCAGCAAGGATTACAGAGGAATTGTGCTGGAGAATTTGTAATTGTTCAAGCCGGTGCTAACAGTGTTAATTTTAGTTGGTGTGTCTTGCGATCACGTGATTGTGGGTGTGTTGTGGGCGATGTAACCAGCAGAGTGTTAGTGTGATACTGAGCACTGTAGAGTTTAGTTGCATTGCACGTATTGGAGCTTATTGTTTCTTTTCACTTTAATTTTTTAAAAGTGTCTGTGAACATTTTGTGAAGGAAGATGGCATCATCAAATTGTAAGGAGGAAAAGTATGAAGATGAAAACAGAAATTTTAACCCAGAGTGGAAGAAAGATTTTGCATTCACCATTGAAAAAAGTAAACCTTCGTGCCTTATTTGCATTGTGTTACTCAGTCATTACAAAGCCAGTAACTTGAAACGCCAGTACGAAACAAATTACAAAAGCTTTTTGTGTGATTGTCCACTTTAATCAGAATTATGGAAAAACAAGTTAACTGTGTTAAAAATCATCACTAAATAGCCAGCAGACTCTGTTAACAACATACAGTAAGGAAGTTGATACAACGACTGAAGCTAGTTATATTTTATCATGAAATATTGCTTGTGCTAAACGCCCATATTCTGATGGTAAATTTGTTAAGAAGAACATGGCTGAAGTTGTTGCAGTTAGATCAAAATAACACAAAATTTCAGGAACAAATAGCACAAACACCAGCGTCATGCCACATTACAGACGTATCTCCCAGATCAGTGCTGATGTTGCGAGCAAAATGATTTGCTGAATTTCCCTGCATTCAGCTTAGTCCTTGACAAATCTATAGACATACAAGACAACCCACAACTGGTGGTATTTGTTTAATATGTTTCCTCTGATGTAACTGTAAAAGAAAAGATGTTGGATTTTGTAAAAGAAACAACTGGTGGTATTGACATTAAAAATGCACTTGACAGAATATTAACAAATACTGATATTTCACTGGGTAAACTCATCAGTGTTGCAACAAATGGAACACCTGCAATGATGGGGATAAATGCAGGATTAATTGCACTTATGAAAAGTGATCCCAGCATTCCAGAGTTTCTCCCTGTTCATTGAATTATTCATCATGAACATTTGGCAGTCAGATATTTCAAGTATAAAGATGTTATGAAATTTGTTCTTCAAATTGTCAATTTCACATGCTTAAATGGGAAGACCCATCGACAGCTCAGAAAGTTTATTGAAGAACTGGAGCTAAAAGATAAACCCAGTGATGTCTCTTTCTACTGCACTGTGAGGTGGCTGTCAACCAGCAATGTCTTAAATGGGTTTGTGGATCTGTTGGAACCTATTTTATATGCAAAAACGGCTCGTCGAACAACGTTTCGACCTTCTTCGGTCATCGTCAGGTTCAGTTTTGTGAAGGTTGAAATGTTGTTCACTCTTCTATTTAAAATATTTTCTCAACCCAAATGAGCTGTTTTTGCATATAAAATTCTCAACAAGTGGGTTTCTCAACATCACTGATTGTTGGAACCTATTATTACTTTTCTGAAAGAAAAGAAAATATTCTGTCTTCAACTGGGAAATGATGAATGGATGCAAGATTTAATGTTCCTTACTCATGTAATGAATCATCTATTAATTCCCAACTTGGCACTCCAGGGGAAGGATGAGATTGTTTCTGATCTTATTCAGACAATTTTCAGCTTTCAAAATAAAATTACGCATTTCAAAGAGACATATTGTCAAGAAACTACAGTTACTTTCCAAATTTCAAAAGGAGAGTAAATACATTCCCTGAAATTGAAGTAAAAGACCATACACTGGAAGTATACAATACAAGGTAAATTACAAGGATTACCAGATAATTTTGTAGACAGGTTTGAGGACTTTCTGAAGTTCTACTTTGTCTTTCCTGTAAATCCATTCGTGGTTGATGTGATCAATGATGGTTGTCCAATTCTTGAATCTCTGGTTACAGAATCATCTGCTGTGGAAATGGAACTAAAAGGACTACAGGAGGACTTGGGTCTATAAATGATCCATAAATCCCATTATACAGTTGAGTTCTGGAAGCAAGTTCCAGAAATAACATATCCCGAACTGAAGAAAACCAGTGTGCAACTCATCTGAAATTTCAGTACAACATACTGCTGTGAATCACTGTACTCTGTAATGAAGTTTGTGAAGTCCTTACAAATCAACACTAAAGAGAACTAACTAGTACAGTCTTGACAAGATATCAGCTGGAATTTCAATGATTCACAACCAAGATGAAAAATTGCAAGATCTCCACTAGCAGTAAACAGGCTGATAATTGTATCAATGTCTGTTTGTGTCAGAAAAATATTATGATTAGACTAAAATTCTGTAAGGTGATTATCTGATTAAAATATCTGTCATTTTAATGGTTTACATATTTCCATGTTTTGACCAGATATTTACTAAAATATATATCACTAAAAATATCTGTTTTTATCCCTTTTATTTTTTGTCAGTCTCATTTAATGTTAATGAAATACAAATTTGCATATTTGTCTTAGATGTTTCCGTAATTCATTACCGTATTGAATATGCTCAATATAGTTATAACAAAAATCCACCAGGATTTTTAAAACATTTGGTGTACTTCGTGATCATTGAAACTAATACAGATTAACAGTTTAAAAACTACATTCACAGATAGATATTATTATGTACACGTATTTCTTGATATTTATAAAAACTAGTACAGCAGTATGTCCACAGATTTACAACGCTAAAATCAGGGGTTCGATTCCCCTCAGTTGGCTCAGCAGATAGCCAGATGTGGCTTTGCTATAAGAAAAACACACACACACAAAATGCTCATGTAACAATAAAAACGTCTGTGTAATATTTGTTCATGTCTTCCATCTCTCAAACATCTGAAGTTAAACATGTTTGGCCATCCCTGCTCTAGTAGTTAACTACACTTTGAATTACTCAACCACAAAACCAAGTACTATAAAGCAACTGTTTAATGTGGTGGAAGGGAGAGGGTAGAATGGCTTTTATCACAAAGTTGTGTATATAAAATCAAGGCCCAGCATGGCCAGGTGGTTAAGGCACTCAACTCGTAATACAAGGGTTGCAGGTTCAAATCCCTTTTATACCAAACATGCTCGCTGTTTCAGCTGTGGGGGCATTGTAATGTGATGGTCAATCCCAATATTCATGAGTAAAAGAGTAGCCCAAGAGTTGGCAGTGGGTGATGATGACTGGTTGCCTTTCCTCTAGTCTTACACTGCTAAGTAGGGACGGCTAACACAGATAGCCATCGTGTAGCTTTGCACGAAATTCAAAACAATATAAAATCAAGGTTTTATAATTATGTTTAGTTCTAAACTATTCATTGAAATATTTGCATTTCTGAAAAACTAAGTACCCGTCTTAAAATATTTTTTTAAATTTTATTTTAGCGTTTGTAGATCTTGTGATTTATGATTGTTAACATCAAAGACAATTGAAACAGATTTATAAAAGTTTGTATGTTATTTTTATAAACAATTAATAATGGAAACTTTGTCCAGACGTATTCACTTTTCATTCTTTGATTCAAACAAAATATTACTCTAGTTCTTAAGGAGACTTGATTTGTGGTAAATTAGTCACATATCTGATGTTGAAGTGGCCATATTCAATAAATCTATTATTGCTTTGATCCAAATTTAAAATAAGGAACTTTACACACAGAAGTTTTCAGTTTTATTCACATTTTTAAGGTGTTCTTCTACTTTTTTGTAGTTGATGAATATAGCACTAGGTGGCACCATTCTAAAGAAAGGTATCCGTAATGATGGCCAGTTAAAAATTTTGGTTGACAACAAGTCCCCTTTATTCAAGTAAGTTTGATGAATCTTTTAGAAGTTTAAGGTGTATTTTTCTAAATATTTTAATAGACAAGAAAAATATATTAATTGTATTGACTAAGTTTTGTTGTACCCTATAGTTTTGTGAAGGGAAATTATTTAAATGATAAGTACTAGTTTAAGGCTTCTTGATTATCAAAAGGTATATTAGTATTACTATCATTCTGTGAAGTGCAGTGAGAAACGTAATTTTCTATGTCTTACTGTGACTGTAAGACTGTTGAAATAAATTATTCTTTATTTTCCCTTTTCAATTTCAGGGGTCTTGAGAAAGAACAGCTGGCATACTTTACACATGGAGATAGTGTGGATAAGGTCACTATAAGCATGAAAAGTATAGCAACTTGTGGACATTCTGTTTCAGGTTTTTCTGTCCTTTTCAAATTTTATAAGTTGTTATTTTAATGCATTTTAAGTTGAAAAACTGGATAAAGAAATATGTTTGTCTTTGCTTTAAAAAGCAGGGTTTCTCTCCTTGTTTGAATTAAACAAGTAACAACCACTCGTCTTAATTTATTAAATTTAAATTATCAGTATCATTTTAACTGCTTCTGTGTATCAACTAAGAACAATAATTATTCATTTGAACATTTTTTCACATTATTATGTAATAACAAGTACTGGTTGTAGCTCTTATTACATCAAGTAAGAATAATAAGTATTGGCTTATCTTCTTGTCATTACACAAGGAATAAGAATAAGAGGTATTGGTTTATCTTCTTGTCTTTGCACAGCAAGTAAGAGCAGGAGGTATTGGTTTATCTTCTTGTCTTACCACAGCAAGTAAGAGCAGGAGGTATTGGTTTATCTTCTTGTCTTACCACAGCGAGTAAGAGCAGGAGGTATCGATTTATCTTCTTGTCTTTCCACAGCGAGTAAGAGCAGGAGGTATCGGTTTATCTTCTTGTCTTTCCACTGCGAGTAAGAGCAGGAGGTATTGGTTTATCTTCTTGTCTTACCACAGCAAGTAAGAGCAGGAGGTATTGGTTTATCTTCTTGTCTTACCACAGCGAGTAAGAGCAGGAGGTATCGATTTATCTTCTTGTCTTTCCACAGCGAGTAAGAGCAGGAGGTATTGGTTTATCTTCTTGTCTTTCCACAGCGAGTAAGAGCAGGAGGTATTGGTTTATCTTCTTGTCTTTCCACTTAGAGTAAGAGCAGAAGATGTTGGTTTATCTGTTCTAAATTTATATTTTTCTGCATATCACCATGTACACAAATTTTAGTTATGGTTAGAGCTTGTTTGATGCTTTACTGTCTATTTCATTGTATGTATTTAACTATATGTTACAGAAAATTGATTCACAAATACATTCTAAAAGTTCACTGCAGATGCAAAAGCTGTACAAGTGATTATTTTCTTAAAATTGGTATTGGTTGTTAAATTGATTAATGTAAGAAACTTTTTAGTGAGTAATATATGTAGTATTGTATCACAGTAAAACTAAAAATGATTTCTGTCAGTCTTTACTGGTATCAGTAGAGACCAGCATGGTAACAACATACAAAACCTTCCGAAGTTAAAGCATTTCATACTGCCTTTTACAAGAAACCAAGGTTTCTTTGTTTTTAGTGTTGGTCTACGTTAATGTTTAATTGTTGGTTTACATCTGTTCTTAATGAAATTCTATTTTGAATCATGGGAGAAGAGAAGAATTGTTATGTAATATTTCATAAATATCCCTTGCCAACAGTTGGTACCTAACAGGAAAGCCACTATACACATCATAAAACATGATACATGTTAAGCCTATCAACATACACTTTTTGGGTATAAGTTGAATAATACTATACACTATACACATCATAAAACATGATACATGTTAAGCCTATCAACATACACTTTTTGGGTATAAGTTGAATAATACTATACACTATACACATCATAAAACATGATACATGTTAAGCCTATCAACATACACTTTTTGGGTATAAGTTGAATAATACTATACACTATACACATCATAAAACATGATACATGTTAAGCCTATCAACATACACTTTTTGGGTATAAGTTGAATAATACTACACACTATACACATCATAAAACATGATACATGTTAAGCCTATCAACATACACTTTTTGGGTATAAGTTGAATAATTATTTAGTTTTTTATTTTGTTTCTGCATGAAAAACTGAGTAATTTCTGTGTGTGTTGATTCATTTGAAACTAACTGTTACAGTTAGTGTTGTAGATTTTACAGTTTTAGCCAAGCGAAAAATATATTTTAAATTTGAGCAGCATGCAATCAGAATAACAGAAAATTAATCATAATTTTTATAACTTTCAAGCATACATCTAGTGTGATGTAAATTCTTAAGCATTTAATTAAGCATTTGTGAGTGATTAGACTTAAGTACAACATTTACATTAGGTTTATATGAGTGTTGTAATATTTATTTGGTGTTTCTAGCTATTGGTAGTGATAAATTAAGGCTATATGGTGTTGAGTTCCATCCTGAGGTCAACTTAACTGGAAAGGGCAAGGACATTTTCAAGAACTTTCTGTATGATATAGCTAATTTGAAAGGAACTTTTACACTGAAAAGTAGAGAAATAGAATGCACCGAGTTCATCAGAAAGACAGTTCGAGATAAAAAAGTGCTCGTAAGTAAGACCACATATTTACTTGTAAATGATTTAGTTTAAAATGTGGGCTGTGTATGAACTAATAGTTAATGTTCTATGCTTCTGTTCTTGAAGTCCAAGGTTTGAACTACAGTAGACTGCTGAATACTTCTTGTATATTCAGCAGTGGGTGCATTGTAAGATTGACATTTAATCCCACTATTTAATTGAAAATAGTTATGTAGCCAGTGGGTGATGCTGACTACAGTTAGAAGATACGTGACTGTGCATTATCTGTATATATAGTCTCTAATGTGGCCATTTAGCGTATGATGCCACGCGTTGAAGTTGAAATTATATGTACAGTATTTTTATGAATTTGGTTTGATGTCATTGGTATATGATGTCATATTCTGCTGTTTGGTATATCTTCCATTCATTAAAACGTTGAGGTATGTGAATGCAGATAGTATTATGATGATCTCTTATCTCTGATAAAACAAAATATCTATTTCAACCTCACTCATTAACTTTTCTTTCAATAAATCTTTACACATTTATGAAGACTAAAGAAATTATTATTAGATAAGCAGGGACTTGACAAAGTGGCTGAAGAATACAGTTTTAAAAACCTTGTACTTTTTGCTTTTAGACTAAGATTGAATCTTGATGTTAACTAGAACTACAAAACTGGAAATTGCATCTATACCATTTTCTCATTTAACAGGGATAGATAGTTCTTTTGGTAAGTGGCCTTCGGTTTGAGGGCTTGTATTGCTGAAGATTAGGTTTCAATACTTAAGCAAGCAGATCACTGATAATCCATTGTATAGTTTGCTTGATAGCAAACAGACAAACAAAAGAAACAAGTAGTAAGTAAACCTAGAAGACATTGTTTCTCACTTTAAACTGTAATTCTGGTAAGGATTGTTTCGTTTCATGTGCTTGTTTGATTGCTTCTTATGCTTAGTCACCTAAAACTGAAGCAAGAATTCAGTACTTCAAGAATATATTCTTGAATGAACCATAAAATAGGTATATGAAGAAGGCTAAATTCATTTTATTTAGTACAAAAATCCTGAAAAAGCTCCCTTAAAATATACTTGCTACTTCAGTATCTTGAACAAACGTGTTCGTTTATCCATACATTTCTAAAGAGAACTCATGTCAGGCTTAAAGAGATAGCTTAGAGTTTTCAATTAATAATTATTTCCTTTAAAATTACTTCTTAAATTATATGCATATTTTAAATTTTGTGATAATATTTATATTTTTTATTTTAAATGAATCGTATAATTAGGTACTCTTTTGTTTTGAAATGTTAATTGAAAACAAAACACAAATGTTTGGATTTCAAATAATCTGTGAATTTATATATATATAGATATATATATATAAAGAGAAAGTTGACCAGGTTTAATTGCAAACAGTGTAAAGACTAATTTGTGGGAAGGTTCAAATCAGAATTGTTACACAACAGTCAATGCAGTTTCAAGATGTGATAAATCTAAGGAAATAACTTGTTTACAAAAACTGATTTGTATGGTCCTTGGCATAACTGCCAAGAGCAAATTACTGTTAACGAACAAGTGTTGATAACAGTTTGACAATACAGTATAAAAATACTGGTTTTTCCCAAGTATCTGATTTACAAAGAAAACTAATGTTAGCTTCAAAATGATTATATCATATAGTGTTTAATGACTGGAGTTCTTCTCTGTTTAGCTCTATGATTGTTTTCTCTGTGATATCAGATGCTAGTGAGTGGAGGAGTTAACTCAACTGTGTGTGCAGTATTGTTACATAGAGCCCTCGGAGATGAACAGCTGGTTACTGTTCACATAGATAATGGTTTCATGAGGAAAAATGAGAGTCTCCAAGTGGAGCAGTCTCTCAGACAGTTGGGTGTGAAACTGCAAAGTAAGGAAACAAAAATAAAGTCAGCTTCAAAGAGAATTAATTTGTTTTCAAAAGATAATTTATAAGGCAACCTCAAAGGCTTGATTTGACTAATCTATTGCTAGTAGTTTTTCTTTATTTATTTTTTTTTAAAAGAGCTAAAAAAGAAATCTTAATTTGGGTAAATACTTCTTCAAACACCAGGTAATCTTGGAGAAGCCATGGAAGAACATAGTAGCCAGTTCACCAGAAATATACTTAAGTAATTAAGTGACAAAATCTACAACTTTCCACATGTGATACTTCAATAGTTATTAACTCTTTCTCAATGAGCTGATATATTTCATATCACCTTCACTGGGGAAGAATATTATATGAAAGAAAATATGGTAACTGTGAGCCAGGAAGAAATAATTATAAAGTTAGGTTTAAATATTAAAAACATTATGTAGATTTTCATTTCTATTTTTGTTCATTTATATTTTCATTTTACTGTATTTAATTTTGAAGATGGAATTTAAAAACGTTCCTGATTTATGTTCCAAACATTTTAAGCTGTGTTAACACAGAAGAATATGAAAGAAATTTTCTTGTATCAGTTATATATATTTTTATTGTTTAATTTGACAATTTTTTTTTTTTCTATTCTGGAAATGTTCTTTACATTGTGTTAGTTCTTTAAGAGTGAGTTAAATCAACTTTGGATTAGAAATTAAAATTGCCAATTTCAGCAGTTATTTTTGCTTAAAAATATGTAATAATTTGATATGTTGTAAGTGTGCAAAATGTATTTAGTTTAATTTCTAGAGAAAATGTTAAAATGTGTGAACTTTAATCTCTCTGCAGTTCCATATGATATCAACTGTAAAACCTTCACACATGTGTTTAGCCAATTTCCAGTTATAGGCTTATATATCCCAGGCTCTGGAATTCATTATTAAATACACTAATTCAAAGTTTTATCATTCAAGTGACTTAAATTTTCTCTTGATGATTATTTCAAAAAGCTTGTGTCAAGAGGTCTTTATGATGCCAAAACTGGTAGATTTGGCAGTAAATAATAAAACTTTAGCCTCAAAACAAGGTAGATCCAGCAGCTAAAAGGATAAGAAAGGAAGGTTTCTTGTGTCTGTGTTCATAAAGTAAAGACTTAGGTAAGCACTAATGTATGTTTTCCAAGAAAACAAAAAGCAGAAATTCTCACAGTGGTGAACAGAGTATTCTTATGCGAAGTTTACAAAATTGGGAACAAGCCATAAACATGTTTTTTAATTGTTTCATTTGAATATCTTTAACATCAGTGATAGTCTTGTGTTATATTATGCTTGTTTTAATATTATAAAAATATTCTTAAGTGAGGAATGCTAATTACAGTTAGCACACTAAGCTAGGAGTTTGATGATGGTGAACTATTCTGATGGCTGAAAAACTGTATCTGTATGAATTATTACTTGTACAGGTTCAAGAATTTTGTATTTACTGAAGACAAACTATGATCATTAGAGAGGATAAGTTTTAACCAGAAATACAGTTGGTAGAAATATCACTCGTTGTTGGCCGAGATACTAATTCGAATTTCCTTTCTACCAGTCAACACATGTGCTGTTCAACGGTGAAACGTTAGATCTAACTGTATTTATAAAATGGAGCTTTCTGATTAAAAAAAAATTTTAAAAATCAAGTGTTTTTCCTTTTTTTAATTTGTACTTTCTTTGTTCGTAAAGAGTCTCTATGAACAGATGAGAAAATGAATATGTAATTATCAGAAAAACTCGGACACGACATTTAATTTTACTGAAAAATAACTGAGTACATTTATATGATTTTAGACACACAGTTAAAAAGTAAATAAAATAAGCCAAAAGTAAATATTTCAATGCTTTTAAAACATCATTTCATAACAAATTTCCAATGGAAATACTAAATATTTTCTTTCTTAGTAACTCTGTTTGCCCAGAGAAAGCTAAATAATTTTTGTTGGTTTTTTTCCAGTTGTAGATGCCTCTCATCAGTTTTACAATGGAACAACTACATTCCCCATCGACAAGAAAGATCCAGTGAGAAAAAGAACTACAAGAATGCTGTGTATGACTACAAGTCCTGAAGAGAAGAAGAAAATAATTGGGGATACATTTATAAGTGTAAGTATCAGATAAAAGCTTACAACTTGAATGCATGGTTCCACATAATTTTCATTCCTTGTTGTCATCCCTAAGTCATAAATGATAATTTCTGTGGTCAAAACACCCTAATGGGTTGAGGATATTTCATCTGTCAGGTAAAATCCACATGTTGATATAAATTTCACCAGCAACTAAGAAGAATTAAGTAAGGGTTAGGATTTGAGGACCTGAACCAACAATGTATCAAATCCAACTGCATTTCACTGTCTCCAACCAGTTGCAGGAAGGCAGTTACCCTTCATATTCAGAAATAGTTTTAACACATCAAACCAACCTATAAAAACTGTAACCAAACATATACTGTTACAGGCCTGATGTTATTTATGATAAACAATTATAGTTTTCTTTTAAAATCTTCAGTTATACTAGTAAGTAAAAAGGGGTAAATTACATTTACTTCATACTTTTTGTTTGTGGTTACAAGGTTGGTCATATTAACCAAGCCCATACAGTATTGGAATGGATAAAATATAAAATTTCGATGGAACAAAGAAATTTCTTATCTATGTAGGAGGTTTTAGAGCAGTGGTTTCCAAACTGTGTATCTGTCATTATAGAAAAGACTGTTTAGTGTACATATTATTAATTTATTTATTTTGTGAGCAGATATTTTATGATTGTTTAGTTTTATCCATAACAACAGAATTAGAAGCAAATATTTTATTAAAGTAAATATTCTGACAAATTTAGTTACGTAAATTCGTAAGAGTCATATGTTGTGTTTGTAACTCATTGGTGTCAAGGTTATCAAACGTTGCATGAAATTTATCTAGAATACAGCAGGCAGATAATTAAGTGATAAACATATAAACTGCACATAGACAAACACAGAGCAGGTGAGAAACAAAGTAAAGTCAAATTTAATGGTGTTGAATTAGATAAGAAGAATAGTTCATGTCATCAAAAAGAGTTCTAAAGTAATTGAACTTGCTTTTTTGAGGTTTAATAAAAGGTAGACATTTTCTGGAAGTAGACCTAAATATGAAAAAAGAGCAGGTGATTTTAGAAGTAGAGGATGCAACCGTGATAACTCAACAAAATTTAAGCAAATTATGGTCAGATAGTTTGGTAATAGTAATAGAGAAGTATATAGTGTTTATAGTATGCCAATAATAATCTAAGGTATAAAGAGTTTATTGTACATACTACTTCCAAATGTGTGTGTCTGTATGTATTATTTTGAAAACAAGTGTAGGGAGTGCTGTTTGTTTTTTGTTTTTTCAATTTATTGCCAGCAAGTCACAGACACTTACTATAGAAGAATTCCATGCCTTAAAACATCGCAGTATGTCTATACTATCAAGAAGAACAAATTAAAACATAATGTCTTACAGAATCGCTACACAATAGTGTGTCAGTGTAAGTTGGTAAGGGTGTTTACAAGATGTTCACCAAACTAAGAATTATTAAGAACATAAAAAAATATTGCAAGTGGCAGCAGGGACTTAACATGAATGAAGACAAGTTAGGATGTTGTCAGTGAAAAATGTTTGGAAACCACTGGTTTAGAGGTTATTTGAAAACTGAAATGAATAATTTTTTTTTTTTAATTTTAACATGCAAATTGTATTGCAAATGAATTCTAAATCATGTACCACAGTTGCTAGTTTAAAACCCAAGAAAAAATATTAAAACTGGCTGGTAACAAAATTAAAGAACAGTAGTTGAACCTATTGGTTTGTAGTCGCAAAGCACTAATCAGTCAGACTAGATCTTGTTTCACATTATATAAATTTTTTCTAATTTTTTGCAATTAATATTTAAGGGACCATCATTAAACAAAATATCTGAGTATTAAGAATGACTATTTCATAATACTAACTGAACATCAAAGCCATGTCAATCACCCCTTCGTGTTTTACAGATTTTCAAGCAAAGTAATTAACTTTTCCATGCATATTGCAAGAATCCAACCTTGAATTTTAGCTTAGTATATTACATCGTGTGTATTAATATGGATTTAGAAGCAGGCCAGTTATGTAAGAAATGAAACTTCGCTATACATTAAACTACATGTCTATCAAAAGAAACATTATAAACATAAGAAAATATAATACATGTAGGGAAGAAATGAACCATGTGGCTTTATTTTTCTCATGGAACTCCTATATCTGGGGTTCCCATGTTTCTTTTTCTGTACTGAAAACAATAATATATATAAAATGGAAGATGTGTCACTTTGGGCTTATAATTAGATTTGAGATTAAGCTGGTAGAGATCCTAATAAGTAAAATTCAATAGAATGTATGTTTTCCCCATACAAGATATTGTAGGTGCACCAAAATAAGGTAATGAAAATGGTTATGATAAATGATTTTAAATTTCATTAAGATAAGTAACTTATCTAGCTGTAGTACTATAGAAAGTTTTAATACTATGAAAAGTACTGAAACAAAATTTTAACCCTAATTTGGCAAGTCCTTGTAAGTGTGTTAGGGTGAGCTAAAGTGGAGATAAATTTTTTAGCATTTCAGTTTTTATAGGTTTGACTTCCTTGCTTTAATACCTCTTGTAATGTTAAAGTTTCAATATCACTACAGTTAGCTTAGTCACGTACATACGTAGAGCCTTGCTTGTTTTTGTATGCATTTAACATTTTCAGATCATGTCATAATAGGTTTAGCATAGTATAGTTTTGTGTTTGTATTTAATTAACCTGAACTGCCCTCCAGTGACACAGCAGTATGTCTGCAGCCTCACGCTGCTAGAAACTGGGTTTTGATACCCATGATAGTCAGAGCACAGATAGCCCATTGTTTAGCTTCTTACTTAATTAACCAGTTAACCTGAACTGAACCTTTCAGTTGCTCACACTTGTGCAACATACTTTAGAACTGATAGCTTGTTCTCACCTTTTTATGTTGTCTTCATGTAATCTGAATAAAATACTCATGAAGCACAGCTTTCAAAATAAGTACATGCAACATTTATGTATGGTTTGATTTTTGTTTTAATTATAAACAGTTCAAGTCAATATTTAGTAAAGTGATTACCCAGTAGTCTTTTAAAGATACCTAGAGGAATCTAATTGAAAACTTAGTAAACTTGGGAATAAACCAGCAATCTGGAAATGTCCTTCTTATTCTTGAAAGTATTGTTTGTGTTAAATTGTATAAATTTTAAATTTATTTCTATTAAAATCAAAGCTAGATACTATTTAGTATGCACATAGTAAGTGTAATACAATTGTGTTAAGTATTTCAAAATATCTGTAACACTCCTCCAGTCTGGAAAGTGCTAGTTTGCAAAAAAAAAAAATTTAATATACTTGGTATGCAAACAGAATTGTTATTTTATGAAATAAAATGAACTTGTAACTAAACTAACCCTTTAAAATTGCTTCCAGCTCCTGGTACACCGTAAACTGAAAATATACATTTGAGAACTACATTACATAAACAAACTATGCATAGATTTAGAGCAGTAAGAAAACATTGAAATATAAGCTTATTGCATATTTCTGAAACATTAAAGTATATTTTTATTTAAAATTGAAAAGGCAGTTTTTTAATCAAAGCTTTTTAGAGTTTCAAACCTGACTCTCATTCAGTCATGAAGAAAAATTATTTTTTTCAAATTCATCCAACCTGATAATGTTTATTATATTATTACTTCAAAAATTTATCATTTTAAACAAAATGTTTTTTTTAATGTAGCTAGAACATTTTTAACAGTGTTTAACTTGACTTCCCAATATGGCATTGTACTTACTCTGTCCAAGTGGGGTTTATCAAACCTAAATATTAAGTACTTTTTTATGTGACAAGCCTGTGAATGTTTTCTCTTGCATTATTTTTAACATTCCCTCAATGGTACATTTCAAGATTCTAATTATTTTTAGGTTGAAAGTCAAAACGTTTTGTTTTTGACACACATTAACCTGACACGTATTTATTTATCCACTTGCTGCTGCTTTATTCATGAACCAGTCAGTTATATTGCAAAATGTATCATCTATATAACTTGGGTGTTTATCATATTTAATAGTTTTGTGCAATGTGTGTCAAATGTTTGTCGCACACACGTGAATATTCATATCCAACATGTTTACATGTATGTACATTTCTGAGTCTTTATAGCCCATTTTATATAAATTGTTTATGTATGTGTGTGTGCATATATATTATGTATTCTTGTAAAACTTGACCTCTCTTAAATCTTTGAATAAAAGAAGTCTCTCTGACAGAAATTGTTTCATTTCATTCAAGATCATTTGCTACTTTGAAGATAGAAAATAATTTATACATAAAATTTTCATCAGTAATTAAATAAAATAAGCTTTTGGTTTCATTTTGTTATTATTTGCTCAGCTTTCTACTGTGAGCCAATATTTGTGACTCGTATATTTATTTGCTATTACAATAATTTGATGGACAGGTTCGAAAAACATCTGAAAGTGACTCCAATAATACAATCATTGACTGTTATGCAGATAAAAGGAAACACCATACAAGTCTGTTTTCATTTTTTCTTAACATTTTAGAAATGCTTGGGTAATGGGCAGGTAAAGGCCACAAATGATAGGATTGGTTGTAAGATGCTTGACTCCATAAAATGTATTTTTCATTCAACTACACTAAACGTTTGATCTTGTGGTGTTTTGAAGGATAAAAGTTTTAAAGTATAGTAATCAACTAATAAATTTTAATCATGTATTTAAACAGTACATAAAATTTCAGGTAGCAAATAAACCGGCATGTTGGTCATGTATTAGGCCTAAGATAAAAATGAAAGTATTTATAACATTCCAGATAGTGGTGAAACAAAGCAGAATTTTCTCTTTTGCAATTTCAGAGACTGAAAAAAAAATATATATATATATATATCAAAAGTTTTATATTAAATTTTAACCATAAAAAATGTATATTTACTCATTCTTATTTTGCATGTAGAATTTGTCTTCATGTAAGATAAACGTTTTTTTTTTTTTAAATATCAAATTACAGGTAGTGAAGGATATTATTTTAGAACTCCAGTTAAAGCCTGAAAATATTTACCTTGGTCAAGGTAAGAATTGTGTATATTTGAGGTAGCATTTATGAAATTTTCAAGTAGTTTTTTTCCTTCTTTCCATAGCTTCTGCAGTAACTTGCATATTAGTACAACATAATATTAAAATGTTGAATTTTGATCTACTTTTCACATCATATATAGAACTCTGTCCATATAAACTTTATATCATTTTTTTTACCTTTTAGAGTGAAGATGTAACACCTGAAAGTTTTCCAACCTTTGCTTTTACCTCCTTTTTAGTAATAGGTGACTCATTTAACCAAATACTATTATTAAGTACAGAGGTTTCCAAATAATTCATGTGCTGAAAAACCACCCTATCCAATTCCTATGTGAAAAACGAGCCATTCAAAGTATTGGTTATGATATTTTAATTACAATGCGAATAATACACTAAAAATGTTGTTTACAATTAAGAACTTTCTAAAATAGCAACTTTTTTGTTTGCTACTTACCTGATCATATCTGTCAGTATAGCTCCCACACTTCCCAGACTGTCACTACCCAGGCTTACTTGACTTGTCTGTGGGCATCTGTATAAAAATTGAACAAACAAATGGAGAAAAATGTTTGTTGCGAAGTAAGGATTATTGCTGTAATAAAAAGTATATGAACAAGTAAAGTGATACAAATTATACAGATTGGTCTAAATCTGCCAGCCAAGTCATTTTAAAATCAGTTATTTTTGTTGTAACAACAATCCATACTTTCCATTAAAGTTTTAATTACCTTTGTTATTCATTGATACTTGAAACCATCATTATTTGGTGAGCCTTCGTAATTACAGAAGTGAGGGGAAAAGAAGAACAAAGAAAACTGTAGATATTTCGTGATGCTGACAATCTTACTTGTGAAACCTATTAAAACCTATGATTCTTAATAACTGAAGTATATGTGGTTGTCATTTTTAAGTCAGCTCTGCAAATACCACTATTCTGTGTTACAATGTCTGAAAAAAAAAGATTAATATTTATTTGTGAAATATTTAGTGTTTACACAGCTTAAGAAATATTGTATTAAACATTTTTAAAAATGTGTTTTATCAAAAATCTTGACAGCTTCATTATGAGAACTTTTGGAAAAAAAAAGGGTCTTTTTTTTTTCATATTAAGAATCAATATAAAATGGCAACTAATGTATCTGTATCTACCCAAGAACATTGTTTTTATGATATGAGCTTCATTGCAAATTAGAATATGTTGATTTAATTCAGTTTTTGTGATGTAAAATTACGTAGGTTAAAGAAATGTTCAGTTGTTCTGAATAAAAAGAAGTTATTTTATAGAATATTATATAGATTTTACTTTTAACATATTTCAATTGAATGTAACTCTTCTTGAAGGTACCTTGCGACCAGACCTAATAGAGAGTGCCACTAAGTTTGCCAGCCACGATATTAGTGAAGTCGTAACTCAACATGATGATACACAATTTATGCATCTTTTAAGAGGAGGTGAAACAGTTTTAGAACCACTGAAAGATTTCCACGAAAAGGAAGTTCGAGTTTTAGGGAAACATTTAGGGTTACCTACAGAAAGTTACGACAGACATTCATTTCCTAGTATGCGTTTTTATTTTACGAAATTCTTTAGTCTTATTGAGAAGTGTCATTTGGAATTCAGAAACTTTAACTCAAACTTATAATAGTAATGACCAAAGACTTTCCAGCAGATAGTTCATTTCTCATTTACATATTTATTAAAATAGTAGAGATGCACAAAACATTTGTGGTCAGATTAATGTATGTATTGTAACATTACTTCTTTAAATAGAGGTTTTCTAGAATAATATTAAAAAATTGTAATTCGTAAACTTTACCTTACTTAGTGCTATCAATAAATAAATTCAGACTTTTATATGAAAAAAAACTTTGAAAATAATATTAAAGAATAATATTAAAAAATTGTAATTCGTAAACTTTACCTTACTTAGTGCTATCAATAAATAAATTCAGACTTTTATATGAAAAAAAAACTTTGAAAAGCTTTTAATGTGTAGTTGTGTGAAGCGTCCACTAAAGTGTACTCGCATCTACCTTTTGTTCACATTCATTCAAGTGAAATGAACCAGCATTTTCAAGACAGACAAAAATTGAGCATTATTATAATAGATTCATTTTATATACTTTTAACTGTATTGTGAAAAATTGTTTTAACTTTTTAAGGTAAAATATACGTCTTTTTTTTTTTTTTAACCAGTTGCAAAATGTTATTTAATAAATCTTTATTTGCTATTTTCAAGGTTTTTCTGCAGTGAAACTTAATTACAGTATAATATCGGGTTTTCTCATTGCAGTTTGCAGGTTTCTTCTAAATATGCCTCAAACACTGGATGCTTCGTTTTGATATTATTCTGGTTTTTTTTCACTTTCATGTAAAGTTTTAATTCATTGGCCAATAAGAAGAGCTATTAATACTTGAACTAAAAAACAATCAAACGAGCTACACCTGAGTACCAACAGTTTTTATTTTTAATACATGTATTCTGTTATTATAATTTGTTTACTTTAACAAATAATGTGTGTTTGTTTGTGTGAATTACAAATTCACAGCTATCCTCAAAGATTTATTTTTGGTCTGGGTTAACATCCTTCAGTCTAAACTAAAGCACTTCCTGTAAATACATTTCTACAATATTTTTTTGGATGCATACATAAAAACTGTTGCTTGATTTATTAAATTAACTTTTTATTATATAGTTTAATGTAACAACATTGTAATTTTATCTTTGTTTTATAATACACATACAAATGCTTCATCAATGTAAGTTAAATGCTCATTACTTATAGGAAACAGAAAAAAATAAACCATGTAATTATTTTTGTTCATTCCTCAATTGAAGAATGTTACTTCAAAGTAACATGCCTATTTATAACCTATCAAAACATATTTGATAAAGGTGTTATTATGCAGTTAAGACCTTCTTAAGTAAGAAATTCAAAGAAAACCTTTTTTTTCCACTCTATTTAGTGATGCCATTCAGCTGAGGATTAGGGTTAACTTGCATTCTGCTCATTGAACCCATTTTGTGGGTTAGGGTTAACTTGAATTCTGCTCATTTAACCCATTTTTATGCATAGATAAGCTGAAAAAATTGAAGCAACAAAAATTAATCTCACACTTTATTATTTATCTGCAGGTCCAGGACTAGCTATTCGTGTTATTTGTGCAGACTATGCTTACATGGAGAAAGACTTTTCAGAAACTAGTGTTTTGGCTAAAGTTATTGTAAATTATGGTAATTCTCTTGAAAAAGTAAGTAAAACATAAATTTATGAATTAACAAGAGTTAACACTGACTTCATTATTAAATCTTTTTAAGTTACATAATTATGTCACATATTGTTTGTTAACTTTACATTGTCGTAACTCTCGTTTTATCCATAACTTTAAGTATGTTCTTAATGTTAGTTAAGGACAATTGTCTAAATTTGTCAGATAAATGTACATATTGAATAAATGTCGTAGTAGTGTGTTATTTTGTGTTTATGTGGGGGAGTTTAGAATTTAATTTTGTCTGGCATGGCCAGGTGGTCAAGGCACTCAACTTGAAATCCAAGGATGATAGGTTTGAATACCCTGTCACACCAAATGTGTTTGCCCTTTCAGCCATTGGGGCATTATAATGTGATGGTCAATCTCACTATTCTTTGGTAAAAGAGTAGCCCAAGAGTTAGCGGTGAGTGGTGATGACTAGCTGCCTTCCCTTTAGTCTTACACTGCTAAATTAGACGGCTAGTGCAAATAACCCTCATGTAACTTTGCGCAAAACTCAAAACAAACCAAACTAAGTGATTTAATTTTACCCTTTAAAAAAAGAACAGTTGTTCTACGTGCAGCAGTTAACAGAATATAATAAAATGTTTTGTAGTTTGAAAGAACAGTGGCTTAAGATTGCTTATCAGTTAAACAGTTTTTACTCTACTGGTTCTGTTAACAGTTTTGTTTTTTCTTAAATTGACTTTGAAATTTGTTGTGTATTATACTTAAAGAAAATAATATGGTAATGGTTTAAGTATTGTGGTTCAACAAACAGAGTTTGTAATAGACACATTGTTCAAAGTACTGTAGGAATAAAAAATCTTGAATTGGCACATTGTAAAACAGTCAAAAAGGACTGTGGGAGTTTCACCCAAGAAAATATTAGAATTCAATCTTTCTTTACATCTATTAGGGATAATCTTTAAATATAGTTACAGATCAAGTTACCTATAAAAAAAATAATTTAATATATTTGTACAACTAAAAACTCCATTCATTACTAAGAAATAAGGCTTTCTTTTCAGTTTTTTAAAACATCTACATTACTTTGACACTCATAGTAGTGTTTCCTTTCCACCACTTATTTAAGGAATTTGGAATGGCCTGGTGGTTATGGTATTCAACTTGCAATCTGCAGGCCCTGCTTTTGAATCCCCTCACTTAAACATACTCACTCTTTCAGCCATGGAAACATTGCAATGTAGCAATCAATCCCGCTATTCAGCGGTAAAGAGTAGCCCAAGAGTTGGTGGTAGGTGATATTTTCTAGCTGCCTTCCCTTTATAACTTTAAAATCTGGGACAGGTAGCTTAAAACAAACAAATTTATTACTCGACGTGCTAATCTCTATCATTACAGGAAATATTGGACAATTTTATCCCACTTGTGTTCTTCCTCACCTTGTAATAATTTTTTGCAATGTCATTATGGCCTTATGTTTAAAATGTGAACCACAACTTGTAGCCAGATATTCCATGGCCACAATACGAAATGAACTTTAAAAAAAAAATTCTTTTGGTTTGAGATAAGATTTATTGCTATATGGTAGAGATTCATTATTATTAATAATACTACTTGTGGGAAATCAAAAATAACTTTAATAACTATTTTTTTAACCCCTTCTAGAAACATGCGCTGATCAATCGTGTAGAAAACACTACAAATGAGGATGAGCGTTTTTTTTTAATTAGAGTGTCTCAAGAGTGTGAACTTACAACAACACTTATCCCCATTCAAAGTTCAGGAGTTCAGGTAAATTAATTTATTATTTTTACTCTATCAGTGAAAAGGAGAGAAAAAACGAATTAAATATTAATACTAATACAGGTTTCAATCACAGCTCTTTTTACCATATTGGGAAAATTCTTTGTTATTCTGACAATGTGAAAAAGGTGAGGCATGTAGAGAAAGGTTTTCTGGGTTTTTAATAAATTTGCCTATAAAAGAAACGTGAAGAGAAAGTTTCTCAGGTTTTTAATGTGTTGGCAAAAATAAACAATTTAGGATTTTACTCCAAATTCAAAGATTTGGTAGTTAAAAATTGTTTAAAGAAATTGGTTTAAATTATAGCAGATTTTGTGTTTACAAAGAAGTAATTTTAATATGATTAATTTCTTGTAAAAAGTGAAAGTTGAAGGAAAACTTTTAAATATGTTATATTATTTAAATATTGACATAATTTAAGAGAAGGATCTAATCTATAATTTTTACAGCCAATGCTGACTTTTTATATTATGCTAACCACTTCAGATGGGAAAACGAACATACAGCTATGCACTAGGCCTTTCAAGTAACAAAGAACCAAGAAATTGGGAAGATATAATGGAATTAGCCAAACTAATTCCGAGGATTGCCCATAACATTAACAGGTGACTGTCAGTATTTCTACAAGCTATTTTGATAGAACAAATAAGCTTATATATGAATATTTTTATGTTTTTAATACATGAGTGCATCTTTATATTATCACAAATTTTACTTTTTCTTGTTTATACACTAACATTAAAGAATAATTTATTTCCAGATAAAGTACCAGGTACATCTTGTTATAAAGTTGGCAGAAGACTACATTTTGGCATTTTTTTTATTGTTCTTGTACCTTTGGTCTTTTCTCTATTAAGAAATTAGTGACCTCTTGAATTTCATTTCTCCTTCATTGGTCTAATATATAATTATCTTTAGCCATTTTACAGTTATAAGTACTTTGATTATTAGAGTAAGTTTTAAGAGAACATATTTGAAGATGCAGTTCTAAGCTATAATAAATAAAACAATATAACAAATAGAATTCATATAAATCTGTCTGAGCCCATGCAGTGTTCCATACCACAGAGCACTCTTCATTTGTCAAATGGACACTTTCGTATCAAATCAAAGTATAAATAATAATTCTAATTCTGTCAACAATTTTTAACTCTGAAATATTTGAACTTGATATTTTATTTTGTTAAATTTAGAATAATTTGCAAATAATAAAAGTTTCAACTTTCATATCTGGGCAGCTCTGAAGAGGTGACTTTAAGCAACACATGTTTATCCTTTCACTTTTTTTAAATAATTTTTCTGATAACACAAAGCATTGTTTTCACTTTTTAACAAACTATCATCTCTTTTTATTATGTGCTTCAATGTAGAATGGGTTGAAGAGTAATTTTTGGGTTTTTTTTTTCAAAATACTGACCACTGAGAGCTTCTGTAGGGGAGAACAAAAGTCTAATGAAAGTTTTAAGAAATTTCTAAACAAACCACAAATCTGGGAGTGTATTCATAGTTATATATATATATATTCCGTTCATTCTTTCAAATGTTTTTGTGTTAAATTATATCCGTTTGAAAGCTACAAAAAGGTTTCTTTTTTGATAAGACACCAGGCAAAATTGTTTAGGTTTAGTAAACACAAATTATAATGACAAAATGTTCCAATGAGTTATATTCTTATTTATTGAATATTATTGCTTAGTTTATAATAGTCAAATAAGGCTTTCAAGTAAAGTAACTTTTATTATCTATTGAAAATAAACAATTAATTGATATTTACTAAAAACAACAATATTTAAGTCACCCTGGACATCAAACCATATTACACTGACATAACAGTTTATAAGCATAATGAAGTGGTTTTATTTTGGAGAATGTACATTTCAACGGACCAGTGTTCTGTTTAACATAGTATGTTCTCTAAAATAAAACACTTCATAATGATTGTAATTTGTTATTTGTCAGTTTACCTTTGTCGAAATTACTAGTAAAACTTTGTAGGTTTTTCCTCTATTTTCTCTTATTTATGGTTGCAATTGGCAGATACTGTAATTAGCGGAATACATTATCAAAATAAGTGCAGAATGAAACTCCATCAACAACGAAATATTTCAAATTGTAAAACAAGGAAAGTATTTTGAATGTTTGTTGTTGTTTTTTTCAAAATAAAGTCTGATAACAAAAGTTCCCCACTGGTACAGAAGTAAGTCCGTAGATTTACAGCATTAAAATCGTGGATTTAATTCCACTTGATGGACTCAGCGGACAGCCTAATGTGGTTTTGCTATAAGAAAACACTAACAACAAAATTTTAGACATTTCACGATCTAAATGGTAGTGATAGAAATGCGAAATCAAATTGTATGCAGAAACTAGATGTTAGCTTGTAAGTTTATATGAGATTTCGCACAATTTCAATAAGTATTTTAATTTATAATAAAAGAGGGGACATCAATGATACAATGGCAAATATAAACATTTATAACTTTAACTTGCAGGTGCAGAAGTCAAAGACTGGCTGTACCTAGTTTATAAAGTAATAAAATTTGGCTTAGTTTTGCCAACATTGTAACTGTTTTCATTGTTTATCTGTTGCCTTTATACCCACATTATTTTCATTTCGTCTCTTTATCAAAATATTTTGTTCATTAATACTGGAATTTGACTTGAGTATGAAAGGACACCAAATAAATATCTTCTATAAATTCAGGTTAAGTTATGTATTCTGTGGTATAATGTGCATCTGTCGTGGGTCTTTGAACAGGGAAAGATAGGCTATTTGTAAATGTTCAGTGTCAATCTTACACTGCTAAATTAGGGATGGCTAGTGCAGATAGCCTTCATGAAGCTTTGCACAAAGATTTTTGAGAAACTGCAGCCTTTGAACCACGCTTGTTATTATTGTAAGCACACAAAAGTTTTCAGAAACTTTTCACTAGTTTTTGTTTTTTATCTAAATCTACCTTGTAACAAGTACTGTATATGGATTATTTCTTTTCATATGTGCACTATCCAGCTTCGTGTTACCTAGTTTCTTTATATAGAAAGAATCCAGAATTCTTTATGCTAACGGAATGTTTCTCTCGTAGAGTTGTATACATATGTGGAGATGCAGTCCAGTTTCCTGTGCTGGATATCACTCCAACTTTCCTCACCACAGGGGTTTTGAGTACTTTACGACAAGCTGATTTTTTGGCACAGAACATACTCCATTCTAGTGGCTACTGCAATTACATTTCTCAGATGACTGCTGTTCTTATTCCTGTTCATTTTGACCGTGATGTTGTCTCAAGACAGCCATCTTGTCAGCGGTCAGTTGTGATCCGGACTTTTACATTACACAATTATGTGATAGGAATTCCAGCCACACCTGGTAAACATTTATCACTGGAGGTAGGCAATAATATACAAACACAATAATCGTTCCTTATTTAGGCAGTTTTTGCATCTTACATTTTTTACGTTTATCCTTTACCCAAGATACAAAAAATTTTGCATGTGTAACTAAATGATTCTCACTCTTATTTTCTCGATTGTTTGTGCCTGTGCATACAGTACAAGTAAATGATTCTCTCTGTGTTTGTCTCGGTTGTTTGTGTCTGTGCGTACAGTGCGAGTAATTGATTCTTGGTTTTGTGCCTGTGCATACAATGAGTGAATGATTCTCGCTGTGTTTGTCTCAGTTGTTTGTGCCTGTGTGTACAGTGTGAGTAAATAATTTAATGTCTTCATCAAAATGACCAGCAGAAAGTGAAATTCCTTTTTAAGTTCCTAGTGATTAAAAAAATATTTTGAAACTTTTTATTATAAAAGAAATTGCTATTTTTTTATTGTATTCAAACCTAAATAATCACTTTGAACAATGTGAATGATTTAAGTCTATGCTTAACATTTTATTTTAGGTTTTGAATAAGATGGTAGCTGAAATACAAGCAGTTCCAGGTGTGTCCCGGGTTCTCTATGACCTTACACCCAAACCTCCTGGGATGACAGAATGGGAGTGACTGATACTGTAAAGAGATGTAACCTGGAGTAATTTGTTTAATGCTTTGCCAGCAGAGAATGCACTTGGCCACGGTACATGAATATTGAAAGTGGACATTTTATTCTAGGAGCTTTTCAAAAAATATAAGTAATGTCTAACTTATCCAAACCAACTAAAATTTTACCTTGTTAAAAAACTGAGAAATGAAAGTGTTTGTAGTTATGTAAAGAGTGTATTTGTAAAAAAAATAGCTGCCAGTAAGAATAATTTGTAAAAAAAGAAAAAGTAAAGAGAAATAATGGTTTGGAATAATGACTTCAGGCAAAATACAGTCCTGTAACTTAATCAGTAATGACATTAGGCAAAATACAGTCCCGTAATTTAATCAAAACTGTTAAGCTCAAAATTAAAAGGTATTTACAGAATCATAATTGCTTTTAAGACAAAATATTTTGTAAATATTAAAATAATTCTTGAAGGAGAGGGAGAGAAACTAGATTTGTGAGGGAGTCTAAAGTTGTCTGAACGTCCACCTTGTATCAGTATCTTTAGTCAGTTATTTGAAAAAGTAGGATAGAAGACAAATAGAAAACTTGCGTGACAGAAAATATGTTCTTATACTCACATGGAAAGAACAGTAATTATGTTTCGAGCTGGTTGGTACATAGAATTGGTTCTAAATTGCTTTAAGTTGGTAATTAGAAAGAAAATAATGTATATTTTCAGAAACTTAAATTATTTCTATTTTTAAGATTTTCAGTAAATCATTCAAAGTAAAAAGAACATGAATGCATTTTATTCAGTTACTAGCGAGTAATACATATTGGATTTTTCTTTTGATAGTGAAAAGGTTACGTTGGTTTTTGTAATGCCTTCAGAGGAATTAATTTTATTACATTTAATTTCTGTTTTTAAGGTAGGCCTTTATTTGGACCACAGCAGGTTGTTATTTAAAAAAAAAAAAAAAAACAGGTAATACAATGCTGTTCGGAACATTGAAAAGATTAATTTCAGATCTGTTAAGTTTTATCTCAGTTGATGTTTAGCTGATCTTTTGTGCACTTTAAACAAAGATAAGAAGTGTCTTTAAGTGTTTTGTACGTTCTGTTAATTTTTGAGACTTGTGAGATGAATTAATATTTTGTAAAATTTTCCTTACTTGCTTATCTGGGTTTGAAATTCTTTCATATATTTATTGGTCGTTAGTAAGAACATGAGCTTGTAACAAGATATGGAGAAAAGTAAAACATAGTTCACCCAGAAAGTAGATTTTAAAATACAGGTGAAGTTTATCAGTCAGTTCTTTTATGCGATGTTAACTTCATTAGTGAAGGTCTTACAAGACTAAGTCTTCTAAATCTTACATTGGATAAAAAATATAACAAGTATGAAACAATAATTTCTTTTGTTTGAATCAAGATTGTTCTAAGTTATGGTGAGCTATAGGGTTTTTGTTATATATTTAAAAACAGCTGGTATTGGTAGAGTGAGCACCAGTAGAGGAGTGAACAACATTTCAACCTTCTTTAGTCATTGTCCGGTTCACAAAGAAGGAAAGGGTTACTGAGTGTAGGAATGTAGAGGGCGTACTTAGGTGTTGGATATATTTATTAATATAGGTGTAAAGGTGTTCCTTTGTATTGGTTTATTTTGGGCTTGAGTTGTCATATAAGTAAGGCTTATTTGTTTTTGCAATACAAAGAAACACCTTTATACCTATATTGATAAATATAATCAAACATCTAAGCACGCCCTCTACATTTATACACTCAGTTACACAACTGCCTTCAAACATTTGGTCACCTTCCAGTCAGTTACCTCTTTCATTCTTTGTGAACCTGACGATGACCGAAGAAAGTCGAAACGTTTTTCACTCCTCTAGAAGTGGGTTTTCTCGTCATCACAGATTGTAGGGTTTTGGTTTAGATATAAGAATAAGTATCAATAACTTTTGTATAGAATTAACGGTGGATATTTTTTTAATAAATATTCAGAAGGAACAAGAGAGATTTTGTTTTTAATCTTCAGGTTTAGAATAATTTACCCACCAAGGTGAGAGTGAGCTGTTAGAAGGCTCGTGTTGGTTCTATGACTTTGATCATTTTTACTGTTTGTCCAGATTTGAAGTAGTGACTCTAGAGACAAGGTGACTTGTTTTTAATTAGAAAAAAGAAAAACCTTCTTATTTTAAGGATTATAAGGCTAAAAAATATTTTAATTTTCCATTAAAAACTTACAGGAACAAGGAATGCAACATGTTTGAGCTGCAAGAAAATAAATATAAAATAGTTTCTCTTCTCTCATTCTTCAGTAGCTAATTTATCTGAATATATTTATGTATTTGCTTTTTTTTACTGTGTAAATGTTGAGGTGTCTATCTGTGATATTATCTGATCATATAAATTCATTTTTCTACATTACCTCGAATAGATTGTGTTATTTCATGATCTACATTAAATTCATTGTTATGTACTGACTTGTTATTTACCCATCTGCTTGAAAATCATCTTTCATGAAATAACTGTAACATTTGTTTGTCACTGTTAGTTTTACTGGCTATTCTGCAAACAAATTTAGTCCTATTTTTTGACAGAAGTTCAAGGTTTGTATGATATATATCAATGTGTGTTTGTTGAAGAGCTCACCAGCAACGAAAAAAATATTTGTGTCGTTTGTGTTATTTTTCAATATCTGTAGTTGGCCTATGAAACACAAAACAGAATTAGAATTGTCCCTTCTGGTAAAATTTCTCCATCTTTCAATTTGATCTTTGGATTCTTACATCAGACCCCAAGAAGATCTGAACTGACCTCAGATTAACGCACATGAGCACTGGGTCATTTGAATCAAGTATAATTACTGATTGTGCGTGAACCCCACTACTTTCTGTATCTAACAAGCTGGGACCACTCTTTGGTATTGTTTACAGAAGTATGGCTAACTAGATTTCTCCACAGTTTCTTAACATCCTAAAGCTTCAATACGATGTTGTCTAGCATATATGTCACTTTCCTAAAACTCTCCCTCTAAACTCACCATGTGAACATTTGAATTGGAACTGGAGATGAAACGGAAAACAGATCAACAGACAGGGATCTGACAGGGGACAAATGTAATTCACGACTTCATCTTTCAGTACGTTTAGAAATAAGGTACAACATATCATGAAGAAGTAACTGTGAGTGTTAATTTACATTAAATGGTGGCCCCCCCAGTGGCTCAGCCGTATGTCTGTGGACTTGCACGCTAAAATCCGGGTTTCGATACCCGTGGTGGGCAGAGCACAGATAGCCCATTGCGTAGCTTTGTGCTTAATTCAGAAAACAACAAAACATTAAATGGTGATGTATGCTCTCATTAAATTTAAGTATGATTTTTCCATGGATAAATTTATTATGGAATTGATCATGTGTAATACTAATAACAAATTAGTTTTTATTTTTCAAAATGGTTGCAGCAGTGTTTATCCTTGTTTTTCATCTTCCGTTGTTACAAAGCTACTTGTTTCTAAAACAACAAAGTATTTCTGTTTGTTTTTCTGCTAATGAAAACACAATGGTGTTTCTCCAGTGGCTTTTTCTTTTCTGTGGTATAACAGAAATCTAAATTCTGATTTCGGGAAATATTGATTGAACAAATTGAGCACGTGTTTTAAAACTGTTATAAAATATTATGGAATTTCACATTCTTCTCATTAAATGTTAGTTACAAACACCCTTCGTTTGCAAGTGTCTGGTTGATAGAGCCCTACTGCTGACTGATTGCTTTCCTTGTGGTCAGGACTACACCTGAACCCTAGACGTCTCTGATCTGGTCATATAACACACGTATACATAAATTACTTGATCAAGCTGAAAGTTTCATTCATTAATACTTACCTTGCTTAAGAATTAACTCCCACAGAAGTTTATTACAAATTAGAATTCAGTTATTTCTGTTAACTGGAGATGATAAGTCAAGCATAAAAACATCCAAGACTTAAAGAAAACAAAAAAATGTCCAAAAATGAATATACCTAAATTTGAATAATTTTGCTATAATTAATCTAATCCTGCATTCGTATTCTGAAAAGACATTTTCCAACGCAGCATCATGGATGGATAACATAGCATCACAAATCCGATGTTTCAGTTCTTAAAGGTTTTTCAGTTAGTTGTAGTAGATTTTTGTTTCCCAGAAACAGTTTGTACGTGAAAGAAACAAGAACAACACTTATAGGAATATTATTTGTATTCACATTCATTTTTTATTGTTATCTGAAGTAACAATAAAAATATTCAATTTCGTGTTTGGTGTAATCATTAAAGGTTTAGAAAATTGGAGAATAAAGGAGTTGGATGACACTTTTTAAAGTTAATTTGTTGTGTAACTGTGCTGTTTTCAAAATCTTAAAAAGTTTTAAAGGCAGAAACTAACATTAAAATAAGTGATTTTTTCATGAGTACATAGATTACACATTGTTTATAAATAAGCTTTTCTTGGTTGAAGAGAAACGTCAAATTAAATGGTGAATATGACGTATGCATCATGATTATGACTCCTTACAACATAGAAAGCTGTAGTTTTTTTACAAGTGAAAGTGTGATACAAGTAATACACATTCATTCTCTTATTGTATCTACAAAATCTATAAACTTCTCGAAATTCTGACTTCGAACGCCAAATCTGTTTGTGGTCGTGTACTAAATTCAATAGAACGTGTTCTGTCCATAGTAGCCAGGTGGGTTATGGCGTTCGACTCGTAATCTGAGAGTCGCGGGTTTGAATCCCTCGTCGCACCAAACACGCTCGCTCTTTTAGCCATGGGGGTGTTATGTCATGGTTAATCCCATCATTCGTTTGTAAAAGAGTTGGCAGTGGGTGGTGATGACTAGCTGCCTTCCCTCTAGTTTTACGCTGCTAAATTAGGGACGGCTAGCGCAGAAAACCCTTGAGTATCTTTGCTCGAAATTAAAAAAAAAAAAGTTATTTTACTATTTCCATTTTATTGTTTTAATCTTTCTTTGTGTTCCCAGTAGTATCATGGATCTTAATGGATGGTCCTTTAAAATTACTTTGTTAAAATAATTCCAAGTTCACATATTGATAAATAATTGATTTCTTCAATAACAGTTACTTCCAGCTGTCTTCACTTGGACATAAGAAGCACAACGTAAATAACTAAACTTACATTTACAGAAATTGATAGTTAATCGATAGAGTAAATGAATAAACGCCATAACTCTCTGGTAACACTTAACTGAATCACTCACTACTCAAATAATATTCATTGACTCGCTAATTATTTTATCTGTATCATATTTATTTTCTATTATAAGAATTTTTTAAACCATAATAATATCACGCACCTTCTAGAAAACAAATGATGTAACACTGGCAGCTTTGCCCGGGAGGGGGCTACTCTCTTTGTTTACCCATTCCAAAAAATATATATTAATTTATGGATTGCTTACTTTTGAATTTCGCGCAAAGCTACACGAGGGCCATCTGCGTTAAACGTCCCTGATTTAGAGAGGGAAGGCAACTAGTCATCACCGCCAACCCTTTGTGCTACACTTTTACCAACGAATAGTGGGATTGACTGTAACTTTATAACGCTCCCACGGCTGAAAGGGCCTGTGAATTTATGGAAAAAACACATTAGGTTTGATTTTTTTTTTAAAATAAACCACCAACCTGTTTTAAAACGAGCCTTCGTTATAAAAAGCCACCCGCCAGTACAGCGGTAAGTCTACGGATTTACAACGCTCTAAGCCCTTATTTTTTACCAATGTAATGTTGTCCATGTGATAAATTAGGTGATGTCAATTCAATCCCCGTTACTGTCAGAAATTGACCACACTGTGTTTTAATGATTAATATCGCAAGGCTCCATTCGATTGGAAACTAACTGCAAACGTTTGAACTCGGAGGGGAGATCCGTTAGAATTAATTGGAAACGTATCCCCAGTAATGTATTATGTGGCAATGATTAAGATGTTTATAGTTTCTTTTGGGACCTGTTTTAACATTTAAAATAATATGTAAACATTGTCGGTGTTGTGTGTAAAGTAACAGTGTGAAACAAAAATGTGACTTTTAATCTGAATAAAATTGTTAGTTAATTTATAGTGATCTCTCTAGAGTTTGCTTAACACCTGCCATGCTTACTTGAATCTAAATATAATGTAATATATCTAAATGTATTATAACCATAATTTTAATCCATAAATAAAACTCAGACTTACAACGCTAAAATCTGGGTTTCGATACCCTGGGGGGCAGAACATAGTCTGTTGTGTAGTTTTGTGTTTAACTCAAAAAATAAACAACAAAACGCGTTAAAATTGAAAAAAAGATTCACTGCAAATTTGTAAAAAGAGCCTAGTTTTCAACAATATATTACTACCACATTTAATTAGTGTATGTGTAATAAATTACAAAACAACAATATTAAATTAAGTTGCGTTAGTGTATTACAGTGTCACTAACAGATATTTTAGAACCACGCTATTATCCGGGATTCGTTTACTCTCTTGAAACATAGCAGATAGACAAATTTGTCTGTGCTATGAAAAAAAACAAGAATAAAAAGTGAACATTTTGAAATATAGTTCACTGGAACAGAAATAAATTAATGTAGTGTCAAATAATAACAAAACAAAGAAATATGATTACAAACTTATACTCTGAGAACAGTTTTGTTAATATGTTCCCGAATTCGGTAATCTCTCTCTCTCTGATGTTTAGGTATATATGTTTCTATACCCAGGAGGGTTAGGTACACTAGACCTCTTTCTCCTACCATTACTTAGTTGGAATGGACTGATTAATACATTTAGAGTAAATACAATATGGCTGAAGTAATAACATAACTTTAAATCTGGTCCTTTTCAGGGTAATGTGAATTTACATTTTTCTTTCATTTTTTTAACCTTTTTATTTTTTAAGTCTAGAACGTAGGTGGCCAGTTTTATTTTAACGCTATATTATTATTATTTTAAATTTGATTTTATCCTAAAGATCAGATGTACAAGCTCAACGGGAAGAAATGTTGGAGGCAATAGCACCCTGGATATTGATGTGTAATTCTGTTAATTTATCCATATTTAACATAATTCATGATGTATGCTGACATTTGTGGTAGGTATTTTTCGATGTTTTTCACAATTGTTTTAATGATTATGTCTGTTAGATTATTTTCATTATTTGGATTTGTGTATTCTGTCAACATTTCAGAGAACGTAGAAGTAATGGCATTGGTTAGTGTGTTTTCAATATTCATAGGTGTTGTTTTGTGTGTGTCTTCGGTTGTTTCAGGTAAATCTTCATTACTTGTTCATGGTATTTTTGCATGATTGGTGTTTTCTTGACTACTGCAGCATATGAGTTTGTTTGTCTTTTGTGGTGTTTGAATAGTAGTTGATTTTAGTTGTTCTTGGATTTTGTTTGTTTGTGGCTTGTTCATGTTTGGATCTTTAAGTCTGTACAAGTGTGCCTTAATTGATTGTATTCTTTATAGTTTGCTGTGTGTTCTTCCCCACAGTTGCAGCATTTAGGTTTGGGGTTTTGTTTGGTACATTGTAATATGTGGTGATTTTCTCCACAGCCTACACAGCGCGCAATTGCTTGGCATGCTGCTTTAATACATGTTTATATAACATAGATTTAAAAATACGCATCTAGTTATCCTAACATTCATCTAATAAAAGGCGTTAAAATAATCTAATCTAGAACATGGATATAAATAAACTGATGTTTGATAAATTAGCAAACAATTTTCAAGTGCAATGTAAATTATGGTTTTGTATCGTCTGCATTTCAAAATTATTTAATATTTTTTTAATTTTTTGCAGCTGATTTGTACATAAAAAAAATATTAAAGGAAGAAGGGACCGGATTAGCCTCGTGCATAGTGTGGTCGGACTGTAAAATTGAGAAATTTTTAAATTCGCGATCCATTACCAAAAAAATGCGCTTCACGTAAGAGTGACTTCAAATCCTAATACAAGCGATCAGAAAAAGTCGGCTAACGGTGATTTTAACTAACTGTCTTCCCTTCAGTTTATTGTCTCAAAATTAGATGCTGCTATGTGCAGGTAACACTTTTTTTTTCGCTTACCATGAAATTTTAAAATAAAGTACAGAAAGAAGTGCATGATATTGAGTTAGACCATGATTTTCAATGTCTTGTAAAGATATTACGTATGTTAATATGACAATCTCCATTCTGGGAACACACACTGATCGGTTAAAAAAAAACTGCGGTATAATCAGAACCCCAGTCACGGTGGCGCAATTGCGACAGGGCCCCTGGAGGTGAGGTTCTCCTACTGGACGATCTGGACCGTTAGTTTAACTCTTAAATTTTTCGATAAATCTTCATTTTTATCTAATTTTTATTTTGTTATCACTCAATACAACAAGATCAACTTGACCGACCTTGTAACCACCAAAATAAATCAAAATTACTATTTTTATTATTTCTAGAATTACTTAAAATTGTAGCAGAAAACATTTCTTTACATGAAATAATTTAAACCTCTTAATCTTGTACAACTGCTTAAAATGAATGTTTTTTGTCTTTTGGACCTAGATTTTAAACTTCCCGCCGTAAGAAGTGCCAAAACACGCGGTAACATGAAGTAAATGTTACACTAATCAAATTACATAAATAAAGTTCATGTTACTCCTGAGCTGTTAGTCCTAGCGAACGTACCTCACAGAAGAGACGTTTGGTTTTCTACCTATTTCAAAATTTTAAAAGAGACTGATAAAAGATTGAGAAACGTATACTCTCCAGATCTACACAGCTCTTTTTCCCGATAAAATGGTGCAATTTACGAAATTGTGTGATAGTGAAACACCATCCGTCCAAAATACTTTAAAGTAATCAGAAAAAACCTCGAATCTGTTTTTCTTAGTGTTCACGTGGCATTAAGAATAAACTAGTGTCTGATTACTTCGAATTGCATTGCTCAAATTTTTTTCCAAAATGGCTGGAGAAAAAAATGAATTGCGTACTTCGATGTAACTTCAAATGAATGTTTAAATGCTTTTTCCTTGCTCACAATAGAAAGAACGTAGCTCAGACAAATACAGGGTGACCCATAAGTCCCTACCCATCCATATGTTATTATGTTATATTCAATTACGCATGTTTTTTGTTGTTGTTTTTTCAGAAAAATATGGCAGATATAAGACCATTTCCACTTGAAGAGCGTATTGTGACAAGTAGAGGGGTACATGAGCGAAATAATACTGGTGACACCCTGGATACATTAAGATATATGGATGGGTAGGGACTTAAGGGCCACCCTGTATTTTATGAAGATGTAATTAGAAATTTTGCTTCCGCCAAAGCAAGGAAAACAGATTTTAGGGTCATGTTTTGGCAAGCTCCCGTAATGTTGCACAATAACTATGTTTTTTATATACCTTGTTCATTCTCACTTGCCATGTCCTACAAGTAAATAATAATTATTATAACTGTTTAAATTTAACATATCACCTCAGAAGTTAAATGTATTATACTGTAATTTACTTCGAATAATTAGCCCACATTTTGTTATTCTTTAAGCTACCTTAATGTGATCTTCGATATCGTTTACAAGTCAAAATTATTTATACTTAGGCTTATGTTTATAATGATACTGAAAAGTAATTACCAAGATAGATTTACGACAATGACAGCTACAGATATCTAGATTTTAACGTTGACAACTTGACATCCGTTGAAATTGTAAATTAAAACTTATTAATAATAGATAGTTTTAATGTAAGCAAGTATACTTTCTTATTGCAAGTAATTTGTGTGGCATAACAAGCCATTGAAAGGCGAAATCAAAACTGTTCCCAAACACCTAAAATACACACCCAGCTTTTATGCTGATATTTGTGGGTGTTTTTCATATATTATCACTTTGCCAATGTCATTCATTTTTCTTCACATAATTTAACAAGTATTATACGTAAGTAAATAAAAAAGTATCTGTTAAAAACTTTTGCTTCACCGTGCGGCATTATTTAATAATATCAAAAGTGTAGTAGATTTTAAAGAAGTTTCATAATCTTCTCACAATCAGTATTCTGAAACGCAAGAATAAAATTAATATCCACTAGTATTACACTACTAAATTAGAGACGGCTAACGCAGATATGCCGCGTGTAGCTTTGCGTTAAATTCCAAAAACTAACAAACAAAACGAACTGTAATTTCCGGTGAAAGGACAAATCCTGTTCGTTACGGTTCTTTTGCTCAGCCCTCAAAGTCTATAAATCGGCGTCTTCGCAAACGTTTAATCTCACACGTTCCTGTCACACAAAGGAGAGTTAGAAGGAAGGGACCAGTCACTTTGAAATAAGGAATTTCCAGTACTTAAAACTTGCCCATCTCGAGATAAGTTAGTAAGTAAACATTTTATTGATTTTCCTTTGCAAATTTGGTTAAAAACCAGTTTTATTTATAAACATAATTTAGTAATTACTGCTACAATTCGAGGTAAAACTAAAATATGCCGGTATAGTATGCCGCATTCACATTGAGTGACCTTGGCTTTAGTTGTGTGATTTTACTTGCACTAGAGTATTTCTTCACTTCAAGTATTACTTAATATAATACAAAATATGTTTTATCAGTGATAAAACTGCCGTTATTATGTAATTTCTGTATTTCTTACAGTCAGTTTTTAGCTTAGAAACTGTGATGTATTGAATATTTTTCACCTTCAAAATGACCTATTTAATATTCAGTAGACCGGGTATTGTGAGAAAAAGCTTTAAAAGAATCCTGCAACTTTTTAAGCCAATATATAATACGTCCGAAAAACAAAATCTCTCATGACGTGAGAATGGAATCAAAACCAAGTAAAGGATAACACAGTTTTTAAATTACAAATGATTAATTAAAATGAGTAGGGCTGTTGATGGATTAACAAATTGTAATTTTTAAGTATCGTTTTGTAGAAAATATAAGCTTCAGTAGTAACTTGCTTGACTTGTCTATACTAAAATTTGAATATTATCGTACTTAAGAAATAATTCTACTTTTCAAAAAAAGAAGACATTTTATAGATTTTCTCGTAAATTTACGGAAATTGTAGCGGTATGATTATAATCAAGTTATCTACTCACTAGGCATAAAAAATGCATACATTGTTAACTTACATTATTCTTTCTTACGTGTCGTTTTTATTTAACGTATTGTTAATTTTTGTTACTTGGAGACTTAAGAGCACGTATTGTACAACTAATTCTATACCAAAAGTTGCTAGTTTAATTTTATTTTCTAAAATAATTTAATTTAAACTAGTTCGCTGGAGAATGGCACTGCATAATATGAAACACGTATCCAATAAATATATAGGGGCATTTCTGGGTTTGTAGTATGCAGAACCTAATAGAAAATCACACGTACATCATTCTGTTATTGAGATCTATTATTTGTGGCTGTTTCTTTTCTTTTACGACAGAACGATTTGGTTTACAAGTAAAGATATGTAAGATCACAAAGCTCATTTAAAACTGAATTACTGTTAAACCATTTTTTATATGTTTAAAATGTTCTAATCAGTTGTTTGTTTCACAATATAAGAAGTTAGATCATGTTTTCTTGGTGTATGCTCACAATAATTTTTTCCATCTTTAGTATCCATAGAACCATGCCTATCACCAAAATATTTGCTCGTCAGATTTTTGACAGTCGTGGAAATCCAACTGTTGAGGTTGATCTCACCACTGACAAAGGTATATAAAAACTTTTATTGTTATAAAATTTGGTAATATAAGCTGCTAATATCCACAGTGAGAAATTATATTTAAAATGATTCCATTATCAGAATAGCATCTGTATGTATGTATAAATTTTTGGTGCACTACTTTGAAAAGTGCTTGTCAAACTTCAGATACAACTAACATTTTTCTACAGGCATGTTCAGAGCAGCAGTACCGAGTGGAGCATCTACTGGAATATACGAAGCTCTTGAGCTTAGAGATGGAGACAAGACTTCATATCACGGCAAAAGTGTTGGAAAGGCTGTCAACAATGTGAACAGTGTTATAGCTCCCGCTGTTTTGGCCAAGGTATGATAGTGTTTATATGGCAGTAAAAATATCTTCAAACAGCTCAGTTTTCTAATGCTCAGCACTTTGGTTGATCGGTGTTCATTAGCATATTCAGTTTTCACAAAGCAAAGTTTACCCCACAGAGGTATGTCTTCAAACTTGTAGTGTTAGAAAACAGGTTTCTGATACTCATGGTGGGCAGAACATAGATAGCCCATTTTTATCTTTTGTGCTTAATATTTACTGCTTCATTTAAAGAAAAAAATTGTAGTGTTCTTGGTTAATGTTAATAAGTAGCATAGTTTTGCTGTAAGAAACAAAATTTTTTTATGAATTAGTAGATTTTGTGAAAGAATACCACTCTGAAAAACTCAATGCAAACTTTCTATTTTAATGCTTATTAAAACTTAACAGGTCTGAACACTATTGAATTCACTGGAGTTCTTCAAAACTTTTCTAACTGTAGTGTTAAAGTTTTGTGTTGACAGATTTAACAAAAGGGTAAAAACAAATTTAAATGAAATTGTATACTTTTTTTTTTTTTTTTTTTTTGAAATAGAATTTTGAACCAACTCAGCAGCAGGAAATTGATGAATTTATGTTATCATTAGATGGAACAGAAAATAAAGGTACTTAGCATTAAATTCAACTTTCATAATCAGTTTTTCTAATAAGTGATTTAAAATATATGAACATTATTTGTTGTTGTTTTGAACACTAAATTTTAAATATGACTAATTTAATTTTTGAACTGTTTTTGCAATTAAAATTTGCGAATTTTTTAAATGCACAAAAGTTGGCTTTGGAATTTGTTCTGTATGAAGTTGTACAATTTTCAAGATGTACCTAAAAGATTATAAAAACTGAGAGAATATGCAACAGATACATAGTATTACTCACAAAGTGTGGGGAGAATTGGTAGAAAAATATTTTTAAAACATGCTGTAAGAATTAGTAACTGTAAAGTTAGATGGCATGTATTACATATAAATATGTTGTGGTAGGTAACGTGTGGAGTCTCATACTTCAAGAAAGAACACTGGGACCTGTGGAGTAATTGTTTGAGTAGAGACTCTTTATGGTGTGGAAAAATATCGCTCGAGAGTTGTAAAACGTCTTCATTTTGTGCTTAGCAAATACACATAGAATGTTGTACACTAAGAAAAAATATGTAGTGATCTTGTATATACAGCACTTACTGAGTTGTATATAGTCTTAAATTGACCAAATAAAATAAACTTGGAAAGTGGTGTGTGGACAATATGTGATACATTAACAGTTCTAGTAAATTACTCATGGTCAGTTGTGGTGTATGTACAATTTATTCAAAGGTGAAAGTAATGTATTTTAGAGGTTGTAAAATTGTGTTGTGAAAATTTTCATTTTTTACTTAAGTTCATATTGCATTCTTATGTGTAGACAATAGATTAAATTTTATGAACACAGGTTTACAGTATATTTGTTAAATGTAGTCAAATTATCCCAACAAAAGTTTTTTGTCCTCCAGGAATCGTAACCTTGATCTCTGTTGTTTGTTTAAGGAGAATTTGCAGGTTCGAAATAAGAGGGTAAAGAAGTAGTTAACAGGATTTTTGTGTCTATAAATAGGCTCATGTTTCTTGTGTCCTTTGTCTAGCTAAGCTTGGAGCTAATTCTATTTTGGGAGTGTCCTTGGCTGTTTGTAAGGCTGGAGCAGCACAAAAGGTGATTCTTTACTTGTGTCAGTTTGAGTTAATTTTATAGTAAGCAAGTTTAATGTCTTGTATCAGTTCACATTACTACAATGTTTGTTATTTGCACCAGTTTTATAAAACTATTAAGATCAATATATTTGGCTGTAAAAAGTTGCACTTATGAAACTTCCTTTTCTTAGGTTTTTTAACATCAATATGAGGTAGTCAAAGTAGGATTGTGATGGAAGAATTGAAGTCAATATTTTACATGCTGAGAAATGACTATCAGAGATCTTGGCTAAAAGTACACCATTAATTACAACTTACCATTTCTTAGATGTGTTAGAACATGGTTTACTATATCCTGCTTAGTAAACTTGGCTTTCATAGCACTTTACAACAGCCCTGCACAACTGTCTAGGTGATTGAAATATATTTATACTGATTGACTGTGCAGCTTACTCATAAGTGTGTATTAAATTATTTTCCCGATAATATTCTATTAATCTTTTTATGTGAACAATAAACACACTCTTCAGTTGGTATTTATAATTAGACTTTTAGGGTGTTATTAATTACTGCCAGTGAATGGCTTGTTTTGCAGGGCGTACCTCTGTACCGTCACATTGCTGACTTGGCTGGCTGTGGAGAAGTGATCTTGCCAGTTCCTGCTTTTAACGTAATTAATGGTGGAAGTCATGCTGGTAACAAGCTAGCGATGCAGGAGTTTATGATCCTTCCAACAGGAGCTAGCTCCTTCACAGAGGCCATGAAGATGGGCAGTGAAGTGTACCATCACTTGAAGAATGTAATCAAGAAGAGGTGAGTTTTGTGTGCACTGTGTGAAGTAGAAGATAACAGTAAACTGTAACTGATATATTCCAATGTACAGTTTCCATTTTCACCCTGCAACCCAATTCACCAATACTGCTGCTTAAATATGAAGGTGAAAACATATTCGTGTAAGCAGTTTAACTAGACAAATCCATAAGAGTGTTCTTAGGGCTTTTAGAATAAAAGAAATTACAGAGGCTGCAATAGTAGAGAGACTAAGAACAGGTTAGCAATCAGTTAATGAAATGGTCAGATAACGACTTTGTTACTTTATACAGTTTGTCTTTAATGAGCTACAAGAAGAAAGGATTTAAGTAAACTGTTGAATGTGGGCCTTGCTCTTCTGTATGCATTCCAAACTTATCAAAGAAGGTTCAGTATAGTTTTGAATTAAAGTTATAATAATATACTAATTACTTTCAAAAGGATGTTAATGGTAGTCTAAATTTTCCCCTTTTCATGTATACAACTTCAGTATTATAGCATCTAGATGTCGTACATGAATAACTCCAAGGTCAAGTGTGCACGATAACTTCTGTAGTGAGAAATCAATGCTTAATTGTTAAGCAATTTTTAAAAAGCATTTACTTGTGTTAAACTTGACTTTTTTGAGGAGGGGGGTTTACACTTGAAAATTTACACAAAACAGGGTTATGTTTGTACAAATGAACAAGTCCACACCTGTACAAAAATCTTTCCTGTATGAGGTGTTGCTTTCGTGTAAAAATGTAATAGTTCAATTTCTTTAACTTCACAATTTAAAGAAAAAGATGTTTTGCAGAGCTGGAGAAGAGTATCCAACATAATTGGTGAGGTTTACTTTTATCTTAAACCTAATTTGTATAGGCTTCAAAATTTAAGTACAGTTTCTCTATTAACTAATCTTAAATCTTTATAAAGACAGTCTAAGTGTGCATAAAGCATGTATTCCAACCTCATGTGCATGGATGTTTAAGAAAAGATTAATACTTGTAAAGTACATTAAATTTCATAAATCTACACAGAAAGAATAGTTATTTTTGACACTGTTTTAAAATTAACTACAGCATAATATGCAATTTTTTTTTTCCTACAAGGCTTTCTTCTGTGCTTAATCATTTTCTGTCCAATTTTGGATTAGAAAGAAGTTTGAGTGAATAATTGCTTTAGTCAGTTACTTAAATGTTACTTTGTGGCTCCAGGTTTGGTCTTCAGGCCACTGCTGTTGGAGATGAAGGAGGATTTGCTCCAGACATCCAGAGTAACAAAGAGGCCCTTGAACTTATAAAAGAAGCTATCCAAATAGCTGGTTATGCAGGTAAAATTGAAATTGGGATGGATGTAGCTGCTTCAGAGTTCCATAAGGAAGGGAAGTATGATTTGGACTTTAAGAATCCCAATTCAGACCCTTCACAATGGCTTACACCTGATGCCCTTGCTGCCATGTACCAAGAATTCATTCGAGATTATCCTATTGTAACTATTGAAGATCCATTTGACCAAGACCACTGGGCTGCTTGGACTTCTTTCCAAGCAGCTGTACAGATTCAAGTTGTTGGGTATGATGGTGTATTTATTTTCAGAATGAAACTACCCATATTAAAAGCACCTCAGCTTTAAGAAAAGTTAATTTATATACTTGTGATGTGGTAACAGAAGTTTAAACTAAACTAAATTTTAAATAACTTTAGTTCTATGATATATACATCATTTATATAATTTCTTTTAAGTGTAAATATGTGTTAACAGTGTAAGTTGTGTGGTGCAGATTTGCATTGCTAGTAACTGTTTTCTGCTTTAGTGATGACCTGACTGTAACAAACCCAAAAAGAATTCAAATGGCAGTGGAAAAGAAAGCTTGCAATTGTCTGCTGTTGAAAGTCAACCAAATTGGAAGTGTAACAGAAGCCATCAAAGCGTAAGTATAGCAGGAGGGTTGAAACATTTGCTATTTATAAGGGAAAAAGAATAAAATCTCATGGAAACACACCAGAGGCATGGAAAGTAGTGCCTTCAGGCCTTAAGTTTAAGTGACGTCTTCTTGAAGTAAAATACATAAGTAGGGTAGCGAGTAACAAAATGTTGACTTTGTTGTAGAGTTCGTAAGGGTCATGTTTGAATTTATCATAATTAAATAATGTACATTCATAAAAATGAGGTGGTAAAGGGCAAAGTGGGTATACTTCACAACTAACCCTTTGGGTTTTGCAGTTTATAATTCAAATTGATGTTATAAAAATGTTCTGGAACAATTCTTAATGTGGAAAGTAAACTTTTCACCAAGGTGGAGGAAATATTATAATGAAACAAACGCTTTTGTTTGGGCTTTTTTACATGACTATCTGAAGTACTGTATGAAATATCTCAAATTCAATATAGTCCGAGTGCCTCCACTGGGGAAAAGAAGAAATATCATTCCCAGGACTTGTAGTTCAGAGTTAATTGATTTTTATCTTCTAAACTATTATGCAAGGGCTTTGGGTGTTTTAAAAACTACAGGTTTTGCCTTTATTACAGAGATGTAATGTTCCATCGATGAAGGGGTGGGAAAATTAGAAGAAGTGCAGTTCCAGACATGTAAGGTAGAGATGTTTGTGTCATAGCAGTTACTATAGTTTTTGGGGGAGATGATACTGCCACAACTTACCTGGGGGATTTTGGTCAAGGGCTGACACTACTGCCCATTAGGGCAGATGTGAAAAAGTTCACACATTTTATATTAAATGTTGAGGAATAATGGAAGTACAGCTTAATTAGTGTTTAAGGGTTAAAAAATAACAATACATGGGTGTTTTTACTTTCAAAAATGCCATGTTACTCTACATCTTGAAAGTAAATACCAAAAAATATTTAAACACAACCATCTTCTTCCCCAGACATCAACTGGCTAAATCAAACAATTGGGGAACCATGGTGAGTCATCGCAGTGGTGAAACTGAAGATACAACCATTGCTGACTTGGTGGTTGGACTGTGCACAGGTCAGATCAAAACGGGTGCTCCTTGTCGATCTGAGCGCCTTGCCAAATACAACCAGATTTTAAGAATTGAGGAAGAGCTTGGACCTAAAGCAAAGTATGCTGGCAAGAACTTCCGCCATCCCGTCTAAACTACTTTACCCCACCTGGTTGGAGGTTCTCCTAGTCCTTTGAATGCTTCATAATTAGAGTAGTGTCAAAATTGAAAATATGTTTTACTGATCACACTAGAGTAGAACTGTCATTTCTCGGTGGACTATGTAATCTCAATATTCCATAAATAAAGACTGAATTGTTTCGTCCCCAGAAACCTTGTACTCTATTACACCAGTAGAAACTTATTAATAAACAAGAGCCACCACTCCTCCTATTATATCTAAATCAATATTTATTCGTGGAAAAGTTAAAATTGTACACAGGACTTGAACAGTATAGTAAACAAGCAGGCTCCAAAAAATGATCAAAACCCCCATCTTGTAAAGATGAAAGTTTCCAGTCCCAAACGAAGAAAGCTAGAGTAAATTTATGAAAAACGTACACAGCTCACTGGGTTGGATGTTTAAACAAGTAGTGTCTTGGAGACATTGCCCTAAATAACTCAATGGTGCATAATTAGAAAAAGATAAATAACATGGAGGCACTGTGCACTTTTCTAATATGTATTGAATTAGTATAGCGTTGCACACAGGAAATACAGTATATTTTCAAATGAATACTTCTCATGCACTGATAATGAAAATTACAGTCCCCTGGGTTCAGTGCTAGAGAGGAGATGAGTAAAAGCCTCTTTTTTGATGTGTTAAACATACAAAAAGTAACAAAATATTCAAACATTAACTGATAAGATAGCAATTATATCAAAATAAAAAATAAATTTAAAAGTAAACAGCATTTTATTAAACCGGCACGACAACCTAAGCCTAAGTGAAGTCTGTTTCAGAAGTACCACCCAAAACTGAGTGCTTCCTGAAAGAATACAGAATAGTCCTTTTACTTCAATCATGGATTTCCAATAAAGGGATATTTCTTTAATTAATAGCATTGTAAAGCAAATAACTTAACGTGGGACTGCCAAAAAGCCTGCACTATGACACATAATGAACTCGCATTGTCTACCTCCAGCAGCTGGAGAAAGTAAGCGCGTATTCAAAAAATTTTGTACAAAAGTATACTTCTCAAGTCACTTGATTCAGGGAATATGCAAATGTGTTCTTTCACGAGGTGGCTTACAGAAAATCTTATCAGAGAGCCTTTCTTCAATGGGAACTACACTGGATGACAAGATACAAGAAGGCTATACCATTTTAAACTGGAGGACTGTTACCAAGATACAAGAAGGCTGTACCATTTTACACTGCTGTAGATCTTCACAAGTAAAAAAATTAATATTTATGACCATGCAGCAAATATAATCATATTTAGAAATAGCTGAGAATTGCTAACATTTATTGGTTTATGGAAGCTTGCAGTATTACAAAATGAATTGTAAAAAAATTTACTAATAACTAAATACAGGACTTATTGCTTAGCTTTATCAATCACTGAGCACCTGCTTAAGAAAGTGTAACTTTGTAATCCCCTAGTTTAGATAAGTGGTCAGCCACAAGGACAAATGTTATTAAACACCGACATCATCCATGGTCAAACTGGTATGTTTGGACAGATGCTAAAAGCATGTACTCAGGTTGAAGAAGTTAATTTTACTGGCTACAAAATTAGAATATGACATATCAATATTTCACACCAACTTTAACCTTTTCTTATATTCAATCTTCTATTTACTGACAGTTTGAAGTTAGCTCAAACCTGTATTGTTGTTTGTCAACAAACCATCTACCTAAACACTAGTGGAACTTGTAACTTTTTTCATTTCTTACAGAATAATCAAACCACATTGATGCACTCAGGTTTTCTTAATAATCTCGGTAAACTCGATCATACTTTACAAACCTGGTTAGTTACTATTTTCTTCTGAACTGTCTGAACTAAATTCTAACACTGGTGGGTTTCTGCAGTTTCTCCGTTGGGAGTGATTTGCTCTACCCCTGTTCTCCTCATTGCCAATAACAATGGCCCTCTTGGTTGTTCTACGTGACTGAGTTTTTAGAATATCTTCATCAGACTCGCTTTCTTCAGAACTTCTGCTATAATTTTTTTTTCTTTGAGATATTTTCAAAGTTTTCCCTTTCCTTTTCCCTAGAAAACAGTTGTACACACACAGGTATATATTTACGCATTTGTACATAACTGTCGACTTAATCCCAATGATGCAAAGTCATTGCTACATTAGATTGCCCCACAACGCATAAAATACTTGTGCACATAAATTTTTTGGCACTTTTTTAATATATATAATTTATTCTGTACCTAACAAACTGAAAACATATATACAATATTTATACCTTTTTCAAACATTTAAATATTACTATCAACAACAAAAAAACTAATATTAAAGTCATGCTGGTTATATGCATATCCACAACAAAAGAGACTTCGGATAATTTTGACTCGCAACAGTTCAAACTTAGGAACTAGTGTTACTTCTAGGACTTTTCTCAAGTGGGCCATCCATGTAATACAGTAGGTATCAACTACACAAGTCATAAAAGGTGTGAAATGAACAGTAAATTGAATAAATAAATTAATTAATTTGTGTATGTACTGGAAATATCAATGCATTAATTAACAAAATTTAATTAACAGTTGTCTTTTCTACACCTTTTCCTCTATTCATTTTGATGGGAAAAAATTGTAAATGTTTTTTTCCTTCCATATTCAATAATCAATATCCCATAATATAAAATGAATCTCCCATTAAACCAAATGGCATCATAATCCAGCCAGTTATGTTCCATTGCACAACCAAATAAACTAATTATTGCTTGGAATTTCCTATTTATGATCCCAATCTCTCATTAAGAGTTACTCATAATACATTTCAAAAGGCGGGAACACAGGAAAAATTAAAATACGTGCTTACTTCAGTGTAAAACAGTACACAGAAATGATTAATTTTGCACCAGTGAAAATAAAAAAAAATCTTAAATATGCAATGCACACCTCCTAGGGGGCAACATAGGAACTGTGCATTAAATAAATTTTTCAAACAAATAAACCATATGTTTTGTTTTTTTAATTTGCTCTATTAGATTTACTTTTGATTATTTGTTTTAGTTCTATCAACTTAAGTCTTACCATGTGGTGTTTTGCATCCTTTTAAGCCTGGACAAGCTGAGACAGAAGCTTTCTGTGCCTTTTCAATAAGTTGATCTTCACTCATTCCTTTCGAGTGGCATTCCTCAATCATCTGCTCTAGTTCCTCTAGAATAATCTATACAAAAACCATAAATTGTACAGTTTTTTAATGCACTTACTTCTGAATTATACAGTAAGAAATACCTCTCAATAGTTTCAATCTCAACTAAACACTATTAAAATTCTTCATGTCTTCTACATAAACAAAAATAATCATCATGATTGGTTAATGTACTATCTTGTGTTATTATTCTACTAGGGAAATTAATCTCCTGAAGGTAATAGTAACAGAAGTCAGGCATAAGAAAAAAAAAACAACTCACCTTGACCTCTGGTTTGAGATTAACTCCTTTTTTTGTTGTTGTTATGATACACACAAAACTTTCATACACAGCATTATCATTCAGTTTATCAGCAAAACAAGTTATGTTTTCTTGCAGTTTATGTACACATCTCTCACTGTATGGTAATAGGCTTAGACAGAAAGCAAGGTCCTGATTTTGTCGATCAGTCCTATCGAGACAAAGTTCTTTCATAGCACCAACAAACTATTCATATACTTAATTGTTTGAACAAATATATTATATGCATAATCCAACATTTCTTTAATGTTTTATTTTAAACCATCATTCAGAAGATCATGTAAAATTAATATTTACTTTAAAAAAAATAAAAAAATGATTATAACTTGTTTTTGATATCAGTTATTCACAGTCATATTTCTCATTTGTTTTGTTTTTTTGGTAATGTTACTCTAAAAAAATAAAATGATTAATCAGGTATTGAAATTGTAAAATAAAATGACTATGAATATCACAATGCAAAACTAAGTCCTCAAGGTAGAGGATGATATGTGTGGAGGCTTACACAAATGATAAAAACATCTAACACAAAATTCCAAGTGTCACAATCTAAATGGGTTGAATAACAGACAATTATAAACATTTAGAAAAATTCTTGGTTAATTTGTGTCAAAATTCAGACTTTACTATGCTGCAACTGTCGGGATCTACTGGTATACAGTTGGCAAGCCTACATTCAAGTGTGTATTTCCTTTAACCTCCAAAGCATTCTTTGTCTTGTCAGTTTTACTGTAGTAGTAACGTACAAGCAAACAGTAAATTTCAATCATCAACATTTTATCATTGTATAAATTAAGTTAAAGCTCAGTCAAATAGTCAGGCTTCATAATTCAAATTTTATCTTGTCATATATGGAAATAAATACTTTACAAATGGCTACTTCTAGTGAATGCTGATTGCAGCAGAAATATCTTCTTCAAACCACTACTGTATCTATTAAGAAAGTTTCATGTTGCATTAACCAACCATTTTAGGACATTTCAAATGTGTTTTAGAATAAAGGCATTTAGGCTATCTATTGTGAATGCTGCAGAGTCAAAGGTTAGACTTGTGCAAAAAAGTAGACTCGGAGATGATCCATCAAGGATTATATATCAAATTTCTTGTGTGTGACCAAAGTTTTAACACATACAAACTGGTACACAAGAAGTTTGCTAACAAGCGAAAATATTAAATACCTCGTAGCTCGAAATCTATGACAAAGTTTTTCCACCAGACTCTCCAGTTGTTTGTCTTTTTCAATGAATGAAAACAGAAACCTAAAATAAAAGGAAAAATTCCACGTGTAAAATAATACCCTGCAAGTTACTAAAGAAGATAACAATTAAGTACAATATTAAAGTTTGAAAGAATCGTGCAAGAGTGTCAAACTAATACACTAAAATCAAATTGAACATATGTGGTTATGTATAATTATACTATCAACAAAATAACTGTAAGCTTCATGCAAAAGACTAACAGTAACTTTTAGCTCTCCAGTTCTCAGCCTTAAAGACTGCTCAAAGTATAAAACATCAAGGAAGAAACATATTTAGAAATAAAGTTTTTTTTTACCATAACTAAAGATTCTGGAAAATTATTTTTTTCTATGAAACTGTTCTTACAGGTAATTATTTATATGCCTTTCATACACTTCAGTTTATTTTCAATACTTCGATTTTAACAGTGAAACTGTACACATTTCATACCTACTGTAAAAATCCATCCCAATGATAATGGAATAAAAACTTCTCACGAATTGGAAAGAGCAAATCTAGTGAGGGAAACATAACTTCTATTTGTTAATTTTGTTGAGTCACTCTTTTGGTCCAGTAGGCTGTGCCACAAACTCAAAACTGAAATTGTGACACACTGATTGGGTGCCCATAAGTGTCTTCAGTGGTTTTCAAAAACCTTAAAATCTAATTGTGGAAAAACTTACACAAACAAAATGTGTTAGAAGTTTGAGCATTTTAAACGATTTATTATTTTCAAGTTACATACCTTAAGATTGTACGGAAATTTTCCCCATTCGTACCACATTCAGGATCTGACAGTCTACTAATAATGTCGGGTAAAATATTGTAGATCGCATTACCCTGATGAGAAAGTGAAACAATTTAATACGAGAATTTCTCAACACAAGGTAACTTTAAGCTTTGATGTACAGTTATAATTAGTAATTACTTTAGTAGATCCTAAAAACTATAAATAAAACTTGTGATTACAGCATACGCTTAATTCACTTGTACAAAACATGTTCTATTTTCAGAAGAAAAGTCAATCAAGCCAGGACATGAAGTTAGCATTTCCAATATGGTGGAAAATTTGTTAGCCTGTCTTGCTTTTCATTCATAGATGAGTTTGATGACGATGCTGCTGACGAAATAGACTAGGGTTTATTTTCAGGGTTAGCTATTGTTCTGTAAGTCTATTGTGCTATCATAGACAAAAGTAAAAACAAGTTTTTAAGTTATCCAAAATAATCTCCTGTAATAAATTACATATAAATTACATGTTAAATGCTAAAAATTGTCAAAATAGCTAGTTTTTTTTCCCATGTTCCTCTTAATTTGTCCATTGTGGCTCAACATTAGAAGTGTTTAAAAAATGAATTTCAAATCTATCACAGACAGATATGCATACTGAATAGTCTTTCAAACAGTTATGCATCAAACACCTGAAACTGTGCCGATAACTTAAACTCTGTTGTAGTTACTCAGTCAGTAATGCAGCTTACACATATATATTTCTAACATGATACAATAACGAAAAACACATCTGGATAGTGAGAACTTCTCTTGCATGAACTAAACAAAAGTAAAAAACTTTCAATAATAAAGACGATCCATGCAAAGATAATAAAGACTTTTTTCTATTTTAAATTTTTTACCAATAATTTTCACCAAAACTTTATCCATAAGGGAAGAACAAGGTGGGCCCAGCATGGCCAAGCATGTTAAGGTGTTCGACTCATAATACGAGGGTTCAAATCCCGGTTGCACCAAACATTCTCGCCCTTTCAGCTGTGGAGGCATTATAATGTGAAGGTCAATCCCACTATTCATTGGCAAAAGAGTTGCCCAAGAGTAGGCGGTGGGTGGTGATGACTTTCCCTCTAGTCTCACACTGCTAAATTAGGGACGGCTAGTGCAGATAGCCCTCGAGTAGCTTTGTGCGAAATTCAAAAACAAAGAATAAGGTTATCCAGTTACAAATATAGCTTGTACTACTCCTGTCTGCTTAAATTAAAAGCCTCACTAATAAGCATTTGTGAAGAAAATAAAATTAACTTTAAACGGAATTTTAACAAATTAAACAACACAAGTTTTTGGATGCTGTATTGAAAACCTTAACATGTAAATGTGTTTTTTGTAGAAGATACATCTGAACGAACCTTTTTGCTGAGTTCGTGGAAAAATATCTTTGCTAGTCCAGCCACTTCTTCCTTGTTATCCACAATACACAAAGCAACATCACTAATCTGACCTTTGACTTTCACCATATCATTCAGAATTAAATGGGTCAGAACAATTAGGGTGTTCTTACGAACTTGTACTGAATCGTCCCTCAGCCTGTTGCACAATATAAACAGTTTTGATATAACTATAAATAATATAAAAAATTAAAAAGTAAAAATACCAGTTAAATTAACTGTTTACAAACAAGATAAAACTAAAAAACTATTTTTTCTTTAAATGTATTAATACACAATCAATTAACAATATTCTCAGTAAATACAAGTTTAAACTTACATAATATGGTCATTTTACTGTAATAAACACACACAAATATATAAAAAATGTCAAATTTTAACCAATATTTAATGGATGTTTTGGGAAGTGCTGAGACTACATTGTATTTGCACATCTTATAAACGTTACTTAAAACTTTGATACCTAAACAAGAACTGAGCACTGTATTTTATATTCCATTAAAATAAATGATCAAATCAATTACTACTCATACAAGCATTTAGAGGAAAGATACAACTCTTGGACTGTATGTTCTGCGATAACTATAATTCAAAACTTTTCACAATCATAATACTTTGCTTGAAATATATTTTACTTGTATCTGCTCAAACCTCTGTAACCAGAAAGATATAGAAGTGAACAACCTGCCAGGTGATTAAACAATATCTTGATCTCCTTTGAAACAGTGATAAACAGAAGCAGACTGAAACGGAGGTTATCCATTTCAACTACGCAACCTCTGTTGACAATATTTTTAAAAAACCGGTATGAAATTAAAGTTGCATTAATTTTTGCAGTCAGTTAATAATCATATATAAATATAACAAATTTAGTTCTTCCTTAGGTAATTCAAAGCTTTGTGACAGGTATTAACAAACAGACTGCTAGACCCACAAAAATCTCTATCACTAAAACTTCATAAAAATGTTTGTGTTCCATACACTGTGAGCAACTAATGACAATACCTGCTATAAAGATGAGGTGTCCACGGCTCAATAAGGTTAGGGAACCGAAATGACAAGTCTCCCAAGGCAATAATCGTGTTGGCTCGAATCAAGGGCTCGGGAGATTTTTCCATGATAGTGAACAGCAGTGGAAGCTGAGACTCACAAAATGAGTGGCTGAGCATACACGTAAAAACATACACATCACCCAAAATTTATATACGTACAGATAATTCTTAAAACTTTAAGACCTTGCTACTGTAAACTTGATGTTTAGAGTCAATTAAAACCTAACGAGCGTGTTGTAGTTTCTTAATTAAATCTAGTACCTTTCCATAAAGTTTCAACAATCAGGTTCCTTACAAAATTTAAATTATGTGATGTTACAAATGCTTGTAAATTTGTTTAATTAATAATACATTTGTTAAAAAACCAACAAAAAGTGCTTTAGTATTTTTAGATTGCACATATACTAAACATTTATTAAATGAAAACATCCGATAGGTGTAAAAGATTAAAAAAACAAGAGAAAATCAAATTTAAACAGATCAATAAAACTGACTTAACACTCTTAAAATGGACTCAGTCAATTTAAACAACCACATAACCTCTTTGTACGAATTTAAAGTCTTCATAGATTCAATACTTCTAAATATCAACAATGTGTATATTTTTTACAAAATGTGACAGTTTCAGTAAACATTACAAGTCTTTCAACATTCAGAAATGTTTGTAACAAAGCAACTCTTCAATTTTCTTTAACGACTCAAGCTGGTATTACTAATCACTGAAGAGATGACATTTGCACAACATTAGTCATTTCACCATAAACTATTTGTTCGAACAACTTTGAAGATTCTGCCAATTAAACACATTGTTCGATGTCACACAAAACTTATCTCAGGAATATCTATGCTAATTACACCAAGTTTTGATGTGATAGACTGAAAGGAAGGTAGCTAGTCAATGCCACCTAAAGCTAAGTTTTATCAGAACAAACAACAAGATTTGACCCTAATAATACACTTATAACTCCAATATAAAGAGTATTTTTCTGTGTGGCAACAGAACATGAAACACATTAAAGATTAAACACACAAAGTGAAACTCAGTAATGCGTGTAATGAAATAATTTTTTTTATCATTATTATGGGTGTGAAACAATGCTGTCCCACAATAAAACATTGGTATTGGTTTATCAATTTTATTTACACTACGATATCTTTCTTAACAAATATGGGTATTGTTTCAGCAAGGAAATTATCTAATTAAATTTGTTTACCAATAACATTAACTGACCTAATCAGCATGTACTTCGCTAAAACTAAAGCAGCTGCACTACGAAGAAGTGGATTTTTGTATTTCACTGGATCACTGCACACAGCAACAATCAAAGGCCTGATAAGTCCAAGTAGATTACCACCTTCAGTGACAATAATAATAAAATCAACTGGGAAGAAAACTACATGAAACAAAAAGTGTTTCTAACTTAAAGAAAAAAAATTATGTGATTTAAAATTTATATTTTTAAGAGATAAAAACTTTTATTACTTTATAAATGTTAATGTCACAGTAAATATTTTGATGAATTTCAACTCTTATTTAAAGTTTTAAGTTCAAATTTTAGGGTTCAAATCTGTCAAGTCATCATTGAAATCATGCAATAGATGACTGTTAACAGACGAACTTTATGTTTTATCTTAAATGTGAAAAAGCCATATCTTAATAACGCAGTTCATTTTAAATCATGTTTAGGTCTTTCTACTCTAATTAATAAACAGAGATGACTTAAAAAAATCAAAGTACCATTTAACTACAGTATTTTTCTACTTGAAATCGTTAATGTCCACAGTGAAAACAAGGAACGATTCATTCTTTGATAAATACTGATATCCTATATATTGATGCTTGTATATATACTAAAATTTAGTTCTTTTTTTGTTTTAGCATAAAGCTGCACAAGAGGCTATCTGCTCTCTCTCTGTCCACAGCAGAGAATTATACCAGAGATTTTAACACCGTAAATTTACCACAAACCTACAAACCAACTTTAGACAATTCCATAGTTTCATTGTAATAATAGTTTTAACAGTGATATAATAACAATGGTCTTAAAAGTTTCAAAACCTTAAAGATATTGTATGAAATTACATTTCAGTATTAGTTTGTTTTCATGGATCTAAGTTACACACTGTATTGCTCGACTTTGTGTTTCTTTACAAGACGCCTTTGTTTGAGACAAGGAGAGGTGGCTCCAAAGTGGTTCTTAGTTACTTATTAAAATTATTAAAATTTTTCTTAACAGTTAAAAGTACTATGGAATTATTGCTGAAAAACAATGAAACAAGAAACTGAATCGTGCATTATAATTCTAACATGAACAAATTTCAGAAGTCTTGATGTAGCGACATGTCAATTTGGCAGTTTCTACTTTCAATTCCAAACAAACAGGACTTTGAATTGAATAAATATCTACTTTACACAGTTAGAGGTGACTAAAACATAAATAATTTGTTTATGACCAACTTTACTTTGTCAATACCCATCCTGGCAATCTTGAGATACAAAACCATGATGTAAAATTATTACAAAGTAATAAAACTCCTTAGTTCATTGGAAGATAACTTTTACTAACAAAGCAGAGAACACTTCCATCTACTTAAGTCATCTTCAGGTTAACAAAGAGACTTTGCTGTTTGCTGATACAAGTCAGTTGCAGACTCCCTTTGTTAACCTGAAGATGACCTGAGAAGGTCGAAACATTGTTCTCTGCTTTATCAGTCAAAGTGTCAATACCCAAACCAGCCGCCCCGAGATACAATTTTATCAAGTGGGTTTCTCGTCATCACAAAGTACTTCATACTTTTGTTTCAGTTTTTATCATCATTCAATGACAAAACAGTTTAATACTCCAGTGTGGCCAAACTTTTGTCTTTTTTAAATAAACTGTATTCAGATTAAAAGTTTGTCTTTCTTAATTGTTGTTAAACATTTTTTATCTTCTTTCTTTGCAAGATTCTCATTATGAAGATAACTGTCAGCTTTCACATTATTCAGTTCCACATGAATGTACCTTAGTAAATTTATTCTCTAGCCTATAACCTTTGTCAGGTTATAGATGAATACTGCTGCATCATGGTTAAAACTGTAAATATTAACATTTTTTTTTCTCTCCTTATATTAACTCCAAGAGGTTCATTATTTATGATGGACTTCAAAATTTTGTCCAAATGTTGGTAATTCCATCGTTTTCATTACATTAACTCCAAGAGGTCCATTATTTATTGTTTTACTGAAGGACATTAATACAGTAAGCTGATTAAATACATTTTTTTATTCAAGAAGCAGAACAAATATAAATATCAGCTAATAAGTACAACACAAGAAAAATATTTGCAAAACATCATGAACTATCTTTTTATTTGTTTTGCTTCATAACCACATTCCCAGTACACACTTTTATAGTTCATTATAAAAATTGAACAGAATAAATTTTTAAGCTGTGTCTAGAGAGAAAGAATTAAGCATCTTGTACATTTTTTCAAAGCTTTGAGGAAGCACAAAAACAGTCATATGCTACCTCTAGTAATAAAAGGACTTCTTACCCCTTACACATTTAAGTAATTTAAAATGATCAATTTGCTATGGTATACGGTTTCTACACAACGTGAAGTATGACATTAAAACAACTCTTAGTCGAAAAACGTGTTGTATAAAACATTAAAGACTTTTTGGTGGTAAAACAGATTGCTATGAGACTGCTGATTACAAGAATATGATTCGCTTTATATTTCAGTCAGAAAAATTGCATTTCAAATTGTGAAAACAACTCTTTCATTTCGTTACTCATAGTTACTCCATTTTTATCTTAGACTGTATTATGACTTTGAAACATCTCCGTGTTTCTTATTCTATCTCTTGGTGACAACTTCACCAAAAGATAAAATTATACAACCAAAAAGTAGCTTTAGTTCACACTTAAGAATGAAAACAGAAAATGTTAAGACTTCCTACCAGTGACAATTTCTTTGTCACAAACTTGGCACACATATTCAGCTTCTGTGTCATCAGCTACTGCTCCGGTTAACCCTAGTTCTTCCTCAATCTCTCCTGACAGAACTTGATCCTATGATAATCAAATTTTTTTAGAACACGAAAAAAGAGAACCAAAAAAGCTATATTGAAATTATTTAAAGTTTACTTTATTTAAACTAGTTGTTAAAATTACAGAAACATGTAATTTTTCTTATTAAAACATCAGGGATGTGGATAATTAAACAAAATAGTTTTTCACTAAATGAACCATTATTTACTTACAAATATTAAACCACGCATAAAATTCAGAGTTAAAAAAATCTTTACATCCACTTAATTCAATAACATACTATTTATAAGCATTTTTAGCTCATGTCAAAACCACAGTTATGACACAAAGTCTGATGTAACCACAGTTATACATCAAGTTTGATGAAAATCACTAAGAAAAATATAAAACAAAAAATTGGCTGGAAATTTGTTAAACTCAATTTTTTATAATGCTTTGTTTTTTGTTAATTTTGTGCAAACTACTCCAGGGCTAAATGAGCTAGCCATCCCTAATTTAAAAGGAAAGCAGCTAGTCATCACCACCCACTACCAACTTTTGGGATACTCTTTTACCAATGAATGGTGGGATTAACCATAATGTTATAATGTCCCACAGATAAAAGGACAAGCATGTTTGGTGCAATGGGAATTCATACCCACAACCCTCAGATTACGAGTCAAGCCACTGAACAACCTGGCCCTGCTGGGCCCTTCAAAATGCTGCAATCAAGAATAATAATAAATAATTTTTATACTAAGCACATTTAATGAAAAAATGTAACTAGAATCATGAAAGGTTCAAGTATTTATGAAAGCCAGTGTTAAAATTAGGATTTGAGATCATATTTGAACAGATCTTCTTGAGTGCATCCTAAAATCACCCAGTTTTACACATTGTTCCGTTATCTAATAAAAGATGTAACAAATTAACTATTTTCAAGGGGAGGCCACTTTTTTTTCTTTTCTTCTGTCAACTCTCTGTATGTTTTTTGTTTTTTTTTAATATTACAATTTGGGTAAAGATATTTTTTCATTAAATGGAGCACCAAAAGATAAACTCATTACATCTGTAACCCTCACCTTAAGTTTTGAATGTTCTGAAACACCAGATGCTGATTGTCTTTTCCTCTTCTTTATTAAACTTTCATTCTTCTGTTCTTGTACAAACTGTCTTCGTTTTATTTCGGTAAAAACACTAACATCAAGATAGACCAGATGTTGAAGAGCTATGTGGCCAGCAACTGATAAAAATCTTGCCAGCACAGCACTCTCCAATTTCAGATTAAAACCCTGGTCACCAGCATCTTCAGCTTCTTTCTGAGCTGTTTCACAAAATGCTCTCTGTACTATACTTTCAGCCATTAGTAATCTTATAAATGTAACTAAAACAACCAACACTCACTAGCATTTTAATTACTGGTTAACTATTTATGAGTTAAGTATTAAAAAAAAAAAACCTAGGAAAATTATTCATTGAAACATTTCCATTACAAACTTAATATATAACTATGTTTAGGGGAAACAAGAAATTTGCTGGTCCATTTTGATTGTCCCATCCTCTTAAGCTGAACCAAAACTATTAAAAAAATTAAAGTCAACCCTCATTATTCATATATCTCTCAAGCTTTCTTTTAAACTCACTCAACTTTACTGCCTTCACAACATCCAAGGACAACCCATTCCACAGGCTAACTACTCAACTTGAAAAATTAAATGATCTGAGCTAAAGACAGTTTCTACCTTTCCTAAATCTCTATTTGTGTTCCCTGGTTCCATGATTCTTACTTAAGTATGACAAATATTGAGACAGCGATATTAGCAATTCTTAAACACTTCAAACCAGATATCCTCTACCTCTTCTTTTTTCAACAAAAAACAATTTAAAGGTTCTTAATTTCTCCTCAATCATATAATTTTAGTAATCCACCTCTGAACTCCATACAACAATTCGATGTCTTTCCTGAGGTAAGGTGACCAAAACTGAACACAATACTCCAAATGCGACCTAACCAGTGACCTACAAAATGAAATAACTTCTTCAGACTTGTATTCAATAATTCTGCAGATACAATCTAAAATCCTATTTGCCCGACCACTAACAACAGTACACTGCTTGGATGGTCTTAAAGAGCAATTAACTTTTAACCAAAATCCTTTTCTTTCATGACCCAGTTTTAGGTTATTCCCATCCAAGTTTCTTCACAAGCCTTTTATAAAGCACTTTCTCAAATGCTTTCTGAAAATCCAGATATACCAAATATACTTCATTACCATCATCTGCACATGCAGTAACATTTTCAAAGCGTGTCAAAATATTTGTAAGATTTTCTCATTGTGAAACTATGTTGACTATCTGATAAGATTTTGCAAAGTAATTTTTATCAGACTTTCCAAATAGTTTCCCACAAATGATGCAAGATTAATGGGTCTATAATTACTGGAATAATTTATTACCTCCATTGAAGGTAGGAATGACATTAGCTAATTTCCAATATGTTGATACTTGCCCACTATTCAAGGACTAACACATATCCATCCCTTGACCTTTAAAAACCTCAGGTAAATAATAAAATTTTGGCCCAGAAGCCTTATAAATCTTTAAACTTCCTAATTTTATTTTAACAACCTCAGAATCTGTGCAGTTGTCTCGTCCAACTTTCTTATCATCTATCAATTGCTCAAAATGAGGAATATGTGATTTATCTTCAACAACTTGCTCAATATAGCTTATACATTAAAACTTGAGGATCAAAAATAGCTTCAGTACCTGTATCAGGATGGTTTAGCATGACTTGGTAAAGTTGTTTTAGTATATCTCCACAGATGAGATCAGGATGTTCTCCAAGTTTATAAATGACATTTATTGCTTGCTCAACCATTGGAACATAATTCTTATCATCCAATTTTAGTAAACCTGTGACAAAAAATAAATGTGCAGGTTTACAAAATAATGACATTTTAATACATCAACCTCAAAATATATCTCAGTGAATTATTAAAACTCTATATTCAGTTAATACTACAATAGTTTGTGTTCTCACGAAAAAAGTAAACAAGTGTACACCACACAACTCAACGTTCCTGTATAAGTGATAAGCTACACAAACCACATTAACATACAAAGTGTTCTTAAGTGTAAAAATGTACCAAGATTTAATCCTCATTCAGTTTGACAATAAAAATATAAAACATAGTTTAATGTGCATGTGTGTTCTAACATACAGTCATGTGAAAAAGTTAGGACACCGTATGAAAGCCTGTGTACTTTTTTGTCACATTTTTGGATATATAGATATTTAATCTCAATTTTAACAATACTGAGGGATAAAAGAAATATAACTAAACAATTAAAACTGAAAAGACTTTTCAAGATCTTCTGAAAATGTTATTCTACAAAAGTGCATGTTTCAACTGAGGAAATAGTTAGGACACTCCCACTTAAAATGGGTCAACTCACACACAGGTGTATCACACCAGGTGCATGTGATTAGAAGATCATTACTCAGCATTGTGAATGAGGCTTGCCCTATTTAAACCTCAGACATTTAATTTGGTGTGCTTCTGAGTGTTGAAGTGAGAGTGAGCACCATGGTGAGAGCAAAAGAGCTGACCAAGACCTTCAGAAAGAAAATTTCAAAAGATTTTGAAATCAGCCATTCCATTGTCCAGAAAATAATCAACAAGTGGAGGGCTTTCAAAACAACTGCCAACACGCCCAGGTCTGGTTGTCCAAGCAAGTTCAGCCCAAGAGCAGACTGCAAGATGCTAACAGAGGTCTCCAAACACCCTAAAATGTCATCACAAGACCTACAGCAGGCTCTGGCTACTGTTGATGTGAAAGTGGATGCCTCTAACAATCAGAAAGAGACTGCACAAGTTTAACTTGCATGGGAGGTGTGCAAGGAGGAAACCTTTGCTCTCTAGAGAAACATCAAGACCAGACTGAAATTTGCCAAAGAGAATGTGGACAAAGACCAGGACTTCTGAAATAATGTTCTTTGGACAGATGAATCCAAAATTGAATTATTTGGACACCAGAATAGAGGACATGTTTGGCATAAATCAAATACAACATTCCAGGAAAAGAACCTCATACCAACTGTGAAGCATGGAGGTGGAAGTGTCATGGTTTAGGGCTGCTTTGCTGCAGCAGGACCTGGACAGCTCACAATCATAGAATCCACCATGAATTTGTGTATCAGAGGGTGCTTGAGGATCATGTGAGACCATCTGTATGAAAATTAAAGATGAAGCAGAACTGGACCCTGCAGCATGATAATGACCCAAAACGTACCAGTAAATCCACCAAGGACTGGCTGAAAACTAAGGAATAGAAAGTCCTGGAATGGCCAAGTCAAAGTCCAGATCTTAATCCCATTGAGATGCTGTGAGATGACTTGAAACAGGCTGTACATGCAAGAAACCACTCAAACATCTCACAATGGAAAGAATTCTGCATTGAGGAGTGGGTCAAATTTTCTTCAGAACAATGTCAGAGACTGGTAGATGGCTATAAGAAGCGTCTCAATGCAGTTATTTCAGCCAAATGGGGTAACACTAGCTATTAAAAGGTAGGGTGTACTAACTTTTTCCTCCGTTAGAAAATGCATTTTTATAGAATTACATTTACAGAACATCTTGAAAAGTCTTTTCTTCAGTTTTAATTGTTTAGTTTAATTTCTATAATCCCTCAGTATTGTTAAAATTGAGATTAAATATCTATATATCCAAAAATGTTACACAAATACACAGGCTTTCATAGGGTGTCCTAACTTTTTCACATTATTATAAATTACACATGGTTGTATTGTGAAATTTCATGTTGTATTAGTGACACAAAACTACCATTGAAAATGTATTCAACACTTTCATTACCAAAGATAACTGGAGTTCAAGATAAGCAGAGTTTATAATTTGAACAAAGGTTTTGTCCTTTTTTAAAAAGAAAATTTGTACAAGGTTCCAAACAGGCTTATATCTTCCAATATCTGAGCACCAAATATAATCTCTTTCACAATTACATAAAGAAATACTTTATTTGCAGTTTACAATAAAATAATATCAGAGTCGGCTGTTGTAATATAAATGAAAATGAACACAAAAAAACTCTTAAATCAATTAAATTATATACACTGAACATTTTTCTCTAATTAGTTTTTCTTGAAAACAAAACAGTTTGTGATTTATTTCTGCAAAACTTCACATTTTCTGACCAAGAGAAGTTTAACAATAATTCCCGTCTAACTTAATATTTAAGTAGCGTTACATCAGTTGTATATAACAATTTCTAATACTTGTTTTGACAATAATACCTGTGTCTAACTTAATAATAAAATAGTATCACATCAGTTGTATGTAATAATCTCTAATATGTTTTAATTTTGTATTTATGCTACAAATAATTTATCAGTGAAAGTACTTCTATAAAATTAACGAACTTATTAAAATTAAACAACACACCCCAGTAAAAATATACTAATTCTATTTATTACTCAATTACCAAGCCTAATGTAACTTAGTTTCTGATATTCTCTCACTTCATACCAAATAATCGGTTTCCTTTTCCACTAGCCTTTTACCATTTAATTTTACATTTTAGACACACTGATCTTCTGTTGGATTTGACTTTAAGTAACAGTAATGACCATTGAACAGAACTCTGAGTGATAGCCTCACAATTTCATATTCTTAGTTAACTGTGTCCAAAGGAATTGTCTCAAGTAACCACTGACTAATAAGCCATGAGACAAGTAAACCTACATTGATATACCAAAATGTGCATTCTTTTCATTCCCTATATTATTTCATTACATAGATCAATGTATACCTGATATTTTAAACTTCTTGTCAGGTATGTGTGTGTGTGTGTGCAAATTATACCAACCTTTAACAAGAATGTCACTCAACTTGACAAAAATTTCATGGTCTTTAGGAAATCTGAAAGGAGGACTTTTGGCTTCTACACTTGGCTGTTGACAAGAAAATAAGAACACTGAGGTTGAAACACACTGTTAACATTTATTTTTATTTTTAAATTAGTATTCAACTATTATATCAAAGTTATATCAAAATGATGGAAATCTTATTAACAAATTGAAGTTAAAGATTATGATAAAGCAAAACTCAATATTTCAATAAATGATCTAACAGACACATTCAATACATTTACTTCTCTCACTTGATACAAAATTCAGTCTTACTGCCTCAACCCTTCCTTGTTTTACAAAACGGTTTTACTCAACACCTTAATACTTCCTTTTTCAACAAGTTTTTACCTTAGTATTTCCTGTCAGTTTCAAGAGTGTGGCACACGTGTCTCGCACTATTTGAAAGTCACCTCCTGCCTCAGGATCCAGGCCCACAGACACAAGGATATCAATGTTTGATCTTACAATTTTAACTTCAGCACTGTAGAAGAGAACACTGACGTTAATGACAAAGACTCTGACAAAAACAGAAACTTCATTAGAGAAAAAAAATCAGGTTTTCATGATTATATTTCACACTTTTGTCCTTTATCACTGATACAACTCGATGCAAAATAGTAATCTAACTTGGACAGAGGGATCCAAATTTTATATTAATTGGTACTTATGACAGACTTTAAGAGCTCAGTTTCACATGTGGCAAACATTATGAGAAACACATCCACAAACTTGATCCAAGGGTTTATAGAAACTTTGAGAAACAAACCACTTAATTTACTGTCAGAAAAACTTCAACCATGAGTAGTGTTCCGGAGATAAACGAAACCTCTGGAACGTAAACCAAATTCATTAATTTTTTGCAAAAAAATAAACTACTGATTTAGCCAAATCAGAAAAGATATCCATGACACTTCAGTGGTTCTACCCCTAGATGACATAGAAGATTCTCGTCAAAGTTAAAATGGAGAAAAGCTTGCATACTTCTAAAGTTTGAAATACTATTCATAAAAATGCACATAACACTTCAATTTTTCAGTTTAACACAATTAAAAGTTACAAATTGCTTTTTTTAAGACATGTTAACAAATCTATCAAAATTCATCACAACATTGGATAGTTAAGTGTCTCAACTTTTACTGATTTTTTTCCCCTACTCAATTAAATTCCCATATTTCCCAATGTCAAAGATGCTGTCCCCCCCTTCCAAATAAGTATTAAGATTTTACACTGCATTTTCCAGGCCAAAGTTTACATTGCTCATTGACCTAAACCCAAGTCTAGAATAAGCGTTTCGATACTAGACAGTAATCCAAGTCCCTCTATATGACCCAAAATGAAATGTATAAGTTACTTAGTACTAAATAACAAATACACAAGAACAGGTGACTGTACACATGGTGGTGTAATATTGGCACACTTTTTAACTCTTCATGTTAAGAATAATGTTATTACTGTCAAAAATGTAGATATTCTAGTGGTGATATACGGTAAACACTATCAAAAGTACACATGATACACATGAAGCTCACAAAAAACGAGAAGTGCACAAGAGTATTTGTGTACCGTAAGTCACTAAACAATCCACAAAACATCTTGGTAAGATTGGTGGAAGTGCTGTGACCTTGTTTGTTTTTTTGTTGTTGTTTTTTCAAAATTTAGCTTATCGAAATGGGGATGAGTCTTCAACGCCAGGAAACACGGTAAGTTCAAATGCTGAACTTTAAGTACTATTGCCAGTGAACATCTGATAACAAATTAACTCTTTCATTCCACATTTTATAGACAAACTCCCCTATTTTTCAAGTTTAATTTTAGGTTCCCTACAAAAACAAAAGGACACATCTCAAGATTTCATAATTTAAAATTGGCGAGTGTTAAAAAGTTAGAAAGAGAGGAATACCCTTTTCTTTTATGACAGCACTACAGCAGATGTGGGGGAACAGCTGTGTGTACATGACATTTCTTTACTTTGTAATGAAAGCAACTTAAATGTCTAAAATAAAGATCTGATGATTGATGTTGTGAAACAATTAATTATGTCATCAAATGACCATTCTTAAGAATATTTACCAAAGAAACCAGCAATAAAAAATAACATACAATTCCAATTTCTTATTACTAATTAATTTAACACGTGTCAAGTGTTAACAACAAAATGTTAACTTAAGGCACAAGATGATTAAATCAGTTCCAAACACAATGATTTCTAGTATAACACTTTGGATTAACTGTCCAGCAGTAAAAAAAAATCATTTTCCAGTAAAAGCAACTGTTATAAAGCATAACTGCTTTATTAAGCTTTCTAATGTAATACCAACTCACCCAGCAGCCATTCCGAGCAATACTAAAGCAGCATGGCTGTCTTGTGGAGTAACCCTGGACCCTCTTTTAGAGAACCGTTCCCAAAGAACCTGAATAATTGTTGAATTCAGATCCCCAGACTTCATGAACTCCTCCAGCTGAGTATGAAGTTTGTGGACACACATTTAAATTACCTCAGAATTAGAAATGTTTTAATTCATATAAAATAAATATATTCAACTTAATTTAGTGAATAAAAGTTATATCTATATCAGTGAAGACATAAATGTTCTTTAATATGTACACAGTCTATAAAACAGTCATAACTCAAAATTATAACATTCTAAACTATTATCAAGACTATTTTGAATGAAATACATGAGGTGGTCTAATTTTACTTGCTCAATGAGATAATTCTATGGAGTTCACTAAATGCAAAAACATATTGTACAAATAAAAAAAATCATACAAACAAAAAATAAAAATCAGTTAACTCTAAAATAAAATGTGCTAGTTTGAAAACTTCAAAATTTACTACACTTCCACCAACCACATGGTTAACTAAGTGAGAAAAACCATCTCTGAAAAGATAAAGAACCAGATAAGTACACCCAGTTTTGTCTTAAATTAGCCACAAATAGAAATTTTTAATAGATAATTGTTATGCTAGTAGATTGATTAGCCTTACTGTGGCATAAGCTATCACTGTACACCCAACAAGTGGTATAAATTACCACCATATAGTACAAGTTACCAGCTTGTGCCCAACAATTGTTAATAACTAAAGATGCAATATTACATTTAATGTATTTAATATTTAATCTTTAAAACAATCATGTTTTCAAAACATTTAATATTATTATATCAACTGATAAAAGATGCTATTTTTTAAATAAGAAGCTTAACATGTACGTATGAAAGACGTATTTCTGTAAATTCTATGAAGATATAAAAATAGAGACGTTCCTACAGGAATGTCTATATGTGCTTGTAGCATGCGGGTTCACTGACAAGTCACAGACAAGTTCCAGAGAACCTGAAAAATTGATATTTCAGTTATGTTACACAGAGAATAAATTAAACACAAGCATAGGAAAGAAAGACACAAACAGAATCAACGAATACATAAAATCTTTATTTGTAATAGCTGTGTGCATTGTGACACTTACTAGACAACATATACTTTCAGTTGTAACTATTGCTGGAGTGAAAGGTTTTCTGCACATGTCAACAAGGTCAAAGAAAATTTTGATTTACTGTCCAAGTTCAGACAAAAAACATTAATAGTAAAGAATTTAATCAGCATGTGGAACAGATATTCTACATAACAAATATAAGGAGTAAAAACTAACTCATATCCCTTTGTACAAGTATATGAACCACTAATTGGTTTGGGCTCATCCCTCCAGAAGTAAATTTTCTACTATTCAAAGCTGATGCAACAACATAATAATTTGGAGATCAAACCTTTAACAAACAAAATGTTAGGAAAGAAGCTATTTCTTTCACCCACAAAGTTTGTTTTTTCTTCATGTATAGTTTTATACATGTCTATACCCTGAGAGATTTGTATACTAAAGAAACAGAAATCATTTTGTTGAAAGTAGTGTTTTATCATTCAACTATAATTTCCTAACTAAAACTGTCCTTTATATTACTAATTAACATGAAAATGTTCTGATGTGGACTAGTTACGGACTTTCATAATACAGAAACAAATGGATATCACTCACATTCACCCTGCAGTAACTCAAAGATCAGTGACTTATGTGGTGTTTTTGCCATTTATTTGATAGCATAAAGATTCATTAGCTCTAATGGTTCCTCTGGGAGAACAGCATGTTTTCTTCAATGTTTCTAATTTTTATTCTTTTAATATATGGATTTTATTCAACTATTGGAAAAATTAGTTTCAGCTCAATATGTCTTCTTGTTTTATCTTTTAGGCAAGACCTTCTCATAATTGCCAACATTCAAGAAATTCCTCAGAGTTAAACGAGGCTCTTTCGGTAACCTGACCAAAACTACACTTACTTTTAAAACAATATTTCTAGATATTAAACCTAATCTGAAAAGTCTTTTCTACATTTCCTATAAAATACCATAATCATAGAGTTTCCAATTAATTTTTGCAAATAAATATGATTTGTTGTTGTTTTTTAAAGATTTTTCTTGCAAAACTATAAAAAGGGTTATTGTCACATAGCCTTCCCTGATTTTAAAATGATAAATGAGATGAAAGTCAAGCAGTAAACAGAACCCTTCACTGACCAACAGGCTATTCCTGTCTACTTTAAAGACACTGTTAATGGACTACATCTGTTTAGGAAGTATTTGGACAATGTTTTGAGTTACCAACACAGATCATTTATTACACCAAATAAAACAGCAGCTTAAAACACTATTCAAAATCTTCCCAACAAATTTAGTCCATTAACAATGCCTTTCAAGTATTCTTGTCTAACTGAATAGTGAAATTTGACTTTCACTCTGAAAGCATACTGCAAAGTCAGGCAAATTAAGCACTACATAAGTCTGTCCCCCCAAAAAAACAACATGTATTTAATGACTGAAATAATCCTGAATTTCATCCTTTAACAAGAACTACAGAATACATTTTTATTCAGATGTAATGTTTCTTTACAAGTAGTCCATCACATCTGCATTGATTTGATATCTTAATGTTGTAAACACGTGTTTTTTTTTTGTTTTTACGAGTTATATACTGTAAACTTTGTTCTTAAGACTCAAGCTAACACAAAATATTTTGACTAAAATACATCCAATTCACATTATGAATTATGTTCAATTTATTTAAAACAGGATGTCCTAAAGAATTAATTAGTAATTATTATCTGTACCTACCAAATGTTCAAGAGACATCCTTTCACCTAAGTTACATGTTTGAACTAAGGCTGTGAGGTTCTGAACAACAGCCACTGCCTTAGCCCTAAGATTAAAAAAAATAAGGTTTCCATCAAATCGGCTAAAACTGACAAACAAAAAATGATTTTTATAACATCCAAATAAAAGCAATAAGAAATTGATTATGTGATAATTTTCAAAACTACTAACAAAAGATATTTTTAACACTGCCAAACTTTAGTAAACAAAATTTGTGCAAAATAAATTCAACCTAAATACAATGCATTTTAAAGCAAAAAACAAGTTAATATGGATTGTTAAATTATTACATCACGTAAAATATTCATTATTTTTCCACCTGAAGACATAAAAATTTTTTTAAAACAAATATCACAGACTTATTAGACATTTAATTCTGCTTTAACAGCACAGTTCCTTCCATGGTTTGTTTGTTTTGAATTTCGTGCAAAGTTACGTGAGGGCTATCTGCATTAGTCATCCCTAATTTAGCAGAGTAAGAGTAGAAGGAATGCAGCTGGTCATCACCACCAATTCCAACTCTTTTATCAACTTATAGTGGAATCGACTGTCACATTATAACACCCCCACAGCTACAGCTGAAAGGGTAAGCATGTTTGGTATGATGGGGATTCAAACCTACAACTCTCAGATTAAGAGTCAAATGCCTTAACCCACCCGGCCATGCTGGGCGTCTTTCCGTGGTATTTTGAAATTATCACACATAAGAACAAAAATTTATTCACATAATAGCAGAATTATACAACAATACTTGACAAAAATGAACACCTGTCATAAATATCCTACTGAACCCAAAACTTACCTGGTATTTCCACCTTCAGGACACAAGTAAAGCCTTCTGTAGGCATTGACAACAGCATCTTTAACAGCATTTTCTCTCGACCATACCAGCAGCAACATACGCTGGATTCCAGACATAGCATCCCGTACTCCAAACTCAAAGGCTGTGACAAAAAATTCAATGGCTTCTAATACATCAGAAACTGTCCTCGAGCCAAGTAACTGACATACGATAGGCAGTGCAATTTGAATCTTCTGAGCAAATTTTACAGAGTCCTTTAAAAAAAGTATATAATAAACTAAAATTCTGAAATGAAAACATGTCTGCAAGGATAACTTTCAATCATACAAGGACATAAAAGAAAACAAAACTTAACGTCCAGTTTCAACAATAACAATTAAAAGAATGTCCTGACTGGAAACCTTTAGAAATACAGTACCTGTACTATAGGTATTGATGTAATAAGTTTTTTTGTGATGTCGTAGTTTGGGTTGTTAAAAATACCTTAACATTAACTGATAATGTTAGCTCAGCTGGCAGAGCACTTGCTTGTAGCAAAAGAACTCTTGATTTCGAAAGAGATTCAACCAAAGAAAAGCTGGCACACAAGGTAGGGCCACCATTATATAATCCTCAGACAAGGTCCGAGAATAAGCCTTATTTGCAAGAGGTGAAGATTGTGTAGTAAGCATTAAAAAGTGTCTTAGCAGTAACTGCTAGTGGTTTAATCCTCCAGTTCAGTTAACAAACCATTCAGTTGCAGCCCAAGTGTTTGTGAGTTTCAATCTTATGTCACAAAACCCCAAAATTCCCATGTGCTCAAAGACAAATTTTCAGAGGGTTAAGCCTTTTGACTATTGTTATTAATGATTGTTTTTTTCCAGAAACTCGTGATACAGGTTCTTTCTCTTTCACAAATAAGATAAGTGTTTAGGAATTGTTTCAAGGTTGTGAAGCAAATACTTCATTCATGTAATTTTAGGCCTTATGACCAAACTTCAGATCTGTTGCACATTAAATGATTTAACAACTTAATAGGTTAAGTTACCAGTTATTCATAATTAGCTACTTTCTTTTTAACACCCCAAACTGCCTCAAACCATTTAAACAATTTAAAACTGCACTATTATACAAGTGTAATAAACAATGCAAATGTACATATGAAATTAAACCCTGGAAGACAAAATCAAAACAGGGTATTCAAAACTGACCTTTAGTCTCCACTGTATTGGCTGTTTTAGTGGACAAGTATTTTGTAATATACAGTTACATTTCAATTATTATACATTATATATACATGCATATAGATTATTACTAGTTAGAAAAAAAATGATTAAACTTGTTTTTCTTAAAATATAGAACAATAAATCAAGAAGGAGCACAATTATCTCATCTAGCTGTGATCTTTGTACTTGGTTGCTGCTGGACATAAGTTGCTAAGACTTTTAAAATTTTGCACATGAAGAATATGAAACAATTTATTTTAAAACACTTTGAGCAGACTAAAGACACAACTTCCCTCGTTGAAAATTCTAATTGAATGAATGGTAACTTTTTCAAAAATTAAAATGGCTGAGAAAACCACTCTGTGGACACTAAGCTGTTGATTGGTTATTCACGTCACATATTGCAGTAAGAATATATAAGGGACCATTTTGAAAAAATGGGAAGAATTGAACAGGGCCACTGTGTTTCATTCAGTACACAAGCCATATCTCAGCAAAATAAAAAGGTACGAGGTTTTTACTTTATATTCCAGCTTGTCAATATTAGTAATTTGAGTTCATAATTTGTACAAAATTAAAAACTTAGTATTTTGACATCACAAACATCTAATTTTAAACAGTGCTGCATTCAACATACCATGTGACTCACTAAAATTTATATTTGTGTTCTTTTAATAATTACTTTTAAATTAACTTGTATTTAATATTAAGGGTCGAATTATGATCTACAATTTGATTCCAAATTTACTGTAAAAATTCATAAAGTAGAAGTTCAAAAACATTTTGAATGCGAGTCAACACATGTAATGACATGACCTTTGAAACCTGATCCATTACAAAAAGGTAGTATGTTCTATTACTTAGGATTTAATGAATTTAAAAAAACATACACGTACTTCGTGTTAGCTCATTTGATTTATGAGATAAGAATTTTTCGTTTAAGCCATAAATAAGTCAGTTAAACCAGTTGGTTTAAAATCCATAAAATAACTCACAGTTGTCAAATATACATTTTTGATCTCAAACACATACAGCACAAGAAGCTTCAAACCTTATATTATTTATATCTCTTTCTAACTATCATATAAATAGTTTTACAAAATTCTATTATTGCTCAAAGCCATGTCTTTAATAACATCCAACTGTCCTCAGATTTTACCACCAAAACAAAACAACCACTACACTTATGGAATTTGAGTATAAATATGTCCAAAAACAGTGTCAGAGGTAATTACATACATTTCTAAAAGACAGAGGACATGGGAGAAGCATATCAGTGTAGGTTAAATAAATATTGTAGTAAAAACAAAGAGAGGCTGAATCTGATTACAGCTCATCGGTATATAATGTGTGTTTATATATTAGTGGTTAAACAATCTGAATCCCAAGAAGAAAAAAAAACAATTCTATAAATGTGAAAACCTGCAGACTGAGAATTTCAAGATTTCTTTGTGAAATTAAAGAATTGAGATTTGATAATAAAAAACATTTAATACACATCGATAAAAACTTCCATTATAAACTATCTTTTGAAGTCAAGTTTATAAATACACATCGATAAAAAACTTCCATTATAAACTATCTTCTGAAGTTTAAATACACATTGATATAAAACTTTTATTATAAACTATCTTTTGAAGTCAAGTTTATAAATACACATTGATAAAAAACTTCCATTATAAACTATCTTTTGCAGTCAAGTTTATTAATACACATTGATAACATGACAGTTTAAATTATTAATGTCACGAGTTGCACTTTGATCCTCTCTAGTCAACAGATTTATCAGAGTGTCAGACAAGATATCCACTAAGTTTGTCTTTCCCAAGTTAGTTATTCACAAAACTAAGTCAGTCAACAGGGGTATCGCATACATTTCTTCATGGAAGAAACTGTTTAACATCAATAACACTGTATAGAAACTGACAGTGATTTCATAGTGAGAGTGACTGTCAGTCACAAGGATAATGAACTCTACCATGAAAATAACATTATTATTACTGGAATATAATTCCATGTTTTCTACTCTGGGACAACAATGAATAACTAATTAACTACAGAGAAGTCTGAATATGACTTAATTCAGATAAACATAATTTTATCTAACTTGGAAATTAACATTATAACTGTAAATCATAACTTCAAAACATGATACTGTATCTCTTGTTTCAAGTACATGTGTTACACTTTTCAATTGCCATTAATAATGACCATTGTATCATTTAAATAAAAATTCCTTATTCTGTGAAACTTATGCCTGGAGTCTCTTTCTCTGTGTCATACTCAAACAAGTTAAAAGAAAATTAGATTTGTATCACTCAATACATTTTCTGGCAAATCTCCAGTTATTCTGTATTTTTATCCAATTAACCAATGAATAATCAACTAGAAATATTTTAATATTAAGATGGAAAATTAGCTGGTAAACAGCATCCACAACCAACTCTTACCCTGATCTAATTATATAGTGAATAACTCTTGCAATGCACCCATAGCACTAAAGTGTAAAACAATGTTTTTGCAACAAAATGTTAACCACAAAACTTCAGGTTCACAGTCTGACATGACTGCAACCAGGTCACATCCAATAATAATAATAAAAACAGCCTACAGCAACATTTACAAAATGCAATGGATTCATCTGCATTCTAAACATTGTGAAAAAATTGGTATTTTTATCTCATCAGTCTACACAGTTTTAACGGCAAAAAAATACAAGTTACAAGAGTTTTTGATGGAAGTCAACAAATTCAACATAATAATTTAATATTTTAATATTAAAATGGTTAAACTAATATTTAAATCCTCAGAACTCTTTATAATTTTACAAAGTTATTACCATTAGAACAATTTAAAAAATCTTTGAAATTATTGTCATAACTAACCTTTAGATACTGCACTAATATTTGCTGCTTAGTGACCTCATTCACAACATTTTGCTCTGTGTTTCCACCGTCATCCATTGCATGTTCAGTTTCCATAGCAACATCAGAAACTACCTTATCTTCCATTTCCAAATGAGCCAACTGGCTGCCACACTGGTTACCTGAACCCATATATAAACATAAATTTGCAAGGGATTTTAAGAATGATATTACACTACATTTTTAATGTCTAACACCATATAATTATTCATTACTTTGAACTCTATATCTGTTAAGACATGTATACCTCATTATAATCCCAGATTAGCAGCAAATTATAATATACCATTGACTGAGAAAAAAATGATACTCTGTTAAAAAAAAAGCCCACAAAAAACATCAGTGTACAAAGCAAAAATAAAATAGCTGAGTTTGCTAAGATACAAATCAAAGGTCTTTATATAACAAAGTTACAAATACAATTTTATATATTTCAAAGATGATTAGTATATAAAGAGTTTGTTTTTGGATTTCGCGCAAAGATACTCGAGGGCTATCTGCACTAGTCATTCCTAATTTAGCAGTGTAAGACCAGAGAGAAAACAGCAAGTCATCACCACCCACTGCCAACTCTTAAGCTACTCTTTTTCCAACAAATAGTGAAATTTGCTGTCACATTATAATGCCCCCACAGCCAAAAAGGCAAGCAAGGTTGGTGTGACAGGGATGCAAACCTGCAACCCTCAGATTACAAGTCACATGCCTCAACCTAGTTGGGCATGCTGGGGGCTATATAAATAGCATTACAAGTTATTTATAAAATATTGGCACAAGAAAAGTTTCAAAACAAAATACAGCTCGATCCCTTTAGAATGTTCTGCTGATATTAAGTATCTTTTAAATTGGAAGTTATTATTTCAAGTAGGAACAGTTAAGAAGAGAGAGATTGTTTGTCTATATTAGAAATTTTGCACAAAAAACCTAAACAAAGGCTACTTACACAATCATTTTTAATTACATACTAATTAACTAGAGAGAATACTGCCTATTAACTACATCCACTGTCATTTCTGTTCCAGTGTACAGCAAGTGTTTTTGTGTCAAACCATAAATCCTCAGACTCTCAGTCTAGACAATAAACACTAAGCCATACATATCCTCAAGAGGGTCTGATAATAAAAAAGAAAAAAGTATCTGACTCAATTTCACCCTGAAATATCAATTACTTACCAAGATAAAGAGACTGAAGAATTTTAAAAATATCTGGGACGTCTTTATCTTCGGTGTCTTCTTCCTTCGAATCAGAGAATGAAGATCTGACCAACAAAAGATGCACTTAGATTCTTTTTAAAATTAAACAGTTTGAAAAAAGGCACAGTATAATTTTTTGTACATTAAATATGTATTTTTAACTGACCTGAAACATATTTATTGGCAATTTTCTTACAATAAACACTCACTCACACAATCAAATCTCAGTTGTATTCTTGTTAATAAAGGGTCAAAGAGCATTACTTAACAAGACGGAAAATTAAATATTAAGTATATTACATTGTTTTGGATATTCATAAAAAATATGAACAAATACTATTTGCTCCAGCTGTCCCTAAATTTTGAATACTGATAGATTGGATGGAAAGCAATAACATCCTCTATCAACTCTTGAGTTACTCTAATTGAAAAGCAGAATTTGACCATCACTCTTAGAATACCTTTGATCCTAATGTATGGACATACTTTTGCAGCAATGGAAAGTGAAAGCTCAGATCAACAATCCATTACAACATGCTCAACCCACATAAATTGAGAGAGCATATTTCTGCAATACCAATTACGCTACCTTCATATTTGACATGTTTCACTATTTCTTCCTTCTGAGACTAAAAATTACTATTAAAAGGTAAAAATACATTACATTTGAAAATAAGATGAGAATAAAGTTTAGGTTACAAGTTAAAATATGCTTAATACAGTTATCCCATTAATAAAAGTTAAGATAAACTTAATACAGTTATTCCATTACATTTCAAAATATTATTGTAAATGTCTAATGTCCATTTTATTCATCACAAAGAATAATAAAATAAATAAATAATAACAATAAAGACACAAAACTCGTGTTTGCTTCTTTACAAGATTTTAAAAATTCTCTTATGACAAAAACGTTTTTTGATCTAAAATATCAAATTCCTATTAAAGTATATTACTAATAAACATACGTTAATGGTTCTTCTGACTCCTGAGACTGGACAGAGAGGAACAGCTGATGGTCAGGAAATAATTTCATTGCTTGCCGAGTAGTAAAGATGGCTTTTTGAAACTTGCCTTCATCTAGTAGCTGACGTATCTTTGTAAATACCCTTACAAAAATAACGGATGTAAACAGAAAGGATTAAAAAAAAAAAAACTGTTTACACTAATTTTACATCAGAATGTAAGAAATAAAACATGATATCCAGATATAAATTGTCATGTAACACCAATAATAATAAAAAATAATCTAGTTTTAACATGTAATACAATACCTATCAAGGAAATACATTTTAGCAACTTACATAAGAAAACATTAACTTCAGTGAGAATAATATTAAACTTCGAGCAAAATTTCTTATTTCCATTTTGATAAAACTCAACGTTACAAATGTTGCACATACCAAAAATTGAAACAGTCATAAATTTTAATGACAAAAGTAATTTCCTCTATACATATATACCATATTCAAATGCCAAACCATTATGAAAACACAATTATTTTTTCTTGGTGTTTTGATTTTCCTGAAATGAGGCAACTGTCAGAACAATTATAAAAATACATACATGGGAGATTTCTCAGAAAAATCAAATATTCTGTTTAAAAAAAAAGTATTCCTTGTTAAGCTTCTTCCATAGTTGACTTTTTTTTTTCTGTTGCTTCATCATCAAGTGCCATGCTTTGTCGCATAGGTAATCATGTCTCTCCACCTTTTCCAGGCCCAAACACTTGTGATTCCATGATTCACCCTCCTTCTGTGTAGCCAAACTGTTAAATTGCCAAAGATCTTCTCTTGCTGTCTTCCTCTATTTCTTTTACCCACAAGTTACCCAGTAATTACCATGTGTTCCTTCCCCTTTCTCCTCATCACACGACCAGCGAATGCTGTTCGTCTTTTTCGTACTTTTGATATCAATGTTGCATTTGTTTCTGCTTGCTGCAGAGAATCTGGTCTTTGTAAGAAACTATATGTAAAAACCCATATTTCAGTTGTATTAAGTGATTTTACCAGTTTTTGTTTGGTGTCCATGATTCGTGGCTGTTGGTTACTTACTCAGATATTAAAATACAGTCATCAGCTTCTTTATACTCTTCAGTATCATCTTCATTATTTGTTTCACTCATCTCTCGAATTACTGCCAGTAAGTCTTGGGACATAACTTCCCATTTACGATCTAAATCACCTTCAATTCCTCCTATATCTGATAAGTAAATTTAAGATTAATATTTGAATGAGCAAAACACTATCTCTTAAACCTTGTATGTTTGTCTTCTCATAAAGGACACTAAGTTAATTTCAAAATGGACTAAATTCAGAAAGAAAAATATATCTATTGCTCATACACCACACAGTACAATTTAAAAATTACAATAAGTATACTTTTAATTAGACTGGTTTCACATGAAAAGTTAGTAGGAGAAAACTTGGTTCCATGTCAAAATATAGGTTAATTATCTCACCTTATCTCACACTAAAAGGCTAAAAAGAGACCAATTTTTCCAATCAAAACGTTAAAGTTTTTGCCCATTAGATTGAAACTCAACTTCAATTAAAAAACAAAACAACAACTTTTCAAGATGCAAGTGATAATATTATATAATATAATATAAATTCACAAAAGAGGTTTTCTTACTTATCACTAAATATGAATTTAAACTGGCAACTGGCTGACTTAAATAACCTTTCAACTTTCAAATCTCATCTGACAACAAAACCAAATATATAGGAAAAGTGTTGTACGTGATCCAAGCCTAATTTTGTGTTGTACTTTTAACATATGTATAAAACATGCATATCTGTCACTTAATCTACAGCTAAATCTAACTATCTGAAACTCCCAAGTCTTATCATCTTAAAAAAAACTTTTTGTTAACGAGCATAAAAAACAACAAAATATCTGAGCATATGAAGTAGTAAATATTTATTTTTTAGAACACGCATTTGTGATTCAAAGCAAGGCTTCAGAAATAACGTTAAGCAAATAAAAGTTTAAAAAAGTCTTATTATATAATGCTTTTATACCTTACATGAAATAAAACTGTCTAATTTTAATTTTTTTTGTTTTAAAAATAGAAAACAAACTGTCAAAAATATAATACCAGACTCATGACAGGTGTACTTAAATTCACTGAAAAATTGTTATTTACAAAATACTCCAACATTAACTTAATAATCTTGATAATAAAAGAATGTAGTATTGTGTGTAGCAGTTAGTGACAAACAACGGTACATTAAACAAACTGTCAGAAGTCTTGATACCGAAGAAATCAGTTTGGACACATTTGTTTATCCTCTTCAGTCTCGCATTTTCTTTTGACAGTTTCTTCCATTTACTGAATTTTTTTCACATAGTTTTGGAGCTAAATTTTCTTTGCTTTCAGATACAAAGCCAGACAGTGCTGTGTCTACAACAGTTGTTAAAGCCTTTAGGCTTATAACTAAGTCACTAGAAGAGCCAGACCTTGTAATGTTGGCATAACAGACAATTTTGAAAACAAAAATGTACAAACCTGATCCTTCCACAGGTTCTTCTGGCATCATCATCTTCAATTTCTCAGCTTCCTTCTCATAGTTAGCTTGTAGTTCTTCCAAAGTAAGCTAGAACAATACTAAATTTATATTAACCAATCAGAGAAATATATGTCTTGAAATTTAAAAAATGCACGAAATATTAGTAAATGGATTTGACAAATGTGACACTTAATGGTGAACATAATTATATATCACATTTTCTTTAATAAAGTACACCCGAAGCTTCTGTTCCCAGAATTCATCTTTAAATAGCATGTTATGAAGAATACAGTTTTTCAAGCCTTCCAATATGCTACACCTACCAAAATGAGAATAACTTTAAGCATAACTTAAAAGAAAATGTAGAATTCATATCAGAAAATAACAGGTCATGATATCAGAAGTAAAGAACAATGTTATTGAAATGAATGATAACTGATAATATTTCATAATTAAAGATGTACTTACCTATAAGTTTGGGTTTGTTATAGTTTTACATACTTCATACAAGTATTAGAGTCTTCCTATACCAAGGATATTTATAGAAACTTTCTCACTGAAATATGGAACATCTGCATCAGCCAGATTCTCTCTCAAAAGGTTTCCATTACAAAAGAACAACCTGAAAACATTACAAATTCGTTTCCCTCCCAGAAATAGGGATGGAAACCAGGAATTGTTTGAAGGCCTATACAAGGTAAACAAACTGAAGCTTGTTATTCTTGTTCTCATCAAACTGTAGATGTGCAGAGAAAGATTTTTCTCTGAAGAAATGATGTGATCATTGAATGTTTTTCATGACTTATGAATGAAGACATTTCTAGTCACCCAGATATTAAAAATTCCAAGACTTGTGTTACAGAAGTACACGAGGTTAAAACATTTACACACAGTTAATAACTGTTTGACATCAAAATGCTGGATTTTATTGAAACAAACAAACACCTCTTGTCAAAACATCTGTAATCCAACTTATAATACAATGTACAGAAGTGCTAACCTTGTCAAGATGGTGTCCAAGACATGCTACAGCTAAAAGTACAATGTACTAGTGACAACTTTGTCAAATGACATCCAAGACATCATGCAACACACACTAAAATGCACTACAGTAGTAATCTCATCAAGATGGTATCCAAGACATCCTGCAATAGAAAGTACAATCCATTACAGTGCTAACCTAGTCAAGATGGTGTCCAAGATATCCTCCAAATGATAATACAATGCACTATAGTGCTAATCTCATTGGCATAGTGTCTGAGACATCCTTCAACTAATAGTACAATGTACTACTTCACATCTTTACCTAATAACACAATGTACAGTGTAAATATTGAGAAAATTATGTCCATCAACTAACTATACAGTGTACTACAATGTTTACCTGATCAAGATTTCCTCCAACTAAAAAGTACAATGCAGTTAATTCATATAATCCAGTCATTAAAAGTTTGTTTGTAACTTTTATGGCAAAGCTACTAAGATTATCTATTGACATATAAATTTTTGAACTTCTGACCACAGAGAAAGAAACCAGAGGGTAGCACCAATTTTGCAAATGAATTGACTGTCAATTACAGTTTTCCACAACTGAATATCCACCACCACGTTTCCATAACGTAACCTGCAGATTGCGAGTTTAACACCCAACTCAAAGTTATGCTGCCAGGCCTCATTAATGTTGAACACTTGACCAGTGATTGAGCAGTAACATCTACAAGTACAGCAATGTTGAACACTTGACCAGTGATTGAGCAGTAACATCTACAAGTACAGCAATGTTGAACACTTGACCAGTGATTGAGCAGTAACATCTACAAGTACAGCAATGTTGAACACTTGACCAGTGATTGAGCAGTAACATCTACAAGTGCAGCAATGTTGAACACTTGACCAGTGATTGAACAGTAACATCTACAAGTACAGCTAGTTTCTACACTAATGGTTATATCAGTCAGTGAGAATCGTTTCTAATAAAACAAGTAGTTTGACCAATCAGCTGGAGTCAAAACATACTAAATCACCCACAGTTAACAGTTTGATTTTTCAGATACCAGAAAATATGTAATTGTTATGGTTATATTACATCTTTAATCAACAAACCTTGGCAGCAAAAGGATTCCCTTGAAGAAAAGCTGTCAAAAACTGAATAGCATACTTTCTGACGCTACTGGCCTTGTCGTGCAGTCGTCCTGTGATCAAATCAAGGAGATTATCTTGTCGAGGGAGGGGGACAGCTTTTTCAGTACACAACTGGTTCCATATCTGAAGAACCTTACTTCGAACAAATGCATTCACATCATAAATGTGATCCTAGGATGAGAAAACAAAAAACTAAAACACTTATGATTTAATTAATAATTAACACGTTGGCTCCTACACCTATTTTGCCAATACTCTTTAGGATTCCACTATTCATTTTACAATTACTTCTTTTTAGGAAGAGCATAAAATTTTTATGTCATGTTAGATTCGACTCAAAGACATTGTAAAGGTGATTTTTGACCCACAAACCACAGACGAGTTGCCTGGAACCTAAGGATGTAATTAATCTTGCTATATATGTAAAAACAGCTCTACATAAAGCTTTCTCTACCCATTCCAGCCATTTTTACTTATACATATATGTATTTTTCTCTACAACTGGATTTTCTCGTTATCATGAATTAACCTTACTGTTCCACATGATCAACCCATGGGTCATGCTAGAATATCAGAAACATTAAATGTTTGACCCATGAATTTATGTATAATAATTATTTTTTCTGTTTTTCAGACTTTTTTAAACATGAGTTGCAACCAATATGATGAGCCAATAAATATTTTTTATGTTTCTAAAAAAAGAAAATCAAGAACATATTCTTTTAAAATTGAGGAAAATTCAGATATTGAAAATAAAAATTTCGAAGATTGAGATTATGAACCTTCTGGTAACAAATCATCTGACTTAGAAGATGAAAAAGCCCTCACATCTGAAGATTTTGAAAATACAGAGTCTGAAAGTGAAACTAATGGTAATGCCCAGCAGTACACTCCATCTTGTGGATGGTGCCCAGTAAACAGTTCCATCCAAAAACTTTTTCATTTATTTCTCAAAGTTCCGTATCATCTACAAATGCTATAATAACACCTTTTGACATATTTGAGTTTATGGTCAATAATGATACTTATGGTTTTATAGTTCAACAAACAAATCTAAATATCACCAAACTAAGGCAGCTGGTAACACAAAGTTTCTTGGAATTATGAACATGGAACTTGCAAGATACCTAAAGATCACCTACTACTGGGAAAAAGATCTCCTCGAGAAATTCTTTACACAAAATGTCAAGAAATAGGTTTCAAGCACGACTACATTTTGTTCATTTTACAAATGATCAAACAACTTGGAGAGATCATTCAGAAAAAATAATAGATTATTTGTGATTCTTGGAAAAATTTAACAAGAGCTAATACTCCAGGTGAATGCATTGCAGTATATGAAACAATGGTGCCATGGTGAGATCGCCTGGTGGTTTGTCAATATAATCCTCGTAAGGCTCAAAAATATGGTTTGAAAGTGTGTAAACTATGATCCCCAAGGTTACACCTACACCAACACTAATTTTCTTGGACAAGATGGTACACAGCAACAGTGAGGGTGTCCCTCAGATGAATTCACCCGTGTAACCGAAATAGTCCTTGATCTTGCAATGCTATCTAGATGTAGGGAAAACAACCACTTCTATACATCAACTGAATTAGCAAAGGAGCATCAATGCATCAATCTCACCTTGTGGGAACATTATGAACAAACAGGAAAGGTAATTAACCCCAAATAAATTAAAAATTAAAGAATGGAGAAACTGTAGGTCACCAACAAGATGGAAAGAGAAATGCAATGTTCTTATGTTGTCAACAAAGCACGATCTGAGCTTTATGGAAACTACATGCAGAATCAATGTGAATGTCTAAAAACCAGAAAAGGTTTTCAATTATAATATCATAAAACAAGAAATAGACATATCCAATCAAATGTTCAGTTATTTCTTGTCACTATAACAACACTATAATTGGATGAGTTTGAATCATTGTGCCAAGTAAAAGCTCAAGCAGCAGTGAAACCAAAAGTAACATCAGGTAGAGCCAACATAACACATTATGAAGACACACTGAAAGTAACAAGTCTAACAGAATAATTGGTAAAAGATGCACTGACTGATACAGTGAAATAAGAAAGACAATAACTGTAAAAGAAGCTTGCACATACTGTGATGAATGTGAAGGTAGCCCTGCTCTATGCTTTACAGGTTTCAATAAAAGATGAGATCATATAATTTCAAATTATACCTATACTAATGGATGTCACTTTGTACTGCCTTCCTACCATTCATCATTTTTATTTTCATAGTAAACTGATGTACTTATTATCTAATATCTTTTACAAACAACATGTTGGAAACTTGACACAATATTTCACTTAAATTCTTTTTTATGATTTTTTTTAGATTAACTATGTCAAAATAACAATTTTGTTGCAAATTTTTTTTCTCTAATATCCATTTATGTCTAAGTAAAGTTATTTGTTTATTAAATTTTGTATATACTACATACAACTTTCAGGTTAATAAAACAAAAACAAAAAAGAAAAAATAGGTGGGCTTAGAAAAGAAATGTTGTCCTGATGTCCCACTCTCATCTGTATATGTAGCCATTGTGTTCCAGTCAGTAAGTGGCTCTTTAAAACGAAAATAGAGCACGACTCACCTGTTAGTCACATGGGTCTTACTGGAAGACTATCATGACCCACCAGTGGGTTGGGTAGGAACCAATGTGTTAATTACTTTTTAATTATTATTTTGGACCACATTTTATTTTCAAGTCATGTCCACAATCTCAGCAAAAACATGATTATCACTTTGAAGAAAACTATTTCACAACACTAAAAGTACTTTTCCCAGGATTTCTTTTAGCCACTATTAACTTAGTGCTAAACTTTAGTTTCTGAATCAGCTGCTTTATCATCAATTCATTTTTATAGACATCTGAATTGTGATTTTTCACATACAAGATCTGAAAGCTTGTATAAATTCTTTTTTCATCACGAAAAGTTTAAACTGAAAACTTCAGTTAAACTCTGACTGTATTAATTTATTCATTTTACCTCAACCAGAACTCATGATGGAAGTTATTGACCAATAAAAGTTATTCAACAATAAACAAATAGCTGAGTGCAAACAATATATGAATTACAAGTTTTATAATTAAGCCAATTTAGTTTTGTTACAATAATTACTCGTAACGACGCATTTCTTTTTGTATTAATTTCTAGAATCATCCATACAACAGTAACATTAGCAGCTTGTAACCACCTGATTGTTTTTCCACCATGCATATTCAATTTAAAAAGTTTAGTGTATTGTACTAGTGTTACAGTATGTAGTATTTGTAACACCTAGACTGAAGAAAAAAACCAGAATGAGACAAACATATATCTTATCAGATGAAGAGAAAACCATAAAATCAAACCTCGAGTTTATCTAAGAGTTGATCTCTCAAGTCTTTCGATTTGCTATCCAGATCGTCTCGACTCAAGACTTTCAATATGATCTCACCAAGGATATTAAGAACACAGTTTCGCATTGTGTAAGCCTAGAAAAGTTAGAGAAACATAATAAAATTATTCCCAAATTGAAAAAAAACAACACCTAGTTTTTAACAACAATTAAAAACTTTTCTTCCAAGTAATTTGTAAAAATGTGATCCTTAAAAAGTTTTTAATTTTGCCATGAAAAATATTTTTGTAAAAGGTACAAACCACTGCATCAACCATCTTCATTAAACAAACAATCAAAATAATATCAAATGTTCAGACACTTTTAAGAAAAACTGAAGTTATTTTTCAAACTAATTTAATCATCAACTTAAAAAGGACAAAAAAAAAAGAGTAATATAAATTTGTCTCACCTCACCATCCAGATAAGCTAAGAGCAGACTAATAGAAGGTAAAACAACAGAGGAAACTTTCACAACCACCTCCACAAGAAACTGTGACAAAGCTCGTGTGCCTGAAGTGTGACGAGCGAGATCATTCATGTCCATTCTCCCGATCTCCCTGTTACAAAAATAAAGAAAAATTCTCAAATCAAAATTTATTTCACTTCTCAGTCAAACCTATGTAAAATTTTGTCATAACATCCTTTTTAAAAATATATATATTTCAATAAATCTATCTGACATTCACTATTTATAACCAATAAAAAGACAAGATTTAAATTTACCGATTTCCACATAAGGTTACCTTATTCTTACAAAACGTTTTGAATTATTCAGTCTTCAGAAGGTCCCATAAACTAAGAAAAGTATTTTAACCCACTGATATATTAGTTGGAAAGTTGGTTAACTTAAAATGGTTTTAGATCAATGCACTTTTTCTAACTGATGATACTGTGTGTTCTAAATTACATACTACTACTCCTGTCAATGTTACGAAAAACTTGAGTTAAATTTTGTTAAGAGCAGAAAAACAACATGCTAGATATAAATACTGAATTTTTTTTTCCAAGTTTTCATTTTATTGTTATTAAAATATTTAAATTAGAAAGTTAAGCACAGTTAAAAAAAGACATAACGAAAACATTTCTTAACAAGGTACAAACAATAAATTCATTGTGGTACATCTAACTCAGAATTCTGTTGTAATTTCAGGCATGCACTTACCAGACGATTTATTGATTTTTATGCAGGTTCAAGAGTGGGACACAACTCAAAGAGCAATATAACAACAAAATTAAAGGAAAAAAAGATGTAAGCTCTTAGAAGTTCGGTTTTTGGAATTTTGTGCAAAGCTACTCGAGGGTTATCTGCATTAGCCATCCCAAAGACTAGCATAAGACTAGAGAAAATGCAGCTTGTCCTTTCCACTCACTACCAACACATTATAATGCAATCATGGCTAAAAGGGCAAGACTGTTTGGTGTGACAGGGATTTGAACCCATGATCCTCAGATTACTGGTCAAGCACCCTAGCCACACGGCCATGCCAGAACAACTAGTAGGAGATTTTTGATAAATAACAATAATTTTCTGTTAAAATATGCAGTCATTCTAGAAAGAGAAATAAGATATAGATTTTTAGGTTACAAGGCCAGTAAATCAACCAAGTCCATTTAATGTTAAGATGGGAAGAATACACAAAGTCTCACTGAAAAATTTTTTTAACATTTGGTGTGTTCTAGAAGCCATACAAATAAAATTTAAAAATTAAACAAAATAAATGACTAAACATATACAGCAAAAAACATAACATCATACAGTACCTCAACAAAAAAAATAATCAGAAAAGCTGAAATACAAACAAAGAATTATTAGCAATCCTTTTTTGCAAACCACTTTTCATACAAATTATTTTTCACTAAAACATTTCTTAAATGAACAACTTTCGTGTTTAAATTTAAAAAAAATGCTCGTTAGTTTTTAGCAGTGTGTACATAAAAAAAATGCTTTAACATTTTAAATATATACTTACAAAAAAAATCATAACAGAGCCTAAAAATTAAAATGAAAAATGCTACATTACTGTGTATTCATCTTACCGTATTATTTCATTCATTATGTTCTTTACACCATAACTATTTACAAAAACTTCAATGGCTTGAGCAAAAGATGAAGCTAAGTGTTCAAAATGTTGAAGAAGCTGAATGATCTTCAAGCTGCAAGCTAAAAAACAAACAATAAATAATAAAACTTTGTACGTAGATTGATTGCAAGAAAAAACACATTTTTCCTCTCTCTGAAGAGAAGTGAAAGACTCAATTACACAACTAGAGATATTTGTGAACATTTACCAAGAAAACACAAAAGCAATATCTATATAATTACCATCTTTTTTAAGCAGTATAGTTTTAGAACACTTGGCACATCATTCCCAACATTTTGTTGTTTAGTGCAAAACAAACTAGCAATTTGTTGTCACATGATTTTGTGTTACAAACAGTTGGTGATATGAAAATTATTGCTGAAAATTCTTTTAATTTGTATAACCTACTCTTAAAAATTTTAATGTGCTTAACCTTTTGTTTCATTTAATCATAAAAAGTCATGCAAATACAATTAGAAGATAATTACAAAATTGCAGATGACTAAAAAAACATTTTTTCTCGTGAATTTAACCCAGAAAACTTTAAAAATATAAGAATAAATTATTTTATTGTTTATATAAGGTCAGTAATACCTTAATCTAATACTCGGTAAGTAGAGTCTATGGTTTTAAGCCACACAATAATACATGTTGTTACAAAATCACAATTCAGATTTATTTTTTCTCCCTTCAAGCCTATCATGACAGGCAATTTTTTTTAATATGCATGACAAGAGTTTTTTATAATTTACATTTAAAATTTATTTACCTACTTTTTGTTTTGTGTTATTTCAATTAGTATAACATAATATCTTAGCTCATAATCCATGGTACATACTGGTACACAACTTTTGAGTTTTTACTTTTATACAGAAATATTATGAAAAAACCAAGAAATTTATTTTGTGCAACACATTTTTTGTAAGCATCTTCTACGTTTTCCATCACCCCTTCGATAAGTACAAAATCCAACATAAATTACTTATCACAGAATATCATTGCTTAGACAAACCATAATTTTGTTTGGTTTACACAGAAAATCAAACTTCTTTCCACACCCACCTATCACATCCTCCTTCAGGATTTGTTAATAGTTCTCTTATGTTTAATTCTGTATTATCTATAACTAATAGAAAGCCAAGGTTTTCAACTATCGGATTATTGTAGAATGCTGTTTTCTGAACAGAGAGCTGTCAATTTCATTGTCAGTACAAGTTTCATCCTCACAAAAAAGATAACGACCAGATTGGATATATTAGAATGCCAGAGAAATTGTCTACTTTTTGCATATTACTAGTTTACGTTCTTTAGTTAAATAAAAATTTAGTGCATTACTACCACTAATAATAAAAAGTAGGATAAAGTGCCATTAACAGTCAACAGCAAGAAATAAAAGAGATTCAAATAAGTACTTTATTTCATGTTTTTATTTATTATTATAAAAGTAATTAAAAATGTAAAAATACAGATCTCTTTAGGTTAGTTACAGTTGGAATAAGTAAAATAATTAATAATGTTTGATGAGCAGCTCATGGGTAATATAAGTTGATAGTAGCTAGACAGTTCAAATTACAATAAAACAATAAAATTTAATTATAAGTAGCTGTAAACTGTTACAAGCTTAAAGATACACAGAGCAAACGCACGTAAATTTTTGTTACAACATGTATATCACTCTAGAAAGTAAAAAGGGTAATTTAGATATATTTATTTTGGTGGTTACAAAGTCAGTCAAACTGACCAACATTATACAGAGTAAGGAAATAGACAGTAATAGATAAAATATAAAGCTTAATAAAAACAGACTTCTGAAATATGTTTGGGAATTTTTAGAGAATACACAAAATGATCTGATATTTTTGTAATGAAGAAAAGTATTTTTATCTTAACAAGAAAATTACTTTGTACATGGACTAGTCAGTCAAAACAAATACTTGATATATTTATGGACAAATATATATTATATATATACAGGAAAATCCCCACCCATCTTGCAATTAAGCCAATGTGACTCAGCAAAGAAATACAATGTTTTGTTCTGCAAGTTAAGGATTTGAATCCAACCTACATCAAATTACTTTTCATACAATTTTTTTGACACAACTTTGTAGCAAAGTTATTGAATATGCCATACAAAATACTTCTCACATACTTAAAATGATGTTTGGTTTCAAACACCAAATGTTGTAAAATTCAAACAATTAAAAAATTAAATACCTGCATTTGAAAATTGCTAATGAGCTTAAGATGGGATTTAGAATGTGGGTTTTGTTTAGCTCAATAACTACGATGTATTTAGATTTTAAAAAATTTGAAACTTTGAGCAGACTAAATACAACTTACCACACTGAAATCTTGTATTAAAAGGATGTGGTTGGCTTTTTGAAAGATTAAAATGACTAAAAAACCACTCTAGGGACATTTTAAGATGTTGATTGGTTATTCACATAACATATATTGAAGTGTACATAAAGAACTGTTTCAAAAAATGAGAAGAATTGAACAGGGCCACTGTGTTTGATTCAGTACACAAGCCATATCTCAACAAAATAAAAAGGTACGACATTCTCATTTTATATTATAGCTTGGTATTTTGACTTCAGAAACATCTAATTTTAAACAGTGCTGTATTCAACATACCATGACTGACTAAGATCTATATTAAGTTGTGTTCTTTTAATATTTACTTTTAAATTACAACGTTAACTCGCACATAATATTTAAATTAGAATTACAATCTACAATTGTTTCCAAATGTATTGACATAAATTCATAAAATAGTAGTTTAATAAAATTTTGAATGCAAGTCAACAAGCGTGATGACATGGCCTTTGACCCATGGCCCATCACACAGGAATTAATTCAGAATTCCAAATCAATGGTTTATATATTCAATCTTACAATTGCTATTAAATATTTTCTAGCAGCACCTAAATACGTATTTTTAATATATTATTATAATTCATGTAAAAAGTCATCTGAAGTGTATTAGAAAAGTAAAGTAAAAGCAGTTTATATTTTTAAAATCTGTTTAATGCATGCTAGAAATTAAAGAAATGTTCACGAACAAGAGAACAACTCACCGAGACCATGTCCGTGTTTTTTCAAAGATATTCCCAAAAGATGAAACATAATATCTTTAGTGGTTTTGGAACGAGCAACAAGCGGATTTTCAAATAGCTTGTAGCAGCAACCAGTCACTAAACTTTTAAAGAAAACAAGACCTGTTTACCATTCAAATTCAATACAAAAAATTATATAATAAGAGCACAATATATTGCTTTACTACAGATTTTTTTCCTCCAAAGAATATGTCACCATAACCTACAAGTTTCTCATAAAATAATCATTGCCTTATGCTTTAAAAAAATACATCATTCTTTCGTTTTGCAGTTTTTCAGACAGTACAATAACAAGCTCTAAGTTTATATTTGTCAAATGATACACGTTATATTATATACTGATACTACTAGTGTTTAAAAATGGGAATTCAATGCTTATCCAATGCTCTCTGTATATTCAATGAAAACGTGATCAAATTTTATTTCTAAACTAGAACATTAATAACACCACCAAATATCCTAACACATTCTTCTCTGGCAAACATTATTATGTAACAACCTAACAAATTTTTAAATTCCATATTTAACATTTGAACTGAAAACCACATATAAAACTAAATATTGACCACTACGATATTTTCAGATGCATTAACAGCATCTAATATAAGAACACAATTAAAATTAAATGTAAAGATAGAAAAAAATATTTGAAGAGCTGAAAATTTTCAGAAACGCTAACACTAAAGAACACAGGAAACGTTAAATATGCTTTGTATAACAATGCTGTAATCACATACATTTGGAAACAACAGTAACATCTTGAGAACTAAAAAGTAACACAAACCTTGTCACTTAAGTGGAAAACTGCTCAATTTTCAACTGCAGTCACACATATTTCATTAAATTTAATTTTATTATTATGAAACTGACCTGAAAACTAGAATTATTAAAATTTGAAAGTAGTTAGTTGTGACAAGAAATATTTCCTATGAACAAAATTTTCAATTGTTTTATCTATTTTCTTCAGTCTAATGTTACCATACATTTCAAATTTCCTCAACATTTACTTAGTCTGCAGATATATGTATACAAACACACACAGTTTTCAGAAGATATCTTGTTCAAAGTAAGGTTTACACCAGGTACGTTTCTCTATACTTGTTCTGGCATTAATCTCACTACGCATGTTATTTTGTGAAATTGTAACAAGCTCTATAAATAGTCCACATAAAAACATCCAGTAATTTATTAGCCTGTTTCATAAAAATACTGAAATAATACATGAAAATGTAGAGAACTTCCTCAGATAACAGTTCATACTTAACAAATTCTTCCTCCACAACAGGAGGGTCCCAGAGTCTTTGCAGAGGAAGCTCATAAAGGTGGAAGAGAGTTTGGAGGCATTTTTCTTTTTCTACTTCCCAGTCCCAGCCTTGGTTAGTTCTCTTTTTAGTGTGTTTCCTCTGTCAGAATTAAAATAGAGAAATTGGAATGTACACAATGACACTGATATTCTAAATAGGACATTTGAAAGGAAAAGTGGAATCTTTTTGCATTGTAAGAATGTTAGAGGCATCAACATGAAATATTTGAAAAGTTAATGTTATGAAATTGAACCATGAGTCATTTTAACTACAAACACACAATGGAACATGTTGAATTAAAATAGGCAAGTTTTAAGAGAGAACTTGCAGCTGTACGTGCCATGTAAAAGTATCCAGGCCAAGCCACGGTCTGACTGGCTTTACTGCTTCCTGTGGTCCCAAATGAGAATGATTTCATAATACATGTAAATTACAACTAAAATAGATTTTAAAATAATCCGTTCTGCAAGTGTAATAGAGTTAATTTCACAAAATGGAGTAATCCAAAGCTTCTCAGAAGGGGAGGTAAAATGTTGTTAAATATCAAAGCAAGCTTTTGTGCCTTTTAAAAGTCTGTTTATTCTTTTTAACTATTAAATGTCCAGTCAACACTAACCAAGGCTTTGTACAACTCAGTCTCACATTGTTTCAATAAAACCAGTAAACTAGTCCTTCAGGTCTTGTCTGATTGGATATACTTCTTTCAGTTCACATTACGTTAGTATAAAAACTACACGCATTCAAACAAATATCGTAATAATATTATACTGTCAGCAGCAGTCGCAACACAGGGCAAATTTTTTAAAGTATTCAAGGAATAAATCTTGATATCCAAAATGAAAAGAAAGGAAGGGCAAGGCTCTTCAGTAACATTCCTTATACCTCACACTGATACTAGTGAAATGGTCCCTCACTGGAACATTTTCTCAGGAACTACCCAAACATCTAATCCATTTCTCAGAACCAACATTCACAGCCCTCGTAGTTTGTGACACTGGACTAAACATAAAAATATTAGAAGGGAACTCTGTCTCTGATATATCTGTACTAATACATGAGAAACTGCACTGGTGAACAGTGTTTGCCTGTACAAGCAGCTATAAAAAGGTGAGATGATTTAAGCAATATAAGCAGGCAGGGTCAATTACATTATGGTTGACAGGTGTGTGTGTGTGACTGGTAGAGAGAGATTTAGAGGATGAGCCAAATAATACAAGTAGCAAACTTATATAATAAGTTTATTTTTGTGATAATAAACAGAAGATATACAAGTAAATATGCTTTTAATAATTTTTAGTGAAATTATCCTACTTTAACATCCATTGTTTGTTACAGAGATACACGTTTTGTTTGATTTGGAATTTCGTGCAAAGCTACATGAGGGCTATCTGCACTAGCAATCCCTAATTTAGCAATGTAAGACCAGAGGGAAGGCAGCTAGTCATTACCACCCACCACCAACTCTTGGGCAACTCTTTTACCCATGAATAGTGGGATTGACCATCACATAATAACACCCCCACAGCTGAAAGAGCAAGCATGATTGGTGCAACAGGGATTCGAACCTGCAACCCTCAAATTATGACTTGAACACGTTAACAACCTGGCCATGCCGGGCTGTATATGTTTTGTATAGATAAATTACATTTCTGTATTCTTGTTGTGACTTTAACAACAAAATTCTTCATATATTACACTGAGTATTTTACTCAAATTGATTAATACATGTCTGCTTGATTTACATTTTAATAATAACTTATTATTTCTACAAAGATTAAACATAAAATATATTACAATTTCTGAGTTTCCACATATAACCTATTTAAAATTTTTACAAATTTAGCCATGGATTTGGACTCCCTTTAGTCTCAGTATTCTGTAACACATCAAAAGTGTATCAGCACAAAGGTGTGCCCCATTAAACCTATCATTTACAGATAACTTTCTGTACACCTCAACATCACAGTTTATATTTCCATTTCTTACAATACATTTCCTCACTTCATAGCCTAGAGTGGCTTGTTGGTTAGGGTGTTTCACTCCCACCTGCAGGATGTAGATTCAAATGCTCATCACACTGAACATACTTGCCTTTTCAGTCATGGTAAATTTACAATGTAAAAGTCAATCCCACCATTCATTAGTGAAACAGTAGCCCAAGATTTGGCAGTCAACTATGTTGACCAGCTGCCTTCCTTCTAGTCTATCACTCCTAAATTAGAGACAGCTAGTGCAATTAGACCTGGTCTGACACTGCATAAAATTTGAAACAAACCAAACATCACCTCATATTTAAACCCAAGCCTTTTGCACGTAAGGAAAATTGCATATCTTGTTAAAGAGCTGGTAACTTAGCACTTACTACTATGGCTCTTTTCTTTTTTTTCTTTAACTCAAACTACTGCAAAAGCACGAAGGGAAAATGATAGCTCCAGATTCCACCATGATATAATGGATAATATTAATATCAAACTGGATGAATCTCTTGATGTCCTGTATTGATGTTTTACCATTCGTTTGTAAGTTTGTTTCTGTTGTGTCAACCCCACAGTTTCTCTTTAAGCACAAAAGAGAGAGAATATGAAAACTGACTAAGCCTATATTAAACTAAATAACACAGACTATTTTACCTTCCCTGTCACTACTGTTTGTGTAGTGGGTTTCAAACTTTCCACTTCAAAGGCTTCAATAAATTGACACAAAATGTAGCAGGTCATTTTCAGCAAATTTAGCTGTTTTGTTCGAGTCTCATAGTCCAACTGTTCAATATCTTCTAAAATCATTGATAGTTGTCCACACAGCTTAATGGCAGCTACAGAAATAGTTATGGTCAGCACTCTTCAGTACAAAAAAATGTTGTTTTTTTTTACTTTTTAATGACTAGATAAACAAATAATGTGTGACATCAGTTGTTTTTTGTAAATCTCATTTCGTATTGTATTTTCAATATTTATTTATGTAGCACATAAGATGTTACAACTATAGTTAATACTTGCAAATATGGGTTTTCAGTGTTTTTATACCATATGAAAACAATGATTCATCTTCACATAGCTGTAATCCATGTTTAAAAGCACGACAGAAACATATGAAACAGCTTTCTCAAAAAATAAAACAACACACTGAAGTTTAGTGAATTAAGACTGAAAATCTCTTGTCACTTACAAGTTTTATCTTTCATGGTTCAAAAAACTTAAATGTACATTTTCTAATAACCTTCTTCAAAAACTAAAACACTGAACATTAAAAAATATATATACAGTTAATCTCAGCCTATTCAGAACATTAAACACTGATAGAACATCAAGTGTCAAATCCTCACATATTTCCATATTTAAACATGTACAGAAGTAAAAGTCTACAAAAAGTAATGATGTACAGTACACGAGGAAACTGTCAAACATTATTAACACACAAGCACCAACATCTTTGTGGAAAACACAAACAATTCCAAGAAATATCTTGTTTTGCTTTTGTTATTTACTTGTCATATAATTTTCAACCATAGAACTAATTGTGGGAAAGTTTCTACATCAACAACATCATATTATTCAATCATTTATAAATCATACACACCAGTATTTCCCAAACATACATCAAAAATATTCAGACACATACTAACAGTCAATAATTACAAAGTAAGTCCCTACAACTGTGACATTTACGTGAACAACAATCTAATACTACATAGTCACTCAGAAATTATATACACCAACAAGCACAAGCACTGACAACTTTACTGATGAAAATGTAAAAAATATTTATTAAGTGTCCAAAAAAAGGAAGCTTTATGTGTACGACATGGTTAATTAACGTGACTAAAGAAGACAAAGTACAAACTTTTATCTGAACAGTACTTTAGGGCTATATGGCCAAATCAAAGTAAAGGAAATGCAAGCAATCAACAGTGCAGTGTCTCAAACCCAAGATTCTCTGATCCAGTCTGATGCACTAACCACGAGGCAACAGCAAACCCAGAGAGACACTGATTTTTAACCATTTCTATTTATACAACAAACATGATCAAAATTCTAACAACAGCACTGCATAAAAATATAAATTTAATAAAAATAATAACAGGAAAATTAAATATAGGAAAATTTATTCACTAAAACAATTTCTAATTTTAAAAAAACATGTGTACAATCAACTAGTAATATAGTAGAAGAACACCAGTGGTGGATCATACATAAATTATTCATCAGACAAAACATTTAATTAACTCTCATGACTAAACGTCCACCTATAATGACCATCATGCATAACATTCAAACACAATAATAACCACCCAGTTAGATTCCAAAACTTTCACAATCTGCTTAAATTATCAAATAAAGATATGTTTGTTTTATGTTTCTCTGCAATCTACAATTAGAAAATCATTGTCTTAGACAGACACAAACCAAAATAAGAAAATAAAAATTACTCACAAGAAGTACAGAATTTTTCGACAGATCAATACAACTGAAATTACAGGTCATACACTGTGATGTTTTATATAAAATCATGCGTGGTGTATGTTGGTTTGTGCCATAAAAATCTTATGGCAACATACAAACCAACAACCACCACATAATTCCAAAATTGTCAGGTGCTGAAAATACATTAATATTCCCAGTTGAAGAAATCTATACTCCAAAGTAAAATTATATAGTGTTTATATCATAACTGAGTGAGTAACAAGAATACATAACTATGTCAATAAAAAGACGTAATACACACAGAATGAATGTCTCTTTGTCAGTGACATATTCATATAGAGGTAGAACACAAAATTCAGTATATTATTTATATTCATTATTGACTTACGACAAACTCTGTATACGGAAAGAGTGAAAACGGTTTATTCCTGAATTGGCTACAAAGAAATAAAATTTATGACACTTAGCATTGTGAATAACTAAACAGGGTAACAAAATGAAAAATATCTTTTAGAAACTATACATACTTGTCACGATCATCTCCAATGATTCTTGTCTAACTTCTGGTTCTAATTTATTAAAATGACTGTCATAAAAAAAAGAGTAATAAATTGTTATTTTCTTTAGTATACATAGCTACACAAATCCAATAATCTTATAAAATTATACATAAAACTTTATTAGAATTTTACTGTTACTCTAACAAACCTTTTCTTTTTTAAAATGAATACTGCTTCTTTTTCTTTCTTTTTTTTGAAACAGTAATGCCAAATAATATTAAATAAAGGGTGCTACAACAGGGAACAGTCTACAAGGATATTTACACTATAACATAAGGCCTACACAGATACTATCACCACCACAATTTTAATGGTTTGCTAAAACAATTTGTTTCTATCCATGTTTTTATTCACCAAATAATAATTCAATAAGTTGTGTGTTCCAAAAAACAGAGTACCTCAGACTTAGGTTATAATTGTGCAAGTTTTGGCTGTTGGAACTTGTTTCATTCCAATTATATTTGCCCCAAAAATGTGAATAAATGGTATTTTGTTCTTTATTAGTTTAAAAGAATTATTTATAACTAATCTCAACTGCAAATAATCAAGAGTTAAAACAGTTATGATGATAGTATCTGTGTAAACCACACCCTATAGTAGCACAGAATAACTGTTATTGTCTCATTAAGTGTCTGTCACACGTTTACGTTTTCTTAATAGTGTCAATGGCTTTAAAATACATTAAACCATTTAAAAATATCTTAAGAAAAATAAAAATTGATAAAAAGAAAATACAATATACAAATTTGATCATCGAAATGCACACACAATTTATTTTTAATGGAATTAACAATTATATGGTTGACAGAGTATATTGACAAAAATAGATTTTAGTGAATTACCTATGACAAAAGGTGAGGCAGTTGCTTAAAAACTGTGAAAATATATTTTACGTAAGGACTGTCTGAACTTGGTTTCATTAACCCTCCTCCACTGTAAGATTTAATTTGTTTAATTTATTTAACTTTTTCACGTAAAATTAAAGGGTCCAATACCCTATCATAAATCCTGATTAATTCAATGCCTTTAAAGATAAACAAGTACTTACTAAATAACACTATAGTATGTGTTAAAAGTTTCTAAAATACTCTCTGCTCCGTCAGTACGTAACATTTGTTCACACTCTGAAAAACAGAAAATAAAAGAAATAATTTACAATTCTTTAATTTGGATAATTTTTACTGGATGTTATTCCATACCTCAAGTTGTTTCTAACAGAAATGTCACCGTAAAATAGGCATAGCATGAACAAAACTTAGAATATCCTGATGTTATCAAAATGAAGACAAATGCTAAAAACATCTAACAAGCTGACCAAACCTACAAAAATGACACATACACATTTAATCTGACAAATTAACTGGTAAAAACAATTTTATATACATAGGCTACACAACAACTAAACTTCCACGATAATAAACTATTGGCCAAAAGCGAGTTACCACCAAAAAATATAGTAATTTTCTCAACCCAAACGAGCCGTTTTTACATACATACAGCGACAGATGGTCTAAAATGGCTTTTCTGGCCAGAAATTTCATGTGCTAAAAATAAACCATACTCTCATCTGAGGAAGTCTATAGCCCAAAAAACCATTTTCTTGAGATGTATTTATTGTTTAAATGATTCTTTATATTATCATTTCTTGGAAGCTTCTGAAAATTTAATACATTAATAAATTACTGAAATTATGAATTAGCTATGCATAGTTACAAACGTTGTGTACATTAGTAATTAATAAATAGTTAATATGGTATTTCAGTTTGATTTTTCTTATCCATACACTATGAAGCAGCTTAGTTTCAGTTAAATTTAAATATACAATTACTGGGTGGGGAAATTGGTAATAGAAAATAAAGACAAGTAGTCTTTATAGTGGGGGAAGAATGTTGTCCAGAAAATTACAGACCAGTTAGTCTTACTTTTATAATGGTAAAAATTGTTGAAAGTCCTATAAAGAAACCTTGACAAAATCATGTAGTTAAATTTGATATCATAAATGAAAGCCAACGTGAATTTACTAGTAACAAATTTTGCCTCATTAATATGTTTTTCCAAGAATGTTACTCACGATCTGGATGATGGAAAAGATATACCTAGGTTTTGATAAGATGCTACATAAAAGATTACCTCAGATAATCACATCAGTAAAGGTATGGGAAAAATTAATTAATAACAGAGTGTTGAATAAGAGAGGCCAAAAGATTGTTACTAGTCCTTTCTTTTATTTACATTACTGACACTGACATGAGTATAATTAGTAAATCCTGTTAATGATATTAAATTCTTGGGTGTTTATACATACATTAGTTTTGATCAATTGATGTATTAAACAAATGTCAAATATACTCTTCACTTATTGTACATACAAATTAGTGAATTTTGGTTTACGTAATTTCAGTCACACATTTAATGTATATTGGAACCCAATCACTCTAGTGACTCTTCATTTATTTTTGAATTTCACACAAAGTTACATGAGGTCTATCTGCACTAGCTATCCCTAATTTAGCAGTGTAAGACTAGAGGGAAGGCAGCTGTCATCACCAACTACTGCCAACTCGTGGGCTACTTTTTTACAAACGAATAGTGGAATTGACCGTACTTTATAATGCCCCCACAGCTGAAAAAGTGAGTATGTTTGGTGTGATGGGGATTCAAACCTGAAATCCTCAGATTACGAGTCAAGTGCCTTAACCACCTGACCATGCTTGGCCTCCAGTGACTGAAAAACAGTATCTTGATAGTCTGTTGGATATGTTAATAAGGACATTGAGGTAGCGAGCTAGTAGTAAAGTTAACAGAATTTATAGTGTATTCATAGATATATTAATTACAAAAGAGGTAATAATCTATCAATGCAAATCACTTAAGAGGTTTCACTTTTTCCACTTTTTTGTCATCTTATCTACAAAAGATCATAGATTTATTATAGAGAGTTTAAAGACAGGTATTACTGGGATAATTCCAGAAAAAGAAAGGTTATATTATGTAAATAGGATAAAACTTCTTATTTTCTCTTAATAAAAAGAAAATAACAGATAATTTATCCAAAGTTTATCAAGCTATTTGGGGGATCAACAAGATAGACTTCTCATTTCTTATGACTATATTCTAAAGACATACAGAACAACAGGACACAAATTTACAATTTGGAAAAGACAAGTTTAATTAGGACAGTTATTATTCAAAATTGATTGGCTAATGGAATGAATTACCATTGGCAATAATGGGTGTTGGCACTTTAATAATTTAAGGAAGAAACCAACAGTTATAAATAAATAAAAAGATAGGTTGAATATTATGCTATTCTCAAGGCTTAGTTCCTTTCTGCCTACAAATTATCTCACTAAGTTTAATGAAAGCCTTAATGTAGTTGGATAAAAAGGTATAATAAACAAGTCTAAGTCATTTCACTATTTGTTTTTGGTATCAGTAAATTCATTATTTTAATAAGAGTGCTACATCTAGCACTGATACTTGTATTCAATTAAGTGACCACATAAATCCCAGAACAAAACAACTTTTTTAATCAAAAAGAAGAAACACCATTTCTCAGTTCAGGCACATTTAAATTACATTTTTCCTTGCAATTTGGGGCACAAAAATAAAATACATGTCTAAAGCCACAATAAATATTTGTTCTTACTTTTATTATCACAAAAAAAATAAGAAATAAATCAGTGAATTGATCCATTAACAGAAAAAAGGAACAGCTAAATTTATATTTTGAATTTTCATATTTGCAGTTGAAAAATCATGCACGTTACCTTGCAATCTGTTCGAAATGTCCCGTACATAAACCACTTCATCTACAACATAATGACGAGTGTTCGGAGATGTTCTTAAGTCTTCAAAGTTTAGAGGCAAGACAAATTCAAAATGAGCCATTCTTCTAAAGTTCCTGAAATAGTTTTACACACAAACACATACACATCTTTGGTCATCATTAATTTACAATGAAATAGATTGAACATTCAAAACATATTAGACTCGTGTCTTATGAAGTGTTGCTTTTTCCTTGTTAATCCTGTTATTTAACCATAAATCTTTTTAACTGGCTTATACATCAATAAGAAAACATTATAATTTCACACTTTTTGCTTAAAAATATCTAAAAGTTATATTCAAGATGACAGCACATATGTAATAACTATAACAAATCTCAAATAAAAAAAAATCTTCAACCAACAAAAAAAAACCTTTTGAGATCCAACATATTTCACTACAGAAAACATTAACTTGTGCTCCATCACTCAAAACAACAGTTCTCAAACTTTAGTAACTAGAGGACCCCTCTTTTAATTTAAATTATTTTGTGAACCAGAAACTTGTTTTTTTTTTAACAAAAAATAAAGGATTCCATGTACAAGTGAAATTATATTCTAAAGTTAAATGTTTTAATTTATATAAATTTAATACTAAGAAAATAACTTTTATTCTATAAATCATATTTTTTTAAATATTTCTATAAAACTCTGGATATGTCTTGCAGACCAATCTGAGAAATGTTGACTAAAAACACCAGTAAAAAGACAGCTAAAGCAATGACACATACATAAAAGTTTTTAAAGCAAGTTCATGTACTTTTCATTTTCAAAACAAATAAATAAAATAATACTCTACACAAAACAATAAAGATTTTAAGTTAATAGAAAATTAATTATATTGCATTAAAAGTTCCGAAAATCTTATATGTTCCTTTACACACAATTCATATACTTTTTTTGTAATTATCAAATTATTATTGTGTTTGTACAAAATAAAATTCTAGAATAATTTCCAAAACTATACTAATGAATTAATCTTCTTTTGATTAGGTTGATAGTTACAATGGCAAAAGAAATTCAAGATTTCTCCCCTTCAGAAATTTGCGAAAGAAAAATGTTTTTCAAGTTTTATTCCCTATTTCAATAAATTATGTGAAAAATACTTTTTACTGCGTTGACTCAAAACACTTTTGTGATACAAACGTAAAAGTAATCACAACAAAATAACCAATATTAAACATTGAATACGATACGTTTCATGAGTCATAACATGTCAGCAGAAATTGAAACTTTTACAATCTTTGCTATATTGTTTACTAAATTACTTATTTTAATACCAGTTATAAAATTTGTCCCGTTTAAATAATTATGTATTTTATTATTTTAGTGGGTAAAAGAAATGTTTCAAAACTGAAATATACAACAGCAAAACTCGAAGCTAAACAACTGATAACAGTTAACTTATGTTACAGCTTTGTAGAAGCTAACTGCATTACACCAAGTCATTAACAAAATGTACGAATGGAAATACCATAGTATCGGTATCATCCGTACAAACTTACAACTGAACTCACACTAGTATTATTATGTCAAAAAAAAGTAATTGAATCATATATGTTTTGTTCAACTTGAAATGCAACTTTACAATTTCCAAAATTAGCTTCAATGGATTAAACAGTACAGCACTAACAGTTTGTTGTAAAAACTTATATTAACATGAAAGTATATACAGAATCATTGAAGGCCTTGAATTTTAAAAGTTAAATTTATTATTAAGTTTGACATAAACAAAGACAATTTTAGAAAAAAAAACATTAAATACACAAAACTTAGTAATAAAAATGCTATACATATAGGCGTTTGTTTCACCATTGTAGTTATAATAAAGTTCAAATATGTATATATAAACTTACAAACAAAATAAATCTCAAACAGTTGTACCGTATCATAACAAGATATAATTATAATCGACTTCAATAACACACCTCTGTTCAATCTGCCGCGAAAATTTTCGTTATGAAGTTATCAGAGCTAGCCAATCACATTTCGGTGTTGAAGGAAGAAAAATTAAAACTGTCACAATTATCTTTTAAATAACTGGAAAATTATATTGAGTTCTTAATAAAAAAAACTTAAAATACTTCAAATTAAGTATGATTGAAAAATTGACAAATATAATGTTGTATAAAATAAAATACAAAAGCTACATGTTTTGACACAGAAAAAGATAAAATATTTATTACAATTTCAGCCGACTAGTTTCGGGCTTATTTTTCGACGTGATATGTGTAACCTTAGAAAAAATATTTATTCGTTTGTTTGTTTTGGAATTTCGCACAAAGCTACTCGAGGGCTATCTGTGCTAGCCGTCCCTAATTTAGCAGTTTAAGACTAGAGGGAAGGCAGCTAGTCATCACCACCCACCGCCAACTCTTGGGCTACTCTTTTACCAACGAATAGTGGGATTGACCGTCACATTATACAACCCCACGGCTGGGAGGGCGAGCATGTTTAGCGCGACGTGGGCGCGAACCCGCGACCCTCGGATGACGAGTCGCACATAAATTACAAATATTACATAAATGTCTTTTTTTATATTTTCTACTTTCTATCTGTATAAAACCCCAAAGTGAAGTAAAAAAAAAACAAATATATCTTCTTTAGTCTTTGAAGGTTGTAGCTGAGTATCTGTATAAAACATTAACTAGATTGAGCAAAATACGATGGAATGTAAGAGGAAAACCCTAATTCTGTGAAGTATTCTGGTCCCTACTATCCTCTGTAAAATAAAAAAAACGTCATGAATTCATTTCAGTCTTGGTGGTTGCCGTAATTTGTTATTATGCAAAATTTCATTTGAATGGATCAAAGTGAAAAGAAATGTCAGGTGGAAACCTGATGCTGTAATATTTGGTTTCTGTAAAATTATATGAAGTGAGTAACTAACAAACGTGTCTATTTTGGTCTGTTTGCAGGGGTAGCGGTTTTCATTTCTGGTCGTATTTGAATTAATTGAGATATAATAAAGCTGCTAGGCAAAATATGAGATTTTATGGTTCATTTTGACCTCCGAAAATAATTCGATTCCTCTCAGTGGACACAGCAGATAGTCCAATACGGTTTTGTTATAGGAAAAAATACACATACACTAAATAATAATAAAAATTAAAATGTGTCTGGACATGAAAATTAGAGTTCTAGAAATAAAGAAACAGTGCAAAATTATAACTACTAGAAAGAAAAATACGAAATATAGAAAATACAATAATTTTCAAATTACTAAGTCATTTTATACCTTTCACTACTGCGGACTTACACGCTAAAATCCGGGTTTCGATACCCGTGGTGGGCAGAGCACAGATAGCCCATTGTGTAGCTTTGTGCTTAATTCAAAACAACAAACAACAACAACACTACTGATGATGTCCACATATTGTATTACAGGGAATAATTTTATGTCCCCCGTTAGTACAACGGTAAGTCTACGGGTTTATAACCAAAATCAGGGTTCGATTTCCCTCGGTAGGCTCCTCAGATAGCTCGATGTGGCTTTCCTGTAAGAAAACACAAATGAATAATTTTCTTTTGTCTGCTACAATGCTCAGCATAAAGAACTGAGATAAAACATTGGATGAAATAACTCCTTTTCACAGAAAACTCCAGCAGCTGAATCATAGGGCCAGTAAACATTATATATATTTCATAGAGTATTTCAAGATCTTATGTAAAGTATAATGTACAACAATGCAATCATATTTGAATTATTTGAGTCGACTTCATACCAGTGAACAAAAAAAGAAGTCATTTAATATTGTTGAGTCATAACCAAGGCACACATTGGAGGTGAAAACAAGAATGAAGATAAATAAAAGGTTGGCAGGACTTAAAACTATACTACAAAAGAACGGTCTGAATATCAATCATCTAAATAAAAATATGAAAATAAAATTCATTTTGAGTTAAATTCCATTAACATATTTGAAGTGTTGGAGGAAGACTAAGTTTTGGATAATTTTTATGAACAGCTAAACCAAATTTTAATCGAAGAAACAAAAAAAAACTGATTTTCAAAACAAACTTTACATACAGATGAGGAGTATGAGTTTATAAAGAAAAACGGATGAGAGGAGAAAGGAATTAAGACGAGTAAAAAGGAAAACTATACAAGAAAAAGTTGAATATGTTGAATTAACAAAGATAGTAAGGAAAAATGTTGAATGCTGGTAGAGGACCTATGAGTATCAATAGAGGGATTGCAAACAAGAAAATATATATATATATATATATATATATATTATGCTCAATAAGGAAACAAAAAGAAAGCACCACAAATGATACAACAAAAACATTCGAGATATGTGCAGATTTTTAAAGAAATTTCTATGCATCAATTATTGAAGATTAAACATGAACAAAAATTAGTTTTGAGAACAACAAAGCAAATACCTAAAACTTTAGTATCGGTAGTGGAGAGTGCATTAAATGAGACGAAGAGTAGGAAAGCTATAAGAAACAATATGCTCATCACTGACATTTTGAAAGCAGGTAGAACTGAAACTTTAAAGCGGTTAACAAAATGCTGGAGTCAAAAAAGATGTCAAAGAAATGGAAGGAGGCCAAGATAATTATTTTTTGTAAGAAGGGAAACAAGCCAGATATAAAGAATTATTATATCATAAGCCTATTACCTCACTTATATAAACTATTCACAAGATTTTTACAAAAAGATTGAAAATAATTTTGGACGAACAACAACCAAGAGAGCAAGCAGATTTAGAAAAACGAAATTTCAATAACAGATCATATGCATGCAACTAACTAAATAGTAGAAAACTCAAATGGATATTACTAATTATCATGACACAGGTACCAGCAGAATTGAAAATAAAGAAATATAGAAAGTGTCCGAGTATAAATATGCAGGACAAATCCTCAAAATGGAAAACACAACAAACGAAAAACTTATTGTAAAAATAAAGGCAATGTGGTTATGTTTTGGAAGATATAAAGAAATTCTAGAGGATCAAGATACCCCGTTACTTTGCAGAAAAAGATCATTAAATCAGTGTTTACTTCATTTAACACATGGTGGCTAAATATGCACACGAACAAAAGAGATAAGTAAAAGATAGAAAGCATACAAATAGTTATGGGGAGAACAATACTTTATATAATACTACAAGACAGTAGAGAAATGACAGAAGAAAAACAGCACATATAATAAATGAAGTATGGTTTATTCTAAGAATTAAATTGAAACGTACTGGACACGCAGCAAGGAATTGCAATAATAAGTGGACATTAAGAATAGGAAATAGTATAGTTGTCTGAACGAAAGCTACATCTAACGAAGGATGACAGCAGCTAAGATAGTTAAATATCTGCTTTTTAGTAAATTAAACCCCAAATACTTTCAACATCGAGTGTTGCCCTCCCCGACGCTGGGTTAAGACATGAGCTTAACAGGCTGAAGCCCAGAGCCTCACACAAATTAGGGGGCCTATAAAAGTTGAAAAGCCTAAGGACAATAAAACCCTTAATCCTCCTTGGTCCTCACCCATTAATAATTAATGGGGCTAATTGAATTATGGTGTTTTTGCTTATAATGTGTGACTACATGTTATTAGATACGCAGTAACCAACAAAGTTACGAATCTGCAACCAGTTTAATACCAAATCAGTTTATAAAATTGTCTTCGAGAAGACAGCCGACTAACTTTTATAATTAAGATAAAAGACACTAGAAGAATGTATTATTCGTACGTCAGTAAACTGCAAATTATGTTTTATTTGTAAAACATTATTGATTCTCACTCCCTTTTCGTTATTTTGAAAAGTTTCTTTCGGAGCTCTTAACCACTTTTTCTATGTGTGACGTCAGCTGTTAAATTTCAAGTTTTTAGCCCTAAGTTGTTTGCTCGATCAATTAAGTTTTCCTATCTATTAGACTGGAAGGAATTCATCAGCTGTACGTGGATACTGCAAATGAAAACTCGTAGAAAATGTATTTAAGCTCGAGTTTTCTGAACTGCTTTTTCCTTCAAACTTTCCCAGTCGTATCTTTTTTCTTGACATAACTTATCCTCTGGATGGAAGGTCGCCGAGAAGTTCCAGTGTAACAGTTGCCATAATGAACGATATTTGAGGAAACTTAATATTACTTATAATTGTTTTTCTGTTGAATTAGTTGTTCATTTGTACCGTATATAATTTTTACAACACATACTGTGTATCCAGGCTTATGTTAGGCGTGGTATCAGACTAATATTATACTTCTGTTACATGTATTGCCATGTTGTTTCGTGCACTTAACATAAGTGTATACGACATTCCAACCCTCACTAAGAAAGTTACTATTGACTTGCCAGTTATTGTGTACAAGAAACGCTCGCCTATTACCTGGCCGTTACTATATAACCAGCAAAGTACATGTTCGACTGATGTTTCAACATTTGCAGTCAGCAGCACCCTAGTTTTTGGAACCTAACACTCAAGATCTCAATTCGTCTCAAACTTGAGTTAACACATAATCTAATAAAATATTGGTCGTGTTCATTTATTTATATTAATGTTTTTAACTGTTTTATAACGTTTGACTACAAAGCTCCAGTTACTCTTACCATGAATAAATTAAAAAAAAAAATTCAACAACCAAACGAGGAGAAATGAGTGGTCTTAACGTTCATTAATCGAGTTTCAGTTACGTAAGATTTTTGTTTCCTACAAACTATGTACTAATTACTGATTTTGGTGTTCACTATACATAGAGTCTTTGTAAAATGATGCTGTAAAGTGAATAAACAGTTTTGAATCTTCAAAGTATTTCACGTATGTTATAATTAAAATCAAAACTTCAAAAAAACGTTTGTACACCAACTTGTATTCACAATAATAACTAAAACAACATTAAACATGTAGTTCCATGACGTTTTTTTCACTTCATCGTAAAAAGTTACGACTAGACTTACAGTGCATTTTTACAACAAAAAATTGTTGCTTAAAGAAAACGACAAAAAGTAACACTGAAAACACTTTTGTAAAACAAAAGTACGTTCTTAAAATAGTACACACTCGTATGACAGTGAGGCATATCTGTAGCCCTACTCTGCAAAAAGGTTACTACCCAGTATTTAAACTACTTTTTACAGTTTCAAGAAAATTTGCTGTTTCATTCATGTACTTATTTCCCTTTCTCTGTTATATACACAATATCCAATTAGTAAAATTCTGAAAATTTTAATAAATCAAATCACAGGAGTTACAAATTTAAATCATAATTATTGGAGAGTTCTGAAACAACATAAAGGACATGTTTAACACTAAAATTAATATTAATTACAGACATTCTGGTGTTTTATGTACAGATGGTTAGGATTTCAGTTCTGTAGAAGAAGAACGTGAAACTGAACAGTGCACGAAGTTCAGACATGCTTTTTCTTATCCACATTTAATGAAAATCAGTAAATCAGCACTGTGCTCGTTACAACTTTAACAGCCTCCCAGGTATTAAATCAAAGAATTTGATTTTTGGAAAGTTGCACATACTGTAATAATGGGAAAAACAGACTTAAGTGAAAAATCACACATTCCAAATTACACATACACTGAAAACATTTACTTAAATAGCTATGAATAAATATAATTTGTATGAACATAAATACATGGTAAAAATGTACAACACAGTAATAATGGTTGATTCATGCAGATAACAAAACTATGTTGCAAGATCCCAGTTTAAAACAAGGTATTTTTAAATAGTTTTCATGGAACATGAAACTTCTAAAAAGAAACGTCTACGAAACAGATTGAATTCAATAATGTTGAAAGTCACCAACACAAAGAAACATTAAAACTGTATTTTACTAACATCTTTACGATAATTACTCAATTGCCCAATAAGGTTGAAATTTGCAACATTTATTAATATAAAATCACAGTGACGGTACTTTGTTTTGTGAAACGTCACTGAATGTTGTACAGCATTTAAAAGTTTTGCAAGTTATCAACTTACAATGAACTCAGAAAAGAATTTTGACATTCAGTAAAAAACCTCAGCATTATACATGCATACATGTATATTATTTTGCTTTAGAATACATTATATACCATACAATTAAAACACAAACTCCATTTTCATGTGTATTATTCAACATTCTAGAGTTAAATTTTGAAAACTATTCATTATTTTAAGAGTTCCTATCTTATTAACGTTACTAATAAAATAAATTTTAATTTTTTTATATTAATCAAATTATTAGAAACATTACCTGGATAACAATTTATACAAAACGTTTACAGACAGAAACAACAAATTAGTCATCAATATAAATTATTAGACAACATCTGGGATGATAGCCCATCATCCAGTATGAAGATGCAGCACCTCATAAAAAAAATAGTGTTATATATTTTGACTAGATCAAAAGAAGTTAATCTAATCTTTACAACACTGCCTTAGAATGAAAGGGCTGTCTTCTAAAATATTGTCCGTTTTTGTATTACAGTTCAAGTTCTAGTTAGTGACTTTGGTACTGAATCCATCAGATTAAAAACAGAACACATTTACATGAAAACAAACTACAATAACAATGGAACTTCAAGTCAATCAACAGATATTACAATTGAAGATTTATTCAAAATGATATTTTTAAAATAATTTTCTTTCACTTACTAAATAAAACAACAATGAAGATAATTTATTCATACTACTATAAAGACTTTAAGTAACAAAGAAATCTCAGGGTCATATTACAAGTCCTTTAATTTGGGACATCTTACACATCATCTTGGTTCACCCATGCATCTTTCAGTTACTTTTAACTACTATCTAGATTTCATAACAGGTGTTTCCTTATGAGGAAATGCACTTGAAAAATCCAACAATTTATTAAAAGGGACTAGATTTGGTAATCACACAACATGCATCTCTGGCATATTTCGTTCTGAAAGTTTAAGATTACTACAGATGTTTCATATAAAATGGTACTGAAAACATGCCACCAATATTTCATGTCAATAATTTAAGGGAAACAAAAGATACAGTGAACTCCTGTTTTGCAAGCTGTTAAAAAACCATGAGATGTGAATGCTATCAAGTGCTTACACCTCTGTAGAGTTTTCTTTTCAAATCACAAATTGGCAAAGGTATTTCATTACTGACATCAGCCGTTACAAATAAATTCATAACTTATCAATATTAAATTTAGGAAGCAATACTAACCCTTAAGAATGACAAACAAACGTAGTGATATCAAATAAATGGAATTTATGTTGCCTTTCTCTTGGTTGGTGTTGATTCTAAAATGTGTGAGAAGTTTTATTGCACAAAACCTCACAGCACATGGTGGATTGCAGAAGAGACAAATTAGATATTTTTCATTTGGTATTACAAGATAGGAAAGTAGCTTAGTTTAAATCTTTACCATAGTAATACAATACGTCATACGAGTAGCAGCAATTCTGGTAATAAAAGTTTATATGGTTTCATTCCCATACGAAATCTTACGAAAACACCAGAACATGAGCATTTTGTCCTAGAAGTAGATTACGCTATACAAGTTTCTACTTCATGTTTACTGGCCAATACTGAATGTAGTACCGCTGAGTGGTTCCTTCAAACAGTCGATCCAGCCAGTTTGATAACCCGTTGAGTAGATGTTCCTCAAAAAGCACATTATTCGACTTCAATGTGCCATTATTTGTGTTTAAGAGCTCTCCTGTTTCAATATCGCTGTTCTCTGACTCACTACAGCTCTCCTCAAATCCTATGAAATTACCACTGATACCATCTACTTTTTTGGATTCCTGTAGAAAAAACTTAAAAAAATTACAAAATATCTTTCAATGATGCATTTACGAGAAACATAAACAAACTTAAGACTCGTATATGAGGAGGAAAAAAAAATTTAATTTAGTGATCAACAAAAACAAAAGTTAAATATATGGTATTATAAATAACTATGGAAACTCAAACAATACTTATACAAGGATAAAGCAGTAACTTGCAACTAAACTGTCTGGTTAATTTATCATTGACACAGATATTGAGTTCATTGTATTAAAATTATTTTAGTCGTTAGTTTAACACTAGTCATGTTTTGAAAAAGACTGTGTCTTATGAAAGAAGCCATTGCATAAAGGCTATGTTGCATAATTGTCATGGCCTAAGCACACTAAACGTATCTGCAGGCTTTCAAATAACCTATATATTAGAATGACAGTTTCCCAGTTATGAAAATAGCCATTGGGAAAGAAGCTGTTTTATGGCTGTCCCATCCAAAACATACCAAACCTACCTGCAGGCTTTCAATAATCCACATAGTATATTAGAATGACAGTTTCCCAGTGCCTGTTTGAATAGTCTGTTCACACAACAATCCAAAGAAGCTTTTCTGACAATATAACTGGCATATCTTCTTATAAAATAGTATGAATTACCCAGTCTTCAGCTGCTTGAGGTATGCAAAATTGGAGTGGATATGCCACAGAAGTAACTTGTGTACATAAGTGCTTGTATTGCATTTTCAGACAGAAATTTTTGTTGATTGCTATTGCTTAAGCCACTGAACTTTGCATTAGTAAAATTTTCACTTGTTACATTATGTTGCACTATGCTAACCATAGCTGATGGCATGTATTGTTCCAGGTATATTACTGGAAGATTCTGATATCCCAGAGTGAGCCATATTCCTTTTGTTCATCAATGCTGTTAAAGATGTTCCTGTCTTGTTTTTTCTAAATTTCCAAAATTAACACATCTTTATAATCCAAGAACATAAAATACTTTATGTAAAAATGGCTCTTATTGCTATCATGTGTTAATCAGATGATTGTGAAATATTACACAAACTGTTCTGCACGAACCCATCCACCCACTCAGCCAAGTTCTTAAATTGCTTTTTAATTTAAGATTTCACATAAACCAACAGCTTTAATAATATTAATTTTAAGACTTCGTGCATACAGGACCATGGCTGTGAGTTTTCCAAATGGTCTTTTTTTTTTTTCATTTCAAAGTATCATTTCACCAGATTTTTTATATACTTGGGATCACTATCTTACCCAACAAGGCCTTGTTCCTGAGGTCAGGGGCATAAATCCTGGTTGGGATGGAGGGTATACATCCCCTTTCATTTTAGGTCGGGGGTATGGTGCATACAATCATTCCCCCCATACAGTTTGGTCTGTTGAATTGTTTTATTGCATCACAGGCCTACAAATTGTATGTTTGTTCTTGTGATTTTCATATTCTTACCAATTGAATTACATAATTAGGCCTAGATGTAGGCATTTTCAGTAGCCAAAATGTACATCTTTAATATAGGCGTGCTTCTAAGCTTTTCGATCCAAGCGATAGTTCGTAAGTATCAGTCAGTAGGTCTAAGTATATATGCAAGTATCCTGGCAACAAGATTACTCAAGATTTACAGCTTTCAGGTTCACGTAATCAGAGATCACCAATTTGCAAATTGAACAGTCCATGTAACTGGCTGCAAAAATCATCCCCTTCCCCATCGGGTGTAAAAAATCTACACCCCTGCCTGAGGTAATTACACAATCAATAAGAATCTTCTTGTACCTGCCAGCAGTGCCAGATCAAGATAATCATAGGGCCATGAGATATACCTGGGGTCTCAATAACAATGTTATGGTACTCTCTTAGTCCCTTTTACATGAGATATACCTGGGATCTCAATAATGATGTTATGGTACTCTCTTAGTCTCTTTTACATGAGATATACCTGGGATTTCAATAATGATGTTGTGGTACTCTCTTAGTCCCTTTCAGATTAGATATATCTGGGATCCCAATACTGACACATTATGGCACTCTTTTAGTTCTTTTTAGATCATTTATATGATGGGTCTTGATAACAACATGCTATAGTGCCTTTTATGTTAGACATGCATTAGATTAGTTCTTGAGCCTAAATGGCTTATTTAAAAAAAAGTATGAAAACTGTGACAACTAACAGACAGATTATGCTAAAATAGAAAAATACAATGTGTTTCTAGAAAGTGAATACATTTTCTGTCTAGTACTTTAAATATTCAAAATTCTTTACAGGATTGATTAAGCCTACCTTGTAATTACAGTGATCCATTCGAGGCTCGGCATGTTTGGCATGATATACACAGAAGTACTTGCGGTATCCATTCAGTGACAAAACAGTACCAATGCAGTTCTTGGGGTTGATGTTGAGCTTTCTAGGGTCTCCCAAAGTTTGAGTTAGAATTTGATGGTACCATTCCAAATTTTTTTCGACCATAAGGAAAGCAAACATTAAGGTTTTGTTCCTTCACAGAAAAACAGAAAAAACAAAAGGTTAGAAACATAATGTATAGAAAGAGCTCCGAGATAAAAAAGGAATACATTGTTTTCATGTGGATTTTATTACTTCCGACAAATGAATACTTCCATTGTACTCTTCATAAAATCCTAAACAGTTTGAAATAGGGAAAAATTATAAATTCTTAAGTTTTCTACAACTGCCAAATATCTAATGTCAATGGCAAGTGATTTGTGAACATACCTATTAAAAATGTACCACTCTAAGTTGTTATCACCATGAGGAAAACAAATATTCCTTCTACTCTGTCCACAATACTAGATTTTAAGAATGTGGTTTAAAATGAAAGTATTAAATTGCATTCTGGTCTGGATGAAAATCAGCTTCTAGATAAGATTTACATGGTAATAAAACCGACTGAGTATTAGATGACATGTTTGTATATATAAAAAAAAGAATATGGACTTTTGGAATTAATTTCCATAGTAGCAGAAATAGACTGACTTCTAGAATTAAGTTCCATATTAGTTGGAATAAACACTGGCTTCTAGAATGATTCCCATACTACAGGGTGTTCGGAAAGTTACTGCAGTTTTGTCTGTTAATAAATATACAAGTGCACAGTGACTTTCCAAACATCCTGTAGTAGGAATAGAGACTAGTCTCTGTATTTACTTATCACATTTGCATGAATAAGGACTGACTTCTGTAATTAATTTGCATTTTGTTGTGAATAAATGTCCAACTTCTACAATTAATTTACTTTGTCAGAATCAGAAACCATCTCCTAGATTTAATTCACATACCTGTAGGGATAAAGACAGACTTCCATAATAAATTTACATATTTATAAGACAAAGAATGGTTTCTAGAATTAATTTTAAAAATTGGGAAACACAAACTATCTAAAAGAATTAAGATATGCACTAGGATAAACGAGGACTAATATTTGAAACTATTTCACAGAGTAGAATGAATAAAAATTAGGTTAAACATTACAAGTTTTGTCTTGAAAGTTTTATAAGTATTTAAAATGCACTGCAGCAGTAAGGAATTTCCTGATATCTAAGTAAAATATACAAATACTTTTAGATGTACGAGTTCTGCTAATGCCTTCATATGTTAAAGATGGCAGCCAAGTTTTGCACATAAATCACTAGACGGTATTTCAACTAATTTCCACCTTCAACACACATCTTGTCGTAAACTACAGTTTCATAATAATATTTTTCAATTAAATTATTCTTGAATGTCATTTGTTTCTGTACATTTAAAACATAATTTAGAGTTTGAAATAATCCTACTATAGTCACATAATATGAGCTACCACTGTTATTGTTTCTGAAGCAGCAATATTCAAACAAAAGGTGGTAATCCAATGTGGTAACAGTTGAAAAACAATATTTTAGGATTCGGGTACTTACTTTCTATAAGGGTAGACAATCTTATAGAACTTGGGCAACAGCTTGGCCTTGGATTCATTGTCCAACACAAGTACAATTGTCCTAAAGCCTGGTTTCAATAACCTTACCAACCCATTGTATGTCTCTCCTCTCAACTCGTGTATGTTCAGTTTGTGTTCTTCCCTGCATAATAGCAAATTGAGCTGGTCTCAGAACATATTTTATCACATAGTTTCACCTTGAACATATTTTTACCTTTCAAAACAACCATCAAGTTTCTAAAGTCTTTTGTTACACATACACAAATAGTTTTTTAAACTTTATTTGTTAAGAAACATATTCACTATTTTTAAGAAAAAAACAGAGCGAGAAAGACCAACATTGAAGTTATAAAACATTAATATAAAAACTCGTGGTTCGTTGCTGTTGACTTACCCAACATGTTGAGCATGTTTTTCAAATAAACTGAGAAGAAAACAAGACTAAATAACTTGAACTCTACACTCCTACAGTGCTAAGGAGAAACTTGGTCTGATTTGGGTTTTGTGGTATCCGTGCTAGCTGTCCCTAATGTAGCAACAAAATACTAGATGGAACACAGCTAGTCATCACAGCACGCCACTACTGAGCTGCTCTCTTCCCAAAGAATTGTGGGTTTGACCATCACATTATACCACTCCCACAGCTTGAAGTGCGACCACATATGACAGGATGGGAATTCGAATCTACAAACCACACGTTGAGACTTGAGCATCCTAACCATCTGGCCATGCCAGGCTCAAGAGCGAACCAATTAGGGCAATTTCATAAGTATCTCTTCAATAGTGATATGCCTGAACTAATATTTTGAAAACAGTACAGCTATGTGTATACATGTACTCACATCTAAAGTGTATTTATTTTTTAAACCTTACTTTTCCTGTGTATTCTTTGGACACACCAAATACAAGTATACTCTAATTAATGTGCTGAAACAAAGAAAAATACATTTACCGTATTTTATCATGACCTTTGGATGGCTGCTTTCCTTCTTGACGATATTTTTCTTGTATGTTCTGTTCTTCTAGATTACTGAAAAAATAAAAAAATGCATTTTTAATATGTACACACACACACACATGTAAACAAATAAATCAGATTTCATATGGAATGGTGCATGTTTTTGGTATCCACCAACTGTAACATGTTCCAAAAGTTATGTTGTGAATCCCTAACAGTGTGTTGAATTATGTTAATTATTTCATTTGTTAAATTATGAAATAACGAATTATTATGGAAGTGTGTGAACAGCCAGAATATGTGAACTATGATTGCATCTTGCTCTGGCAAAACCAACCACATTTGTGACTATTTTATTAAATTTGAAGTACACATATTAAACCACCTTTAATATAGGGTGGTCGCTAGAAAAGCGGAAAATTTGAGGGTCAGATGAGATCACGAATAAAATGCGTGCTTACTCATTTCTATTTTGATTTGTTTTAGGTTCTATTTGATACCCACATCATGGAAGGAAACAGGAAACAGCTTTCAGACTTTCAAAGGCAAGTGATTATTCTTTTCAAAAGTGAAAATCCGACTTGGGGACTGACAAAATGTCTAGCTGTGTTACCAACTTTTTTTTTTCAAAGATTACAAGGCATCACTTTAATAATGTTGTTGCAACTTTGAAATGAGAAGGTCCTGAAACAGCTGGTACACGCCAAAAAGGAACGGGTCCAAAGAAACAAATTTTGGACGAGGCACGTGCCACAGTGAAAGATTTGGCTGTTTCACCTGTGCGACACGGTGCAATGAACAGACGTCATTTCAGTCAATGAGAAATCGCTCAACATCTGAATATATCGAAAACATCATTGTTTAAAATTCTCAAAGAAAGTGAACTGAAATGCTATCGTCGAATAAAATGTAACCTCCTCAGTAAGCGACATCAGGAAATGCGCAAAAACAAGTCGCTTGCACTGATCAATCACTTTGAACCAGAGTGTGCTTGGAAAAAGAGTATGGTTTTCGGACGAAGCAAGGTTTTCATTGCAACCGCCTTTGAATACACAAAATGATCGCATTTACCGAGAAGTGCGTGTAAAAACTGACCTACCTGCGGAAGATCTGCTTGTGGAATATGACAATTTGCAGCCATCTGTTCTTCGTTATGCTGCAGTTTCATGGTATGGCAAAACGGAGCTTCGATTTCTTGAAGGATATTATCAGAGTCCTGAAGGCAGGAAGAAAAAAACAATAAACCAACAAGTTTATTGTGAAGAGATGTGTCCACAGATGTTCAGCGATATACGAAATGTAACGGACGACCAAATATGGACATGGCAGCAGGATGGTGCCAGGGCTCACACAGCAACGGCTTCAGTTCAATTTCTTCAGCAATCTACTCCTGATTTCATTGAACCGGAAGATTGGCCCTCCATAAGTCCAGACTTAAATGTCATGGATTACTGCGTTTGGAGCTTGTTATTAACAGAGCTTCAGAATTGTTGACGTGACATAAACTCTATTGATGATTTGAAAAAGAGTTTGGAACGATATCTCATAAGTTACCCTTCAAAACGCTACACGAGCTTGGATTTATAGGTTAAGACGCTGCTCTGAAGTGCACTGATGACATTTTGAGCATCCATGAGTGTAATATAACATATGACTTTAAAAAACTTTGTAAAAGTTATTCTTTGTAAAAATAAATAGCTGTTTGACAAATTTTCCACTTTTCTAGCAACCACCCTGTAGTACTATTCAGAATGATATTATGTATTTCATGTCACACTTATCAAATACTCATTTTTATCCAGCATTGCTTATTTAGAGACAGTCCATGTCAGACAAGACTAAATACTAGATACAGTATACAGGGATATTTAAAAAAATCTGAAGATATCCAGAGATTACAGAAGTTACACAAATATAATGTGCAAAGTGCATGATGAGCCCAAGTATTGTTATTCCTTCATGTAAACATCAGCTTAGAGAATGACTCGTTAGACTGACATCTTCAATTTCAGTTCAAATGCTTTAGTAATACATCTTGTTTTTTGTATAGCCACAAACCTGCACACATTACTACAAGTTTGACACACTTCATGTAGATACACATAATAAGTTCAGAATCATAATCAATGCTTTTTCTCCAGTACAGAGTTAGTCAACTGGATTGACCAGATAAACATTCGGTCAACTGTTTAAATCATGTAGCCTAACCCAACTATCTAAATTATTAATCACTTCTACTGTCAAAACTATCAGTTTCTTGAATCAAACAAGCTCATTTTTAATGTGAAGATTTTCAATATGATCTGAATATCTCACCAAAACAGACAGAAACCAAAATTTTTGTTAGAAACTTGTTATTCAGATTATTTTCTGGTAATTAAAACATTTTCAACATAACTGTTATGCAAATTAGTTTAATCTCAAACACCTTATTCAAATCTGTAAAAAATTGTAGAAAACAAAACAAATATATTTCATTGTGATAAAATTCTGTTAAACAAAGTGTGTGTGTGTGTGTGTGGGTACATAAAAAGAGAGCTAACTTACACAAGATAAGACATGACATAGCCCATAATGATGATGAAAGCAACAGTCAAGATGACGGAGATAGCTGGTAAAATTTCCTGCTGACTGATGTTATCTTGGAGTATTTCACCCATGATGACAAGTCTATTTACAATACGACCCAAAAACCCACTCTCGTGCTCATCAGTAAGTGTAACAACTTTAGCCTGATAGGGCAAGGATTCGGTCGTTTGCACAAGTTGCCGTAGAGAATCTTCCAACTCTCGCATGGTATTGTTTACCTGCAATAAGAATTTCATTTTTCAATTGTATGGCACAGTATCTAAATATATGTAAACTGTACAAATTGTTGTATTCTAAGAAATAATTAACAATGAAGTTTAAAACTTTAACATCAACAAAAATCACAGTTAGGATGTCAGTACATTCGGATATTTTTTATCAATCTAAAACTAATAAACTTAAACACTAATTTTCTTATTCTTAAGATATAGTAAAAAGTCTATTAATATAAAATGGTGGATTAAAGTAATGACAAACAATACTTTCAGGTGAACCCTTGAGGACTCTAGACTTATACAGCTCTGAACATACTAACTATTTTTACACAACAAAAACATACTTCATGCCACAACTAGCATAATCTTGAATAATTTTTTATTCAAAATTCCACTGGTTAAAATACTCAAAATAATAAAAATAAAGTATTATAACACAACAATAATTTTTTACATAATGCGGAAATAACTTTACATATTGATTGCTTTATTCTCAAGACACGGACAAAAGAAAAACAAATTTAAAGTACATACTGAGTTTGGCTCCACAGACCATACACTGTCGAGCCACTGGTAGCGTACTTTGTCAAATTCCTGTCGCCACAACATTACAACATGAAGATCTGGTTCTAATGGTGCACCTTCTCCAGATGATAAAGCATTAACAAACTCTGTCTGCTTTTCTTGAAAAATAAACATAAACCTGTAGGAAAAGACTTCCTTAAGTACCTATACTTATACAAAGACAAAAAAGAAAACTGTAAAATAAAATAAATCATTCAAAGATCACTCATCAAAACAGACTGATCATTGGCTCCTAAGCCTATTTTGCCAATTCTTTCCATGATCCCTCTTGTAATTTTACAATTACTTTTTAAAGAAGAGTGTACATGTAACTGTTGTATCCCAGCCAATACGTGTGTGTTTTCTTATATCAAAGCCACATCAGGCTGTCTGCTGTGTCCACTGAAGGGAAATGAACCCTGATTTTAAGCAATGTAATTACAAAGATTTAAGCTGTCCAGGATATCACAGCCAATAAATGAACCTTTAAAAAGAAGATAGAGAATGACTGGAAGCCAATGTGTTAAGAATAATGGTATCTGTGCAATCTTATAGTTGAAAAAACAACAAGAACAAAAACTGTTCAAACAATGAATTGGAACAAGTGAATTATTTGGTAAGAAGATACTGCTAATACAATTGCACAATTCTACTTCTTAAGATAGTTCATTACATTATAAAGTTTTTCAAATTATTAAAATAAAGTTTGTTAAAAAAAAAAAAAACACCTACTCCACTCTCCTTTTTACAATCTCATAACTAGACAAACTAATTATGTGTTATTTGTAAGACACATGAAAAGCCACATTCAGTTCCATTATTAAATACTCCTGTGGAAATGTATTATGCAAGGATTAAAATTAATGGGGAACCAGGGGTCAATGGCCCTATAAAGTGTCTGATTGGCAAACTACCTGGCCTTTAGAATCAAATGAGTCATTAAAAGTTTGATTTCACACAAACTTATCTAAGTGTTTCTCAACCAAGGAGAACTTATGACAAACCATAAATGGACCTTCCCAAAATCATAAACACTCCTCAGACATGGACAATCCAGAAGCATGCCTATGAATGATTTGTGTCTTCAAACCATTGTGTATACTTCATTCAATTTTTAAACCATTTGTATTAGTGTAATGAAACTGATATAAAAATTCGGAATACAGAGTGATTATTGAACTTTAATAAAAATGACCACTGTATTCAATCAAAATGGTACTACTTTTTAAACGTTGTCTATATGATACCAAGCCTACATCAAGGCTCACACACTCAAGTAATTTATGTGCAATTTCTTTTTGTCAACACTTTCCAAAAACAGACTAGTTAAACTTGCAAACTTGTAAGTTGTTTGGAGAATCTATTTTACTGTATGTACATTGTATGCATAAGAGGGCACACACTTTTGAATTCAAAGATGGAGACTGCACTAGCCAAAAATTGTTTGTTTGTTTTGGAATTAAAACAATTACAAATGCATACAATCAAGTTGATAATGTCATTGTGTAGAATTTATTCTGGTTCCAACACTCAATTCGATTACTGGTAAAATACTACAGAGTATAAAATAATAACTTTAAATGAACACAAAATGACTTAAAAACAGGCATAATAATGCAGCTCTTATGATCATTTCTATAATAAATTTTCCACATCTATTTCATTTCTTAACCTCTTCATGCATAACAAGGTCAGTCATGTGCTGCTTCCATCTCCACGAATAAATAAGAAGGAAATATCTCACACTTGTGACCTCTTTAACCTACTGCTGGCTGTATCAGCCAGATGAGAGAGAGAGGATTCAGCAATACGATGAAGACCGATTTAAGACCTTGCCTGGAAGCTGACAGGATCACTGATCAACTTATGGTCATGTTTCCATTGCCTTCAATAAATGACTCTGATCCCAGAAAAGCTATCCATCTTTGGATCAGGATCATTTCAACAAGGATACTAAATGCTGGCAGGGTCCAAACTGAAAAACTGGACAAAAAACAAATGAAAGAAGAATCCGAAAAATGGATGTTGAGACATCCTGGGACTGATGTACACTTAATTTCCTTTCATTATTTACTTTGATGAGGAAAGAAAACTAACCTAAGTTTAGTACATCACAACTTAAACCATTTTTGAAGCGTTCATATGTTTCCAAATTTTACTAATTTGAGGATTTTGTTTATTACATATCGAAATTCGTGAACAACTAATTAACAGACATTTTAGAATGTAAAAGAACTGATTGCTATAAAATGAGTGGTGATGTAAATTGTACAATTTTTTCCATATCTCCATCAAAAGTATGACATTGTGTTGACAGATATGTGTCAGCTAGATAATAATTAGTAATATGAGAATAAGGATAGATTACACCAACAGCAATGCATGGATTTTCTTCTGTTATTAAAGAACTAATTTAAACAGGAACAAAAAAGTTACTGTTATACCATATTCTAACATGAAACAAAAATCATTTAAGCAGTCTGAGAAAATGAAATGATTTGACTTGAAGTGTTTTTCATGAAGTACAAATTAACAGCAAAATAAACTAAGATATATTGATATCCTTAGTTTTGTTGTGATCTGATGAGGAGCACAAGCTAAAAATTTTATCCTTGTTTTACTTAAAAAAAAACAACCTGATTGTTCAACCTGTAATCTAATTTCATACAAAACACCAACTACAGAGCAACACATTTTTCCATGTTCACCACAAATATACCCAGATTAGGAACACACACATCCTACACTTATTAATTGATTATGACCAAATTTTTCCAAGATGTTTACACACTTTAAGTTTTTGTTTTCTGGTGATCCACTGTACTAAGTTATCTAAACGATGCTATTCATATTAGCTAATTGTTTAATTAGTTGTAAAAAAAATATGCAGAGCAGATTTGTTATACTATCTTGAAAATACCTCTTAACCAAAATTATTCAAAGCACTTAAGTGTAATAAATTATTTAAATACAGTAAAATACAATACTTCTAAGCTATTATTGTCCACAGTTAGAATGAAATTAAACTGAATTTCTTACAAAACCAATATAAAACAGAGTAAAAAAATAATGAAAAGAAATACGTGCCTGACTTTCTCTTTAGGGTAGTTATTCTGTTGAATAAACTCTCTCATTACAGCTCGATATGGGTCATGAGCTTGGGTATTCCTAGTGACAAGAATAACGCACAGTCGTTTCCTAGACCTGGCTGCCTCCGGGGGACAGAGTTGATCAAAAAGCAGCTGTGAAGACAATCGAGGGAGAAGAAGAAACTTGTTGGCATCCAGCACATCCCTCATTGTTTGGGGAACCAGTTCTCCCATGCTGAGAGTTGCCACGGGGGATGTCGTAATCTCATTGAATATCAACAACGATTCCATTTTCTTGTTTATTCTGTAACGTCTGCAAGTCTTGTGGGTCTTTGAATTATCAAGCTTTACCAGTCCAAAGGACGCGTACATGTTGTACTGAAAGGCCAACAGGAGGTAACGAAGACGAGGAGGCTCTACTTGACTAAAGATTAGTGCATGGACTTTATTGTCAGGCCATCCATTTAAAAATTCCTCCAAGGAATCATCATTCACATTTACTATTGTTTTATAGGGGAAAAGTTTACGGGTAAACTCGATGATTCGCAGAAGGCTTATTTGGTTATCCTTATAATGAATAGGTCTACCATCAATAACCCCAATGAGATATGGAAGTGAGTTCACTCCAATCTTCTTTGTAAGGGCTGGTTCCTTCTGCACGTGGATAGTTCCAAGGCCAAGCCCTAAGAAATTGAAAAAGCCATGCAAGTTTCAAGTATCTGCACTAAAGTACACATTTTTTCCAAATATTTATTCAATTAATTTATAGCTAACGACATACAGTTTTAATTCCTTTTAAGTGAAGTAATACTACTTGTGATAAACTTATTTTTAATGTTACAAAAAAAAACAACATTATCTGGAAGGTTCATATAATCTACAAAATTCTTTAGCACATAAATTTTAATTTAAAATCTGTTTTAGAAACCACACAGTTTTTGCACGGAATGGTTTCAAACCTTTCTTTACAAGCACTACTCACCTCATACCACATATCGGTAAAGTACCTTGTACACGAAATAAATACCGGGATCCTCAGTAGCTGTTGTACTTAAAAATCTTTCGGGCAGGATTAGAGTAAATTAACCTGCGAGACCATTTTCCTTTTTATCACTTTTATTATTTTTGTTTGCCAATAATACATGCACATACCAGATTCAATTTCATTACCCATCACAATTTCAACCAGCTAACCCTCAAATTAAAATTATTTTAGGTAGAATTAGAGTACATTTATCTACGAAACATTGGGTATGGTCAAATATATAGAAAGGATTTGATCTCTTGAGCCCAAGATTATAATTGTATCTCAAATAAGTCAGGAGTGATGAAACTATGAGCTGAAAGTGTGTAACTGAAAAAGAAATAAACAACAAGAGTAAAAAAAAAAAAAGACATTTTTATACCTTTCTAGACTTGACTTTCAGATGAGCACTGGACATCTGAAAGGTGTTCACTGATCATTAAAGGGTTAATAGATTTCACAGGTTTACTGAGAAGCCAGATACTTTTTTTTATACTTTTCTCTGTCAATGAAATCCATGTATGAATTTATTTTCATGATTTTTATCTTTTTGTCCAATACAGAATTCAGTGTAAAGAACAGACCTACATCACTGGGTTAAATCATTTATCTTCTATATTTAAAATACAGCAGTAATTAGTGGGGTTAATTGTGAAACTCGTGTGAGTTTTGTTTGAATTTTATTGTGAGACTCGCATGGTATTAAGGACTGTGAAAAAATTTAGAAAAATGTGTTCAAAAAACCAGATAAAGTAATTCTAACACTCACACAATAAACAACTTTATGTTCATCAAATACCTGCAACTATATGGTTTCAAAACTTAAAGACTTGTTTTGTGGATGTACATGATATCAGATTACACTCATCACCAACTATAAAAACTGAAATATGCTTGGTAACAAATACACAAGGTATTCTTTACCTGCTACATAAAAAGAGTCATGTCACAGCTAGGATTCTGGTCTACATTGGTGCAGTTTAGAACAGCTTTAACAATTTCATCAAAAAATGCATTCCTTGTGACACAGTATCACAGCCTAAGCTCAAGGCAGATCTGTCCTCTTTGTGTAGTGATATTAAGAGATGGTTCAAGTCAGCCATTCTGTCATATTGTAAATATACTCTTCAAAAAAAAGAAACGCAAAAGGCAAAATTTGAGACATATTGTAAACAAGTTTATTCTGGGTAGTTCTGTATGACACGTGTGAAACTTTGCACATTCACTGCTGAACATCCAAAGTCTGCAAAGGCAAAGTTCACGCTCACTAGATGAAGTTTAACGCCACTCAACGTCAATAATGAGTATGTCCCCCATGAACATCAATAATTGCTTGGCATCTCCTGCCCATGGAAGCGATGAGATGACAAATCACATCCTGTAGAATGGCTGTCCACTCAGCCTGCAAATCTGCTGCAAGCTGAGGTAGAGTCTGGGGTTGAGGTTATTGCCGTCGCAGACGTCGGTCTAACTCGTCCCAAAGATGTTCGATGGGGTTTAAATCTGGTGATCTGGAGTGCCAGAGAAGAACATTGATTCTGTGGTGTCTCAAGAAGACAGTGGTGAGTCGGACTGTGTGAGAACTGGCGTTATCATGTTGAAAAATGTCATTGACGTTCACCATGATGGGTTGCACATCGGGCCTAAGAATCTTCTAGATGGTTGCATACGGTCTGATTGGAAATCCTACGCAGCCCTGGTATGGTTGAGGCAGTAGACATCACAGTGGTGGTCCTATCCCAAAGGTGACGTAACTGGATGTAGCGATCTCATGCAGGCATGGTCACAAGAGGCCTTCCAGATCGTGGACAGTCACGAGTTGATCCATGTTATTGGTGATGATTCTATAGTCTTATAATGGTACTTGGGTGGACATTCACAGCTCTGGCAACATATGATCAAAATTCGCCCGCTTCCAAGCGACCAATGGCGTTGTGCTTCAGTCATTCTTGGAGTAACTGTATTGCATGTCGGCAGCTTAACGCTGAGCTATGGAAACCAAGAACCCATCACTTTTATAGGGATTTTGCACATGTTGCACGTGCAGAACATGCAGATCTCTCAAACAAATTTATTGGACATGAATACGTTTTGGTAAAAATCCAATGTTTTCCTCCGTTTTCAAAGTGCAGAACTTTTATTGTCATTTTGGTCTGACAATCAGTGACCTAACACGTGTAACATCACATACTCTGAGCTTGTAACGTTACTACACATATTTCTCTTTAAAATAAAAAAATATTCCTTTTGTGTTTCTTTTTTGAAGAGTATATCTATTATTTGAACATCATGAATATCAGTTTCCAGTTCAACAGCATCTCAGATGAAGATTCATCTCATTTTTATTAACATCCTAACAATCATCATCTTATTTAGCAATGTTAGTTGCAGACATTATTTTAATTCATCTCAGACAAAGATTCATCTCATTTATCAATGTTTGTTGCAGACATTATTTTAATTCATCTCATTTTTATTAACATTTGAACCATCTTCTCATTTACCAACGTTTGTTGCAGACATTATTTTAATTCATCTCAGACGAAGATTCATCTCATTTTTATTAACATTTGAACCATCTTCTCATTTACCAATGTTTGTTGCAGACATTATTTTAATTCATCTGAGACGAAGATTCATCTCATTTTTATTAACATTTGAACCATCTTCTCATTTACCAATGTTTGTTGCAGACATTATTTTAATTTGTCTCAGACAAAGATTCATCACATTTTTATTAACATCCTAACAAGTATCTTCTCATTTACCAATGTTTCTTGCATACATTATTTTGATTCATCTCCGATCCTTGACTTGGCAGTTATTCTTTCGTGATTGTGATGCATGCCATCTCTCACAGAGGCAAAACACGGTGGACACATATTAACTAACAGAACCGTTTGTCAACCAGAATTTACCACATTTTCAATGTATGAAAAAGAAAAACTTCATTTCTTTCTGGAAAATGTGCTCCTCTTAAAAGTAGATACGACTAGATTGTAATTCATAAGTATTCATTCTGGTGGATACTAGAAATGTTTACCAATAAAAATTCAATAATTTTGAGGAAGTTAACAAAGTATTAACATATAAATTATTTCAGATACAATTTTTATAATGCTTTATTATGTTTTATAACCGTTTTTAAGAGCCATCAAAAGCAAATTATACAGACTAGAATTTGAGCCTAATATTCAAACATACATGAAACCAGAAATTCAAAACTACAGTATTGTAGGTGCAAGAACACACTGCTGTTCCATGCTGCTAACAGATAATTTATTTGAAGTTACATATTTACGACTTTTGGCATTATTCAACATCATTCTATTTGTGGTACAGCAGGTTAAATTGTAGTTCATATTAGTGTCGATTATCAGCTCACTACTTAAAGTATTAGTAGTTTCTCAAAGTAGTGGAACATCAGGGTCAATTTCTAATTTAAAATATTTTCAAGCATATAGATTCAAACTCAGTTGAGCAAAGTGAATATGTATTTGGTATAATTTATAATGGAAAAACATTTTTATAGGTTGTTTTTTTTAAAACATAAAATTGATTCAAACTTTAAAATCTTATTACAACATGGAAATAAAACTTTGAAGACACTTTTCTAGCCAGTTATTCCATTTAACATTAAACCAATAAATGACACTTATTCTTTCAAAAGTAACTTCAAGAGAACAATTGTCTACAAAAATACACTCATGATCATGTGAACTGAATATAAACTAAAGCCCTCTTATCAAAGCTTTATACCGTTTTGTGTATACATACCTATTGGTTCCAGCTCTAATGCCACCTTTTGCCAGACAGGTTCAACGTGAATACAAGGTAAACTAAAATCATTGTAGAAAAGGATCAGATATGGTTTTCTCACACTTCCTGGAATGATGTGGTTTTCATACGTCCTAAAATAATTGTTCCAAGTTAAAGTTACATAATTATTTAAACTGACATTAATCATAGTATTTTCCTAGTATACTCTTCCTATAATAAAAGCTTATTTTGATTATTTACATTGCTTCATATCAGTTAAAAGTGTAAAATTAAAAACATCCATAAAACACATTACACTTGTTATCAATAACAATGTTTAGAATAACTTAATGTTCTTAATCCATGAAAGGTTGTCATTGTTTAGAATTAAGCACAAAGCTACACAATGGGCTTTCTGAGTTCTGCCCAGGAATGGTATCAAAACCCTGTTTCTAGCAGTGTGTCCCCAGCAATGCTGCTGTGACATAAACGGACTTTTCAAATAAAGGTATTAAGAATAGGATAGTAATTGCTGCAGTGATCTTGTAAAAATCATTTATTTTTATCTGCTACCCTTATACTAAAAACAATTGGTGTACATTCGTCTCTATAACATAGGATACAGATATGTCTAGGCACCATATACTGCAATGACAATTTTTAGTTGTTTTTTTTTCAGTTGTATTCTGCCAGTTATTTAACCCTTGTGTACCTTATTCCATTCAGAGTAACATTCAATGTGTTTGTTAAAGCTGAGTTAGAAAACATTAACAAGTAGACAGTTAGATATGATATTCAATTTGGGAACAGGAGTCCCATGTTGCACAAAGCTGTTTGAGTACTTTAACAGCAGGAAAATATGATAAAAATAATAATAATTTTCCAGTTCATCTAACCTTAACTAAAGCACTAGAATCATCACTTTTCCAAGTTACCTTACAGTGCTGATTTCACAACAATTCATGTTAAGAAAATACCAGATACGTTGTAAAGTGATCCCATGAAAAACTCGAGATACTCATTTAGAAAGTTGTACAGGTTATTGAAATACAATTTATAAGTGTTTGAAGGAGAAAAGTATTTTTATTTTTCACCCAAAACTTAGTATTACATGAGTATAATGTGCTTCCATACTCAACTATCCACAAGTTATGTAACTGACTTTACGACATCACGTTAGTTTGGCAATTGGAACAAGGATATCAATAAGCATTTTTCTTTATAAAATATTGTAAAATGAAGATATTACATAGATACTGTCTTACCTTGAAGTGATAGTGTACTTGTGATAAACCAGTCCACCATTAAAAGGAAACTGAAACTTAAATCCTCCATGATTAAAAAAGGAATCAAAAGGATCAAATTCAAATCTTCGAAAACCACTATAGTCCGGCTGCTGTCTAAAATTCGGACTGTCTTCAACAGTTCCATGCCGATCAAACTGTTCTTTTCGCTGAGGATCCATTAGCAGCTGAAATCATAAAAATTGGTTCTGTGAGAAAGTTAATTAAAAAAAATGACTAAAAAATACAGAAAATCCATGTGACGTTGCTGCTTGTTTGATTTGTTGGTTGACAATATTTTGTCGCACAAAGAGCTGTAATAATCTAAAATCATCAAATTTTTATTATTATTCTGAGAACATGAAAATGAAAATGTTTACAGTCTTGTCCGTTCTGAATAAATCTTCTGATACCTGTTTCACATGCAAGTCTCTTTTAAGTCGTGGAAGAACTTTTCAACTAGAGTTCTTAAAATTACTCACAAGCATCTGTATCTTATAAAAGTTTTCAAAATATTGAAAAATAAGTTTAAATTTATGACTTACTCCAGTTGACACAGCAGAAGATGGCAGCAGAGTCAAAAGATAAATTGATGTGCACTTTTGGGTAATCAGTTTTTTACAACTGTAAACAAGTCTATTTATGTCCCACATTACTGGTGGGCACATGACATTTTTATTTGTTGTAGGGTGTCTAATAATATATAAGCCATTAAAATAACTCAATCAAAAATACTTTCCATATTGCAATTAATAAATCGCACAAATTACCCCTGATGTTTTCTATGCATTTTAAAGTGACAATAATGGTTTTACCTAAATGTTTATACAATTCTCTACACTTTGATAATGTTGGTCACCCTTCGCTGATAACTGACAACCAGTTATAACAATGACTAGCTCATTTAAAAGTGCCGATTAAGATCACCACAGATACAGCAATCCAGAGTATAAAAGTGTTAAGAATATCACAGATACAACAATCCACAGTATAAAAGTGTAGATTAAGAATGTTACATAACTGTGAATAATTTTCACAAATAGGTGTGATAATAAGAATACACATAAAACCACTTAATATGATACAACTTATATTGAACAGTTTATCACCAGTCTGTATTTTTCTGGTTAGTGAAATTCCAACTAAAAACAAAACAATGATAGCAACAAGTGTCACTGAAAGAAACAATTAGTACAGCAGAAAACAAAAATAAGGGCCACTTCTTCTGTAAAAGAAAAAAAACAAAAAATAACCTGTAAACATTTACAGATATGTTTCAAATTATGTAACATTTATATAAATTTTGCATCATCTATAACTTAAGAGCAATAATCAGGAATATGATGGATCGAAATACGGCATTCCTTTTAGTTGGCTTTCCCAATCAGGAATGTGATGGATCGAAATTCGACATTCCTTTCAGTTGACTTTCTCAATCAGGAATGTGATGGATCGAAATACGACATTCCTTTTAGTTGGCTTTCCCAATCAAGAATGTGATGGATCGAAATACGACATTCCTTTTGGTTAGCTTTCCCAATCAGGAATGTGATGAATCGAAATACGACATTCCTTTCAGGTGGCTTTCCCAATCAAGAATGTGATGGATCGAAATACGACATTCCTTTTAGTTGGCTTTCCCAATCAGGAATGTGATGGATCAAAATACGACATTCCTTTTAGTTGGCTTTCCCAATCAAGAATGTGATGGATCGAAATACAACATTCCTTTTATTTGGCTTTCCCAATCAAGAATGTAATGGATCAAAATACGACATTCCTTTTATTTGGCTTTCCCAATCAGGAATGTGATGGATCGAAATACGACATTCCTCTTAGTTGGCTTTCCCAATTAGGAATGTAATGGATCAAAATACGACATTCCTTTCAGTTGGCTTTCCCAATCAGGAATGCACAGGCAATCTGCATTCCTTCAATTACGACCAATGAAAGAGACCATGCTGTATGGATTCAATAAACAAATAATTCATGAGGAAATCTAATATTTCAAATAGCTTTCCCAAGAGTAAGTGTAAATTTATTTCATTAATGCTATCCCTAAATTTGATAAAGTTAAAACACATTTAAAATACTACTTAATTTCCAAAATTGAAACTATCCAAACCAATGTGGTTTGCATTTTCTACTTTTTAAAATGGTGTTTAAAAAGGGTTCATTCAAGTAAACAATCCATACAAATCACTTATTTTCATAAATTTAAAAAAAAATGTTTGCCTCTAAACTCGAAAGACTTTGGTGTTCTGGATGATTCAACAAAGAAATAAAACAAACAGCCTGAAATTTACACAAATAAGCATGTTATGTTCTTTATTTTAAATTCAGCAAAATTTCACACATCTTCAGTGGAACACACAAATCCAGGTTAAAAAATTAGAACAAAACAAAGTATTGTATTAATAGCTTACTCTTGAAGTTACTTACTGATTATTAGTATTACTATTTAAGTTACAGATTTTACAGTAAGGAAAATTACTTTTAAGAAGAGGTACGATGTTTTGATTATACTGATCATTCTCGAGTATACAAGTTTTAATGGAAAAGATCAAAATTTGTATATTTGAAAATGATCACACCAGTGGTCAAAATGCACCAACTCTCTGGAATAATCTTCCTTGCTATAAAATCTGCAACTTGTAATAAAATATTGTTCATAATTAAAACTATTGTTAACATTCTGCAAGACATTCCACTGGTATATGTAAAATAGTAATATTATAATTAAGGGTGATTGACATATTTTACAAATTCAAATTGAAAGTGCGAGGAAATACAACATGGGAAAGATAGTTTTAAAGAAACTTAGTGGAAGAAGAAAAAAAAAAAAATCTTACTTCATATGCCTTGTTGATCTCAATAAATTTGGATTCTGCACCTGACTCTTTGTTCTTGTCTGGGTGCCTGAAAGTTTGAAAAATTAAATTAAACTGTCTGTAACAAGTCACATTGATAAAGACTCAGCATTTCTCAAATACAATTCTCAAAAGATATATTCTAATACCTGAAAGTACGAACTAAATTAACTAGCATAGGGAAGATAAAACCTAAAACATCTAAAAGTAATGAGTTATGATTAATTAAACTGAAGAAGTTCACACATATTTGCACACTTTAAATATTTATACTAACTTATGATGCTGTACACATCTTCACAAAATTTGGTAGAGTTTTGGTAAAGGTTACAAATTTTTTATACACACAAAAATCAGATTTTTTAATGAAATATTTTTACTAGACTGAGTGTGTAGTGATTTCATGTTATGATTTAAAAATCATTCTTTTCTCAGAATATTCAAATACTATTTGTGTGAAATCTAAAACCTCCTAAATACATTTTCAAACATTTGTTTTTGACAAGACTTTATATTTTGTCTGTTATTTTCTCTTCCCTAACAATGTGGTCTGTAAATTTGACCAACCTCGTAACCATTATAAAAATATTAGGAAATAAAAAATCAATCATTATGCCCCTTTTTCATGCTAGAATGACTACATATTAATATATCTGAAACTGTTTTCTTCTAAAAAAAATAAAAGAATTAAATGGTGTCCAACTGGTTTGGCATTTTATGGTATAAAGTAACTAGGCTATCTGCACCAAATATCAGGTAAAAAGTTAAAGTTAAAGTAAAATTATTAAAATTCATAAAAGGGAATTAAGTAAAAACAAAAAGTTTAATTTTTGAATTATTGTGACCTGAGTGTCACACAGACATCACACTGATGCATCAGTCCCAGATAACAGAAAACGATGAGTTAAAAAACTATGACCAATGTGCAATCTAGTTATGACAACTTCCTCTTTCCAATCCTAATAGAAGAGTCAGCCAAATTTTAATAGAGGGTTTTATTTGGTAAAGCTTGTTTTCACATTGGTCACTCCAAGTCGACTGCCAACTGGCATGGAGCTGAGCCCTGAATACAGAACCATAGTCCATGTATGGAAAAGGCACAACAGTGAGAGAGCCAGAGCAAACACGTAAACCACATAAAGGAGGGTCTTGCAAAATCCCATACCTCCATGTTGTATCATAAGCCTTCTCGAGGTCAAAAAATATTGATACAAGGTGTTGTCATTTGAGAAAGGCTTCTATGATTGATGTTTCAAGTCAAATCAGGTGGTCCATGATGCTGCACTGTTGTAAGAAACTGCACTGGGTGGGTGAGAGGAGGTTGTCTGATTCAAGGAACCAAACAAAAGGAACATTAACCATCCTCTCTCTGGTCTTACAGAGACAGCTCGTCATAGCAACTGGAAGGTAGTGTGAAGGAGTCTTGGGATCCTTCCCAGGCAAAGAGAAAGGACCAGGCATAAGGATAAACAATCTCTTGTCAGATCTGGTTAAAAACAATCAGAAGAATAGCAAAAGAAGCAGGAGAGAGAGAGAGAGCAGCATTTCATAGTGTACATCATCAGGTCTGACCAATGTACTGCCAGACCAATGAAGGGCCAGTTTAAGTTCCATCAGTGTAAAGGGACAATTATAGTCAAAGAGACAATTAGCTTAAAAGGAAAGAGATGATCACTCTGCCCGAGTTTTGATGACTAAAAAGGTGGAGGATAAAGCAGAAATGCTAGATATCTGGCAAAAGTTTTCACCTAGAGTACTGGAAATACCCTTTGTTTCAGCTACTTCGTGGCCATCAGAGAACAAGATCAAGAGAGGGACAGAATTATGTTGCCAACTGACCTTTCGAATCTTGTTCCATATATCTTTGGAACTGGTGATAGAAGATATACTGGTTGTGAACTTGATCCAAAATCCCTTCTGGCTTTGACGTCTTACCCATTGAACATGTGCACGAGCCTGCTGGAAAGTGATGAGGTAGAGAGTGTGGGATACCTAAGAAAAGTATCCCAGGATTCCACCACAGATGACGATATCGTGGAAAACGGGACGAGGTTTTAGGAATACATTGAGTAGCTGCCCGTATAATACAGTCAGTTATTAATGGCTTACAGATGACGGCAGAATCAAGTTCTGTGAGAGCAATGAAAAAGAACCAGTTTGCTTGATCTTGCTCCCATTAGGGCAAGCGGGTCAGTTGGCATTGACTACAGCCAATCTCTCTCAAAATTATAGATGTGCCCGAGGAAATGTCTGTACATGGAACCAAAGGAAGTGGATTTTGGTGCTTGTTGGAATGAATGTTAGAGAGAGAAATGGGTGCTGAACTTGTTTCATCAACTTTTTTAACCATGGAGGTCGAAAGACTTTTCATTTGGTTTAAGAACGATTCTTTTGGATGCACAGAAAGAGATCTATATGCACTCCAGCTGTAGTAGTGGAATGTAGTGCACCAGCATATGTCTGAGATGAAATTGTAGATAGCTACTTTCAAGCCTCAGGATAAGTAATGTTTTAAATCATCTTTAAACACTGCACCTCTTTTTCTTCCAACCTTTAAGAGCAAAAACAAAAACAGAATGGGTGAGAGCCACTACAATTAACACAATGAAGATTCGTTTCACACTCACAAGCATTGTGGTCCTTGCTACTGCAAAGAGCACACAGCAAGGAACCACGTCATGATATCTTTGAGTGACCAACCACCAGCACTGGAAACATCTGGGAGGGTTTGAAATGTACGGCCATACCTTGCAATTAAAATAACCTACCTTGATGGTGGCAGGTGGATGCAGTGATGTAAATGTCAGAATGAGAATACTGGTCAGTATCATAATTCCATCTTTGCAAGTGTAGATATGCCTCACTGCAGAAATTCCTTGGATGGAGAAGCCAATGAGAATCTCTGACTCTGGAATGTTCCTCAAATCCCTCTCAACAATAACTCCTCGTAATGAGGTCAAAGTAGCATAAGGCATAATCTCAATAGGTAAATCACCAATTGCCTTTGAATTCAAAAGGAGTTTAGTGTGTTAGGATGTGGATGTTTCCACCAATATGTCACCAGAGCAAAGCTTTCTGACTGACTTTAAAAGTCAACAAGTCCCTTCTGAATAAAATGGGAAACATTTGTTAAGGTTTGTCTGAAAGAGAATGTAGTATAAGAAAATGAGCTACAGGCATTACAGGTGTTGAAGACTGTTGCTTAGAATCTTCAAGATGTGGTCGTTTACCTAGTTTTTTCACTATTTAAGTTTTTATTTGGATGACCAATAATAAAAAAATAATTTTTAAAGCCCACTGACACCACCTACCATAAACCCCTATAAAGGGATGGACTACAATGCCAAACTAGGATTCTACAGCAATGCCAGAGTTTCATGAATACTATACCCAAACACCAGCATCAGATACAATGTCCACATAGCTCTTGAGAACATCCAACAATGGTGCTTAGTTGACCCTAGCCCAAGTAGACCAGCTAACTGACCCTATGGGGGCAACCCCAAGGCTGCTCATCTGTAGGAATTCAAGGCCAAAGTGGTATGTTAGTGTTGGACTCCTCAACCACCAAAATCCTCTCCCTTTCATGGGTCACCACACACAGCATGTGGGTAGATGTTTAGATCACAGAGGAGGTAAACTGAAAGAACAGAATTTTCTGTAAGGTTCCCTCATCATGTAAAGGAATCCACACCAAGGGGAAATGATACCTAAATGATGAATTCTAGACAGTTAATTAACCCTATCTTAGCCAGTAAACAGCTTCACATGATCAAGAAGTTACAAAGGATACCCTTGCAAATTGTATTTCACAATCTAAGTAAAATAGTCATTTTAATTTTACCTCAACTGTTTCACTTGCAAACAAAGCCCTCAAAGAATTTTTCTGCTCTTCTAGGAGTTTAGGTTTATATTAACCTTTACCCTGGAATTCTTTACAAATAGAATTATCAAAGGCTTTGATCTTCACTCAACTTTTACATTATTCTCAATGACTATTTTGAAGAAACTTCATTGAATGGCTTTTATGATACAACAGCAAGAGAATTAGGTAATAATTAATAAATCTCAGCCTTCAAAAAAGATTTTTTCTATCCATGTAATGTAAATAACACTTGTATAAACAGTAATTTATTATTTATGGAAAATGGACTAGCAAAAGTTATCATAATAAAAACAAAGCATTTTAATGCAAAGTTCACAAAACTTAAAAATAAGCAGGTAGGTAGGTTTATTGGAACAAAGATACTAGGCTATCTGTGCCAAACAAGATGTAGTGCACTATAACGGTATATGGAAATGAAGGTAAAAATACATAAAATATGTAAAATGAAGACCTGCCAGGAAAACTGAAGCATTAAGTTCAAACTTGCTGTCAGTCACCTAAAGTTGACCTTTCTAGTCCTGGGTTCAGGTCAAAATAAAAGTAAAATGTGTAAAAGAAATCATGCTAAAACAGTGTATAATCCAATAAAAACAAAGTTAAAAAGACCAATGACTCTTAAAAATGTAAAGACATGAGTGAGGTGTCAGTATTACCCATGTCATTGGCTAATGTCAAGAGCAAACCTACCTTTAAAATATGTTTAAAATGGCAGCAGCGTTCTTGGTTGTAACAACGGCATGATAATAAAATATGTATGATTATGGCCTGAGTGACACACAGACCACACATTGATGCATCAGTACCAGATAACAAGTGGTGAGTTACTGTGACCAATGTGTAGCCTAGCGAGAACAACTTCCTCTCTTCAATCTTTACAGAAACAAGATGGCTAAAGAGCTAAAGAAGACTTGATTTGAAAAAGCTTATTATTTTGTTGCTCATTTCAGGCCAACTGATGTATAGTCAGGTTTTGATAACTGGACCATAGTCCATGAAGGGAACAAGAATGGTGGTGATAGAGCCAGAGTAGATGGACTTTGCTGTTCTGTCAACCAGCTCATTCCCACGAAAACCAACATGATGTGGTGTCCCAAAAAACTGGACAGAGAAAGACGATAGAGAGAGATAAGCCAGTTTGTTTTGGATATTGAAAAGAATAGGATGGTACCTAACACGGAATGATGTCAGGGCCAATAGACAGCTGGGTGAATCAGTATAGTTTGTGCAATTTGTATATTGCAAAATTTCAATATGATTAATGGTAAGAGAAATGGTGTACAATTCAGCAGTGAACACAGAAACTGTAAAGGGGATTCTGCATGCTACAACTGAATTATAACAAACCATGGCAAAACCTACAGTGTCACCTGATTTTGAGCTATCCATATATATGGGAACAGATGGATCGTTTGAAAGATGTTCAGCAAATAAAGAGCGATATTTCCAGTTGATATTTCCTCAGATGATTCAAAGATAGGTCACAATTGAGGATAGTAATTAGCCATGGTGGAAGAGGTCAAAGTGTCGATACTGCTATGCAATTCAAAGACATAACCAATTTCTCTAATTGTGCCCAAATACGAAAGCTAAAAAGAAAAATGATAGATTTTCTATTATAAAAAAGTGTGGCCCACTGAGGATAGAAAACACAACCTCAAGTAGGATGCTGTGGTAAAGAGAGAAGTTTGGAAGCATACATAGGAGACAGTTACAAATGGCAAATATACAGAGAGGGTTCATGGGACTCCACATATAAACTTTGGACTGGAGAAGTATGAAATGCTCCAGTACAAAACTGAAGCCCCTGATGGTCGATAGGATCCAGCATTTTCATTGTTGAGGTTCTGGCAGAACTATAAACTATAGATCCATAGTCAAGTTTGGATCAGATAAGGGCATGATAAATTTTAAGCATAAAGTATCAATGTGCTCCCCAAAAGGCAGAAGAATGGACACGAATGATGTTCAGTGCTCTTATACATTTGACACTAAGTTGTTTGATATGGGAAATAAAGTTTAATTTACAGTCAAATATAAGACCTCAGAACTTTGCCTCAGAGATGACAAGAAGTACAGCATCATCAATATGAAGTTCTGGATCTGGATGAATATCTATATCTATGAAATTTATCCCAAGCATGTTTCTGAACTTTGTGTCATAAAACAAGCAGAATTCCACCAAGGGCAGGGATGCCGTGGGAAAGATGTTGAGGTTTTAGAGATGCACTGAGCAGCTGCTTGGACAATACAGTTAGTTACTGCTACTGCACAATCATCTATTGATTATTTATATAAGATGACAGAATCAAGTTCTGAGAGACCAGTGAAAGAGGGCAAGTTGACCTGGTCCAATTTCCACTGAGGCACATGGATCAGGTGGCACTGACCATGGCCAATCTCTCTTAATATGATAGGAAAATGATCACTACACCATGGATTGATGTTAACCTCCCAAGAAATGCAAGTGAAAAGTGAAGAGGAGCAGATAGAAAGCTCTAAAGCAGTAAATAACTGATAAGGTGCATGAAAATAAGTGTAAGAGTCAGTATTGTAGAAATAAGCACAAAACACAAACCTGCAATTATTTTTTATAGTTTGCTTTGCTTCTATTTTCATTTGTGACATATTGTGTATGTTATAAATCTGCAGAAATATTCTTATATGAGAAGACAAAGGAAGGATATTTAGGGTCAGTAGGCATAATAAGCAATGGATCCTGAGACGACAAAGTATTTAGATAATTTTTTTTATGTGTTAATAAATTTACTATTACTTGAATAACAGACAGTCAAGAACTCCTCTATTACTGAAAAGAAATTATAAAACTAGTATCTAATGAGTACGAGATGAGTGGGATATTAAATTTAATTTTTTCTTTGGTTTTTACTTACTAATATTTATTCAATATTCCACATACTGAGCAGCTGATAGATGAAAATGAGATCAAATGAAATAATCACATTAATCCTTAGCTGGTTAAGAAAAATATGAAAATTGAAAAAACAATAAAGCTCATGGGCCAAATATTATCCCAAGGGTTTTAAATAAGGTTAAAGATTGGAGTTGTGAGTTATTTATCACTTTTTTTTTTAATCAGTCCTTGGACAATGGGCAGGGGACAGAGTATTGGAACTTAGCTAATGTAACTTCTCTTTTCAAGGAATAAGACAAAAATTGTCCCAGTAATTATAGACCCATTAGTCAGTTGTGTGAAATGTTTTGGAAAGTCTTTTGAAAGATGTTTTGCAAAATCATTTAACAAAAGTGTAGAATGTTATTGAAATGTCAAAATGGTTTCACTGAGGAAAAAAACAACTGACAATCTCTAAAAAGATTAAAGCTTATGTGGATGAGAGTAAGGGTTTAGATTTGGTGTATTTGGATGTTCAGAAAGCATTCGACAAGGCACCACATAAAATGGTAAAAAATTATCTCTGTAGGTGTAGGAGACAAATTAGCAAATTGAACAGAAGAGTGTCTGGATGGAAGAAAACAAAGGGTTGTTATAAAAGGAGTTCAGTCAAACTGGATTAATATCAAAAGTCAGGTAACCTCAGGGCTCAGGTCTATTGTTCATTTGATTTTCATCAATGATACAGTTGAAGAAATGGTCAATAACTCACTTAAATTTGCAGACAATATTAAGGTATTGGGTGTTGTGAGTTGTGAAGAGGATGTTGGTGATTTACAAAAGTATTTAGACCATTTAGTGAGTTGGACAAATAAGTGGCTGATGGGTTTTAATTATAATAAATACATGTGGATAAACATAATTTGAATAGTAATAAATGAACAGTATCATGAAAGAAACGGAGCTTGGTGTAATAGTTGATCAATATGTACAGACATTCAAGATGAATAATGTTGATAGTGATACAACAAATAGGATTTTAGGTTGTATCTACAGTAATAATGGATACAAGTCTAAAGAGGTTATAATTCGATTGTACAGGTCAATGGTTAGGCCACATGTAGAGTATTAGGTTTAGTCTTGGGCTCCTTACCTTAGGAAAAACATTGAATTGTTGGAAAAATTTCAGAAAAATGTTACTAGAACATTGTCTGGGATGGAGAGGTTGTGATGCAAGGAAAGGCTAAAATTTCTCAAACTGTTTTCTCTTGATAAATAAATAGTTGGGGGGAATCTGATTGAGGTGTTTTAAGATTGTAAATGGAGTTCATAGTATTGATGCAATATCTCTATCCATATTTAATAGTGAGAGCAGTAGGACTAGGGGACACAAATATAAATTTTGGCAGGGTAGGAGTCATCATCAGCTAAGTTAGTTTTATCTTTCTTTAGATTCAGATGTTGTAGAGACAATAAATTTAAGTGAGTTTATGAAAAAATTGGTAAGTAAAAGAATGATAACAGCTGGTTTAAGGTGTTTATTTTAAATGATTTTATTAGTTTAGTTTAGAAAATGGAACAGTTGAGATAGCCCTATAGATTAAACAATCTGAGCCTGACCAAATACATCACCTGGAAAATATCACTTATATTAGTTCAGGTCCAGGATACAAGTGCTAATTGTTTTCAATGATCAAATATTTTAGTATTCAATGGTATTTCATGCTATTCTAATTTCCTTTTTGAATATTTTCAATTGTTAATTTCTTTGTACATACAAGGTTGGATGTACAGACAAAGCAATGATGTGTCGTAATTATGACATCATAGTCAACAATTATGGTTTTATTGAAAACAAGATAACTGTTAAATATTCTGATTTTAGGTACATGGGTTAAAAAAATTCTAAAAGGAAAGAAAGTGTTCCTAATCTTTTTAAAAATAGCACTTGAAACCAAGATTGCAGAAAATTTACAACCTAAAATGTGATACAAATATTAAACCAAATTGTGTAATGTTTTAAAGCAAAAAACTATATATTATTTAGAAAGTTCACACCAAATTTCATGTTTTTAAGATGAACACATTAAATGTGAGAACTAAACAAAAACAGTGACACATCAATATCTGACCAGTCCAGACAGGACAAGGAGAACTTGAAGTATTTATCTTTTTTTTTTTTTTTGCATTTAATAGAATGACAAGACAAATATAATTTTTACAAAATATGAATCATTTTCACCTTAGTTTTACTCTTATGCAGAATAAATGGTCTTCAGGAAGAGTTGTTTTCAAATATGGTGGGTACACCAAATTTCAGGGAGTTAAAGGAAATTTCAAAAAACATTAAAATGATTAAAGCAGAGTTTGAGTTTTCAAGCGCATGAAAGAAAACTGATGGACAACCAGTCTCTAAGTATTATGCTCTTAATGAAGTCCACTCAAGCTGTATCCATATTACTAGTGGAATGCTTCGGGAATTGGTGATTTGTTTTCTTCTTTATATTACCAACATTGATAGAAGCAAAATTAATAAATCTGTAAAATTTACTGGTGGCATTCAACTCTTGGTTATTTCTAACTCTGTTGAGGAAGTTGAGATATTACAAAACAGAATGACTTTGATCAATTTATAAACTGAACTAGTTTTACATCGAGTAATGCATGACTTATTGTAGCCAGTGTAACATTTATTATAGATGGGGTTTGCTCAGAAGCATAAATGAAGAAAACAGTCCTGGCACAGTGATGAATAAGTAACTTAATGCTTAAGACATCAAGACACTGCTCTGCTGTTAGTAATAAAGCCAATAAAATTTGGGATGAATTATATTCAAATTTTTCATAAAGTCAAAAAAAGCAATTACTTCTCTATACAAATCACCAGTCAGACTTTACTTGAAATACTACGTACACTTTTAGTCTCCTTACCTAAGAAATAATATTTACTGGAAAGTTTTGAGAAAAATTACTAGATAATTCATCTTGTAAGGGTAGGTTATCATATTTTCTTTTGAGAAAAAATAAAGGGGGGATAAGAAATTATCTTATTGAAGTTAACATGACCATACAGGTGTTCAAATAAATAAATATGTCAATTTCTTTGTTCTAAGAAACTTGTTAACAAAGTACACAAGTATGCCAATATGGATACAAATTAATAAACAACTCTTACACTAGTTATATTCAGGTCAAGTATTATTAGCTAAAAATATTTAGCTGCAGGTTAAACATTTCAGTTTTTAAGTACTGTATACAAGGCATAAATAATTTTAGAATAAACACAATGCTATTAAAATAAACAGATTTTAACCATTTTTACCCTGTAGCTGTTGCACTGGAAGTAACATACACCAGATCAGTTGTTTATCTCTGGCTCTAAAATATACCAGCACTTGATACCCTCAGAATCTTTCTTGATGTGCATGTGATCATATAACATATTCTCATCATGATATATGTATCTATTGAGTGTATTTTTTAAAGTGTGTCTGTGGCTTTACAGCTTTCCTTTTAAAATAAATATACAAGTGCTAAGATAATAAACTTATGATGATTAACATGAAAAAAAATCATTACTGAGTAGCAATGTTTCATACTCTCAACACAAGTATTGAAGAGTGAAGTTCAAAAACTAATTTCAGGTTGTTTTTTCTAACATGATAATCAATATGTGCCCCCATTTACTTTCACAGTGGGCTATAATGCTGAAAGAAAATGCTCATCAAAACTGCTTCACAAGAACAGAATGTTTATGTAACTATTACTTAAAAATAATAACAACAAAACGCAAAGACCAGCGATTAGACAAGGTACAAAAGTATCCCACAGTTATATAATCTTACTTACTACTTTTGGTCAGTTTTAAAGTCCTTTTTTTCGAAAGATTCTTATATAGAATATCGAGACTTGAGAATTTCTTTTTATCGCTACGACTGTCACGCAAAAGTAATAATTACGTAAATCTATAATTTTTGGCTCACAAAATGTTAGTTCTATACATCTTAAAGTATAAAATGTTTAAAAAAATTTTAAGTACTTTTTAATTTAAATGTTTATAAAATTTATATTATTTCTATAACATTCACACTTAGTCGGTCATATTCGTAAGTAAGCTACTTCCCTAAAGTTTGTGCGAAACATTCAATATTTCATATCCTTAATTATGTATGTTATGAATATAATTATGATCTTTTATTATGGTTCACGAGTAAAAGGCCTACTAACATCAAGCAAAACATTGCATGTATTATCACTCGAGCGCATACGACGAGGAAAATTTAACCAAAGACTTAAAACCTAATAAGTAATACTAATTGATAATAATATAAGACTATATTAAATTAAGAGAAACTTCAAGAAGACTTTCACATTACTGACCACTGTTTAGCAAGCCTCTTGTAAGCTTGTTTAATTTCCTGTATAGTAGCTGACGATTTTACTTCTAATGTTTCATAAGGATCTCTAATACAATAAATTACTTCAATTATGGTTAAAAATGTTACTAAAAATGAGCTAACACACAATGGTTTTAGTCCACGCATAGCGCATAAAATTTATTAAACACAACCTCTGTTACCACAAACTCCATCTATAACGAACCCTCCTATATAAGGCAATTATTCTTTAGCCATCTAGTGGTAGACTGACATAACTAATATATATTATTATCTTCTCGCAAAGGTTCTTTCTTAGATCGCGTGTGAGAGAGAATTCTCTCTTAAAACCCAAGAGTTGGCGGTGGGTGGTGATGACTAGTTGCCTTCCTCCTAGTCTTACGCTGCTAAATTAGGGACGGCTAGCGCAGATAGCCCTCGTGTAGCTTTCGCGCGAAATTCAACAATAAACAAACTCTCTTAAATTTCAATAAAATGTTCACTACTGGTAAAAGTATTTATTACGTTCAATACAAAACATCTATTATGTTTGAGCACTTTTAAAAATCTTTGAGCACTTGTATATCAGATTGTTAGCAACGCTGTTACTTATACTGACAGTTTTAGAATAATAGATTGATAAAAGTAATTTTTTTATTTTAGGCATGCGATATTGGTAAAAGTTGCGAATTCTTTTGTTTTTGTCATTTTACGAGATGGTACAGATTGACTTGAATCAATTGCTAGCTTAAAGACTTCTTGGCATATTACAATTTTTATCATTATCTTCTTCTTTTTAACCCCTTTTACCCGTAACTCAGCAGTAAATCTGCTAAGTTTCTAATTCCATAGTGTGCACAACACAGATTGCCTGCCCAGAGTATAACTTTGAGCTCAACCACGCGATTGTAATAAAATGATTTATTATTTGATTAAGTATCTTCATTGTTTGTAACATTTGAGGCCTTGATCCCAATAATACTGTTGCAAACTATATTTTAAATATTTTAAGTTAAATGTTTACTAACAGATATAATACGCATGATTTATTGTTTAATTTAACAATTTAGAAGTTTCTTGTAATATACGGTTGTTGTTGTTGTTGTTTCGAATTAAGCACAAAGCTACACAATGGGCTATCTGTGCTCTGCCCACCACGGGTATCGAAACCCGGATTTTAGCGTGTAAGTCCGCAGACACCGCTGAGCCACTGGGGGGCTGTAATATACGGAAACAATAATGACGTAAATACAAGATTAAACTTTTAAGTCATTTTAATGAATATATAAACACTCTATTAACAGTTATTGCATCAACATTTTGCTGTTCAGTTGCTCCTTAACATGTTTACAAGTTAAATATAATTTCAGTTGAAGTTAGGTCGAAATTAGTATCAGAATTAATGTTAAAAAGTACATTCATAATATAGGCCTACAAGTGAACGAGCTGTAGCAAATGTTTATTGTAGCAATAAATTAAATCACTGTCATTTTAAAGACTGGACTTGTGTTTTTACTAAATAATAGAAAACATCCCGATCAACCACAGAACATAATTTAACACTGATGTAGTTGGAATATTTTTGTGAATATGAAAATGTATGTTGACTAAACTTTAAAAACAAATAATTCGATCATGAAGCGGTGTCGAAATTTAATTAGAAATATTGAAACAAAATAAGGCGAACAGAAAGAGTTCGTTCGTTTGCTTTTGAATTTCGCACAAAGCAACTCGAGGGCTATCTGCAGTAGCTGTCCCTAATTTAGCAGTGCAAGACCAGAACGAAGGCAACCAGTCATCACCACCCACCGCCAACTGTTCGGCTACTCTTTAACCAACGAAGAGTGGGATTGACCGAGACGGTAAAACGCCCCCATGGCCGAAAGGGCGAGCATATTTGGTACAACAGAGATTCGAACCCACAACCCTAATATCAGGAGTCGACGTCTTAAACCACCTTGCCATGACGGGCAAACAAAGAAAAATTAAACTACCAACAAGGAAGAGTAAAAAAATAATTGAAAAAAAAAATCAGAAAAAGATTCAAAAATATTAAAAACATATGACCGAAAATAATTTTTATCGAAAATAAAGTCAAAGAAAATTTTAGGAAAAAAATTTAGAGCAGGACCAGTCGATTCATTTATTCAAACATGTCAGTTATTTTTTGTTAAACATTTTTTCTTTTCTGTTCATTCCATTTTTAAGGAAAGATGCAGTCAGTTTTTAGGATCTGAAAAGATGTATTATTTTGATTTATTTAAATTTTATCGTTTTTCAAAGATCTTAAGTCATGAGAAATTAGATTGATGCTGCATGAAAATGCACTTATGTCGATATTAAATTTTTTTAGTAAAAATACCTAGGCTATAAACCTCGATTTTTCGAAAAAAAATCATTTTTTTTAAATAGAAAATTGTATTGGAAGTGAGCTTTAATTTCTTTTAAACAATAAACCGTAGCAACCTTTGGCTTATCAAAACAAATACAATATCGATTTTGAAAACTGATTTTGTGAAAGTAAGTCCTTTATATCATGTTTTCGTCTTTAAATGAAATTATCCTTTAGATTTGGATTTCCAAAATCCAATTTTATTGCCAAAGTTCTCATTTTTTTTTAGCCTTACGGATTTTAAGAGCATTTTGCCAATATATTTTGCCCTTCTGTTGCAGATACGCTCAAACAGTTAGGAATCTAACACTACCAATTTTATAAGATAAGGTTGTGTCTGTTCCTCAAAGTATTTTATTGAGAAATGAACTTGATTTACGAATTCTAAATACATCTTGTGTAGGTATTAATACTTTAATCGTTAACAGTTCCACGGTACAATTGAACAATAGGAATAATATATTTCCATGCGAGTTAGCATGCACACACGTACTGACTGATTGGCTTGCATCGTTCTTTCAATTACCTACTTCGGGACAGTTCAGTTCCTTTCCTATTTAACAACTTTTGCACCACAGATAATGTATGAAATTCTGCTGAAACTTCAATGTGATACACCAAACCTTCATCACTGTAGACTTTATTTTATTCATAAAATGGTTTACACAAATATTAATGAACAGAATCAAGTTTTATTGCAAATGCACATTTTACAAAGTTTAGATGATCTGTACAAGTTTAATGCCACAACTAAAATAATTTTTTTACCTTAGAAAATAAAACTTAAAATTGCTATGTTTGACTGTAGTAGTTCATTTACAGAAATAAGTTATTTCTTTGGACTTCCAAAATGCTAAATTTGTACAATGAAAACTACATGTATTACAGAAGGCAGCATTCTTTAAAATTAAAAAGTTACTTTTTTGTTATTTAAAAAAAAAACCCTGATATATATCACTGCCAATAATTACCTCCATGTAAAAAACAGACCAATACTAATTCAAGATTGGTATTTAACAATTCTTAAAAAGATATGTTGCTATTCATTGAAACCCGAAAGAAAAATGTTAGTTACAGTTCTGGTTGCCAAGACATTTCCATAAACATATCTGTTATTACAATTTTATTTTTATATTTAAAATAGTGCAAACATATTCATTACTTTTCAGCCTTTGGTTGTTAATAATAATAATTATAATAATATGCACTTGCTTGTTGTTCCTCAAATAAAAAAAGAAAAACAAAAACAAACTCTTACAAGAAACATTTTCTGGATGTAATAAGTACCCTGATCTACTCAGAAAATTAAAAAATTGTAAGGCTTCACTGTCTTGCAGTTTTATTTAAGCAGACACAGTTCCTTCTGCTGGTACAGAGCCTACATCATTTGACTGTACAGTTGGATTCTAAAAACAAGAAAAAAGTATAAAGTGAGTATTTAAAACAAAAAAACACCAATTAAAGATTGGGTAAATTATCTCCCACCATTAAGTTTAGAAGCATTTTCAACAAGTTAGTCTAGATGTAAATTTGAATTCTGGATCACACTGAAGCATTTTTCATAAGGAGTTCAGTCACTCTTGTGGTGTTGGATTAACAACTTTGTAAAATCTGATCATATTAAGATTGAAACTCATAATCCAGATCATTGACCATTCTGAATGTTTAGAGGATTTTTTGAGTTCACAAAGGTGAAATTTGATGGCACCCAATATACATGCATGCAATCTTAAAAAGGACCAATGGAATGAAAATATGTAATCTCTCCAATTGCTTATTTTTAAGTTCTTCAAAACATATGTAACAATAAAATCAAAAACTTGTTTCAAGTATTTAAGCTGTAAATAAAACCATGTTTGTTGCACAAACTGTTAACAAATACTGTACCTCACCAATATACAAATTGCCTATTATTCTGTGAAGATAAGTTTTAAATCTCACACGCCAGTAAAAAAACCAACCTAAGCATTCATCATATTTCTGTATCTAGTTACACTATCATAATACTTCTTACATTTATAAGGTTGGTTTGCACAAAATTTGCAGAAATAAACATGATGTCACCTTTGATACAAGTTAAGATATGTTAAGAGTCCTTGTGAGCTGTTGTTTAGAGATCAACTTCAGCAATCTCATTTATATCCCCTTAGCATTGCTTTTATTTTCTCCAACAAAAATATGTCAAGGAATTTAAATTTATCTCCATAAGATAACTCCATCGTCAAACCTGGAACCATACAAACAGCTTTTTCTGAACTCCCTTTAACAACTCAATACTCTTTCTTAAATAATATGCTAGCATCTTATGGAGTGAACACCCTTAAGATTTATAGTCAGATCCTATACACAAAATAGATATTCTTCTATTTGTTTTATAACTGGTTAACATAGTGTCTAGAAGGCTGCACAACTTCTTTATAGCTATGCCAAGATATTTTTCCTAAAATATCAACTAGTTTCTATAGCAATAAGAACAATTAGTGTTGTGATAGCATTTATATAAGAAAGGTTATGTATACTGGTTAAAGTCAGATGTCAAGTACTAAAGCCCAAAAGGTCTGTATGTTTCTCTGGAAAGTTACATCTTCACAACAATAAAAAACTCATTTTTTTAATCAAACATAATTATACACAATCAACTTCATGGTAATCCAATTCTCAATGTTATGAACAAAAACAGAAAACATCAAAGGACATAGCCCAAAACTTGTGTAAAACATTCTTTAACATTTAACACAAGAACTTTATTCAATTAAGTTAAATGATTATTGTGTGGTTCATCATTTTTGCATTGCCACCATTTTGAGTTTTCTGTTACAAAAGCACCTTTGATTCTATACAGCTTGAAGATGTTGTACATTCTTCTTTCTTTGTTATCATATTCTACAAATAAGAGCCACACTTTTAGCACTGTCATCAACCACATTCAAATGTTAAAATACTTACAGTTCTTCCCTGTAGTCCTCTCAAAATTGCCATAATCCAAATATCAAAATGGGCTTTTAAGCCACCTGAAAAAAAAACTTATGCTTTTTTGTAACAAAAGATTCAATTAACATGTCCTCAGATTCCCAATATTTAGTTTGATGCATTTTGGAGGTTCAAATAAGATAGACCTGAATATCAAATCCCATAAACATCAACACTAAAGGGCATATAATGTCTTAGTCACCTGCTGTATATGATAGTGCTATAAAGTACACTCCATGAGGAGGAAAGCCACCACAAAAGGTTATTGCTAATTCAGAATGTTTGATCATCTTAAGTTAGGTAACTCGAAGTCAAACACTGTTCATAACTTTATTCATAGCTTTTGCTATTTCATCACAATTGCAGTTTTATAACTGGAGTCAACTGAAAATTAGAATATCTAGACCAAAAAAAATCCAATAGTATTTGTAAACACAACAGGACAACCTCTAAAAGATATGATGTTGGCATGTTAAATACCAACAAAGATTCACTTTTATCCAGACCCATCAAAAAGTGTTTTCATACCAGCAGAAAACAACATTATGAGTTTGAATAAACCACCAGACATCAGATGTGTTGACATCTGAGATAAAGAGTGGGAAATATAAGAGCCAACAATCGCTCAGCTGAAGCCCAAGCTGGCAGATATGCAAGGCATCCAGAGCTATTAGCAGACTCGTATTTTCTCTGTTTTAGCATAATTAAGGTAATTCACTGTTACTATATAGCAACATATGTGTAATACAAGAAAATATAGGACTAAATGTCATGGTATTTTTTGATGGAGAAATAATGATACTGAATGGGAACTGAAATCTTGTTACATGATGAAAGGGTTAATTGTTGTTCCAAAGGCACATGTACCCATCTTCTGTGACTGGTGTTGCTTACTGTTGCAAAGCAAATTGACTTAGCTCAAAGATTCACCATTCTTCCAGCAAATGTGGTACAGAACAAGCTTGACTTCCTGCACATCAACTTTGGAACACTCAAAAGTTGATTTATTAAGGTTCCAGGCAGGATCAAATGGCAGATAATTCACTTGTTCTTTCCCTGCAAGATCATTGAGAAGCTTGCTATCTCAATAGGCTACAAGTGACAGTTGGTTGGAACTGTTACTTTGAGGTTTTGAGAAATTCTTCACAAAAGTGGTTTAGATCTTCAGATTGAATAACTGTTGATAACTAGCTTCTACACATCATGATCAAAATTGATCTGTGGCAGTAACAACAAATGTTGCCCTTCAGGCACTCAACTTGGTTCTATGCACACCTCCTACTAAACTGGGAGTCATATTTCTTCTTGTCCTTATTGCAGTTATAGAAGGTAACAATTGCTCTGCTGTTCACCAACATCATCATCACTGCTGTAGGATGATTCCCAACAACTGACAGTTTCATTCAGGTCTGCTGTTTCTGCTCTAGACACTATTTGTTGTCCACAATATCAAATTTCATGTATTTAAGTAACTCCTAAATACTAATGTAGATAAAATTAAGTGCAAACTACTTATATGTTGGAACAATGAATGAGTGAGATGATGTAAATCAAAATTTCAAAAATAAGGATGACTAACTACAACACGCTGAATTAAATTTATTACTTTAAATAGACTTTATAAAAGAAAGTCTGAGAGTTTTCTCCTTCTGAACCCAAGCTGATTGTTCTTAATAATATAAAACAATTAAACACTCTTACAGAATTTCTTTAAAGGTTCTGGTAACTTCCAAAACAAAGTAAGACTATTTTTAGATTACAGTGACAGTAAACTAAAGATAATTATGTGACCATAAAGCTGAAAACAATGAATGAGACTCACCTCATCACTAGAAGGTTTGCTGTCAGATGAAGCAGGATTTTCAATGCTGGATCCTCCCCCTCCTGACAGTTCTAAAGTCTGACCAGCATCACCACAAGCTACTGTTGAACCAGGTTCTGTAGTCAGTGTGACAGCTGAAATGTTTGAAACTTCATCTCCTCCAGCAGTGTTGTCTGCACTGTCTGCAGGATCTATTTTAGACTTAGGTGGCCCTCTACGAGATCCTCCGCGAGAAAAACCAGAACTACCTCTGAATCGAGGCCTACGAAATGGTTTTCTGTCTTCTTTATTTCGTTGGTTTTGTTTTTTTTCTGGTTCATTTTCCTAAACAATAAAATTGCAAAATTATCCACGTATCTCAAGAAATATAAAACTAACATAAAATTAAGTACATATTTTTGTATAATAAAACACCACACTTGCACAAACTACATATTACATTTACTTTGTAATAATACTACCTTTTTCAATCAAGGTATTCAAAATAAGTTTGTCTTTGGGCCAAACTGGCCAGATTTGGTAAGTTCAACTGGTTTAAACCCTATGCTTCCTATTCTTCACTATTATTATTCTATGTGTTTGCACCCTATTAACATAATGGTTGGGAATATGACCTATCAACCTATCATTCACAAAACACTTGGTACTTGTACAATAATAAAGTTGGGAATCTTGAATTATGCCCTGTTCACTAAAATCTAAGTTTTCTTAAGAAACAAATTACTTCCATTTGTCTTTGAATAAGCTGAGTACTTTACAAAAGCTTTGTAGATAACATGACAAATGCTCAAACCTGGCACCATAAGTCAAGACATTGTATCTGTGGTTGTATGGCATATAGATTGACAAAACACTGAACAGTACACAGAAACAAAATACAAGTCAAAACACGTATAGGTGTGCAGGTAATTTTCTGTCATTAAAATGTTTTGAAAATATGCTTAAAATATAAATAAATCATGACACATCAATTGATAAATATTAGCATCAGAGAATTCAAAACACATACCTTGATCAGCTGGGTAAGGTTTCAATCTTACAAACAAACTGTGCTCAGTAATGTTTTACTGTTTACTTATTGGTTTAAAAATAAATCTTCCAACTTTATGCTTTTTAATTTCAAGCAATTTAAAATATTTATTTTTCCTACATTAGGCAGTAATTTTTAATTATTTCCATGGTTATAACTAATATTTGGTGTTCGTTTTTTGTTTTATGCTCAAGCATATGCATATCTAGGCTAAGTAATTTTAAGTGTGGCTATTTTACTATTGACAGAACACCAATTTTATATATTCTAATATAAACTACAACTGACGAATGATTTGTTTTCAATAGGTCTACATTTATGATGATCAACATAAATAATATGCTTGCATTTGTATTTTTGGAACTTCTCTCACAAATTTTCCAATAAAATGCTACAAGTCTCATTTTTAGAAAGGCTTTTGTCTGAGAAGTTTGAATTACGTATTTCCTTTCCCAATCACAATCATTTTACCTGTTTTTTTGCCAAATTATGTTGTTTAATATAATGCAAAAAAGGCAAGTATTATATTAAATACAATTGGTAGGGACTTCCTCAACCTATTTAGGTCTAAAATATGCTGATACAGTTCATTTAAAACCATACACTTATTACATTGTGAACAAGCATTCAGATGAATGTTTTTATTACAACTTTATATTTACTTTGAAATAATTTAGTTTCAGTTTATTTCCTACACTGCTATAAATACCTTCCAGCTACTTTTTTTTTTTTTTAATAAGGTAAGGAATTAAACCTTTATTTTTGTTTCAACTCAAAACCATCTCATTCAGTAAACACTCTTAACTGCCTCACAACTTGCACTATTATACATATCACTTACTTAAGATGTAATTTTATTACATAAATAATCTATGGAAGTTTGACTGACTGCACAAAATTTTTCAAATAGACTAAGATTCATCTCTATAACACCATGCTCAAGATAGTATGGCTTAAACACAGTGTATAAAAATGCTAAAGAAAATTCAAGCAAAGGTCATGAAAACTATCTCGGATGTTTTGCAGGTCTCAGTTACTAACCTTATAATATTACAACATATTTTTTTTCCAATTCTATTTTTTGTGTACTTTATTGTTTCAGAAATTCTGTGAATTCATTATCAATCAAAAGTACAATACTAAATCTAGCTTTAATACAAAGCTTTCTAATGAACTATTACATCCTCTAAATGAAAAATTGATACAAAACTGAAAAATGTTAAGTGTGACAACATTATATTCATGAGGAAAACAAACTTAAATACCTTCAAATCACCACCACTCTGACTACCTTCTGTGTCACTACGAACTTGCCGAGGTCTTCTGTTGTAAGAATTTCGTGAATAAAAACGACGAGGACGCCTGTTTGAGTACTGGCCTTGTTCCTGTCCATGTTGTGGACTTCCCCCTCCACTGCTATCTTCATCAGTGTCGTGTTTTTCCTTTGAAAAGAACAAACCTTATTAAAGTCTGGCAATAATTACAGGAAGTTTATGAAATCTACAGTAATAATGGAGTGTGATTATAAGGGTTTAAAAAAAAACTTATTGTCCTTATCACTTTATGATTTGGTGTTTGTAATACACATTTAACAAAAAGGTCTAAATGCATCACTTGTAGTTTTAAATTTTTATTTATACTGATGTTAAAATAATTGTGGCACATACTTCTAGTTGAATTTACAATTAGTTCATACAAACACGCTGTTGTGATATCACATCTGTAATCTATCAAGATAGTTTAACAATAAACCAGTAAACTTTGTTACTACATTTTACTTTGGATCTCTATACACTATTTCTTAATGTTATTAAAAACCGTTTTTTTTTTCTTACATATATTTTATTTCTTCTCTTCTCTGAACTAATATCAGCATTTGAAATTAACTCGTATGATAAATCTCCCCTTTGGTTTAACTATCAGATGTTATAATAGTATTAAATATTATTAAAAAACAACAAAACTACTTCACGTTTGCACTTAACAATAAAAATACAAAACAGGAAAAATTAGATATTTTGAAAACATGACAATGTGATTCTTTAGTCTTTCACAAACAAAATAATTAACACAAATTCTTTCACAAACAAACATTTCACAGGTCTATATTTACAGATCTAATGTCCGACTTTAAAATGTGAATGAAAAAATTATGAAAACAACTTGATTAAAAAAAGTTTAATTTGGAGTTGGTCATTGTGTCTGAAAACTACAGATCAACATGATAATAATGTGTGTCTGTTATAACAACTTGCACCATTTACCAGTATGGGTAGGTCGTTATCACATATTATTGGTCATTTGTACATTAAAAATATAATGACTAACTTTCTCAACATGGGGTTAATCAAACTGACCTCTTAAATGTGCACTCATTAAGTTTCCTTACAATAACTTTTAATGCACTAAGAATATTTTCACAAAACTTGGCAGACTTAATAAACATGTTTGTACATGAAAACAATCAGTTTCAATTAAATATTTTTACTAAAGAATTGGTTCATAGTTTGTTTTTTCATCTAAGTGCAAAGTGAATTTGCACATAAGATTAAAAACTTAAAATTTAATTTGCGTAACCTACAAAACCTCCTAAATAAATATAAAACTTAGTTCTTATCACCTCTACCTTAACAACTAATTTGATTCTTCTGCTAGTAAACATCTTCAAACTATAACAAAAAGTTGTACAATCAGAACAAGTAAGCAGCGATGCCCTCTTTATTATTGGTCACAAAATATCAAAGTACTTATGAGTTTGAACTGCTAAACACTTCATATTTATTATAATGTTGATAACTGAAAAAGAAATCTGCTGAAAATAATACAACAAATCACCATTTTGTGTGTCATGAGATTGGTCATGTGACATTGTAATATGATACTCAAAAGCAATAAAACTGAAGTACACTGACTTGTCACCTCTTCTGAAAACATTATATGTAACTTAACAGTTAAGTTCATGTGTCTTTGTATTTACAATGACAATTCCCCACAGTAATAAGATTGCACTTTGAATCTGAGTGTTTATGATAGGATCAATAGACAATCCAACAAGTAATACAGGAATTTAATCACTGGTCATCCTTTTGTTATACCAATTGGTATAACCTAAATATCAGATTAAAAACATTAATTGTAAGTTACTAAAACATTATGATGTGCAGTGCGTGATGCCTGGGCACAAGGTTAAAGGAGTACTTTAGTCTAAAAACGTGATTGTTATGGCTTTGGTCCACTTTTACCAAACTACTTTTTTTTGTATGCAAGTTTTCTAAAAACACTAACTTGCCTCGTTAAGCTGTTCCTGTCTATTTCCATGTGGAGGACCTCGAGGTCGACGAAAGTAACGTGGATAATAACGCTGCCTTCGTCTCCTGCGTTCGGGTTCATAGATTTCCTTACCTTCGTTTTTCTGTTCTTGACTCCCAGTAGAACGACTCTACAATATATTTTTTTCTAGGTTTATATTGACTGAAAAAAATTAAATCAATAATTTCCTATTCACAAAATTATATTTCACCCTTTCACTTACAGATCATTTACTATTATTTCAAAGAAATTTAGAGCATTTTATTTGTGAATAGTTGTATCTAACCTTCCCACAAATAACTGAAGACAGTGAAAGGCAGCATGAGCTGGTATTGTGGGTTCACACACTAACTCTTAATCCATAACTGATTTTCCTTAATTGCTGGTTTGCTTGGGATCTAGATTTTGAGTGATAGACAGAATATCCCCATTGAGTTTGGCTGCTATAGCTACAGACTATTTCTTACAAGTTTTACTGATAACTATAACTCATTATTGGAAAACTAATTTGGTTTTTTAGTTTTTACATTTGTGATTTATATTAATTTCACTATTGTTTAACAGTGATAGTCAAGAGAAAAATATCATCTACTCCATATTTGTTAAATATAATGGATATACTTCATCAAATATTAATATAATATACAAGAGATTGGTCATATTTTATGATGTAAGCAATTATGATATATTACTTTAAAACATTCTCTTAACATGTTAACTGCTGTAATCATCTACAGCAAATGCTAAGTTTTAGTGCAATACTGTTGTCTTCAATTTAAACAATAGCAATAATTAATCTAGAACATCAGAACTAAAACAAGATATTTATTAAAGCTATGGGAAAACTGCTAGGTAGTAGACTACTGAAGTCAATGTCCAACAACACAACTTCTTTACACATATTCAAAAATTTTATATTTAGAGAGAGTGAAATGCACTACCCTAGGAGGCCTTCTTCCAAATCCACGTCGTCTAAGAAATCGTCCATAGAACCATCTCCTCCTATCAGGAGCATATTTGCTTCCTTCCACTGGTGCACCTTCTGGTCCAGTGACATTAGCAGCTTCATTCCCCTACATGAAAAAAAACAAAAAACTTTTCTTCACTTGTGCATTTTGTAAACAAACAAGAATTAACAAAAGATTCAGTTATATTCAGAAAATAGTTCCAAATAATGAAATCTGGCTAAACATTTTAATGCATGTGTGATTCAGAAAATATTTCATTAAAACAGGCAAATACTTTATTAAAATAACAGAATTAAAATCAATCAGTAGTAATAAAAATTCAATGTATAATAAATGATTAGAAAACTCTTTGCATCATAAGTGTAGTCTCTGAAATATAAACAAACTATTAAAGGCCAGATACAAACTGACACTACCAAAACATTGTCATCTAATATGATACAATGCTATTATGAAAGTTCAGGTCACATAATCACCTTACAAAATGTCACTTTCTACAGTAGTGGTTTTTTTGTGTGTGTTTTTTTAAACAGTGTGTTAAGGCTTTACTTGTAACAATTGCCTCACAGTAGAAATCTGGCATTCTTTTAATTGGTTATCAAACGTGCTGTTACTTGCAAGGTTTGTGTGCGTCATGGAAACCATTTAACACATGAAACAATATTTAAAATTTTAACTAGTTTTTCAAATGGTGCTTGGAAATTGTATGAATTGAATGATTGCTTTTTGTTGCTCTGGATTTATTAAATAAATTAAATAATGACATGTATTAACATTTTATATTAAATATACTGAATTATTTAACTGAAAACAAAATAAACTTTTGACTTAAATCCTGAGAACTTCAGTTATGGGAGCACTGACAAAAGATCAATCACTTACAAACAGTAAATGCTAGATGGCTTCTATAACTAAGCTTTTATACCAAGTATCTTAAAACACAGTAGCATTACACTTAACTACAAGCACATACTACAACACATGCTAACTTTTAGTAATATTTATAAGCTGTAAAAAATCTTTACAACAAAAAGTTGTGACATGCTTTAAGATATGATGAAAACACAACTAAAAATGTAAGTTACTTTATAAATACATATTCAGAAACTACTGAAAATTCAAAAGTGCAAAATACAAAGTAGTTACAAATAAAGCATTTGAGAAGGTAAGGTTAAAATGAAATTATTTCAATTCTTGCATTCAACATGTGCTATCTATTCATGTATCATAACTTCATAAAGTTCACTAAAATCTGTATAAATTGATTTTACAAAATAGATTCTTTAACATTAAATGAAAACAATAATTTAAGGTTACAGTCACAGTTATCACTTGCCTTTTCTCCCTCTACAACGTCAAATTCCACAGTTTCTCCATCACCTACACTTCGTAGGATTTTTTTGGGGTTGTTCTTAACGATGGCAGTCTAGAAAATTAAAATCCACAAAACTTTATATTTATTACAGTAAGAAAGTGATTTTCTAATGAGAAAAATTACAATGCTGTCAGTAAAATATTTCATTTTATTCTTAAAATCAATGCTCTAAGTAGCCAATATGCAAAACATTACAATCTGAACATCTCAGTGATGTCGAGAAACCCACTTGTTGAGAACTTTTATATGCAAAAACGGCTGTTCTGGGCCCAGAAAACACTTCAAATAGAAGAGCGAACAACGTTTCGACCTTCTTCGGTCATCGTTCGAGAAGTGTAAGTTTTTTGTGTTTTTTCTCAGTGTATTTGTACTTACCTGTTTCCATTATGTCTGAACAAGCATACAGTACACCACCATTAACAGTACACGCTCACACGATTGTTAAGAAACTAAGAAATTTAAACCTACGTATCATTAATAGAAGAAATGACATCAACTTTATTCAACAATGTAAACGTGAACCTGACGATGACCGAAGAAGGTCGAAACATTGTTCGCTCTTCTATTTGAAGTGTTTTCTGGGCCCAGAACAGCTGTTTTTGCATATAAAAATCTGAACATCTGAAACAAATTACAATGTTACAGATTTCTTTGCAATATACATAGCTAGTAAGTTGAAATTAAAACCTTATTACTGTTCCAGTTAAAAGGTGGCCTGGCATGGCCAAGCGTGTTAAGGCATGCAACTCGTAATCTGAGGGTCGTGGGTTCGCATCCCCGTCGTGCCAAACATGCTCGCCCTTTCAGCATGATGATGTGACGGTCAACCCCACTATTCATTTGTAAAAGAGTAGCCCAAGAATTGGCAGTGGGTGGTGATAACTAGCTGCCTTCCCTCTCGTCTTACACTGCTAAATTAGGGACGGCTAACACAGATAGCCCTTTAGTAGCTTTGTGCAAAATTAAAAAAAAAAAAAAATCTAGTTAAAAGAATACATCTTAACCCTCATTTGGAATAAAGCCTTACACTGTATACACAGTAGATTTTAATAAAATGCAAAAGTTACAACATTACTTTTTAAGTCATGTTTACATAATGCAACATAAAATATGTTCCACTGCTTCAAACATTCATAAAAAATGTATATTAGAGGCATACAATCAAAAGCAACAGGAAAGTTTTAACAAGTAGCATATTTGTCTTTCTTTATGCAAAAAGTGTTGTTACAATAATAAAACTAATGTTATCCAACTAGACTGGTAATTACTTAGTACTTATTGCATTTTAAAGTTTGTAAAATTATAAAAATTAATAAAAGTATATATTTTGACTGCCTGAATAATATCTATACAAATAAAAAATTATCCAACCATTCTTTACACAAACTAATGTCAGAGTTACTATTATATACATGTAAAAACAATTTTATTTTCATGAATATAACCTGCTACTCTTGGACCAGAAATATAACAATGTAAATTATAAAATAAACACAAAAGAAGAGAACAATCGTTAAAGTCACACTTCAATTATGTTAATGAAGCAAGGAAAGTTTAAGCTAGATCCAATCATCTTAAATAATATAAAAGTAATAATGCAGTGTAACTTCCTTCAAAATATATACCATGAGTCAATCCAGTTTTGAGGAAGAAAATACTCGAAAAACACTGCTACAATTACTGCACTGTTACAAGTTATACATTTCATATAATATACTTATGAAGTAAGTAATGATAGCTCTATTATAGAATTATAACTGGAAATTTCTGAGGACAAACTTCTCTTAAAAATGTTTTAAATGCATCTCACCTGGTGGACAAAGATGTCTTCATTTGTATCCACCCTGTTAATTTAAAAATAATTGTTTAATTTTCTTTTACGAATTACAAAAACTTTAGTTTTTATTCAATCCTAGAGGAACAGTATTTATTCAATATTCTGTATTACTGTGGTACAAGATATATTTGCAAAATATGACCCAAGCTTTCTGTACAATTCTACACAGCTTTTCAACAATATTCATCACAATCGAGACAAACAACGCACATATACTAAAACAAATCAATGTCTATACTCAATTTAATTAAAAGTTGTTAAAATAAAAACATTTCATACATGAATATTTGCAACACAAATAACTTTGCAGTCTCTATCTTTGCATGTATACATAGAACCTAAACTCAGTCATTAAACAGTGTTCACAATTGTGTAATTCTTTCCTAAAAACTTAAAATGCTGGAATATTTAGTTACATAATTACAAGGCAAGTCTAGAAAAGTTTCCCAAATACACAAATTTCTTTAATATATTTCTGTTACTTGAACACCATCACTTCACTAATACCATTAAAAACAGTTCTCACAATACTGAACCTTTCAATAATAAATATACATGAGGGTTGAATAAATTAAATATGAAGCTAATATATGAACATAAAAGCAAATATTAAATAGCTTGAAAATATCTGTAATAACTCAAACTATTTGAAGTCATGAAATTTATGAAAAGCTTTGGACAGTTACTAAACTGTGTATGTTAAGATAATAAAACAATGCAAGTTTATCCTGCCATAATGATATAGTTTTGCATGTGACAAATTTCACTTCATTCTCGACTGTTAGATAACATTAAGCTAAAGAACAATTAGAATATAAATACAAAAACTAAGTTTTTATATTAAAAACTATTCAATATAAAATGTTTATACATGAATACAAGTAAGAGTTTATAAGTTATATTTTGTCTTAACTAACTGTGGTTTTAAATAAGTATTATAAAAGTTGATGATATACAAATACACAGAATATTTCATGTTATGAAACAAATACCTTCTACCCATGGAACAGAAATGAAATCATAATATATAACAAATCAAACAATTAGTGATAATTTAACACTTCAATAATTTTCATAAATTAATACCACTCATAAAGCTGAATAAAAATAAATAAAATACTAAATTAAATATTCTCTGATGAAGACTTGAAAGACAAACCTATAATTTGGCTAATATTAAAAATTAGAACTAAAACCATATGGTTATAGTTAAAGCACATTTATCCTTACTCTTCAAGATAAATTTAAAAGCAAACACTGCGAGTAGATATATCGTTACAAGTTTAATTTTGGTTTTATAATTATTCTTTTACACCAAATACTTTCTGAAAATTCAGTGTGTGTGTGTGTGTGTGTGTGTGTGTGTGTGTGTTCGTTCAACTAGGTACTCACTCATGTCTCAAAATTTAAGAGTTGTAGTTTAGCATTTCAAATTAATGCCTTCTTCTAAACAAGTATCTTGACTTTAATATTGTACTGTATGTTACACAGAACTAAAATGGTTTTACACTCGGAATATGTGCATGTTCTAGAGTAATTCCTATACGATGAATATGAAAATATCCATTTTTCTCAGTCATGTACAGATTTTTCAGAAAATACACATACAAGAAGGTTCACTGGTTTAGTACAGCAATACTGCTGATATAAATGTGCTATTCACAATGGTAACATATATATTCTGTTTCTATTGCTCGTTAAGTTCACCAAAAGGAAATGTATAAAAATCTCAAACTTATTAATAAAATAAGGTCAATACAAAAACCATGGTTGGTCACTTTGTGGAGACCTAAAAGTTATTTCTATATTGTTGGGTCAAGATTTTCAGTTATACAACATCCCCATATTTTTGGGGGGTTTAGTTTTTTTTAAATGGGACACTAGAGCACAAAATCAGCATTGGATGAAGTAATGGCCACACAATCAACCAGATACAGGGATCAAAAAACATTGAACAAGAAGTTTGGTTGATACAAAGAAAATCCTATTACCTCCACTTACATAAAAGTGGCTTGACAAAACAGTTTGTAAAGACTTTAGACAAACGTGACAACTGTTTCAAGTATGTACAAAGATAATTCTAGCTTTTAGAAACAAAACTTAAAGAAGGGATTTTTGTTGGGCTTCACACTGGGATATTGACTTTGGATTGAAGAGTTTGTTAAAGCAATGAGGAAAGTTGAAACAGATGTGTGGATTGCCTTCAAAAACAACTGACAAATTTTTGGGAAACAAGCAGGACCCAAATTATGAAAATACTACCAATAATATGCTCAATAAATTCAAAGAGTTGGGTCTTAACATGAGCTTGAAAGTTAATTTCTTACACTCAAGTATTGATTATTTCTTCGAAAATCTTAATGCCACCAAATGAAGAACAAGTGGAAAAGTTTTATCCAGATATCAGTGAAATGGACAGGACATATCAGAAAAGATGGAACATCAATATGGCTGATTACTGCTTGCAATTTAAACAAGATGTTTCAAATACCATACATAAAATACCACAATATGTAGTTTGGAGACTGAAACACATTTCACAAGTGTTCTTCCCTTTTTTTCTTTCAATCTGTAGTTTTTTTAATAAACAATAAATTTACCTTGGTAAACAAAATAATTTGTTTCTGAGTAAAACTTTTTATTCCTAATTTGTAAAAACAAAATTGGTGATAAATGAATATTTACTAAATTTGTATTGCTGAATTGTGGAAAATCAGTCATTAAAACCAAAACAACTTTTACAAAGTTTAAATCTGTAGGCCTGTTTTATTTACACTAACCTGTTTATAAAACCATATCCATTCTTTACATTGAACCATTTCACAGTTCCAGAAACCCGAGTAGCTGAAAAAGATCACAAAATTGTTTCTAATCTGCACAACAAAGTTTAAAAATAAAATACAATAATTTTAAGATGCATCTCATTTACAAATAACAATGGGAAAATATAGTAGATTTAAATAAAAAGTATCAAAATTAAATGTCTAGTAAAAATGAGGTAAACATTAAAGTGTAATTCATACATATACACACACACAGCTCATTAACACACTCAATGTGGTCTTAATCATTCGACCAACTAAGTGCCCTCTTTCTACTAATTTATACACAGATTTCATACTTACACTCAACACATGCAGAGGTTTTGAAATACTGACAGTTTTTCAGATAACAATATAAATACTTCACACATTATATAACATTTTAGAAGTATTTTTGATAAACTCAAATAAGGATTTGTTAATGAATATACACCCTTGTGCAAATTAATTGAAACAAGACTGAAAATTATGATTTTTTCAATTTTTTGCATTTCTGAGAATCCAAATATTACTCACAAATTAATACATGACATGACCACCTTTATTTTACAGTAGATCCTTAATCCACTTTGACATCAAGTACACAAGTTCACTGCAATCTTTACCAATTTTTGGATCACGGTACCACACCTCAATTATGGCCTCAATTAGCTTATCTTTTGTAATACAGTCTTTTCTCCAAAGTCTTTCTTTACAAATTTTCCAAAGATTTTCAATAGGATTTAAATCTGAAGAGTTTCCAGACCAGTCCAGCACCTTTATTCGCTTTGTTGTCATAAAATTTTTCCAAGTTTTGACTTGTGGCAGAGAGCCAAATAAACCAGATCTTGCTGGAAAATGCCAGATCCATCTGGAAATCTCTTTTTCAATTTTGGAACGACTCTCCTCTTCAGAACTTTGATGTACTGTGGTCCTTGCATCATACCTTCTACGATACTCAAGCCTCCAACACCACAGTAGATGAAAAAGCCCAAAAACATCTTCTTCAAGGGATGGTTTATGAACTGATTAATGTGAGATTCTCAAAGTTTCTCACCTGGAGATCTGCAAACATGCAGACTTCTTTGACCCTGTATGAAGAAATGAGTCTTGTCACTGAATAACACCTTCCTCCATTGTTTTTGCATCCAGTTCTTGTATTTCAGACCCCAATGATATCGTTTTTTCTTCATTGAGTTGGCAAGTTGTTTTTTGACTGGTCTCCTTGCCTTTATAATGCACTTTTTAAATGAATGTACTGCAAAACACAGCTAATGACACTATCTGTGTGAAAAAAATGACTATTAAAGGAAATTGGCAGGTGCAGCAAGTCTACACCAGCCACCATGCTGAAAATACTGTAAGTTGACCATTTGTTTCAATTAATTTGCACAAGGGTGTATATTATTTGTTTTGAATAGTCTGTACTAGATGATTATGTTAAGATTATAAATATTTATGATCTCAAATTTACCTCAAATTTCAAAGTTTCTCTTCTCTGTAAAACTTTATATTTAAAACTTTCACTATTTAGCTAAAAACAGGATTGGTAAATTTGACCAACCTTGTAAACACTAAAAACATTAAGTTATTCTTTATTTATTAGATGGCTTTTAAATTGTCGCATGAAACTACATTTGTTTATCCAAAGTAACTCTAAGTTTGTAATGATACACATATCTTTAAAATTGAAGTTTCTTATTTTATTGCACATTGAAGTATGTCTGACCACTATTAAAGCCATTACAAATCTTAATCATTCTCGGCTTGTTATGCTCAAACTACATTTCCCCTGTGCTGCTTGTATGCTCACTTCACGCCTCAAAGCAGCAAGGCTATCTATGCCAAATGTCCAGTAAAAAAGTAAAAATAAATTAAATGTAGTAAAATACATAAAAGGGAATAAAGGTGAAACAAAACATCATTGAAAAACAGAAAAAGTATAAAATCAATGTTGACAACTAGACTACAATGTTAAGAGAGAAAGCAGAGAAAGAGAAGTTGTAAAAGACTTTCTCTAGAAAAATGGTAATGATCATAACCCACCAGGAAGACTAACAAGTACAAGAGCCACCATCAGTCACCTGAAGTTGACCTTTCCAGTCCTGGTTCTGGGTTATGTTGTCATGACAGACATTATCAAAAGGTAAACTAAGGAAAATGTTGAAAAACATATGGCAAAATCGAAATAAAAATTAGCCAAATGTCCTGTAAAAAGGTAAAGTAAATGTAGTAAAATTTGTAAAAGGAAACAAAGGTTTAAAACAAAACAGCAATTAAAACATAAAATGGCATAAAACCAATGCTGACATCAGGTCAACAAAGTTGTAAAGGAAATTCTGTAGCAGAATGGTTATGATCATAACCCACCAGGAAGATTAATAGGTAACTAAAAGAACCACCGTCAATCACATGAAGTTGGTCTTTCCAGTCCTGGTTCTGGGTTGTGTCATTATGGCCAATACTAAAATGTAAAGGAATAAAAGTGTGAAATGATATGCAACAAAAGTGTAATAATTAGTCACCCGAAGTGACTAATATTAAAAATTAGAATTAAAACAATAAAGTGGCTGGAGAACCTTTCTGTTTATGACCACGTCATTTTTCCTTACTGTCCTTATTCGAAGGAGGTCTATCGACCTCCATGGATCCTGCCCTGGAACAACTGGGTAGGTCTTTGTTGTTGAAAGGGATTCCAGTGACTGAGGATGCAAACAAATGATTGTTTTGCATTGTGGAGTTGGAGAAAAAGATGTATCAGAAGAAATGCCTGTCATTGAAACCGAAGGATGTTGATCTTGAGAATTGTTGGACTGTAGAAGAACAAAGATGGAAATTGAAGTCGATTCAACCTTTTTAACCATGGAGGTCAAAAGGCTCTTCATTTGTTTTCAAAATGATTCTCTTGGAGGTACAGAGATCTGTCTGCACTCCTACTGTAGTTGTGGAATGAAGTGCAGCATATGTCCGAGATAGAGTAGCAGACAGCAATTTCCAAGCCTCAGGATAACTAATGTTATGAATCATTTTCAAACGCTGCACCTCTTTTTCCTCCAACCATTTGGGGAAAGAATGAAAGTAGGAAGGGTGGGAACCATTGCAGTTGACACAATGTGGGTCCATGTGACACTCATAGGCATCGTGGTCCTCAGTACCACAACGAGCACATGTCAGGAAACCACGACAATACGTCTTTGAGTGGCCAAACCTTTGCTGTACCTGCAAATTAGATAAGTTGCCTCGATGGTGACAGGTGTACATGGTGATGTAAATGTCAAAACGAGGATGTTTGTCGGCAGTGTAACTCCGTCTTTGCAAGCGGAGATGCACCTCACTGCAGAAACTCCTTCAGTGGAGAAACCAGCAAGAATATCTGACTCGGGGACGTTATTCAAATCCTTCTCAACAATAACTCCTTGTGATGAATTCAAGGTAGCATGAGGGGTAACCTCAACAGATACATCCCAAATTGCCTTTGAATTCAAGACAAGTTCACTGTGTTGGGATGTGGATGTTTCAACCAATGTCTCCAGATCGAAGTTTCTTTACTGACTTTGGAGAGCCAGCAAGTCCCTCTAGTCCCTTTTGAATAAAAAAGGGGGACTTTTGCCCTAAAGTTTTTTATGAAAGAGAATGTAATATAAGAAAATGGGATACAGGTGTTACAGATGTTGAAGATTGCTGCTCAGAGTCGTCAAGATGTGGTCCTTTACCTACTGACTGTTTTTTCACTATTTTATTGAACTTTTTTGTTGGAGGATCCATAGGAAAAAAGGAAAATTTTGGTACCCACTGACCCCACCCATCATGGAGCCCCACGAGGCGACGCACTACAATGTCATGCAAGGACACTGCAGCAACTCCAGGGTTTCGTGAGCACCATACCCAAACAACAGCATCAGACAATGTCCACAACACCCCTTGAGACTGGTAACTTGGTTGACTCTAGCCCAAGTGGACCAGCTGAATGACCTAAGAGGGGCCACCTGTCTACAGGAATTCAAGGCCAAAGTGGTGTGTTAGGGTTGGACCCCTCAACCACCAGGATCCTCTCCTCCCCTTCACAGGTCACCAAGCATGGTAAACACATGGGTGGATGTTCAGATCCCAGAGACAAACTGAAAGAACAGAACCTTCCCTGGGAGGTCCCCTCACCATGTTCAGGAATCAACATCAAGGGGCAAGCCTCATGAAACATTTTTACTATGTTATTTATTTTACCTAATATTAACTAACGTAAGAATACCCATATTTTTACATTTTATTTCCTTTTATGACGATAAAGCATAAAAATGAAAAACAAGGAATAAAGTACTAACCCACTCTTCTTTCTTATGGACTTTCAACGACATTTAAGCCTAAATTTTTTAAAAATGATACTGATGCACTCAACTTTAATGCACTAAAAACAAACTTACACATCCAAAAAGTGGAGAAGTTCCACTACCTTCAAAATTTTCTGACTTTCTTACTATGCAACAAGAGTGGTTCCAATTTATTCAAGTTAAAGTTTCTCACTGGAACATTGCTTGTATTCTGGTGAAATTAACTATAATCTTTTTAGAACACATCATTTGATAGATAAAAACTTTAACCTTCTCTAAGTTATGGCTAACCTGTAATTAAATATATGAGAGAAATGTTAAGAAAGGTTGTAAAAAGCAGATGTGGGAAAATGGGTCTAATTTTTCCATTGGTAATTCTATAACCATAGAAAATTGAAGGCCAGAAAGTAATATTTTGTCCTAACAATAACTCTTATAACTCAAGTAATATATGCTTAACTTCTTACTCTTTCATGGGGTGGTGGGAAAAAAGTAAATACCACAAGATGCCGAGAGAAAATGTCATGTGTCTCATACATGGGAAAGTTCAGGTTGTAAAAGATATTTCTTTGTATAATTAGATTTGATTTGTTTTAAATTTTGTGCAAAGCTACTGGAGGGGTATCTGCACTAGCCATCCCTAATTTAGCAGTGTTAGACTAGAAGGAATGCATCTCGTCATACCACCACTAACAATTCTTTGGCTACTATTTTGCTAATGAATAGTGGAATTGACAATCATATTATAATGCCTCCAGAGCCGAAAGAGCAAGCATATTTGGTATGGCAGGGAGCCAAATATGTAACCCTCATAGTGTGAAGAGTGCCTTGACCATCAGTCCATGTGTAGAATTACGAACTTGAAACTTGCATACTATTAAAATATGAATTAGATAAGATTTTATGCTATACTAATTAAAATAGCAAGTAGTTTAACCCTTTTGCTACAGGTGAAAAGTCATTTCATTTGTTGACTTACATTTAAAATTTTATTTTACTGCTATATGATGAAATTTATTCAAGTTTAGTATTCAAACTTTAATATTACATTGAAGTTAATTTAAAAGTATATGTTAAAAGAAAATAAGAAATTATTTTTGCAAGTCGTGTGGTATGTTGAATGTAAAACTGGATGTTTGCAATGTTGAGGTATTAAGTCTATAGCTTTATATGAATTGGGAACTCAAATTACCAATATTAACAAGCTAGAATATACAAGAACCTCATATCTTTATTTTGCAGATATAATTACTAATTTCTGAGATACTAAACAATGTCATTGTAACAAAATAGTTACAATTGATGAATCACATCAACAAAGTTAGTCACAAAAGTGATATTTAATTTTTCCATTATTCTGAAATACAAATCTACAAAATATTTTCAGTCCCACTACCTTGTAATGAAATTCTTCATTCATGAAAAAAATCCACTACATTCCAATTAATATTAACAATGTGAGAAATGTAATGTGACCTCCAATTATTAATTTTTGAAATATACAAATGTCATTCATTGGCACTTCAGATCAAGAAGTGACCTTGATAATGCTAAATATTTTTTTCAATGTGTGTGTGTGTGTGTGTGTGTGTGTGTGTGTGTGTGTGTGTGTGTGTGTGTGTGTGTGTGTGTGTGTGTGTGTGTGTGTGTATCTATTCTTAAGATTATTTGAGGTTATAAGGACAGCTCACATTTACAGTTTATTTTTACATCTGTAAAGTGTTTCTTTCAATTAAAATATGCATTTGATCTTTCTTTTTTTGTACACTTAGCTGTTATTTGTTGTTTCAATCAAGACCGATGGAATTAAAACTGTAATACAGAAATTCCTCAAACTTAGCAAATTCATCTCAAATATTCTTACATCAACAGTTATATTCCGTTTCTCTCAATTACCAGGTTTAATTTCAATACTGTAAAGCACCAGTTCTCAACCTTTATTAACCCAAGGACCCATTTAATTTAAAATATTTGTTGACACCCAAACCTATATGTTTTGAAAAAGATTAGTGTACATGAAAAACTATATTCAAAAGTGTTTCAATTTATAAACTTAATTTAAAAAACCTTGTACAACATTGTACAGCCTTCAACATTTATGAAACTTAAAGCATGGGTCATGGGCCCTCATTCTGAGAAATTCTGCTTACACTAGATCAAATCTCGGTTAAAAAGGAATTTAACCCTACTGCAACAGGTCATAGATCAAAGGTCATAACATCACATATGTTGATCTGCATTCAATGTTTTCACTTTAATTAAAATCACTTTCCACCTGGACCAGTTATAAAACTCAATATTTTGAGTTAATAAACAAACCTTAAATAAAAATACTGTTTTTGTACAAAGGCTTGCAACCTGCACCAAAAGTGTACCAAATTCTTTTAAAGATACACATATTTCATCAAACCCACTGAAAAATGGTTGAAGATAATTCAGTGCTCTTAGTCACGATAAAAAAAAATTAAAACCTAAAACACTAAATAAAAAACTTAATAAATTACTTTCATAACACAAAAATACTTGAAACCTAAGAATATAAGCCACATTTTTCAGTGTTCCTGCTGCTGAATGTCTGCTAATTCTGATTTTAGTTATAAAACAAGTGCTCCTTGTTAAATATCTACATAAAACTATTATTTGTTACCTATTAACATAATGAAATTTAGTGAAAAATTTTTCAATAACTGAAAGAAAGTTAATGTGAAACAATACAAATTCTGACAAGTCAATAATGTTATATCTAATGTCCTAAACATTTTATTTTCCAAGCTTTTTCTTAACAAAGTATTGAAAGAATTAAAAGAAATAATACTTGATGCTGTGAAATAGCTACACTATAAATGAAACATTTTTTATAAAACTATTCAACTTTTCACACATTCATATCCTTAAAAAATTTATTACATACACAGATATACAAGCATTTGAACTGTACAAGTCTGTATAAAATAATCTATTTCAATAAGTTTACAAACTCATCAATCCCAATATTTTGTGCTTCTGAACAATTTTTTTTTTCAATACATACTTAATAACACATCAAATCTAGACCACTAAACACATTTTCTTCTCACCAAAATTAAATCATATCAAAGAACCTTTGAGATTTATGTTTCTGATGTTCATAAATAACCTTTGAAATTATTTAACCATCCCAAAATAAACTATTAAATGTTTTATAGTAATTTGCACTTTCTTTTTAAATATACTCGTTTCCCCTCTCACATCAAATGTGAACAAACAATCAGAAAAAAATGCAAGCTTTGTATTTTACTTTTCATGCTTACCTGATACAATATGAAATTTGCCAAATTTGAGTCATTTGATTCAATCTAAGTCACAATACATTACTAGTTAGTAAATATACCATTTACAGCCAAACCCAGTAATGTTTCACTTATATTACCCTAATGTTTTAACCAAGAATCTGATACTACCAGAGTTCAGCTAAAGTCTGGGTAAAAATATTTACTTTGTGGCATTCAACATGATCAGAAATGGACTTTAAATAAGGAAGTAAAACTTAAAAATGAAAAGTGCACAACAGAGAGTGATAGACTAAACAGTGAAACATATATAATTAAACAATACAAAAAATAAGGTTGGTATCTGTGTGCGTGTTTAACATAAATAATCAATATTACCATAAAAAGCAGTTATTTGTTTCTTGTAAGGTGTCCCTGCAAATCCAGTCCCAAGTATAAAAAAAGTTAAAATTTGTGTTTCTTACAAATTAGTACTACTGTTGAATTAAACTGTCCTAATTGGACAGTAAAATATCATTCAAAATTATAAACTTTTGTATTCTTAACATGTCAGTGTAGTCTGAAGTAAAAAACCCTCAGATACAGTTGAACCAGACAACCACTTCACAATTGCAGCTTGTCTTAACTTCATTTCAGGATAAAAAAACAATCTTAACTTATTTATACGAGTTTTTATAAGGTTTACAAGACGATCATCACATTTATTATGCAATTTTGCGCAATATCTTAATGTTGGAGAAAACTAAACAGTTTTATGATAATGTAAATAATCTCAGACTTCGAAACTTTTACCCTAAACATGAATATTAAGCCTAATCCTATTTACCGCATTTAATTTCTAAATCGAACTTAGGCTTAAGTTACACACAGTCAAAACGAAAAGCCTAGCTGTTGTTTACTTTTTTAAAATTTACCAAGTACTTTCTTGACTTTTTCAGTCCTTGGTTTATCAACTTCTTTCTTTTCGGGTTCTGACATGATTTTGATGATGGAATTACTTTAAAAGAGTTAAAAAAAACTCTCCCAACCTCCGTCCACTTTCTCTGATGTTATCCCTCCTTTTCACTTTGTTCTTTTATCGCTCACTGTCGAACGCTGGAGAACGCGTGCACAATTAGCAACATCTCAATTGGTTATTGAAAAGTGACGCAACTTTTATTATCATTTAAGAGTTTTTGAAAGATAAATACTGTCAATACATAGGTAGTGATATCGTTATTCAAATTTCATTAGAATACACACACATATATGTATTATGTATCCGTGAATGTGTATGTTTTATAGATATATACATACTGATTACGCATGAACTTTAGAATGTAAAAGCTTAGATATTTAGAGATAACGCTAACTGCTTAGTTGGATGAAACTGTGACATTCTGCAGTAACCTTGAACTGATACAAGTTTTATTAACTTATTTTGTGAAATTCGATATTTATAATATAAAACAAGGAGCTTCGTGATGATGAGAAAACCCACTTGAAGAGAATATTCTACATGTAAAAACAGCGAGTATGAGAAGAGAAAGCACTATGTAGAAGAGCGAACAACGTTTCGACCTTCTTCGGTCATTTTACATGTATAAAACATGGAGTTTTTCAAAATAATGTGAAATAATAACAATTACTAATTAAGTTCTGACACCCAGTCTCTACTATACATATTCAAAAAGTAACAGTGAAATTAAGTCTGAGTATTTTGAAATTACTTTAATATTCAAATATAACCGTACTCTTAAACCTTTGGCAATATGAAATTAACTGGAAAATAAATTTAGATTATTATGAGAAATACTTCAGAACGATAAGTGCAGATTTTGTTTAGTGGATAGTCAACGTGGCAAAAGTTTCTTGGGTAAATTTGTATAAACTAATTTTATAAGGATAGTTCAAGTAGCTGATAAGTCTTTTTTTTTCTCTCTCAAATAATGTTAATTTGTTTCAGCGTAAAGCTGCACAATCGGATACCTTTGTTGGGTCCGTCGTGAGGATCATACCCGATACATAACACTTGACGCCATGAAGTTTACCGCGGAGCTAACGGGGTTTTTAACAGTAACGCACTATTCTCGTACGGTTTTCTTCATTTTAAATTATATGATAAAATTAATTCAACATCAGTCCATTTAACAATAACATATTTATTTATTTTCTCTTTTAACGTTTCTACAAGATTGAACACTTGCACTCTATCTTAATCTGTTGTAGACTGACGTCACAAGTGACGTTCAACTCTAAAACTGATGGAATTGATCTTAAATTAACCTATTTGTATAAATTACTCAAACCACTAACATATGACCAAATATTTCACAAAACCACATATAACTGATTCACTCAATAGTTTTCTTGGAAAAGTAACTACAATCGTCTTAACTGTGTCGTATTTATAATCTAGTTTTCAGTGTACGCAAAAATTCTAAAGTGAAATTAAAATACGTAAATCATTATTAAAATCTGCATCTTCCTAGGACTAACAAATAAATTACAGAATTAAAAATATAGCTCACAACAGTATTAAGTTTAGCAGATAAATATAGCATCTACTCATTTTACTTAATACAGTATTTTTATTCAAAAGGTGGTGAACTTTAATATTGATGAAACCACTTGACTGTCTACAACATAGAGCCTTTCAATAAAAATATCAAAGAAAGGTAACCAGATTATACGTAATAGCTAAAAGCCACTGAAATATACATAATTTTAAGTTGATAAAAGGTCATTGTTGTGAAAGTTGTTTTTGTTTTTTTTGCATATCATAACAAAGACACGCCCACCTGATCTGTAAAGTCACATAATGCAAGAATTCCCTTTATCATATATCTCTTAGGAATTACATAAAGCTTAGATATCGAGAATTATTTTATTCTATACCACTGTGCAAAAAAAATGTAGATATGAACACTTAAATTTAATTTTCTTATTTCGGTGATATTTTAAGTACAAGACAATGACACGTGGTAAATGCTGAAAGCTCACAATAAAACTGGTTAAGAGAAAGACAAAACAAAAACATTATTTCTCATTGAAAAACATGTTTGCAACAATAATCTTTGATGACGAGAAAACCCACTTGTAGAGAAAAATATATTTGTCAAAACGGATGGTAGGGTTAGAGTAAACTTCATGTAGAAGAGCGGACGTTTCGACCTTCTTCGGTCATCGTCAGGTTCACACAGAAAGAAAGAGATAACTGACCGATAGCTGACCACATGTTTGAAGAGGGTTGTGTAATTAAGTGTAGGAATGAAGAGAACGTGATTAAATGTTTGATTATATTTATTAATATAGGTATAAAGGTGTTCCTTTAGAGGTAATGTGTACTTTGCCCACCACGGGTTTCCAAATACAATTTCTAATGTTGGTTGTTCACTAACACAGAGCTATGCCACTAGACTGCTTACACCAACCATAATAAAAAAAGAACTTCTATCTTACGTATTTATGAAGCTCAATTTTAAAAGTCCTCCTTATAAATTTTGTTCAGGTTATCCCAATTCCATAATCTGGCCTTGTAAACAACCAATACAAAATCAGAAAACAATAGAAAAAAAACATTATAAGACGATAAAAAAATAAAAGAGGAAAATGTGCTTTCAGTTTTTACTTTAACTTCGAGAGAAGATCAAACACTATAGGCCCAGCATGACCAGGTAGTTAGGGCGCTCGACTCGTAATCTGAGGGTCGCGGTTTGAATCCCCGTCATACCAAACATGCTCACCCTCTCAGCCGTGGAGGCGTGATAATATTACGGTCAATCCCACTATTCGTTGGTAAAAGAGTAGCCCAAGAGTCGGCGGTGTGTGACGATGACTAGCTGCATTCCCTCTAATCTTACATTACTAAGTTAGGGACCACTAGTATAGAAAACCCTGGTGTGACTTTGCACAAAATTAATAAACAAACAAATACACTTATTTTATTGATAACATTTACTCTTGACTAGATAGCTCTATCTTGATGTAAATTTCTAAACTAGTCAGAAACAATCATTTTGATTGAATTAGTAGTATGACTTTTCATAGTACATTACTACACAGTAATATCGTTAAATAAAATTATATGACCTTACCGATTTTTATTTTCACAAGTAGTTATCATTATATAAAGGTGTAAATTTCTTTTTCAATTTTTTTCTTTCAGTTAGAGTTGTAATCTTATGGACGTAATATGTGCGGTTAGTTTGAATTATTTTCAAATTTTAATATAACAAAACGTTTTTGGAACAACAAGGGATCTGCTGTTCCATATCAGCTACCCATCCTCTAAAGCAAATTAAAAGAATTAAAAAAACTCTTATAGCCAGCTTTTATCATTCATACATTAATCAAGCGTTTTCATAAAGTCACTTAAATTTACTGCCTCTTCAACATCTGAAGACAACCCGTTTCAAAGGCCAATCATCCTGTTACAAAAATAAAACTAGTTTGACTGAAGATGACTCCTGCACTGCCAAATGTATACTTGTGTTTCCTAGTACTGATATTCTGATTATTAAATATGAAAAAGAATGCATCAACACTATCAACTCCCTTCACAATCTTAAACAACTCAATTAGATCCCTCTAACACTTATTATTTTTTATACATAAAACAATTTGAGAGATGCCAATCTCTCCTCCTAAGATAATCTCCCGATACCAAACATCATTCGAGTATCCCCTTTTCTGAACTTTTTCCAACAACTCGATGCCTTTCTTAAAAAAAGTAGCGCAAGACTGAACACAATATTCTAAATGTGTCCTAATCAGTGATCTGTAAAGTAAAATTATAACCCCTTTAGACTTGTATTCAATATTTTTGTAGATAAACCCTAAACTCGTTTTTTCCCTACCATTATCAACAGTACACTGCTTAGATAGCTTTAGAGACTGATGAACTATTGCACCAAGATATATTTATTTGATGACATTGTTAAGGTTATTCCGGTCCAAATTATATTTATAATTCAAATTATAATTATTCACATGTATTATCTTGCATTTATTACAATTAAACTCTATCTGCCATTTATTTGGCCAACTCATTAAATGATCAAAATCATTTTGTAAATCAGCAGCGTCTTCTTCACAGCTAGTAATACCCAAGACCTTAATATCAACTGCAAATTTAAGTAATCATTGATTATTCTTTGATCTGTGTCATTCTTCGATAACATATCCTTAAATATATCATTGTAGATGTTTTATACTAATTATTATTATTTAAATGAAGGTAACAATAGAAGACTATATGTTTTAACTTTAATCTTTTATTCATTATTTTGTTAATGTGGAAGTTATAAATAAGACCGGGGCGGATTTTTCTCTGGCGTAATTAACGTTTTGAAGCAAAAATTTTGGGCATGGCCTTGCATGTTAAGGCGTGCGCTTCGTAATCTGAGGGTCGCGGGTTCGCGCCCGACTCGCGCTAAACATGCTCGCCCTCCCAGCCGTGGGGGCGTTATAAAGTGAAGGTCAATCCCACTTTTCGTTGATACAAGAATAACCCAAGAGTTGGCGGTGGATGGTGATGACTAACTGCCTTCCCTCTAGTCTTACACTGTTAAATTAGGGACGGCTAGTACAGATAGCCCTCGAGTAACTTTGTGCGAAATTCCAAAACAAACAAGCAAAAATCCAAACAATAGCAACGTGCGTTAAATAAACATCAAACCAGACCTGTACTTTTATTGTATGTAATAGCCCTTGTTCATTTGTTTTATATGTTGAGGATAAAAAGAAAAAAATCAAACATCAGGATGAGTTCCTCTTGTTTTACTGTAATAAACAACCATTTTAACCGAGTAAAAATGAATTACATAGACGAAATTATTTCAGCAAATTAAAGTTTTTCGTTTGAGAATAACGTATATCATTCATTTACATTGAAATTTGCTTCCCAGTAACTAAGACGAAATGAAACATTTAGCTCTAAGTCTGATTTCTTATTATTAGTAGTAAAATAGACAAGTTTATGTTAAATATTATTGGATTTAATGTAGTAAGGATACTAATTTTACTTTTTTTACATACAAGAGAGAAGAAAACAACAACAACAACCTATTTATATATCTTAATTTAGCGCCACCTGCCATTTCTTTACTAGTGTATGACACGTTTGCTCGTTCAGATATTTCCAGTGAAGAAGTGTTAACAATTTATTTCACCTATCGTCGTCTTTGATATTGGCGCCAGGCGGAGTCACATGTAAGTTTGGTTCTTATTGTTGAAGTAGTCATTGTGATTTTCCTGTTTTTATTACAAACTTAGTAACGATACCTTAAAATGAAATTATAACTTTACACCTGTTTCGTTATGGCTGTGAATTAATATATATTTCAATCTTTTTATTTAGTTATATTTGATAAGATATTAAACATTGTTCTGTTAAGCCTAACTTTGTAGTGTTAGGCCTATACCGCCATATTGGAAGCAGATTCTAAAACCTGACACAATTATATTTTTGCCTCAGGGTTATTTGAAACGTAGTAAGTTACATATCTGGAACAGTTACCAAATGGAAACGATATTAAACAAGATGATTACATCAATTCTGCGCTGCTGAAGAAAACGTTGGGAAATTAAAAAAAGGTTTTTGGGCCAGACAATATATCCCCAAGGGTTTAGAAGGACGTAAAAATTAGTAAAGATTGGATATGTGAGCCACTTACTGCTGTTTTTTTTTTAATGCCAGCCTTTGAATAATAGACAAGTACCGGAAGATGTAACCCCTCTTTCAAAAGGGTTGGAATAATAAAAAGTATCCCGGTAATTATAGTGCCTTTACTTTAACTCGATTGTGAGAAAGGTTTTGGAAGATCTGTTAAATGATGCTTTGCAAAATCATTTAAGAATGTTTAGCATTTTATAGAATAGTTAGTATGGTTTTGCTTAGGGAAAATTTTCCTTTATAAATATTTTAAAATTATTTGAAAAAGTTGCTGCTTGTGTGTAGTAGGGTAAGTGTGTAGATTAGGGGTAACTGGATTTGTAGAAAGCAAGATAGTTCATAAAGGGCTTGTAGAAATGTCTTTATAGGTGTATGGGATAAGTTAGTATACTGGATAGAAGAATGGCTGGGTATAAGAAAGCAGAGGATGGTTACAAATTAAGTTTAGTCAAACTGAATAATTACTGGCAGAAGTATGGTACTTTAAGGGTCTTTCTTAGGAGCTTTGTCCTTTTTGATTTACATAGATGAAGGAATAGTAAAACAATGAAAGTTGCTTTTGATATGAATGTTTTGAATATTGCCAGCTGTGAAGAGGATGCTATGATTTATAAAAAAATTTAGACCATACGAAAATTCCATTTATATTGTTCTGTAATGGACACATTTCTATAATTTAAAGAAGTATCACATCTACCTTTGATAACCAATGCTCCCTATTGTGATTAAGTATAATGTAATTTTATTCTCCTTGACAGTTTTTATTAAACATATGCTTAAAGTACCAAAGATACAAAGGTTTTACCATTAATGTTTTTACAATAACATTATTTGTTTTAATTATGTGAACAGTGGTGTTGATCAGGTTTTGTTCTTGAATGTGTTGAAAAATATTATCTAACAATGAAAGATGTGTTCAGTTAATTTGACTTCCCCGCTAGTACAGCGGTCTGTCTCCGGATTTACAATGCTAAAATCAGGGGTTCGATTCCCTTCGGTGGGCTGAACAGATAGCCCTTTGTGGCTTTGCTATAAGAAAAACACTCAATTTAACTGACATCTGATGTAGTCTTGTTTTTTAAAAACCTGGGGAAAAATCTCATGCTTCATGCTTGTATTTTCAGGTGATTTGTAGTGAATGTAAAGACAATACTGCATATTAAAGTTAATGAATTGTGACCTGCTGAACAGTGTAGTTCTGAACAAATCTGATTGGTGTGCTTGGCACCTCAGTGACTGTGAGGTTAAACCTATTTCTAAACATAACACAAACATCTTTAGTACAGAATACACTGAGCTAAATGGTGTATTCAAAATAACAAATCAATTGACTAATTTACGTAATAAAACACTAGATCTATTTATGCTCTCAACACCTGGTTATGAAGAGAAAATGTCCAATACTTGTGACATTTGCATACACAAATGCTGATGTGTCAGAAGAGACCAAGTGATGACATTCTCCAGATGCCTTTCCATTTGCAGTGCATTAATATTGACACTGACTTCTCTTTTATGCATATAGTGATGCAATTTAAAAAGCTTCCTGTGTGCATATGAATAAGTGGTCCACACTTTACTGCTAATTTTATATTGTGTAATGAAATTCAAAACATGTCCATTGCATGTAAATATAGACTATTTTAATTTTAAAACTTTTAGGATGCTTTATTTTAATAAAATTTATTAAGTAGAAAAAGTTATTTTAAAATGTTTTTAAATACCCTCCAAAGAATGTTACATGGTAGGCATCTGAAACTATAATCTTGATTAGTTGATTAATTTCATAAGTCATGACAGATAAACTTGAATAGTTAAAACAGTTATGCCCTGCAAGTGTATGATGTGGAAAAATACAAAGCTGACTTGCATTTTGTACTTTTCCCAACTGGCAAATTTTATTTTGAGATGTATCCAAAGTTGGTTTTGTTACATAAACCTTTGAGTGACTCCAAATAATGTGAATTCGTTGAAGTAGATGTCTCTTCAAGTAAATTGTTTTTATATTGCTGTCTTTGAAGTTTGAAAATATGACTAGTTTTATCTAAGTGTAATCATTATTAGAAAAATTATTTCTGTTGTGCTGTCTATAAGGTCATTAGCCATAAGTATTGAAGTTTGGTTCTTTGAGAATAATAACTGAAAACAAGTGTACTTCTAATAATCTTGTTCAGCATGTGTTCTTTGTTCATGTAATTCAGGGCTAACCCTGGACTAAATTTTTCTGTAGGCAGGCTATTAGCCAAATGATTGTTTTGGTAGCTAGTTTTAGCCAGATAGGTTTGAACCATATCCAACCCTCCAGCCAATCACATACGATAAGACAGTCAAAGAATAAGTGACAACTAAGTTCTTATAATACATTTTATTTCAATTAATTTATCAAATTTATTATAAAACAACAATTTCATGATTACAATGTTTTTCACACACAAATCATTACAATAACTGTTATTACATGCTTCTAAACAGGGGTCTCTCTAGACTTGCAAACCAGGGAGAAGTTTTGCTCTGATTTTACAAAATTATGGGAAAGTTTACAGTCAATAGCATTCTTTGCTTCAATAATATAATATATAGAAGATGACTTTTCCTTGAGCTTATGAAGGGTGAGGTTTGTTTTGTTTTGGGAGACCATTTCTCCCAAGTCTCTCTAGTGAGAGGTCTGCTAAATAAAATATATATCATCACTCAAACTAAACTTGACAAGTTTCAGTAACATACGTGCTGAAAATCTGAATGCAAATTCATGACAAAATGAAAAAAACATATACATGCCTTGAAGCACGTCATTTTGTTGTGCTTTACTACTCACAGTTACAACTGGTGCCTTTGTTTCAATGATTATATCAGAATATGTCTGTTCTTTTTTGTACTCCAGATCTTAAAAGCATATTAAAATCAAAATTTCCAGTGTTTGGACTATCTATTGACAGACACATGATATTTTCCAGGTTTCTAGTACTCATTGAATTCCTCAGACACGTTTTTATCAAATTCTGTTTACTAAACCCTCTCTCACAATCAGCTGTTGAAACTGGAGCTACCAGCAGTCATTCTGCCAGTTCTGCACTGCAGGAAAGGACTCTGTATTTTACTGTAGAAACTTTTAATGTCTGTTACAGACTTGCTTCAAGTTTCAAAAGTAGATCTAGCAAATTTTGAAAAATGATTTCAATTCTTGTTTTGTTACCTCGTGGCCAAAGGTTGACAAATAATCATTGATTGTGTCAATGTCTGTGTTTTTGAGCAGTAGGTTGAAGAAATTTGTGAGTGAAGTTAAAATAGCTGCATCATCATTATCTGAAAACCTGTCATTCAGACTTCTTATCATATTTTCTGTGAACATATCATGTTTTCTGCCTCAAACCTTTGAACTGCACTGTCTCTTATGGTATGTGCACCAAACTGAAGAGTGTACAGTCCATCTGAACCTGAGGCTCGGCTGGCACCTCGCTCAGAAATTTTAACAGCATTTCATCAGATTTGTTTGTTTCATCTCCTCTAGACACTCAAGAGTTGAAACAAGCAGTGGGTGAACTTAAGAGAAATTAAGATTTCTTCTCTGAAATATTTTTGATAAAATGGCTAATGGCTTTAAACAATCAGCCAAGTAATTTGACACAGAAATTTGAATGAAGTGATGATTTTATACAAGCTAAGAGCTTTACCAGAGGTCTCGTCCATAAATATGGACACAAGGCTGGACTAGTTGGAAAGCAGTGCATCTACTGCACCTTCAAAACTTAACCGCTTGGTGTGAAAGATCTCTTTAAACCTCTTTTCTTCTGTATTGATAATGCTCTGCACTGCAGTCAAAGTTGCCATATTTTTTGGCAACTACTTAAACTTAAAGATGGAATTCATAATGTCCTCGTACTTGACAAGATATGGTGTGCGATACAGTGTGTGGCTAGGACACCTGGTACAAATTGATTTAGTTACTACCCCAGACTTTGACCCAACCATCACAGCAGCACCATCAGAGCTGATACTACATAAATTTTTCACTTCAATACCCTTCTCTGATAACATACTAATTACTTTTGTAAAAATGTTCTAAGCATTAGTTTTGTAAAGTTCACAGATTCCAAGGAAGTGGGTCTGTGGTGTCACTGTACCGAACTAATCCATATCTAGTACACAGATGTAGCTGACAAGGTTCTGCTTTACTGAAATGTCTGTACTTTCATCAAGCATGATGCTGAATTTTCCATTTTTGGCTAGTTTGTTTTTTAATTTTCTCTCAACACTTCTGCCATACAGTCTTGGAAGTCATTAATACTAGTGTTGTGTTCATAGGTAGTATGTTGGTCTATTACCAGATGCTGGAGCTGTGTTGCACCCTGGAATTAACACAAAAATAATAAATACATAAATAATTTGTGGGAGTAGTAATTCTAGAACATGAATCAGTAACAAATTTCATCAAGAACAACCGAGAATTTCCAGCTGATAATCTTTCAACAATGTAAGAACATAGAAACTTTACCATATAAATAATTTGTGAGATTAGTAATTGTGGAACATCAGTAATTATGACAAATTTTCTATTGAGAACAACAAATAAAATCCACTTGTGACAAGAACAGAAAAACTATTGTATACATAATAACTTACCTGCATCATACATAGTCTGTTTAGATCTGGAATTAGGGAACTTGGTAGTTCATGCTTTGCTGCAAAGTAAACATTGTGCATTGCAGCTGTGATGGCAGTCTCACTTTTGTTTGTGGCTGAGACGGTGGCCTTAATCTGGAGACAGCTTGGATGCCTTCATTGCATCTCTGTGGTCTGAAATAAATGATAAAAAATGAATTACCTCATGCATCACAAAATCTTTTTAATGTAATAACACTGCTAAAGTATTAGTAAATAAATTGACATGGGCATATATTTTTATATTTAATTATTTAAAAAGTTTAACTATCCAAATAAGTCTCAACATTTACTCAGTCAATAAATACCTTTTGTTTTCTGATGCTTGGTTAGGTTGTCTTTTTTTCATCACTGCACAACCAGTTGTGAAGGTGTTTGAGTTCTGTATTTTAATGCACAATGTGTAAAACATTTGCTTTGAAGAAGCTTCATATTTGAGCCAGTTAAATTCATTCAACCGTTTTTCTTGGAATGATCATGAACTGTCAGATTCAGATTTGGATTTTTTTGATGGAGGCATTAGACAACTTTTACTGTCTAAGGGGCGTTTGGCCTGCAAAGAAACCATTCTGAGATCTGAAGAATTTGCTGCATATTTGCTCAATTTGTAGAGAATCTTTCCCCTAATTAACATTTAGTTTTTTTTACAAGTACGTGTTTATTATGGGACTAATCCAGTAACTGCTTTTAATTAAACTTACCAGCCAAGCCATGTGCCATTAGATAATGTTATTACACGTGTGAAAGCCATCACAATCTTCGTGGTCGTCCTTTAATTATAGTGCTGCTAATCAACCACATATAAATGAGTTATTCGTGTCAAGCCGTTAGGTTGCTGTTGATTGAACAATTTTTCATACATTTGTCGATCCCGACCTTGACCTTGCATGAATACAGACAGGTTATTGATTTTTATCTGCTTACTGCACCCTTGCATTAAAAAAACAATGCAGTGAACCAGTTTAGCATTTTGTAAACAAACGGTGTTTTGCCAGTATATTTGCCAATTACAATTTTTTTTTGCCAAAAAACAAAAATAATAGCCATTGGTGAATTTGGCAAGCAAAAGCGTGAGCCCTGTAATTTGTAACAGCTACATGTTACAGTAACACATTTTTTCAGAGTAATAACCACCCCATAACTTCAGTATATTAATAGCATACTTGTTGCAATAAATACCAACTAGCATACTGCATATGAACCAAGATTTAAAAAATTTTAGAAAAACATTTCTTAACATAAAGGTGTTAAATCTTGTGTGTTATATATAATTTTAAGAATTGAAGAGAAAAAATGGAAAAGAATGCATAATATGCAAAATGCACTGTCTGCAACATCCAGTGCTGGCTAGGCCTTTTGTTCATTACTGAGGCTCGTCAACCCAGCAGGGATATGACAGATACTGTTGAATTAAATAACTCTAGTGGTAAGAACTTGCATTGTCAGTGAAGTATATAGAAATCTCAAATCATAATAGGATAAGAATTAATGAAATATGAATTTTTTTACTTCAGTTAACTTTAGTTTTATCTTTCCTGTAACTAATTAAGAAATTAGTGTTAATGGAAGAAGACAGTTAACAAATAAGGGTGTATAAAAATGTCAGCCAAATTATATTTACAACATTAAATCTTTATAAGACATTTTGCACAGTTTTAAGCCTCAAGGCTCGTTGTTACGTATTGGAAACTGCGAGATTTGATGTTTGTAAGGATGTTACAAATGTTTAAAGTGTTGCTACGAAATCCAGGTGGTAATCATTTACGTGCTTGTACATTTTCCATGTGGTATTTATATATTTTTCTTAAAAGTCCCGTTCAACAGTTAGAGGTTGGATAAATTTTGAGGTTAGAATTTTTAACATACATTATTTTAAATGTGACCATTTGTAATTTCTGATTACACCAGAAGGTGGTAAGATGGAAGACGATACAATCTATGACAAGGCTAGTGCTGGTGCTTCACAAACTTATCCAGTCCAGTGCTCCTCCTTACGGAAGAACGGTTATGTGATGCTGAAGAGCCGTCCATGTAAAATTATGGAAATGAGTACTTCAAAAACTGGGAAGCATGGTCATGCAAAGGTAAATTTCAGAATTATCATATTCATGTAATTATATTAAGTTTGTTGTTTTTTTCCCCCCAAATGAACTTGAATAAATAATTTTAAATGGATGGTTTTTGTTACTTCATTAACCAATTCATATAATGCTGTACATTCTTTGGTAGATTGTTTGGGCAGAGTACTCACAATGAAAGTTTGTAGAATGAACAACAACTGCCTGTTGTGGAGACACAAGTGTAGAGGACAGCATTTTGAAAGACTTTTATCCTTGAAAGCCTTTCGAAACGTCATCCTCTACACTTGTGTCTTCACAACAGGCAATTGTTGTCCATTCTACAGAGTTTCATCATATTGTATATATCTGTTATTTTTATAAATTAAAGAACATTATTTTATTGTCAGTACCAAAATAGTTTTTCTTTGGTTTCTCACTTTTTAATATTATAATTTGAAGCTTAAGTTGAGTCATGTTAAATGTGTTAATTTTGTTACAGTTAGAAATGCACGAGTTTGAAGGAGCGTTTGTGTATGTCCATTTTTTTATATAATTTGTAGTGACAGTTTTGTGTGTCGATGATAAATTACTGTAAAAAAATTTGTGAATATATATTCTTATTTTCAGGTTCATCTTGTGGGTATAGACATTTTCACTAATAAGAAGTACGAGGACTTGTGTCCGTCAACCCACAATATTGATGTGCCTAATGTGAACCGCAGTGACTTCCAGGTATTTAATCTATTCATTAGCATTGGTTGCTCTTATTTGCTAATGTGTAAAATACTTTGAAGAATTTTCAACTGTTTTTTTTTTTCTTGAGTTATGAAAATATTTTATAGAAATGTTGGAAAAGTTCAATTGTTTTATTAAGTCATTAGTGAAGTCTAATTTTGGTAGTCTGTAATGGTTCAGTACATCTCCACAATGAGTCATAATTTTAAGTAAGACTGTGGTGGAACAAATCTGGTGGACTTAACATGTACTAAAACTTCCTATTAGAATTTCCTTTTTTTAGTAAATAAATTGCTCGATTTCTCAACTTTAAGTGATATTTTTTATTAACCTTCACGATTATTTTAACAGCTTATTGACATCAGTGACGATAATTATGTTACTCTGATGGACGACAAAGGCGAGACTCGTGATGATCTGAAGATTCCAGATGGTGAGCTGGGACAGAAAATAAGGGAAGATTTTGGAAAAGATGAGGCAATTGTTATTGTGAGTGAAAATAGTTTTTCATTATTTCATTGAAATTGTTAGGTACAGGTACTTGTTCATTAACTGTTTTAAAAGTAAGATGTTTTTGAAAGCTACAATTATAAGTATCTTATGGTTTTGGAAAGCTAAACATACCATCTTATTTGATGCTTTTGGTTCAAAGAAATGTAACCATTAACCGTATTAATACCAAATGTCATAAACATGTTGCTATGTTTTTTAGAGTTACATTCAAAATTGTAATTAAACAACTCAATCATTGTATGTTAGTGAGCTTGACATTTAGTGTTGATTTTATTTAAAATATATGTGTGTACTGAAAGTATTAATTTCAGAAGAGAACATATGAATGTAATTTTAATGTTCACTTCTCTGTCTTTGTGTATTTGGATCTGTATTGCCAGTTTTACGGTTTTGTGCTTGTATGATTTCCTGAGTATCAACCTAATTAGAAACAAGCTCTTTAGAGACTGACAGTACACTCAGAATATTCAAATGTCAGTTCTCTCTTGTATTGCTTTCGTATTATTTTTAACGAATAGAAAAAGCAACTTTTTATCTAAAATATTTCTTCTTTGACACCTCTAAGTCAATTTTTATTGTCAGTTTCATTGTTCATTTCGTGTTTTTCTGCTTCAAGTAGCTATTGGAGTTTTGTTGATCTATTTGTGGCTTCCATAAAGTTTTAGTTAAAATGCTATTGACTCATTACATTATATCGTAGTGCCTGGTATATATGTGTTCTAAAATCGATATTTAAATATGAAATTGTATCAAGAAACTAATATTGTGGAAGTATGCTTTCAAACATAACTTACTAAAATAGTCTTCAATCCACATATAAGCACAATATTTGTTTATGTAATTTTATTTTTTATTGGTATATACTTCATAACAAAAGTGATTTACTTGTAAAATTTAAACTGTAGCTCAGATTAAAAAGAGAAATTTCATAAGAGCAGCATGATCTATGTGATTAGTAACCCGATTGATTGCACACACTGAGTTTTTTTTGCTGAAGCTAAATCTTTATCATGTACTTATGATAAGGGTCTAACAGCATTGTAAAATAATAATTAAAAACAAGGAGATGTGAAATGGTTAGTTAGACTGGTTTGATAAATAACTGTTACAATCTGGAATCATTCTTTTTTTATAAAGTATTGATTATATTTGTTTTAAATTTTTCTTTGGTTTTGATAAAATTGATTAATAATGTTTTTGTTTTTATTTTAAATCTTTTACTCAGACTGACTTGAGAAAATTCATAGTTAAAGTATGTATAGTTCCATGCACTTTCAAAGTGGATGAAAACTGGCATGTTTTGTATGGAAAGTTAACTTGTGTGCTTTGTAATTTGCTGAGAATTATAGTTGACTTGTAAAGTAAATTTATATAAATGGTTTTCTGAATTTGGATTATTTTATTTTTCTAAGGTCAAGTAAAATATTTAACTTTTGTGTGTTTATATTTTTAGTAAGCAATTCCTATTGTAGCATTGCTATTAATATTGAAAAGAGTTAAGCTGTTATGCATTGGGCATTATTTTGTGTATGTTTACTGTGGCTACAATTTATCTTAAGTAGGTTTTTGATGTGGCTTTGTGTTGAATTGAATTGTGGTAGGTGTGTCCTCTACAAGTTGTAATAATTATCATGTCTGTATATGTGATGTATTGGAAATAATTATGAAAACAGTGAGTAGTACTGCCATTCTTGGTGATTGCAACCTGTTTTATGGAAATGAATTGTCACATGTTGATAAAGTGTGCTTTGACTGGTTATTTTTCCCATAAAAAATGTCACAAAAGTATAAAGCCTTTAAAAGTGTGGGTAGATGTACATTGTTTAGTGGTAATTGTGTGAATTTATAAATGGCTTTCAGGAATAATATATCGCATAAGCATGTGGAAATGAAAGATTCCATGTTTCAGTGGGAGCTTCACACCAGGTTTGCAAGGGTGCATGAAGCTTGAACTGTTATTAATAGTCGTAGTTGAGACAGTTAAAGAGAGAGCTCTGAAAGTCACGTTAGACAGCAGGTTCTTCACAAGGTAGTTGATGATTGAGTATGCATTTTGCCAGTGACCTTACTTTAAATACAGTTTTGATTAATACTTTAACATTAGTAAGGTAGACACTAGTGTCCAGTGATTGCATTGTAAGTGGAACTACTTAAACAGTTGTTGAAATGAAGTAAGAAAATCAAAAGATTGATATAGGCACTGGACGATAAAAGTTAGTGATATGTGATTTGTAAAAAAATAGAAGTTCTAACTGGTTGCCAACAGTTTGTTCAACAGGTGAATGGGAGTAGTGGTTTCAGTATATAACATACAGAGTAAATGAAAGTATGAACTATTTTGACAGTATTCACTTGTGTGTCGTAGCTGTATTACTAAGTTTTTCTCTTATTGCTCAAGAACTTCATCAAATGATTATTAATATTATAATGGATTTGGTGATCTCTGTAGTTAAATTTTTGCAAGTGATGACTGCTGTAGTGAAAGATACCACTAAGAGTTTGCATCTTGTTTGACATCTTTAATTTTTTAGTAAAGAAAACTGCTTTATGTCTTGTTACTACGAAGACCCATGCGCGAACAAATATTTAAAAATACATTTTGATTAGTCTTTAGGTATTTTAGTGTATTGAAAAGCTGTGTAACTGTACACTGAGTTATAAGTTTGTAATTTAGTGTTTTTTGGGCATAACTATCTTAAATAACTGTTGATTCTTATTTTATTACAAGTTACTGCTCTTACAGTAATGGTAAAACCTTTCATTTACTGGTGTGATTATTCTCAAGCACACAAGTTGTTGTGGTAAAGAAAGGTTTTGCTATTTAAATTAATATTTGAATTTTAGAATTAATCAGGCTGTATCAATCTGCTTGAACAAGAAAATGACCAACTGTAAGAAATAGAGAATGTTCAAAATATTTGCATAAGACTGGCAGTGTGTGAGGGTGTTAATGGTTAAAAATATATGTAGGTGTATGTGGAAATTTGTTAATTGTGGGATTGGTTGGTTTTATTGATGAAAAGCTTCTATGATTTTTCTTTCGTTCAGTGTCAGATTCGTGTTTTAGTACTGTGATGTTCCATTCACACACCGTTTATTTTTACTTATGCCTGCAGACTTGGGAAAGGGTGTTTGGTGTTTTTTTAACTTGATCTTGAAGTTAAATCTTGTGTTAACTAGGTAAAAGGCTGGACACCTGTTAAAAATTTGATTTCTGGTTGGGTGGTTTTGTTTAATATAGTTTTCTTAATGTGTATTTAATTTTCATTCTGGGGTGAAAACAAATCTCAGCATTATATTGAAAGTTGTATTTATCTCTGGTCATTTTGAAATTTTTAACAGAAATGCACTATTTTCTGTATATGGAATAATGCCAGTGATGTGGTTTCCTCTCTATAGTGGAGTGTCTTTTCTCTGTGTTTTTTAAATGTATGTAACTATAGTAAGGAATTGATTTACATTTGATAAAGAATTAACTGTGTAATTTAGTTGTCTTATGTGGTGTGTGTCTAATTCAGGAGATTTTTTAGAGTGCTTAGCTTTTGGTGGATTACTCAATTAGATAAGTAGTTTATGTAATTTTCACTGTATGTGTATTTTCTATTAATTTTAGTGGTAAATATCAGGGATTTTTTTGATGTTTAGTATTTAAAAATGTTAATGCAAGTTTTTGTTTTGCCATTGTGAAGAAATTTTGTCTGTTCATCTTGACAAGTACAGCCGTAAAAATATGACGTATCTAAATCAAAGTGCATGTTTACTGTAAAAACTGAGACTTGTAATAATGTAATACTTAATCAGTAAGTAAATTTACATTGTTCTTCCTTGTAGGTGACAGTACTGTCTGCTGTCGGTGAAGAAGCCATAATTGCTAGCAAGAATGCTACTAATTGAATTCAGTTAGTAAAATCAGTGGGCTGTAGGGAAGAAGGAATTATGTTGCAAAGGTTAATGATGTATTGAATTTCTGTTAGGTTATCTTGGAAATGTGGTATTTTGATATCATGTGATCAGAAGAAGAAAAAAAATATATTGTAGATGTAAATAAGTTTGCTTCTTGTGAGAATGGTATATTTTCATTCTAATATTAAAACAAGGAATCAAATCTTCAAACACACAGTATTCTTTCTATTTCTCAAACAGGGTCTGCTCTATATATAAATTTTTGAATAATGCTATTATAATGGAAACAAGTTAAAAAAAAAAAAGGAAATTGTGTCCAATTTCAGAACATTCAATATGATTCCTTATTCAGTTTCATCCCAAATGTAAACAGATGAAAAAGTTTAACACTAGATATTTATGTACAAATATAAATCTATCATGTTATGAAATATATATTTTTTAATTATCATGCCGTCAGATTAAATTAGAAAACAAAGAACATTGTTATGAGTTGCAGTGTCTATTGGGTTTATTTTGTACCATATTAATAGGGTATTAAAAAAAATTTGAAGGATGGTTTACTGCAGCTGTGCTTTTGAGCTTGGATAAATTAGGAACTGTTTAAAAGACTGCACATTTTTTGACCATATGCAAGGTACATTGAGAGCAAAATACCATTTATATATAACTGTCAACTCTCAAACAATTAACTCTTTTGTACATCTGCTCATGTAGTCAAGTTTTCTTTTCATAAGAATGTATAAATATTATTTTAGTCCCCTGTTAAAGTAATCTGCTCACCTAAAAGGATTTTTCAGTGTAAAGTTGTACATATTTTCTGCATTATAAATGTAATAAAATTTGTTTAGTACCATTATTTTAAAGTCAGTATTCACTGCTGTATGGAAGTAAATATCGATTCCTTACAGAATAAAAGTAGGGGTTTTCCCCCCACTTATTGATGTAATTAAAAGCTCATTCCTCTAAACAAGTGAGAATACTTTGAAGCTTTTCATAAGTTTTGCAAATTTTTAAGTATTTCCATAATCAAGTAAAATCTTTGTTTTACTTGGTTCTGGTTGATTTAATTTGTAGAAGACTGATGACAATTTCATTGCCAAACTAGACTGTATAAAACTTGGTACACAACTGATGTGGTTTGTAAATAAATATTTTAATTTTTCACTGCAAATACTCTTTTTGTGGTACAGGGTATGTAGGAATGAGTTCCTGAAGCAAGGTTCCAGACTGCATTATAAAGTGATTGCTTCAAATAAACTTTTTAACATTTCAAAATACAGTTGTGATTTAGGGAGTAATTGAATTCAAGTTTTTTATCATTAAAATTTGTGGGAAAAGAACGTATTTGCTAGGTAATATGCAAAATAATGGATTTGGAATGTCAAAAAAAAAACTTTTTAAAAGGTCTTACTAAAACCAGAAATTAGTATTTAAATAAAAACTTAGAAATTGTTTTGCAAAATGGTTGATTTTGTATGCAACTTGGTCAGTTTTCACAACGGTCTTTAATTGCATTTGTTTTCAAAAATGTCAGATTTTACATGTGGTTATAACATTAACAGCTATTTATTTCATTCAGTCAAGTTTTGTATCTTAAAATAGAAGTTGCTTATTTTGATTGGAGAAAGTAATATAGCTGTAGTTTGGTATTTAATGTAAAGTTTTGACATTCACATGACTGGTTAATAGCTTGTATAATCATCTAAGTCTAGATTTTAATTAAGACACATAATTGTTGATTTTTTTTGTCCTGCATCCTGGGTATATTCATGATGTTTGTATGACAGGGGTAGGAATTTCATTACTTTCCTTGTTAGAAAGGCTGGTGTATCTTTTTCATTTTGAGCTAGAGGTTATTAACAGGATATTTACTAATAGTTATAATAATGGACTTCAGTGTAGGTTAGTGCCAATAATGATCATTTAGAATCAGTTCAACATATATTTTTAAGGTCATGAGGTAAAACATAAGAGCTTCACAAAATACAAAGTTAATTTTTTAATGACATTAATATCAGAGAAATTTAATTTTGAAAGTTGTGCAATTTTTTTCTTCTCAACAAAATGTTCTACAATTCGAATGTTTTTGTTTTTTTTTCAATGGTGGGAGTATGATGTTAGTAAATGGTAACTATTAGATAAAATGAAATGTTTCTGTAATTATTTTTTGTGAAATACTTAATTTTTGGATGGTTTTATAATGTAGTAATACTTCAACTGGGTTTTATTGTTGATAATGTGACTTTATTGACAGATCAAATAATACATGATCTGTTTTAAAATTAAGTTTTTTGTTATAAACTATTTATTTGTCTTGTAGTTGGTAAATGATAGTTATTATATTACTCCCTTTTAAATTCTTCAATTGCATTCCTTATTAACAGCAGTCAATGTTTTATATTTGAGTTATAAATGTGTATAAGTATTAGGGTAGTTTTATCCACAAAAATATAACAAGGAAAATGAAATGTACTAACTAGTGTACTGGACCACAATCACCGACTCCCATCTAGGTGATACTAAAAATTTGGTTTGTTGCTGCTAGCCATTTTTTAATGTATATTTGAGTAGCTCATGCAATTAGTTATAAATCCATCCCCTCAATGCGTGTATGAAGGAAAACCCCATAAACATACTAATTTGAATTTCCAAAAGATCTGGTTTGAGCAATAAACTCACCATGTTATTGCAGCAGACCTTCAAGTGAAGTTACGAGTTTCCTCGTCTTGGTACTCAAATGCTGAACTAATGATCTGAAGAACTCTTATTTTGACTAATTATGAATTATGGTGTTCCAAGTTACAATTTCATATAGTCAGAGAAGATTTATATTAAGAGGCACAATTTTTTATCACTGGTTAAATTATTTTCGACTTGTGAAAATGATCACATCAGTGATTGCAATATTGTACCTGTTCTAAAAACAGATCACTTTGTTTTGTGAAGAGTATCGTAAGTAATGTTGTAAATGTGTTGTTGATTACTGAGAATGGTGAATATGGTTTAAAAAATGTTAATAAATGTTTCATTTTTATTGGTTCCAGTTCTATTTAAATCATTTTCTACGCACACGTATTTCAACTTGCATGATAAATATTGGATGAGAAAACTCTTAGACACAAAAATTATGGTTCATGATGGAAGTTCAGACTTCTACAACTTACTTGGAATATGTTTTCTCAGTCCTGTCTTGAATGTATAAAATTCAAATTTGTAGGGTCTAGTTTAAAATGTATTAGTTTTGACATTAGGCTAAAGTCTTCACGCTACTGGTGTTTTCTAGATAACACTATTGTGTTAATGAAAGTCCACACAGGTTTTGAACTGACATCCGTGAGTTTAACTTGTTGATAAATTATACATTAAGTAATTTTTATGCACAACAAAATATTACCATCATTTACTTTTTTACTTTAAATGTGCAAAACAGGTTTGTTTTGAACATCTCAATAAATACACGGATGTTTTGAAGTTAAGTAATGAACTCCCATCTTTAAAATCCAACTTGCAATGCTAAAATCAGAGTTTCGATTTCCCTCGTTGGCCTCAGCAGATAGCCAGATGTGGCTTTAGTCAACGAAAATACACACACACCATCTTTAGAGGGATAACAAAATTCCTTCAGTTGTTTAACATAAAAAATATTCCATCAAATTGCTTTAATTTATAGTATTTATGAATCTTTCGTTGGTTATTATTGTCTGAAAAATGTTACACTTCTTAAACATAGTGTAAAAATTACAATTTTGAATACATGTAAAATTTTTACTTAATAAAGTTGAAATATTACACAGTTGCTTAAACCAATGTTATAAGATTATTTTTCTTACTTGAAAAAATAATTTCCTCGGTTTAGTCAATTCAGTATAGGAATACTATAACTATATAAAAGGAGTAAGTTTCAGAATGCTTAAAATCAATCCTTGTAGACCTTGGCCTTACACTGCTTTTAAAGAATACAGACCTACTCCATTGTGGGTTTCAGTGTGTAGTTCAGAACCTTTTTGCTAGAAGAGCTGGTAATAAGCAAAAATCTTGCTTATATGTTTAATAAAATATTCCTACTGTGGATAATCCATATTTTTCTCACCTTACCGAGTTGTATAACGCAACCTAGGATATCTTTACTCATTCTGATTTATTGTAGCAACTAAACTTTATGTTCAATCTGAACACGCTTCTGGTGATTTTGAATGTTTCTTCAAAACAGTTTTGTTGACTGTTTATTTTCACACGGGTTGTATTGTTTATTCCAAATTTTTCTCAGTTGTGAAGTAATGATTGGGTTGTTTATTCATTTTCGTGTTTCTCTCTCTCTCTCTCTGTGTGTGTATATATATATATATATATATGATAGAAATAAAGACATTTTATATAAGTAAACACCCGAGTTACAGCAGTAAAGGTCTGGTCCTTTTTCGAACAGAACACTCATCCTTCTAAAAATTATTGTGGCAGTTTCCTTTGTTCCATCCTTTTTCAGATATTTAATTTTGGAATCTTGTATTTTAAATAACGGAGAAATAAATACAAAGAGACTGGAAATATCTGATTTTTTTTTTTTTTAAAGTTTTACAAGCTTTTCTTACTTTGAAAGCAAATGAAATGGTGATGATGAATAATGTACAGATAGAAATACATGTATATACAAATTATACAGATGTCAATTTAACACTGATAACTTGACCATTTGTTCAACTAAAAGTAACAAAAACATGGTTATGCTGTATTCACATGCTACTTAAGTCAAATTATATTACTCCAATGCCTGTACAATTTGCAATAAAAACTTACTTGAGAGGGAAAAAAAAATTACTGTTTTCTCCTATGCTAACAGAAATAGTTTAAACAAAAGAAATTTAAAAGCTGTACAAAACCAATAGTAATAGCTTATAACAAGTGGATGTGAACTGAAACCCTATCAAAGTTACCACAAATATCTTGACATGTATGTATATATATACTGCCATTAATTGTAATATGCCTTTACATTTACAATGTCTCCCAGAACCTTCCTAGTGAAGATACACATAATATACACAAAGTTGTTCTGTCCAGATTGCACCTGGGTTTGAACCTTGGTATTTTCTATTTTTCTGCACTTGGTCCTAGTTAAATGCAAGTTATGTGCTTATATTAAACTTCCCTGAAATTAACTTACGTACACAAATGAAATGTGTAATTTTGTTTTTTACATTAATCTGATAATATTTACACTGTACATTATCCTACTATATAATCAGCCTCTGAATTTTGCAAACAAATTCTTTGCTTGGACGATTTCTTCCTCTCTATCTCTTGTCTTGGTTTTATGGTTTTACTAACACTTGGAAATTTAGTTATATACAGATGATGCATAAAACTGTGCAATACAATCTAACCAAACTTCTAAGGTTTAGATACTGATAAAAATCCTGCACTGCAAGCTAGTCGGTCATGGCAGTGAGCTGACGTGAAGTTTACTGTTTGACAGTCAGACAAAAATGAGCAATAGGTAAGCACCAGTGACAGTGTTGTTTCAAGCATGTACTTCTGGACTCTGTACAAAGTACATTATTAATCAACATCAGTAACTCCTGTACAAATCAGAATAAAACCAATTTTGTCTTTAGTTTCAAAAGAATTTTCTCTTTCAAAGTGCAAATGTTGGAGGAATCTTGACGTTTATATAACAATTCAGCAAATTTGGTTCAATGGCATAAAGCCTGCATTCTTATGATTAAACATGTAGATAATTTTATGGTGAAACTTGGAATATAGGTCAATAGTTGAACAACCCACCATACGTCCGTCGTCTACAGTAAGACTACCTCTCTCACTTGTCCACGGTTACACAGTTGCAATGATTACCAAGAGATGAGCAATGTCGCTCACACTATGGAGCAAGTCTGGAGCAATACGTGCCATATTTTCATTAGAGAAATCACAGGATGGGAAGATGTGAATCACATAGGCAGCCTAAAATAGGAAAGTTATAATTTTATATTTATCCAATATTTATTAGCTACAACATCAGTCTTCTATGCAACTGAATTTTATCAAAAGTAAAATTGGTCATTTATGACCAGGAAATTACAAGTTAAATATATATATAACAGTGTTTAATAATAGGAGAGTGAATTTTTTCAAATAAGAGAAATTCCACCATCAGAGAAAGAGGCCTAACTCTGCAAGATGTTATGTGAAAACAAAGTATTTTGAAAGTATCATAAGCAATAGCCACTGTTGATCAACAAAAGAATCAATTATTCTTTTTTCTAACTAAAGGTACAAGTTAATGGTAATAACAGAAAAACTAATAAAATCAAATGTTTGTTTTTAGAACAAAAGTCACACTGGAATATCTGCTATGTCCACTGTAGGGAATTAACTCTGGATGTTAGCAATGCAAGTCAGTCATCTTACCTCTGTTCCACTGAAAATTTTCAAACCCTGAAAGCTAAAGGTCATGTTCTTAAATACTGTATGCAAGAAACTCGGAGTAAAATTATTGACTGCAAGTCTAAATATAATTACCTGCTGGGAGCCTGGAGCTGCAGCATTAACAATACCAGCAGCCTGTTTGAGTTGGAGGTAACTGATGAAGCCATTGCGAAGATTGTTGGACTGCTGAAGAACATCCATGTGGTCTCGGCCACACGGCAAGGCCAAAAGTATGCAATGTTCTTCTAACATCTGGTAAAAAGAAATGTAATAATAAGTTAATTTCAGTGTTTATAATTTTTCAATGCAGCCTTCTTTACTGGCTATGCACAAGTTTCAATCAAGGAGTATATCATGGTCCTACTGTTGTGTATTACTGCTAAAGTTTCCTGCTCGTTACCACATGTGATAAGATCAATCTGATAACAAAAGTCTTAACTGAAAGTATATTTATTTCAGTTGCTAATTGAAATGTCATTTATTCAGAACTATATATTAAACTCTTACTTCATTATCATGCCACAGAGGTAAATTTCTTTGCTGAACTACTAAACCTAGAGTTTTTAATTTCTTATGTTATAAATGTAGTGGAGCCAAGCAATTACCTCAAATCTAAGGGTTGCAAATTTAAATTCCTTCCACTGGATGTGCTTTACATCCAAAAATTTTGGCTAACCCTTAAATTGATAGAACTAATAGACTACAATCACAAATCCAATTTCTTTTATGCTAATGACTTATAAACATCCCCAAATGTAGAAAGAAAACAAAAATGCATTTAATTTAGAGAAAATTTAGGAAAATGTTTCTAATATTTTAGTACTTAGCACTATATACATTTATATCTGTGTGTGACACATTAATTATTATCAAGAAGTCCCCAAAAAATATTAGCAGAAAAACATACTTGCATCTTCCTAGCAACTCCTTCCAATTGGTTATGTTCTAGTCTCATCCTCTGGGCTATTCTTACTGGAGGAGTACCCCCTTCTGTCATAACGGGCAAAGATGCTTGTGCAATGAGAGGGTTTCCTGAGACAAAGTGCATTTGTACAGCAGCTTGATCATTCTTTAAAGCTAGCAATCCTTGCCACATCACTGGATACCTCTGAGATGGTGAAATAGTTATTTAACTCCAAACATTCATAAGTTTGAAAAAAAATTACTTGTTTTTAACCAAGTTAAATGGAAATTCACACCTTCTTAAAAATTCAAAACAGCAATGTCTAACATCAAAACTTTTGTTCCCTAATAAGTAACACCAGGAAGTGAATGTAAAAAAAAACATGAATAGGAGCATTTAAATGTAGTGCAATAGGGTATGCATAATTCCCGAAAATATACCCAGAATAAAAACTATTAAACTGGAGAAACAAGCAAAACGTTAACTCAACATTGGCTTATGGTGATTAATGTTCAATCTAGTTTTAGGGCATAAAAGTAGTTATGAGTCTTAAAGTCTCAATAATCATAACTGAAAGTGAACCAGTATTTTAAAAATAATCATACCTGCAAAAGAAGGGAATCTCCCTGTGGAGGCACTTGAGTATCATGAGGTGGTGTTTCTAGGTGTATCCGAGGCACCCCTGTAACATGGGACATAGCATGTGCTGAAACAGGAGCCTCTGACCCTGTCTGTGGCATCAGGTGAATACTTGTCTGTCTGAAACTGACATTCTCTCCGCCACAAGAGGAAACTGATGGAGGCCGTGGAGATAAAACTGTACTTCTTGGGGTCAAAGCTGAGATACCACTTGTTACTGATAGTGAAGATGTAGTGGTACTAAGGTTGAGAGATTTGGGGGAAACAGATGGTCCTTGTTGAGTATAATGTCTTAGAGAGACTGGAGTCTTGTTTTGGGAGTCAGTATTTGGGTGACAGACCAGTTGTTTTTGTGAGCAAGAAAGTACATCTCTTGTAAGTGATAAAGCACCAGCAGAGTATGCTCGATCTTGAACTGGCCGACCTTCAAGATGTCCAGAAGTTGCAGCTCCAATTGCAGAGGCTGACTTCTCAGATATACTTCTGATTTTCAATGTATGGTAAGGAATTGTGGAGGACATGTTCTGGTGAGCAGCAGGTGGTTTAATTTCTTTCTCTGCCTCAGATTTGAAGGGCTGTATCAATCTAGAAGAAACTTCTGGTAGTATAAGTTCTTCTACTCTAGATCCAGATAGGTGAGCTGGTGGATGCCTCAGCTGACCAGATATGGGGGAGTCTGTGTTTCTTTCATGGTTTGATATTGATATATGAGGACTTAACTGATGAACTATTTGTTCGTGGTGCCCAGATGGCTGAAGTCCAGGAATGATTGATGTAATGATGTGCTGTTTAGTAACATCTACTGAATTGTGAGGCTGATGTTTTTTATTGTTTTCTAGAACCTTTAGTTCTGTTATATCTTGTTTCAATTTTATTGCCTTGTAGGCAGACAACTTATCATCTTTCCCCTGTTTTGCCTTGCTTTCTGACATAACAGCATGCATCATGAGAGAATCTACTGGTTGTCTAAATCCAGCTGGGACAGGAATTGGAGAGAAACCAAACTGTGGCGTCATGCCCATAGCAACAGCAGCTCTAGCCTGTGCTCGTACTTCTGGGAGTAAAGCTGCATAATGAGGATGAGAGGCAGCATACATGTGAATGTAGGCAGGAAGGTCAGATGGGTGTATATTCACATGGGGATGAGGGGGAGCCATTATTAGAGGAGACTGGTTTGGGTGACGAAGATGGAACCCTTGTGGTACATGTGCTGAATGGAATTCTTGTGCTTGCAAAGAATGCAAGGATGTTACTGGTGGAGTCGGGGTGTGAGGTGGGGTTGGATTACCCACACGTACAGCAATGTCTGCATGCAAAGGTCCACCACAAGGACCGGGAGAGCGTCCAATCTGATTGCTCATCCTTTCTGAAACCTTACTACTTGGTGCACTAACAGAATGCTGAGCTGCTAAGTGCTCCTTTCTTTGTTTTATCAGATGTGGGTTCTGCAAAAGCTCAGCAATTACTCCTCCACTAGAAGTTGATATCATTACTGTTGTACCTGGATGCTATAAAATAGAAGTATACAGTCAGCCAAATTGTGCTACTGTGGAAAGCAACACACTAGTAAAATATGAAACATAACAAAAAAATATTAAAATAATACATTATTATTTATTCTTCTTCAAAACTATACCAGAGAAAATAATCAAAGTTCATTAAAACTGCACACAAAAAAAGGTTCTTTGATAAAATGAGGGTTTACATCATCTGGGTATCTTGTATTGTCTTTTTTTTTTTTTAAATACCAAAGACTGCTTTTGACCCTCTTTAAGAGGATTGATAGGCAATGACAGAAGACATTTCTATATACTTTATAAAACTACAAAATAATGGAAGTAAAGAAGTGTCTGGACTGTCTGCTAAATATTCAAAACACAATGATGGACTGGTTCAGGAATGGACAGTGTGTTATCAAGCTATGCTGTGTCAAATGAGAATCTTACAACTTGTGATGTCAGTTGCTCAAAACCTCTTGGCTTATAATAATAACAATAATGAAATAAAAATACAGTAAATACCTAAAATAATTAAATAATGTCATTCCAAATAATGCTTAGATGTAAGTCCTTCACCCAAAATATATTGAGACTGGGTCATTCCATGTCAAATCATCCAGGGGGCTGCAAGTAACCCCCACAGAATTCCTTGAAAAAAATCACATGTGCTCATTGATCAAGATAATGACAAATTGGCAAAGATTAGATCAATATCTCTAACAGTTTCTGATTTACAGCCCTGTAAAATTTAATTAATTTTGTTTTATTTTTATTTTTATTCAGGCACATTTGGCTGCTTAAAGCTACAAGAGTAATGGTGGTAGAAGGCTGAAATTTGCTACACTTACTGAACAAATCTCACAGAATTAAAAAATGTTTATTTCTCTTAAGATTTTTCAGTGAGTCTGTAAAATCACCTGAAAACCCAAAATTGTAAAAAAACATTGGTTTATTTAATAAGCCATAGCTCTAAGACTTAATAAGATACAAAGCTGAATTTTGTTTTCAAATATCCTATAACATATCAGTTGATAAATCAGCAATTGTTGTGATTAATAGCCCATTAGATCTCCTGTAAGAAAATGTAGTTGCATGCAACTATTTATGAATTAGCTAAAAATAGTCCCACTTCAGGCCACAGTTTGACCATGTCACCAGTTTCAAAATTTCTTCAGTTATTAAAAGAATCTAGCCATTCTTGTACAGTGTAACCAAATGTGTTTGGACAGATTTCTAATGTTTCAGAATAATGTGAAAAAAAAGTCACTGGTCATACAGTATATGATAATTAATTAAATAATTATTGCAGATGTATTGTTCATCTGAAGTTAAACTAATATCAGCTTGATAAAGACAAATACTTCTGGAACTTTTCCCCATTGAGCTTTATTGTATTTATATATTCAGTTGAAGTGAAAATATTCACCAGAAGTGAATTTTTGTGTAACTCATTAATTGAGTAATACTGAAATAATCAGTAGGGTTCTGATTTCCTTCACTGACTGTAGAAATAAGATCTCAACATTCCCAAACAACTTTCTTTTCTTATTTTTATACAAATATGTAATTCAAATAAATCAATTATTTTATTTAGGCTGCCTGTTTATTTATTATTTTTCACAACCTTGATTTTTTTAAAGATCACGTTCAGAGATGTAACAATATATGGTAAAGGCTGATTAGAATATTTCAATGGGATTGATAAATTATCTCAAAATTGTATGGATATATTTGCACACAGTAACACACCTGAATTGAAGGTTTTTGTCAAGTAAACAATGTATGGTCAGAGGATACTTTAAAAAATTATAACCAAAAAGTGGGTTGAACACCATCCTGATTTTTTAATAGATCATATTCAGAGATGTAAGAATATATGGTAGAAATCTGAAAAGGCTGAATAACTGGTGACATGGTCAAAATGTAGCCTGAAGTAGGGCTATTTTTAGCTAAATCATAAAAAGTTGCATGCAACTACATTTTTTTTACAGGAGATCTAACAGACTTTTAATTACAACAATTGCTGATTTATCAACTGATATAAGAAATTAGGAAACAAAATTCAGCTTTATATCACATTAAGTCTTTGAGATATGGCTTATTACACAAACCAATGTTTTTTTACAATTTTGGGTTTTCAGGTGATTTTACAGACTCACTGTGAAAATCCTAAGAGAAATAAACTTGGTTTGAGACCATTTTTGAATTCTGTAAGATTCATTCAGTCAGCGCAGCAATATTTCAGCCTTCTACTACCACTGTCCTTGCAGCTTTAAGCAGCCAAAGTTGCCCAAAAATGAATTCACTAAATTTAAAACAAAATTAACTACATTTTACAGGGCTGTAAATTAGAAACTATTAGAGATATTTATCTAATCTCTAATCTTTGGCAATTTTTCATTACATGGGTAGATGAACACAGGTGAATTTTTTCAAAGCATTCTGAGGGAGTCACCTGGAAAATTTTCCAAAATCTAGATGATTTGACATGGAATTACCTCGCTGTTTTTCATATAATAATGAGGTTTTTTTTAGTTTTAAATTTCATACAGTAGTAATGCCATGGTGGAAACAGCTCAGATTTTAGGTTAAGAAAAACAGGAATACAAAGAAAAACAATTTATGAAAACTAACCACTGATGTTTCATAACCCACTGGAATACCAGGTTGGTGGAAGTAACCGGAACTGTGTTTAGGAGGACAAGGGTATTCTTTATTTTCTAAACTTGTTGCTACAGATAACTCCTTACTGCCTGGAGATGAAATGGGGTATCGGCTCATTTCTTCTGCAACAGAAGTCTGTAGGAGCGGGGTGTTTGAAGCCATTTCTTGAATAATCTTAGATGTTACAACAGAAGGAGTTTGACTGAATTTAGTCAGCACAGTTCCATGGTACACTGACTCTTGTTTTACACTTACTAGAGGCTGGAAATAGACAGTGCTGGTTGTTGTAATGCATGTGCTGGTTCTGACAAGTGAATCAGGCTTCTCTCCTCCAACTTCACTTTTTACAATTCCCTAGAAAAGAAACACATAACACAAAAACTTACCTTATGTCAACCTTGAAAAATATAACACTATATAAACATTGATGAAAGCAACAAGCCTGTAACAATAAGAAACAGCTTTTATAAGAGAAATGTATATATTTTGATTTTTAAGAAAATATGCAATTAATTTATATATCTTATAAATATAAAATACCAACAAATAATCAGGACATTTTAGAAGTTTCTCCTACTTTCAAACCAGTAAAGAAAACCAGTAAACTAAAAGAATAAAAAAAATTTAGCAAGACAAATAAATGCAAGCTTTAAATATAGTTCACTTATTCTGAATGATCGGTTAAAAATGTAGTCTATTTGATATTAGACAATTTCTATTACTTTATTTTAATTTCAAACATTGTATAGTACTATGTACAAGTGTGGGTTTGACAGAGGTTACAATCTTTCAATGCCTTACAGGAATACAGTTCTACAGTCAAACAGAAATTAACTTGTAAGTAGTAAACATGAACTTACTTCAGTTTCACAATCTTTGACAGGGTTATCTACATGGTGATGTGCTGTTGGTGCTTTAGTTTTGAGTACAGATTGATGGCTAGTTAGAGATGCTTGTGAACTGTGCACAGTTGCTGTTGTTGATGACTTGGATGTTCTACGACTTTGAGATGAGGTGACATTTCTGGGAGATGTAGACGATGAAGAGAGAGTGTTTGGTGAACTGAGCATAGGTTGAGCTATCTGAACAAATGGCTGTCCTACAGGGAGGTCTTTTCTTGCTAAAGTTGTAGAGGAGAAAATATCACCATGCTGAGAAGACACAACTGTTGTAGTAGTAAATGAACCTGTAACTGTAATGCAAGGCTGAACCAAATTAGGTGTGGTTTCCAACACTGCTGAGGAAACAACTGTGGTATGTTTTGCAGCCATACTTTCAACTGATGCAAACTCTGATGACTGTGGTTTACTTACTGTAGTGGACGGTGTGGTTTCCAACACTGCTGAGGAAACAACTGTGGTATGTTTTGCAGCCATACTTTCAACTGATGCAAACTCTGATGACTGTGGTTTACTTACTGTAGTGGACACTGGAATTTTTGCAGTTGTTTCTTGAGTTTGCTGGACAATGACTGGTGCAAGGGTAGAAGATAAAGACTTTCCTGGTTTCAGGTTTTTGGGTTCTATCACACCAGACAGTGGAATTGATATGTGGGGCTTTGTTTGCCCAGGTGTACATTTGATGAGGTGTGAATGTTCTGAAGAATTGGTTAATCCTGCTGTTGTGCTAGTAGTGGTTAACTGTGAATTAACAGGGGTCATACTCAAAACTAAAGGTTTGCTAATGGATCTATCATACACATCAGAAGTCTCCCTAATAACACCATTGAGCTCTTCATTCTTGTTGACTGGTGTAAGAAACCCAGTGACTGGATCAATGAGAACAGTTGGACTTGACAGAGAATCGATCTCATCTTCTTTTAGGAGAAGTGAAGAAGTGTTTTCTCTCTTTTTTTCTAATATTTTAACATGTTTCACAGATTCAACCTTTAAGACAGGAAGTGCAGTTAAAGAACTTTCATTTTCACAGGAAACTTCTGAAGGAAATAATGCGTCACTATCTGATTGTTTAACAGTTTGTTCTACTAAATGTTCAGATAAACTCTGAGGTGATACGCCTGTTTCATGACTAGACTCAAGTTTGGATGTTGACCTTGTGATGCGATAGGATCGAAGAAGTGTTTTGGATTCTGGCTTGGATGTTTCAAATTCTGAGCTACTGCCTGGGAAATCCATCAGGTTTGAGATGATACCCTCTGAAACAGGTGTCTTTAATGATCCTGTTGGATGGTCCTTCACAAAGCTATCAGAAATCGTGAACACTGGTTCAGATTTAGCTGTAGGATTCTCTTCTTGCATCTCTTCTATTCTGGGAAGAACTTCACCACTACAATGACGACCATGAGTTCTACGAGTTAATCTGTGACTGACACCTGCGATTTCTGTAGTCTCTTCAAATAATTCTGCACCTTCAAAATGACCTTTAATCACATCTTCAATTACCTCATCCACAGATGTTTTGGAACTTTGTGACTGAAGGTGAACTGCTTTTCTAGTGGATTTACATGGACCTGTGAGAAATGCATCTGATGTTAGTGATGGCAACATTTCTTTCTGCTTTCCAGTGTTGGGACGAGATTTTGTTTCTTCCACACATACATTTTGAGAAGTCTTGAGAACCTCAGCAGTGCCAGAAGAGCTTCCATCATGTCCTTCTTTCTGGTGCAAACGAATGGTGATGGCAATTTTACCATGATGAGCAAGCTCAGTTACATACTCTTTACCACTCATATCTTTGTCTTCAAGATGGGGTGCCTTTTGTTTAACATTATCGGATTTCTTTTCTTTCTCATTTTCATGGCATTTGTGCTCTTGCATCCTTTCCTTGAAACTACACTGAATATCTTTTTCAAATGTTATTTCTTCATCTTCAGAATCCCTGAACTCAAACACATCATAAGCATTGCTATCTACCCTTTGTGACTTCTGGTCTGATGATTTTTCTGAAGTTGAGAGAGACAAAAGGAGTCTGGGTTCTTTGGGTTTACTGTCTTTATTTTCTGACTCCCCACATTTTGTCTCAAGTTTTTCTGAGTTCAAAAAAGATGAAATATGAGGCAATGAGATAAGCAAAGGAGGCTGATGATCTGTAGAACCCCTTTTCTTTCGTCCCTTTCTTTTCTTAGGTTCATCATGTTTCACAATTTCACCTAATGTTTCCATTTGAATAATTTCTGGTTGCTTTTTGATGATTTCGTGACTCTTTTCCTGAGTAGCAGAATCAGAGCTGTGTTCTTGCCAATAGCTTGGATTTGGGTTGGTAGTACATTGAATATTTCTATTACTGACTTCAGAATTAACCATCAAACCTTTGTTCTCACTGGTTGAAATTCTGTTTACATCCTGAGCAGATGACTTAAACTGTGGCTCATTTATAGAACGTTCAATATCAACCAAAGGTTGAACTGGTTCATTAACAAATTCAAATGGTTCTTTGAAGTCTGAGATCACAGTTCTTTTAATCTTATCCACTGATGACAGAGATTCCTGAAATCCCAACAATCTGGTTGTGATAGAATGTGACACTTGTTTGGCTTCTTCCATCTTTGATAAAAATAATGAAGATTCTGAATATTTTCTTCTCTTAAATCGTTTGCCTCTTTTCAGTCTTTTCAATGGTTTTCTGTGTTTTGAATCTACTGTACTACTCAAACATTCCTCAAAAGGAATTTCACTATCATCTTCTTCAGTTGTAGTCTCTTGTGTTTCAGTTAATATATGGTTTGTCTGATGTTCATCTCCTTGACTCTCACGCTCGGTACATTCGGAGTGCAAGTAGTTTATCACCAAATCTGCTTCTGCAGGAATCTTTGACCCAGAGAATAAATCATTTTCAGTTGCAATTTTGTCCTCAGTTAAAGAGAACACTGGTTTTATTATGACATCTTTCTCTTTTGTCTCTAAGTAGCCCCGTTGCAGAGCGTTAGTTTCTTTTTCGGTGGACTTTACAGACTTGTATTCTTTACTGTCATTTTGGCCATCAGCAAAAGCATGACCTGTACTACCATTATCTTTGAGTTCATTTTTCAGAACATCAGCCTGTTGAGATACTGGACAGATACTTTCATGTACTTCTGCTAGATCTGACTTTAGCAGATCTTTTTTATATGTCGATTTTTCCACCAATTTCTCTGGATTGTGCGTTTTAAAATCTTTTTTGTCACTAATGCAGGATGGTATACAATTATATTCTTTATATGAAGGAAATATTTCCACATGTTTGAGTAAGTCTAATTGAGAACATGTAACATTTTGCTTTTCTTTAACCACTACTTCACTAAAGGACTGAGAAGTTTTTTCAACATCAGTTTTATACACGTGTTTAATTTGTGTTTTCTCTTTTTTCTTTCTATGTAATGCTGTTTTAAGCTCAGTTTCCAAAGCATTTTCTGCTTCTGAAAATAAAGATGATTTGTGATTACTCTCATTAATAAATTCTAATGATTGCCATGGTCCTGGATACACATGCTCTTGATTGGAAATGTTGGACGTTCTCACAGAATCAGACTTCTCAGTGTCTTTAGCATGTGACTTTGTTTCTTTAGCTTGCAGATAAGATGGTTGAATGTTTATTTTAGAATGCCTATTATCTAATTCTGGACATGTAAGTTTTTGATTAGATATTCTGGATGTTTCTATAACTTTGGATTTATCATGGTCTTGAATGTGTGACTTCATTTCTGTAGCTTGTTCAATTGAAGACTGCAGGTTGATTCCAGAGTCTCTGTTCTTTAATTCTGGATTCATAAATTCTTGATTAAAAATTATGGATGTTTTCATAACTTCAGACACATCACTATCTTTGACTTGTGGCTTTATTTGTTTAACTTGTGAAACAGATGACTGCAGATTGATCACAGAGTCTCTCTTATTTGATTCTGGATGCATAAATTCTTCATTAGAAATTATGGATGTTTTTACAACTTCAGACACATCACTATTTTCAACTTGTGGCTTCGATTCTCTAACCTGTGGAAGAGATGACTGCAGGTTGATTACAGAATCCCTCTTCTTTGATTCTGGATGCATAGGTTCTTGATTAGAAATTATGGATGTTTCTACACCTTCAGATTTATTAGTATTTTCAACTAGTGGAAGAGATGACTTTAAGTTGACTCCAGAACCTCTGTGGTTAGATTCTGGATTAGAAATTTTGAATGTTTCTACATCTTCAAAGTTATCAGTGCCTTGAATACGTGACTTTGTTTCTTTAGCATGGAGAATAGATGACTGTAAGCTGATTCCAGAAGCTCTGCTGCTTGATTCTGGATGCACTGAAATTTTTGATGTTTCTATAATTTCAAATTCATCAGTGTCTTCAACATATGACTTTGTTTCTTCAGCATGTGGAATAGATGACTGCAGTTTGACTTTAGAGTCTCTGTCACTTGATTCTAGATGCTCAGTTTTTTGATTAAGAGTTTTGAATGTTTCTATAACTTCAAACTTATCAGTGTCTTGAAAATGTGATTTTGTTTCTTGAACTTGTGGAATAGATGACTGCGGGTTGATCTTAGAGTCTCTGTCATTTGATTCACATTTCTGAAAGGAGGTTTCAAAATATCCACATAAAGATTCAACAGATGCTTTAGGAACTTTTATACTACGTAATTCAGGACTGCTTTCTGCTGAGAGAGAATTCTCACTCAGTAAAAGCTTGTCATCCTTATTTGCTGTTTGACAATTATTATGTTTTACGACTAACTTGCTTTTCTCAGTGCTTTCATTTTCTGGTGTAATTTTAGCTTTTGGTTCAATTTTCTCCTCACAAATTCTGGTAGTGAGGTGCAAATCTGAATCCTTTAAGGATGCCAGTTCTTGTAAAACTGGACTAATTTGTTGAGCAAAAAGTTGAGAATCATTATCACCTTTTATTTCTGAGATTTTTAATTTGGGTTCCGAGCTTCTAACAGGAACACCTGAATTGGAGTTTTGGAAAAGGTAACTAAAAGTATGTTCTTCAGGGTGGGGCTGAAGGAGAGAATCTAAAAAATCTGTTTCTTTTTGATGTTCATGAGGTGGAAGTTCGTCTTCATTCATAGCTTGCAAGAGAGCAGACACTGCAAGGTCATCTTCAATTTTCTGTTGTTTGTCTAGTTCCTCCGAAATGCCAATCTTTAAAAATTTGAAATGTGCTTGCTCTGGACATTGCAAAAGAAAAGGTGAAGTTTCTGGATATCTTGGGGAAGAAGGATTAATTTCTATATCAGTATAACAATCTTGGTCTTTCAAAGTTTTACCATTAGATAATTTAGAACCACTGACAGAATTATCACTCATGTTTACAGGATGAAGACAATCATCTGCAAATGGTTTATTAGCCTTCATGTGCCATGAATCAGAGAACAGTTCTTGTTCTAATCTCTGGGTTTCTTTCTCAGCTTCTTCCTCATATTTTCTTTGTTCCTCATGTTTATCGTCTTGTCTATAACATCCATTACTTTCCCCAAAACAGTACGTTCCCTCTGAGTCAGTAGGAGAACCTGCAAGCAATACTTTTTCTAATTTTCTAGCTTCCTCCACAATTTCCTCATCTATCTTCACATCTTCTGATAACCTACTGTCTTCATCTACTAACTCTAAGTTTTCTGCTTGAGATAATTTGTTTTTATCATTTAAAGATGCTTCTTGATCTTTAGATCCATCCTTACTTAGTTTCTTTTTTCTCTCTTTAGCCTGCTTCTTATTTTTCTTCTTGTGTTTTTCACCTTTTGATGAAGCATGTCTTTCTTCACCAGATGACTTTGTTTTGGAATGCTTTTTTTTCTTCATGCCACTTTCATTTGCAGTTGAAGTAAAGGAGGAAATTTCCAATTCGGCTGCAGTCTTGTCTTTAGAAGGTTTATTTATTGGGACTACAAATTTTGAATTTCCTTCAGCAACTTTATATTCATTTCCAATTTCTCTGTGTTCAAAATCAACATTTTCCAGTAGGAGAGGAGGCCCAAGATCTTCTTCCTCAAGAGTTTTGTCTTTCAAATCCAGCTTCACAGAATTATGGCTATTTTTATCTCTATAGATATTTTTGGTTCCTCTTTCATTTGATTTCACACTGTTTTGTTCAATCAGTTTATTTGGTAATTGACCACGATGATTATAGTCTGATTTTATTTTGCTGTCTGAAGATATTTTTGGTCTCAATTGAGGTGGAAATTCTATGTATTCATTTGGGGTACCTGCATATTTATTTATGGCATCAGGTTTGGAGATAGTAAAAATACTTTCTTTCAAATTATCAGCCAAATATTTAGTTTTCTCCCAAGCTTCTTTTACTAAAGTGACTTTCTTCTCTTTCGCTTTAAATGATTTTGGACATTTCTTCTTTTTTTTTGATGATATCTTCTGTTTGTTGTTTTGACCATTATTTGCAGATTTACTGACTTTCTTAGAATTACTATTTTCTTTCTTTGCTACCTTTGAATCCAATTTCTGTTCCACAGCAATAAAAGATGGAGGTTCCTTCTCACAAATACGTTCATTTTTCAGCTTCCCTTTAATTTTTTCTGTGTGCTTTTGATCAGGAAATCCTGTAGAAGTGTCCGAAAAATCTGAATCAGACTTGAGCTCATGACACTGTTTCTTATGGTTTTCTTTTGTTTTAACCTTCTGTAAAAAATGAGATATATCACTAACAGAGAAATCTGAATCAGAATGTGATTCTGGATCTTTTGCATAAATACTTGTTTTATTTTTCTCTTTGGAATCAGGAAAGAATACCTCTTTGTCAGAGTTTTCCAAGTCAAGTTTTGATTCTTTAAAGATACTTACAACTTCATTATATTTTACTTTTTCTTTCGCCATAAAATAAGAAAAACGACTGTCAGAAAATTCTGATTCTGAGTTCATTTCAACAAGATTATCTTTTTTCTTTTTCTTTTTGCAATCTCCATTTTTGGACTTTGGCTTCATTAACCTTTCATCATCTGAAGTTTCAAATTCAGATTTAACAACTTTAGATTTCAAAGATTTTGTAACATTCTGTTTTGATTTAAGTTTGTTTTTTTTGTCTTTCATAAAGAAATAGCTTATAGGTTGTTCATTTTGGAAAACTGAAGTTCCTATGTTAGAATTATTGTTTTTTGTCTTCTTCTTCTTTAATGCTGGTATAACTTTTGAAGAGCTGGTATCTTTATATGTTCCTTCATCTGACTCTGAGAAGAGATCACTACTATTTCCTGTAAATCTTGTACCTCTGCTTGTTTCAAAGTGAAATGCACCCTGAGAACGAGCATCATCAGAGGAAGTTTCCATAAAAAGTTTTCTTTTCTTACTTTGCTTTCCTTTTTTAGATACCTTGGATTTAGATTCTAGGTCAGAAGACATTACACTATGACCATCAGAGTCACTGTCCACGTCCACAGACCTAATCTTATCGTCTTTTTTAATACGACTCCTCTTCAGCTGACCGAATTTATTTTTCAATGTATCTGAAACTGCTTGATCTTTTAAACTTTGATTCTGACTGGAACGAGCTTTAACTTTGTCATACATAGAGAAATAAACAGGTGCTTCTTCTTTCTGAACTATTAATTTTTCTGATTTAGAATCAAATTTCTTTTTCTCACAATGACTTGATGGCTTTCTATTTGCTTTTGTTTTAACTTTATCGACATTCTCTCTTTTCTTATTGGTGTCTTCTAACTTTATGCCATAACTTCTTTCAGAACCTTTAACATCAGAGTTTCTTCTAACTTTGCCTCCAGATTTTGAACGTTCTTTGCTATTCTTTGCCTTGTGTTTTTCATTATCTTTCACTTTCCCAGTATCATATTTTCTTTTAAGTTCCTCTTTCTTAGGAGCAGGTGTTTGAGGTTCTGCTTTTGTAGGTAATGACCTGTATTTTTCTTGAGATTTGGAGCTTTTGTTCTTTTTCTCTATTTTGCATGATGAAGTATATGGTGACAAAGATTTATCATAGTTTCCATCAATGTCTTTAGTATGAGATATATGTTGAATTTTAGGTCTCTTTGATTCAGGTTCACTGACTTTATCTTTTGTTTCAGACTGATGATTTGGTGTCTCTTTAAACTCAGCTTTGGTCTCTGCAATGAATTTCGAAAACTGTTTTGAGTCTGATTCCCAAGAAGGGATTTTCTTGATATTTCCACCCAATTCATCAGCTTGGCATATTTCTTTATCAAAACTATTCTGCATTGGTTCCTCTTCCATGCTTTCAGTGATACTACACAAATCTTTTTGAATGAGATGGTGCTCCTTTTGCTCTGATTGTAAATATTCTTTATGGAAAGTCTGGGTTTCTTTTGATAGAGAAGATTCTTTCTTGATATCTTCATTCAGTATATTATAATCATTGTTCTTACATCCTAATGCAATGTCTTGCTTTGTTGAAATACCTTTCACTGAGCTTTCATTATTTTCAAAAGAAAAATTCCTTAGTTCTGTTGGTTCATTTTTGGTACAGTTCAGAAGATAGTTTCTTTGTGTGGCAACTGCTGTTACAGAAGAGAGGTGATTCATTACATTAGATGGTGAGTTTTCTCTGCTGGTTGATCTGCCAAAACCAACAGGGAAACTGAGTGATTGTTCTTTTTTCACAGTAAGGTGGCTAGTGGAGTCTGAAGTGGTTTCCTCAAAAACTGAAGCAGTGAAGTATTCTTTACTAAGTTTAGTTTCTGGTAGTTCATTTTCACAAACATTTGTAAGAGCTGATGGTAGGGCTGTCTTTGTTGACTCTGGTGTTAACTGTGAAAAACGCACGAAATGACATGGAGGTGATTGGGTGTCATGATTAACTACTACATCATGACTAACTGATGTGATGGTAGTTGTTGCTGTACTAGCCACAGTAGGAGATGTTGTTAGAGAAGGTGAATGTGTACTGCTGGTGACAGTACTGCTGGTTACAGGTAGCTTATTCACACTAAGAGAACTTTGCCCAGTAGCAATGGAAAGATTGTTTAATGGCTGGATTGGACTTGAGAATTCTTTTGCGGCAGCTTTTGTTCTGAAGAAAGGTTTTATTTTTGGAGAGTCATCAAATTTTATTTCTTTTGGTTCGTATTTTTCATTGATGTGCTCCAGTCTTTTTGAATCCTGGTCAAAAATACTAGACTTTGCAAGAAGAGTCTTCATTATTTCTGATGGCTTAGGGGCCATGTAATCAAACTTGGGTCTCTTTTTAATGTTATACTTTTGATAGTCTATAACTGGTGTTACAAAACTTTCCGATGGTGCTTCAGTTTGAACAGTTGAAGCCGATAATGCTGTGAACTTCTCATCGAGGGCTTTAATTCTTTTTTCGAGGCAGTTTGGGGAAGAGATAGGAGAACACTCAAAGTCTGAAATATTTTCTGTACTTTTTTCGATCTTGAGATGCAAAACAGGTACAACAGATTCCTCGATACAGCTATCCGTACTACTCACAGTTGGTCTAGAAACACTAAGAAAGGTATTTATTCCCTCAATCTTTAACTTGTCCTCATTTTCTCGTAAGGGATCTGGACTATCAAGTTGTTCTGTCTTGGCTGTATCTCGAAGAATACGAGGAGTGACAACTTTGCTTCCTAATGCTGAAGATGGAGACTGCCCACTTTTGGGACTATATGCAGGGGCTTTTGGAGAAGTTAATGAATTTGGTGATGTTTTAGGGGATCGTAAAGAAGCAGCAAACTTGGGCAAAGGAAGTGACAATGGGATCATTTCTTTCTTAGTTTGATGTGGTAAAAGTGTTGAGTTATCAGACACTGACTGCAGTCTAGATGAAAACGTTTTTATTAAGTCAATCATCTCTGTTGATGAATGGCAAACTGTAGTGCTGTCACTAGAAGATGAAACTTCATCTTCTTTTAGTCTTGAGTGATACTTGAAAGGAATATTGGTGGAGGAGTCAACAGTAGAACCAACCTCTTCTTCAACAGCAACAAAATTTGTAGTGGGTAGTTCGTGACATTTCTTGGTGGCTGTGTCGACAGCGTGATCCACATGATGCAGTAATGGTCTCCTAATACCATGAAGAATGTTAAGAGAAGAAGTAGATGAAACACTGTGATGCTCAACACACCTACGAGGATCTACAGGCCACTGTGAACCTACCAACTTAACAATTTCAGATAACCCATTACTCTCACTGATTTTTGTATGACATGTCTCTGGTGTTGTATACAAATTTGACTTTCCATCATTGTCACCACCTAGGGAGTCTTTGGTACTGATTTTGATGGATTCCATAGTACCTGAAACATTTGCTTTGACGTTGGTTTGTGACTTTTTTATTTTGAATTGCTGCCCATTGGCTATGGAACAATCAATGTCACTGGACTTTTCTTTATCTTGAATTTGTTCCAGAAGCTCCAATATATTCACATGTTCTTGCTCTGAGTCTCTGATATTTGTAACCTCAGAATTACAAGGTTTTTCTATGGGGTTTACATTTGCAGGTATGATAACAGATTTTAAATATTCAACTGAGTTGTTTCTTTCATTACACAAAATGAATGTCTCTGGTGTCTCACACCTTGTGGAAGAACCAGTATTGTTAACTACTTTACTTTCAGCATCTTCTATAGACTGAATTTTAAAAGAAGACACATCTCTCGTGAGAGGAGGATGGCTCAAAAGTCTGTGCTTTCTTTCTGTATGGCCTGTGAGATCATTCACTGAATTTTCTTCCACACACTCATTACTGTGTATCTTTCTTCTATGGTGTCCAACTTCAATCTTGAAACTATCCACAGAATCGTGAGAGACTTCTGCTAGTAGCAAGGAGGATGTTACAAGAGATTCTTTGAGTTCATTTTTGTTTTTGTCCATTTTATTGTTTTTTTTCTCATCGTAGGTTTCTTTCAACACCCCCTCATTAAAAAAATCATCTGTACTGGGACAATTCGGGGTCTCACTGCTGAGACCCTTTAAATGGTTATTTAACTTTTCCCATGCCTTGGAACATTTCCTTTCTTTAGGGGGAGGAGGACTTTTGCTACTACTGTGAAATATGGAACGTGCTAGAGATTGACTCTGTTGATTCTCCAAATTGCTGGTATTGTTCCATTGTTTACTTTTTTTTCGCTCCAATTTAACATCAGCTTCCAACAGCTTGTTACACTCCTTTTCATCATTTTTTACTCCATCTTCTGAAATTTCCTCTCTTTCACCATATCTATAAATATATATATATATATAATACTTGTATGTTATATTAAATTCAAAGAGATTTAATATCTAAAATTCTTAAATGTTTTTTTCCCAACTGGTAAAACGTTTGTCTTGAAATAGATAAACATATAATAATTTCAAATACTACTTACACAAACTTGGTGTATAAACTGTACATTCAATATGATTTTCAGAACATGCTACATTATTATTTTTTGCTTTTAAAATACCAGTGTAAATGGAGGAATATCAATAGAAATAACAACCACTTTTTTATTGTTTAGTTTCATTTTTTACTTTCAACAACCACTTTGCTTCAAACTAAGAATTTTTTAACACCATGAAAAATGTTACATATAATTCATCACTAATCCACTTTTCGTGTAATTTATTGAGTAGATATACACAAAACTCTACTTTTCTACTGTAAGCTAGATTTCCTCTCCCCCCCCCTTCACTTGTGATGATATAACATATTCTTTCAGGTTGTTGGAAAGTTGATAGACGTATTTTAAATATAAGTACCTATAATAAATTAATTACAAGAATAGCAAAATTGCACACATTTATCTCCAAAACACCAAAAGCCAGAATATCCAGACTGTAATGGAGAAAGAAACTAGAGTGTCATAAGGAAGACTCTTTCAACAGACAGGTAGTAAAGGTAAACCACAACAAATGTATTAAGTTGTTAAGAAGTGTTTGATTAAAATCCAGAACCAGTGTAAAACTCAATGGATTGGACTTGTGAGAGAATCTAATGGAGTATACCAGCCTCATAAGATACTAGACCAATATGAAGATCCCAGAATGAAAGACACTCTTCTGTAAATGGTATCCATTCACCAAAGGAACATTTTAAAAAACAGAGCATACAAAAGAGGGAGAAAAATTGAAACAAAAACAAAAAACTTCTTTGCAATTAAGGCTGGCTGACAAATCTTGCTTTCTACACAATGAATGTAAAGAGGCCTTTAAAAAACATTTGTTTACCATTATCTTAAAGAGAAAAGAGTAAATGTTTCCAAACTGAATAATGACATTAACATAAAACGTGCCAGAGACACAAGGAGACAAACAATGGAAATAACAGCATGAATACACTGATGGTCAAAAAAGACCAACACTTGCTATATCCCTCCATTTTAACTCCTTCCAAAGAAGGTTCACAATGTTCTGTACATCACGTGGAAATTGAATTCTGGGTAAGATGATTTCCCATTCTGTCAGAAACATTCATAATATGAAATTAAATCACTGTTGACAGCATAACTGCAATTTAAGAAGAAACAGCTTTTACTACTGTAAAAATTAAATTTACCTGATTTGAAGCCAGAGGTACTTTTTCATACCAGCATTAGATATTTGAAAATATATTATACTAGATATTACAGGACTAAATTATGTCTAAAGTTACCAATTTCATAAATTCTGTTCTGTTATGTTCTATACAATAAAACTGCATGAACAAAATGACTAAACATAAATATATAAAAAATGCAGAAATTCAAAAGAAGAAACGCACTTGGAAAGATGGCCATCTGCTGCCCTGAAACTTCCTCTGGTGGATAATTTTTCACTTCTAGCCAAGGGACTAGTACTTCGTTCATCCATGTTTCTCTCTCTAGATGGGCTGATACTGTTACCATCTCTTCTTCGTAAAGGACTGTAGCTTCGCTCTCTAATGTTGCTATGCTCCTCACTTCCAAACTCTCTCCGTTCTCGTTGACTGTAACCATACTCTCTGAGTTCTTCTTCGTATGAATCTTCTAAATTACCTTGGTTATAATTCTCTGCAAAGTTCCTGTAATTGAAATAGTTAGAAACCAAAAAGTAATTCATAACAGTTAATAAAGTGACCAAGAAATTGATCCACATTGAAAATGCTTATTTTCTTCCTTATTTTCCAAAAATAGGTTTTTGCTCAGAATGACAGGAAACTAAATCGGTGAAGAAACACTTGGTGCGATCTTCATATAACAAGTCAAAAGCCTTAACCACCTGGCCATACTGGGCAATTTATTCTTAAATATTAATCTTAACATTAACAATGTTAAGATTAAATGGATGAAGAAATACTTCTTACAGTGAGGTGAACAGTGTACAGACAAAATGGGAAAAAAGTGAACTTTGTACCCCCTTCAAAACAACTGATGTATTTTAAAATATGAATGAATACTACGATTAAGTAGTGTATCATAATGATAAAACAATAAACTAACATCCATTAAACCAATGAATATTTCACCAAGGTTAAGTAGTGTATCATAATGATAAAACAATAAACTAACATCCATTAAACCAATGAATATTTCACCAAGGTTAAGTGTTGTATCATAATGATAACACAATAAACTAACATCCATTAAACCACTGAATATTTCACCTTCTTCATCTGCCCATTCATACATTAAATGCTTTGTATGAGCTTGTTTTATTTTTTTCACAATTTGACCACATTACCGGTTCATACCACTTCTTAAATACAGTCTACTCACCAGTGCCTCCTCTCCAAAACATCATTAAGATGAGTCTCATATCTCCCACTGAATGGCTGGCCTCGACTATGACTGTTATAGACCCCATGGGGCATAGCCCTGATATTTTCCCTACCAGAACGTTGTTGACCATCATAGTGACCATAAGGTCTACTGGGATATCCTAATCTTCCGCTTCTGTACATAAACATTCAATTAATGCTGTCATTCTTTCATGAAACATGAAAACAAAAATCAATAGCCAGTTACTAAAAACATCCAAACTTCAGTTCTGCCAGCTGTATTATTTATTTATATTAGAAATTTCTCAGCCAATACTCGTGCTAATTTCAAGCCACAAACAGCTTTATTGAGAGCGAGTAAAATAAATTGAGAAAGTATTAAAATACTGTTTGTTTGTTTTTTGAAAAATAAAACTGAATAGAGCAGTTTAAACACAGAAAAATAATATTAAGTCAAATCAACCAGTGATTAATTTTTTTCTTACTTTATTGGATTACACCAGCCAGCACAACCGATTTAGTTTAGACTGAATCAACTCACCAGTATCTTTACACTGGCCTTGTCATTAAAAAAAGAAAAAAAAAAGGTATTTAGGGCCAGTACAAACACAAAATAAAACTAACTAAATAAAAAATCTGTAATAAGTTATAAGAAGAAACTACCAATCTAACACAAATTCCATAAACACAAATAAATACATCAATTATACGAATTTTATGTATGTTATGTATAACATATAGCTAAACGACTTGTATGTCTGTGTCAACTCACCACTAAGCAAACAAACAAATAAGAAATCAAAAAATGGAACAATATTATCAAGGTTTTGGTAAAGAGATAACATGAAGTTTTACTAAATTAATTCAAAAGTTACATCAAAAACTGCTAATTTCCACAGACTGAAATAAACAAACAAACTACAAAATACAACACAAACAGTAAAATGTATCAAGAGATTATCAATCAGATGAATATAACATAACAATAATCAGAGACAACAAGAAATAAATGAAATAAAACCCTCATAGCCTGCCCTCATCATTCATATAGTTATCTCTCTTAAATTCACTTTCTCCACATGATCTGATGACAACCCATTCCAAGGGCCAATCACCCTGTTAGAAAACTAAAACTGCCTTAGCTGAAAATGTCTCTGGCCCTGCCAAAATTTGTGAGCCTCCAGTACCACCATTTGACCATTAAGTATGAACCAAATGATGCATCAGAACTACTGATTCCCTTAACAATTTTAAATACCTCAATCAGATACCCTCTAACTCTCCTTTTTTATATAGAAAACATTTTCAGAGATCTTAAACCTTTCCTCACCTTACATCCCCTCCATTCCATGCATCAACCTAGTGGTCCTTCTCTGAATCCCATCCAAGAATTCAATGTCCTTCTTAAAGTAAAAAGCCCAAAAACTGGACACAATATTCCAAATGAGGGCTAATAAGTGCCCTACACAACAAAATTATAATATCTTTAAACTTGCATTCAATATTTCTGTAGATGTATCCCCAAATCCTATTTATCATAGCAATAGCAACAACACATTGCTTGGATGGCTTAAGAGACTGATCAATCATTACTCCAAGATTCTTCGTGACAGTGATGAGGTTATTACTATCCAACTTGTATATATTTTCAAAATTATGTTTATCCACATGTATTTATTATAATTAAAACTCATCTGCCACTTATTAACCAAACTTTTTAAATGATCTAAATCCTTCTGTAAATTAGCAGCATCCTCCTCACAGTTAGCAACATCCAAAACCTTAACATCATCTGCAAATTTAAGTAATCTATCAATTATTCCTTTATCTACATCATGATGTAAACTGAGCAAAGATCCTAAGACTGAGCCCTAAGAATACCCTACTTTTGACGTTAATCCAGTTTGACCGAACTCCATTTACAGAAACCCTCTACTTTCTTCCACCCATACATCCTGTTTGCTAACTTATCCCTTACACCTACAGAGATATTTTCTACAAGTCTTTTATGTGGTAACTTGTCAAATGCTTTCTGAAAATCCAGGTACACCAAATCTACATCTTTACCCTCATCTGCATAAGCAGTACCCTTTTCAAAAAAATGTCAAAAGATTTTTAAGACAAGATTTTCTCTTAGTAAAACCATGTTGATTACCCATTAAAATTGTAAGCTTTGTTAAATGACTTTGTAAAGCATCTTTTAACAGACTCTCCAAAACTTTTCCCACAACTGAGTAAGACTAATGGCTCTGTAATTATTGGGACAATTTTTATCTCATCCCTTGAAAAGAAGTTACATTAACCAGCTTCCAATCCTCTGGTACCTACTTGTCCATTGTTCAAGGACTGACAAAAGATAGTAGCAAATGGTTCACACACACAATCCTAAATCTCCTTTAAAATCCTTGGGAAAATACCATTTGACCAAGGATCCTTATTCTTTACACTTCTGAATTTGTTTTTAACAAACTCAAAATTAATGTGACCATCTTGTTTGACCTTATTTCCATCCATAACTGCCTTAAAGAAATATACTGACAAGTTCACAATGTAACATTACTAGAAGGAAGTAGATGCATCCAAAAAATAAAAACATCACACAACTCAACTGGCTTAAACAAATAAATACTGACAATGTGACATAATGTGGAAAAAAAATAATCTACAGCTTGAAAACTTAAAATAGCTTTTGTTAGCCAAAACAACAAATGAGACTATATTAATAGTTATAAACAATCACACTGATGAACATATTGGTTAATAGTTGACAATATTAGGTTAATAATAACCAATCTTCATCTATAAGTAAATCAAATTCTCACCTGTCCCTTCCCTCCCATGGTCTATCATCTGGTAAACTGTTCAATTCTGGTAATGCAAGTTTGTTACAGAATGCAGTTTGGCATTCACAACTAGCAAAGTCAACCTATCAAGAAGAGCCAAAGTCAATATAACATTTCTCTTGACAAAAAAGAAAAAAGAAAAGAAAAAAAAAGAACGAAAATTAACAACACTGATTAATTATATGAATTTTACGTACATTATGTATAACATATAGCTTAACTACCAACATGACAGCGTCAACTCATGAACTAAGCAAACAAATAAATAAGAAATAAAATGGCAGGATATAAACAAGGTTTTGATAAAGAGATAACATGAAGTTTCACTCAATCAATTCAAAAGTTACAAGTGTAAAAATTTATAACAAAACAATTAAACTGAAGTGTTTAATTACTAAGCAGTCAATGTGAAGAGTAAGACTATTTATATATATATGTGCAGCAAGAAGAAACTTTGAAATCTGACTCAAATAACACCGCACAACAATTTTTAAAAAGTTTTGTTTCCTGAAACGTTTTTGCTGATGCTGATAGATACTTGGTGGGAATGCACAAATATAGTTTTGGTTTTGCTTCACCACATAGGAAGTCTGAGAAATAGACAGTTTACTGTTTACCGGTAATAACATATTTAATTGAATTTATGTTTCTAATACACTATAAGTTCAACATAATTAAAAGTGTTTTGCTCCTGATTTTCGTTTGTATTTAATGTCCGGTGCATCACGTTGCAGTGTGCGACAGTGGTCAGCAAGCATTGACGGATTACAGTCCTGGTGAAACTGAAGATTTTGATGAAACGGTACGTGATGGGCAAATCTGGATGTGATTTTAGTGATCAGCAGCTAAAAATCTATAAGGAACACCAACAGTGTTCAAGTAGCAAATACTTTGTTGTGCAGTGTAATCTACACATATTAATAGTTGTGGCAAGTTTATGACAACAGAAACTGCCAAAATCATAAACCAGTAAAATTACCTCATTAATAGAAAAACTGATGAAGCATCAATAAGATATTAGAGTACCGAAAGGCATCATACATTTTCCGTCCCATTAGTTAATGTGTAAAACATTCAGTTGTCAGTGCACTTTAAGTTGGTCTTAATCTAGAATTTCATTCATGAGAACAAATAATTTTCTCTAAGCCTTAATTATTCACAATATTAGCCAAGTCACGAAAGACGTGATGGTATTCCCTATTAGAGAAAATTACTATAGAATGTGACATGCTATAAACAGTAATATTTAACATTTCTTGTTGTAACCAGGGTGATATTTTGAGAGCTTTGGTACCTGTACGAAGACTTGATATGTCACATCACACAGATAGTCTATGCTATCTATTTCATCTATAATATTAATATAGGTATAATGGCATTCCTTTATATTGGTTTATTTTGGGTTTAAGTTGTTGCATAAGTGAGGCTTCTTTAATTTTGCTTTTGTTTATGTTTGTTTCTTTATTTAGTATTTGAGTGTTTTCTCTGGTTATGATGTGTTTATTTGACTTGCAGTGTTCGAAAACGTGTGAAGGTGACTTTTTATGTTCTTTGAATCTGGTTTCCATTTTTCTACTTGTTTCACCAATATAGAAGTTGTGGCAGTTATCACATTGTATTTTATAAATAATGTTGGTGTGGTATTTGTCAGTGTAGTTCTTCCATAGTATAGACCTTAGTTTTGTGCCTGTTTTTTGAATAAATTTAGTATTAACTGGAATGTCAAATTTTGTTACTAGTTTTTGCCAAATGTTGGTTATTTGTTTGCTGATGTCAGGAATATATGGTATACAGCAGTATATGGTTTCGTGATTTTTTGATTCGTGAGATATATTTACTTTTGTTGGTTGATTTTGCTTTCTGTCTAGGTGTGTGCATATAATGTTTTCTACGGTTTGTGGAGGAAACTTATTGGTGTTGATGAAGTATTGTTTTATTTTGTCTACTTCATCGTTAATTTTATCTGGTGAGCATAGTTTTATGGCTGTGTTTATCTTGTTTCTTAGTATGTTGAGTTTTTGTTTTGTTTCATGTGCTGAGTCCAAAGGAATGTATAGTCCAGTATGGGTGATTTTTCGGTGGATTTCGGTTTTGAATTGTGTGTCGGTTCTTATAATTTTGAGGTTAAGAAATGATATTTGATTGCTTTCTTCCTGTTCACATGTGAAGTTAATGTTGGGATGTATAGAGTTAATGTGATTGAAAAAATTAAGTTTGTGTTCTGTAGATTTGAATCCTGCAACTGTGTTATCTACATATCTGTACCAGTATAGTGGTGGATGTAATGCTGTATTAATTGCTTGTGTTTCAACTTGTGTCATAAAAATATTGGCTAGAACTGGTGATACTGGGTTGCCCATGCTTAGGCCATTTGTTTGTATATAGTTTTGGTTGTTGAACATGAAGTTTGTCTTTATTGTGGTGAATCCTATGAGGGTTGCTAAATGGTTACTGGGAAGGTCTATAGTTGGGTTAGGGTTTCGGATATAGAGTTCTAAGGCTATCTTGCAGGCTTCAGTAGCTGGAACTTCTGTAAAGAGAGATATAACATCGAAACTGGCCATTAAGGCTTTATGATTAATATTATTTAGATCAGACTTGAAATTAAAAGTCTTTGATGAATGAGCTGGCTGATGTTACATATTTCGAGAATACCTATGCTATGTGTTTACCAAGATTGTAATTAAACGATTCATATGTTGACATTATTGGTCGTAATGGACAATCTGGTTTATGAGGTTTGGGGATGTCGTATATTTGCTGTTTGCGTGAGTTGGTTTTACATAGGTAGCAATAAAGTGTTTGTGAAATTCTGTTGGTCTCTTTCATTTTTCATCAACATCAATAAGTTTCCTTCACAAACCGTAGGAAACATTATACGCACACACCTAGACAGAAAGCAAAATCAACCAACAAAAGTAAATATATCTCACAAATCAAAAAATCAGGAAACAATATTCTGCTGTATACCATATATTCCTGACATCAGCAAACAAATAACCAACATTTGGCAAAAACTAGTAACAAAATTTGACATTCCAGTTAATACTAAATTTATTCAAAAAACAGGCACAAAACTGAGGTCTATACTATGTAAAAACTACACTGACAAACACCACACCAACATTATTTATAAAATACAATGTGATAACTGCCACGACTTCTATATTGGAGAAACAAGTAGAAAAATGGAAACCAGATTCAAAGAACATAAAAAGTCACCTTCACACGTTTTCGAACACTGCAAGCCAAATAAACACAACATAACCAGAGAAAACACTCAAATACTAAATAAAGAAACAAACATAAACAAACGCAAAATTAAAGAAGCCTTACTTATACAACAACTTAAACCCAAAATAAACCAATATAAAGGAACGCCATTATGCCTATATTAATATTATAAATAAAATTGTATATTCAAACATTTAACCCCGCCCTCTACATTGCTACACTCAGTTACACAACCCCTTCCAAACATGTGGTCAACTTCCGGTCAGTTACCTCTTTCTTTGTGAACCTGACGATGATTGAAGAAGGTCGAAACGTTGTTCGCTCTTCTATTTAAAATATTTTCTCAACCCAAACGAGCCGTTTTTGCATATACAATTCTCAACAAGTGGGTTTCTCGACATCACTGATTATGTCCCAGATACATTGAATGGGTGAAAAAAATAGATGGAAAGTGTATTATAGCTATTACAAGGCTAAACTGTTGTTGTAAAATGGTGTCAATATGCTTTTCGTCAAGTCACTGTTATAAAAATCAGGGATCTAATGATCAGTCATATGACTCTGAAATGTAAATGATCAGAATGTATTCAGCCTTTACAACATAAAGCGGTCCCATAGAGTCATATTTCAGTCATCATTCTGAAGTAACACAGAGTTTAAAAGTACTACAAGTTGTTTGCTGATCATGGATAGAGTTCAGAGGAGACATCTGATGTGTTATGCATACTGCAAATCATTAGAAGCTAGCCAGTTATGGCAGGCTGGTTGACTCGAAAGTGTCTCAAAGTGATATCAGCAGAATTCAGGGGCACTTTCAAACCAACACTTGAACATTGTCCATCACAAACACAGATAATCCATCATATACCAATTTTAGCTTGCTGAAAACGTAGTATATTGAATATGACACTGATACAAACAATTGCAGTAGAAAACTGTATTAATACACAAAGGGTTAGAAACAAATTCTATGAGGCCAATTTGTATATTAAGAGTTCCAGTTGAATATATTCTACTCATGACAAGTTTGTCTACAATAGTGCCAAACACAGGTAAAGTTCTATTCTTATAGAAGAATCACACTCTACCCTGCAGCCAGACAACAGGTTTTACTTATTTGTAATGAAGTAATTCTGGATGATAAGAAACCCACTTGAAATAAAAATGTTTCTCAGAACAGCTGATATGGGTATTAACACTTATTGATAACAAGAGAACAACGTTTTGACCTTTCTAGGTCATTTTCAGGTTAAGAAAGAGAGAGTTTGCAAACTTATCAGTAAAAGTGTTAATACCCATACCAGCTGCTCTGAGATTACATTTTTATTTGTAGAAAACATGGAAACATGTCCATCCTGTTCAGATACAAGAACTAAAAAGCCATTTGTTGGGGAAAATGGAGTGAATGTGTTTCTGTATCCTAAGGAAAAGTATAATTAATAACAGATCTTATTGGAACTACAACACATGACCTTTTGAGCTACCTTGTGCTGGTGCAGGTAACTGACTTTAATCTAATGGACAATGATGCCTATTTTGCCACACTAATCTGACGGAAACACTCCTTGAAGGAAAGACCGACAGAATGGAGTAGCAACAACATTCACCAAACTTGAATACCATTAAGCAAGTATGGGAGATGCATCACATTTCCATCAAGTGCATCTAAAAAGGTCCTGGAAACAGTTCTTTCAGGAGAGGTCAAGGATCACTGAGGACCTCATCAACTTTCTAAGCATACAACATTGGTTTCAGGATCCCTTTGGTGTTTTCAGTGACCAACTCCATACCAAAGTGAAATGTCATGAACTGTAAAAGAAGTGTTCATTTATGAGCACAAGTTAAATGACCAATCACTTCCATTTCATATCGCATTAATTTATTGTGAAGTGCCTAATTTCCATATAAAATGATATCTTGCAAAATTGGTTTTTGTCTTGTCATAGTTGTGTTGCAAATTTTGATTATCTTTTAATTGTTTTGGGTGGTAGTTTGAACTACATAACATTTTACAGAGTGTCATTTAGTATGATATTATGTATTTGATGTCAGAGTAACATCACTTTCTTTTATCCTACATTATTGATTTAGTGGCAATTAATGGCAGAGGAATAAATACCAGATAAAAATACATATAGATCAATGTTCCCTCTAATATTTTCAATCCGTCTGAGGAATACATTATATATTTATAAGGGGTGGTATTTTCAGGCTATCAACCATACTGGATCATTTGTCCACTTTACAATGCTACCACAGTTGGTTATATGGGCTTTAGGCCTATCAACTACCAGGGTCATTGAGGCTGTCAACATGTTGAGACTCCTCACCATTACTGAGGATATGTGTAGCTGGAAGAATGAAGAATACAGAAGGTTAGTAAGGGGTAAAAAAATGGCCCCTAAGGTAAGGATGGCCAACAAATCTAACCAACCTACACCTTTTCTAAGTTATACTACATCAGAGCCAAATTCAGCCAAGTGAATGGTCTTTTAAGCAAACAAAAAACAGGTTTAACATTAAAAATACAGAGACTTGAGACTCAAACTCATAAACCAACAGCTCAATATTCATACATTTATTACGTCCCATCAATCTCATTAGATAAAATTAAAACTATTCTTTATTACATTTTATGTTTACAAATTATTGTATTATGATGAATAAAAGTTTATTATATACTGAAGTTTCATTTATAAATTATACTTTAAGAATTGGAGAGTTGATAATAACTTTGTAAGTTTAAGGTGTCAACAACTCAAAAATTTTTGGAAAACCCTAATTTAACTAATCTCTAAAAATAATACTTTTAATTTATTTCTGATTAAAACATACAGTTCTAAAAATGTTAGTTTATTTCATCTGAATTATTCTATTTATTAGTTAACTCCAATTTGAAATAAACAGGTCATGTCCATGGATAGGAAAATATCTTAGTCAACAATGTCTCGAGTAAGTAAAAAGGTAGAAGAACAGGACAAACAAGATTCAATTTAATCCAAATCTCAGTGAGTAAGTTCTTGCAATTAAACAGTATAAATAAGATTAAAAATATGAGCCCCTTTGCTAATAAAGCACGTTTCATCATCATACTAAAAATTCTCAAGTATCACATATTTAGAAAAAAAGAAATAAAACTATATTTTCTTCAAAATTAGAAATGAAGAAGTAGAACAAACAGAGGTAGTAATAAAACACAATTAAAGAACACAAGCTAGAAACATAATATCTCCTATTTGCTTCAAAGAACAGAATTAAAAAACAAACAAACCCAGATCTGTTAAATAATTTACCCTTATTGGCAAGATGCCTATTTCCTGTGCCCTTGAAGAATTTTTTGAATAGCTTACTGTTGAAACTTATACAGCTTCATATTACCAGAAAAGTGTCTTAATAATTTTATATCAAATGAACATCAGAAATTCTACCCATGATTCATATTTTACTGAGAAAAAGAAGGAATAATAAATGCTAAAAGTACCAGACCACTTAAGTAATAACATTTAATGACCCATTTGCATTACAAAATAAACATTTAGTTTTATTTAAGTAAAACAGATTCATAGTTCTTGTTATTTTGATCTATTAATGTTTTAGTTTGTTTTGAAAACCATATAACTAAAAAAGTTCAGTTTAACACTGATATATAAATATATATTTATAAAGAAAAAGACACATTGCATACAGTAATTTAGACTTCCACTGCCAATTCATAGCATTAATACCCATGTATTAATAGTAATAATAACAGTAATAAACAATTCATTAATAGGTTCCCTCTCCCCACGTAATTCACAAACCAGACTATATAGAAGTTAGATAAATTATATTGAAATACAAAATATCATGGGAACACATATATATTAGACTGGTTCTTTAACTTCTATACCAATTGTGCAACTGTTGGGTTTTTTGTTTTTCCTGTGCCTCTTCACTTTTCCAACAAGTCACTAAGTAATTTAGGTCAAGGATTAGCTTGGATTATTGCCAACCAGGTATTAAACGTATGTGAATCATTTAGAAATGATAAAATAATATGGCAACTTTCTGTACCTGTGTCAAGCAGTCTCAACTGAAACTTCCAGCTATGACATCATGCCTCAAATAAAATGATAGGTGTGCATTTACTTGTTACACACATGGCAAATAATGCTTTATAATATATATTAGATACTAATACAGGACATTATAGCCTTTGGCTCTTTGTAATTAGGTAAAAAAGTCAAATATTGTTTCTTCTATTAATTTTTTTTAAATTTGTGTATAAATAAATAAAATACACATTCTACACATTTCCTTATAAAATAGTAAATACTTGATGCACTATATGGTCTGTAAAGAACATTAACTATTGTGATGGTTAGGTAGAAACATACTGATAACACTGTCCGTTAGAGGAAAGTGTGTGTGTTTTTTTCTTACAGCAAAGCCACAAAGGGCTATCTGCTCAGCCCACCGAGGGGAATCGAACCCCTGATTTTAACGTTGTAAATCCGGAGACATTAGAGTAAAGTAAGTATGAATTAATTATTGTTTCTTTGTTTTGAATTTTGCCCAAAGTTGCCTATTTATAAATAAATAAAATACACATTCTACACATTTCCTTATAAAATAGTAAATACTCAATTTTTTCCAACTTTGATCACAGGAAACCATGAAATATTAATGAGAATGAGATAACCCTTGTTTGGAAGTTAGGTAAAAAAGTATTGCTTCTAATGTAGGAATTCTATCATGTTTACTGAAGTATATTCAATAATATAACACAGGTTCACAAGCTGTTCTACTGTAACTCCGTCTGATATAACTGTAAGGCACATAAGCAGTCACAGGTAACTTTTGTTAAGGTATCAAATTTATATAAATATATGAAAACAAACACTTGTACAGAAAGAAAACACCACAAATGAGAATACTTCTAAAAAATATATAACAGTAAATCAGTGTTTATACAATTCACTGGCAACAAGATAAGTAAATAAGAAAAATAATCTTAATTATGCTTGTCATAAGACATCAGTATTGGACCTATTATGTTGATGACAATGGATATGAGAGACATAGAGTAGCCAGAATACTGTTACAATATATCATTCCAATTCCTCAATATCCCTGATAGACTAGATAAAATATACAAATCTTGAAAGTATAATAGGCTGATTATTAATGTCTTAAAGCAAACTGAAAAAAAAATTTAAACATTACAAATTCAGATAACTGACTTAAAGTTTTGTGAATCAAGAAACTGTAAAACCATAGATCTGCAAAAAAAATTTCACTGCTATTACAGCTATTTCATTCAGTATAGCATAAGAAATAAAACTTTGAGAAAAGTTTCTAGAACAAGCTGCAAATATATTATTTAATATCTATTTATATAATACACACAGAGATGACCACTTCTCTAAATGGAAAAACGAGTCACTGGGTTATAAGATAAGAACAAAAAATCTTTGTTAGCTTACCTGCAGCCTTTTACTTCCAAACATTCTTCCTTTCATTTCTGTGATCACATTTTGGGCAATGTCTAATGAATCATAAAACACTAGGGCTTGACCCCTTTCCCTATCTATCACAACATCTCTGATTGGTCCAAAACGATGCCTGAAAAACTTCTCAGGCACTGAGTCCACAACCCCGTCTATCCACACACAGCATGTGGGCATGCTCTTACCAAACCCTAGTTTTATTCTGTTAGCCCCAAAGAGATTTTCACCATCTAGTTTCCGTATTGCTTTCACGACACTAGCAATGTCTGAGAATTCGATAAAAGCATACAATGACGTACTGGTCGCTCCTTGTTTTTTTATATCAGTTTCCTGATCAAGAAAAAAAAAGAAAAAGAAAAAAAGAGTACATAACTGACTTCACTTAACCATTCCAGGTATTTGTGTGAATAAATTATTAAGACACTCAAAAGTTAAATGTTTTTAGGTACTCAATTTAAAACCTTTATTATGAAACTACCAACAGCTTCAAAACAGACACTTTACACATATTTCGATACACAACCACATCATCTTCATTATTAAAAAATAAAAAGATACATATCAAAGCCAATAAACATGCTACCAAATACAACTATTATTTAAATTTACACACAGAACTTATAGAATATCCTGCCACATGCATATGTTTTGACTTGCCAACTCTCCATCCTTATTCAACATATGATAACCATTTTCTGGTCTGTTTCATTATTTCTGTAGATTCTCTATATTTATAGCTGTCACACTGAACCAAAATAACTGTTCTTTTCCTTACTTTTAGTGTTTCTCTTATGTCTGTTTGTTCTACACTTTAAATTTCAAGTGTAATCAGTGTATACACAAACACAATCACATTCAATTGTGTTTTCTCTATTACTGTAATGACATTTTTACTCTGATTTAATATCTGATTAAATTTATAGAGGTCTATAAATGAGGATAAAGTTTTTACTTTCTTATTCTAAATTTCTTAAAAAATTGATACGATAAATGTGGGGCACCAAAATGCCTGTTTTGAAACCATTATCAGTCTCAAAATACTAATGTTTAAATTGAGTGACAGTGCAGATAGCCTAGTTGCTTGGCACCGTAAAACACCAAACTAAATTGAGTGACTAATCCATTTGAGTGTTTTAATCAAGTTACTAAAGAATTTCATTTGTCCATTCTGAAATGCAGTATGGCCATTTATACTCAAGTGATTAGTTACGATTCTGTCTAAAAACAATTACTGGTAATAACTGACTTAAAGATATAACCTACTAGTAGTTCACGGTATCTTAAAACAGAATTTGAGCTTATGCAACTTATATATTACTGCTGTGTGTGTGTGTGTGTGCATGTGTATATATTGAAAAATAAACATATAAAACTCATTTTACAATGTAATACATATCTAATTTATTTGTTAAATGTAGTACCACTTAAAAATTTGCAAGATAGAAATTACAATAAATTATCTGTCACTAAAAGTATTTACGAACACATTAGTAAAACAAAATATAATGGTGCTACTGTTACTCATTCAAATAAAAAGTTATCCTCCACCCAGAATTAAGTACTTCACTAATTTATGAGTATTCACTGAAAATCAGTAAACAATTAAAATACTTGTATTAAACAAAGTGAACACAATCTTACAATGATGTCACCAAACTGTTCAAAATGTTTTCTGAGGTCTGAATGAGTAACGTCTTTTTCTAAGTTGCCAATGAATAATGTTCTTGTTGCTTTAGGGTGAAATTCATCAATGTCAGCCTCAAGAGGACGAAACTCATTATCTCCACCATCTAACCCTTCATGTGCTGTGACTTCAATCTTGCAGCCAAAAAACAACTTCTCTTTTGAAACCTCTAAAGCCTTCTCTACATCAGATGGTCTGAAATCAAATAGTTGATTCACATAAACTAAAACTGTGATTAGAAGAGCGACCGGATCTGATAAGACAATCAGGTTGAATGGTGGTCAAAGTACTATGTTACAACGTCCAGTAGTTAAAGATGCACTGAAATAAAATCTTACGTTTCTAACATATTTTAGGACATTAAAAAAATTAAAGAAAATACTATTCTAATGAAAAGCAATTTGACAATAATAATACTTTCCACATGAAAAAAGATATCACTATATGACAAGTTCACATTTCAATTTTCTAAACGATATCATACATGCTAAACACATTGTTTGATAAAAGAAAATTTTCTTGTACTAAACAGTTAACAAACTCAACTTTAAAATAAGACATTCAAATTCAGCTTAAGTTAACAGTAATGTACATTTGTGAAATCTGCACATCAGATATGTGTAATGATCTATAAGATTTTAATTAACATTTCTCTCTCAAAGGAATACAATAAACTGATGAATCTTTAAGTTTACTGATATGTTTTAAATCTCTGATCATTTTTATGCAAAATATACCAATATAATAATATTATCATGAGTTCCATAAACATTTTTGGCCAATCAATTTTACATCTTTTCTCACATTCTTTAAAGCATAGCAAAAAAATTAACTATATGTTAAATAGTTATTAAATTAAACAAAACTCCTAGCCAAGTGTTTACGGGTGATAAGTGGTGAAATGGACTTACTTTTTGAAGCAAACTATGGCATATCTGTCAGGTCCTTGACCAATTACTTTTACCATAGTAACTTTTCCATGTTTCTTGTATTCATGAAATAGTCCATCCTTTAAGCTTGTATCTAAAAGAAGTTCAAATTTACCACGAAAGTCAATTCAGTAATACAGCAAATATATATATATAAACAACACAGGCCTAAAGCATGCTAAAACTGATTATGTTATAATATTATAAAGTCACAACTATACATCATCATTACTTACATCTAAATTTACAAAAATTAAATAATTATGCATTGTTGCCGTGCGATTTATTAAGTTTCATGATTAATGATATGCGTGTGGATGTTTTTGCAAAATTATTTTTCATACAATTACATCATTTAACACTGTACAAATTAAAAACATACAAAATACCAATGTGACATAAAATTTATTACATTTCTATGTTTAATTTATTAAAAAATAGCACATAATCCAACAATACCTCATAGTTAAAGACATCACTGAAACATAAAAATCAAATATAACTGCTATTAGAATTTTTTTAAAAAAGAAGTGAAAAACAGAAGAATTCTATCTCGATGAGAGAGTTCACCATCCCTAAAATTTTTATACTACAGAATAGAATATTATAAATTAATACTGTTTGTTTGTTTTCTGAATTTTGCGCAAAGCTACATGAGGGCTATCTGCACTAGCTGTGCCTAATTTAGCAGTGTAAAACTAGAGGGAAAGCAGCCATCACCACCCACTGCCAACTCTTGGTTTACTCTTTTACTGACAAACAGTGGAATTGAACGTAACATTATAAACACCCCCATGACTGAAAGGGTGAGCACGTTTAGTGTGACAGGGATTCAAACCCGCGACCCCTGGATTACGAATCAAGTGCTTGAACCACTGGCCATGGTGGGCCAATTAATACTCAAAAATAATCAAAATTCCATTACACTGAAACTTATTTCTAACACTTCAAAGCATTATATTACAATTCTGAATGAATACACTTGTCCTTGTGATATTTATTCCTCAATGAGAAGTCATATCTTTGTATTATATAATTCAGAATTAGAAAACTAATTAAAATGAGGTCAGTATTCAGATGCATTTCAGTGTAACACAAGATATTTATTTTTAGTTTTCTATAATAACTTCAGAAGGTAGTAAAATTCAATTCTAATCTCTAAAACAGAGAAAAAAATTCATTTTTTACTGTAAAAAATAAAAAGTCTATATGGCAGTATATTACTTGTATAGGGCCTTACTTCTGTGTATCCCAAATACTGGGTAATTTTTAGTTCTGCATATACTTCTGTTATTAAGATATATTACACTTTTATCATGCTGTAACTTACATCTTAGTTTTATTTATTTTTTATGTGTAATGCTTTGTTCTTGCCTGGTTGGAGTAATTGTTTTGAAGTTTCTCTCATGGTACAGAGAGACAGTTCCTAATTCTCTTTCCTTTACAAGCATGACCACTGCATAATAATTTTAAGTAAATAAATACATACTATATTATTTATACATCAACAATTTGTTTGCTTTTATTTTAGTGCAAAATTACACAATGTGCCATATATACTCTGTCTCCTACCAGAAATCAAACCTCAAATTATAGCAATTCGTCCACAGCCCTTCTGCTGACCCACAGGAGAACAGTTAGGGAAACAATTTACATTGATCACGTTTATAATTTTCATCAAGTAACTCTCATTGCAAGTTTTTGAACTCAACAAAAAGTGAAAAGTGGACATTAAGAAAAAAAAAGTTTTGAAAATGGTTATATCTGTAACAAATTACAAAATTCAGTTTAGTGTGAGACTTGAACATGTGGATGATTTAACTCTTCATGAAAGTTACATTAGAATATTATTTAAAGCCTTGATTCTTCAACCACAGTTACACACAAACTAATTCCAGCCAAGAGCTGTTCTTACATGAAAATGGATATGATAAAAGTCTAAAATTATCATATCACAATAAATAAATACTATATTTTTAATTGTTTAGGAACATATTTTTAAAACTTCAATAGTTCTTTACCTACTTTACACTGAGACTTCCTGTAAGTAACCCAAAGACTTAGAATTCACCTACAATCCTCTACCTACCTGTTGACCGTATGGGTAAATTACGTACACAGATGCCCAACACCCTTCGTTCATCGCATTCACTGTGGCTTTTTACAGGGTTGATCAAGCAATTCTGTGACTGATTTCCCACAGACAAACTGCCAACACTTCCAGCAGATTGTAGAAATGACGTTGATACTGTGCTACTAGGCCTATCAGATCGTCCCGTTTTTCCACTTTCGTGACTCTCAAAAGAAGTACTGCGAATCAAACAAAACGTTAGCTTAGCAACTAAAACAGAAAAGCTAACGAGGAAATAACAACTTTAGCCTACTCTTTACACAATTTGCTCACTGTGCATAAAATACACATTTTATTTGCTCTTCTCAAAATCAAAGATAGCAAATTTATTTTGCTTTATCTTAAAATTATGCACCTCTAAAACACTCTAGAAGCTTTCATTCACCAACTTTGCCTACTTTTAATTTTAGTCACATGAAATTTACTAGAAGATTTCTGAATTTCCACTACACACACATACCCTTGATTTTGTTCATCATTAATAAAAAATCTTTTTTTTTTCTTATTATCACAGATGTGAAAAGTTCAGCACATAAACTTTTGCAGAACGTGAGTATCAAAACCATAAGATTGTTTTAAAATGGCTTTTGAACACTAAATACTGCAGCAGCTGTTGGGCTGAATGCTAGCAATGGGAGTGCTTTAACACAAAAAAGGGAATACTTGTTTTATCTCTAAAACAAATTTTTAAACATATTCTCATCCTATCCAAAGCAGCACGAAGCAAATAATTTAGTCTGTGTCTTCTTAAATGAGGCAGTTACTTACTTATTGTTTTTGCTCTAAATTAAAATTTATTCTTGAAATTTTGCCATATTGATGTTGAATGAGGAAAAACAACCTCCCTCCATTTATTCTGTCATCTGTCTTATTCCCAAAGTTCACCTCAGAACAAATTTCTCTTCCAGTTAACTGCTACTTCTGGCTCTCTCTAGTTGTTCCTAAAAGTAACAAATTATCCAATCCCATGTAATCTACTTAATAAACTGTATGATATTAGCATCATCCTGACCTCCATGTGACTTTCCTGTACGAGTTGTTTCCTTTTAAAAGGTCTGGTTTAAACAGTAACTGTTACGAAGTAATTGTCTTCTATTGATGTAACACATCACATTTGTTCAGTGTTACTTGCTGAAGATTCTTAGGTGAATTACAAACCAAGTAATGCACATTGAATCTAGTGTCAGTTATGCTAAATTTATTTGTTTTGTTGTATCTATGAGGTATCATCTACTGTTCCATCTAGAGCAGAATAGTTTCTCTTTTGTACATTCATGCTTTTTTGGATTGATAAAATTTCACGAACTCATTTGAATGCCAATAAAAACTACAATTTTACATAAAAATCCATCTACTTGATCACTGTTAAATAGTTTTCAGCCCCTTATACACTTCTTATCAACAGCATATGACAAATAAACCAATCTTAAGAGACATCTTCTCATATCCTGAATTTTATGAGGAAATATTTTGGTCGTGGGAATAAAACTGTAGGGAAATTTTTGAGGAGTGTTAGAAATAAGTGCATTTTTCATGTTTATCTTACAACACTTCACAAAATTTTCCGTACAGTTTTATTCTCATGTTACTTTCTTGTTGTAAGAAAACTTACGCTGGCGACTGAGACTTGGACGGTGATGGTGACCTGCTATTGCTGTTAGCAGAACTGCTTCTGAGTTTTGATGATGAGCTAGATGACCGACTCCCACTACTACGAGAGCTTGACCGTGATCGAGTTTGAGAGTTTGACCTAGAGCCTGAATGAGAGTGGGGTGACTGTTTTGACAGCCTTCGTCGCTTCCCACTCTGTGATGGTGGTGGAGAATCAACAGTTGAACTGACCGATGAAGATACCACTACTGCTGATCTTCGTAGTAGTCTCCCTGTTCCAGTAGACGTTGCTGCTGGTTCGTCATTGTACTGGTCAAGTGGTGAAGGATAACGCTGCTGTCTTTGAGTGTGACTACGAGAAAAATGGCCTTGGTTCCTGACACAAAATTAATAATTCCAATATTAGAAACATCGTTAGTAAAAATTGCTCCAGAACTGTTACAACAATTCAGTTTTTGGTAATTAGATAATGATGTGAAATAAGAATATAAAATTATCTACAAGCACTTTCAAATATATAAAATAATTTTATATTGCCTCTAATTTATAACTTTTCTTGATGGAATTTTTTCTCCTAATTCAATCCCATATATACAAATTTGGAGCAGCTCTATGATCACAAATCAATGTAGAAGGCTATCAACAGTTTTCAATACATATGTTTTCTTACACGTGTATTTAATATGACCTCAGGATATATACAGAAACAGGCTTAACTAAGTTTTTCAAACTTAGTCACAAATTTTTTCATTATTTTTGCAAAACAGATAACAAAATTTATACTTTCAAAAACTTGTTAGTAAGATGATTTTAGACAAAAACATTTTTATTTTTCAAGTTAAGTACATTATGAGCTTCTGTGTTTTATAAATACCATGGTTAGTTCATTCTGTTTCATAATAATTTCATTAACCTCCCCTTATTTTCTCGAAAGTTAATATCAGAAAAATAACATTACATAAATGTATATTTGTGGTAGGTATTACTCTAAAAATAAGTTATGTAAACTTTTTAGAGCAAATTAACATAGTCAGTTTATTACTAGATAGAACATGTGTGTACATATACACACACACACACACACACACTTTCATAAAATACTAATAATGTTAAAAATAACAGAATATGCAACAGTAGAAGTCTACATCCACCTAGCTAGTAACACACTCAAGCCAACCAAGTTCAGAGGCCAGCAAAACTTGGTTATCCCTTTTTAAAACATTCAAACGTCTATTCAAGTTCTACTTTGGGTGACCCCAGCCAGACCAGTAGCCAAAACACAGACTTCCATCAAGAAGAACCAGGATCAAACCCTAGCAAGTTTCAACACAGAAAGAGTTTTTAGAGCTTCCTTGAAGACAACAAGCACACTAGCCCTCAAAATGTAGAATGGAAGTTATTAACTTGGAAACATATATATAAAGTTAGTAATATACTGATTCTAACCTTTGGAAATAATAATACTTCAGAACTCTTTAATATGTTCATATCATAATCAAGCACATGATACTTTATTACGAAGGAAGTAATATTGCTTGAAATGTCACCAGAAAAGAACTTTGGACTTTGATATTGACTAAGTCAGGACAGGAGCGAAACATGTACCATTTATGTTCACTGAAAGGTTTAAGTACCCTGTGTATCAAAGTACTTAGTTTGCACTTGAGTCATGAACACAGTCCATAAAGTTTTAAATATAAAACATACAGGCTCCTGAAACACTGCCTGTACTTTAAAAATTTTAAAACTGGTGTTGTAATGTTGGAATATTAATAACACGCTACATTTTCATAAAAAGAAATCTCACAATATAAATTTAATAAACAGATATATTACTCTTAATTAACTGTCACGATGTTAAACCAAGTCTCTCACTAAATACAAACAGGAACACTGAAATATTTGCTGGCAGAAAAACACCTATTCTATGCCAATAGAATGTTTTTTATCCAATTGTTTTAGCAGGTGAAGAGGTCTTTCATGTGTGTAATACTTATGATGTTTCTGATTTTACCTTTACCACAGTAGCACAACCTCTCTAGATGCACAGAGGTTGTATACTGAATATTAAAACCAGGAAATTAATAAGTTGCCCAACACCAGCACAGCATTTCACTCAACTTAGAATATTCTTCATTATGCAATTTTTAAAGTTCAAAAACTTGGGTTAATTTATTTCACAAATAATATAAAAAAAACACTTCATGTGTTTAATTATGAATTGGTATTATTCGTACCTACTTACAATATATATATATAATATTAACCTAATGTTCAGGCTATGTTCATTCATCTGAACTATAGCCCCCCCCCCCCACCTGTTCTGACTCAGTGTATTTTGGAAATCACAGTGGGAAAAGAACAGACAGCCTATTGTGAAACTTTAGGATTAGTAACAAAGAAAAGTAAACTGTATATGTCACCTGTGCAATGTTTGGACCAAACTGTTTAATACATGTTACTGGTATGTCCTCACTTATGTCATTTTTAACTGAGATGATAATTCGGCCATTCAACATAATTTATAACTTAGGTTGCTGTTCAAATTTAAAATACTTCAGTGTGATAATATCAGCTTTGGTTATCTGCTATTTTCTTCACAGTCGCATAGCATAGTTCCCTCTCACTCACTCTATCTGTCCTTTTTTTTGTAAGTCTATTTCCAAGCTGCTGCATTTCGATCAAATCGATAGTTCTTTTTATTGGTCATATCGGGTAAAAACCAAAATATTTACCGCTCTGTTCCGTCCGGATATACACTTCCTGCCGCCGTGCGTAAAAATCTATCTCGTGATCTTCCTCTAGTCTGGTAACTTTCGTCGTCATGGTAACCAATTCCAACAGAGCGCCTCAAATAAGGTTCCCTCTCGTAGTAGAGAGGGGGTCGTTCGTAAGACCTATCTTCTGGTACACTATGAGGAAAACAGGTGGGGATAATTTCAACTGAAGTCGATTGAAAAAACATTATTTACTGAACACGTGTACGTTTAAGCATATGAGGCCTTATAAGAAAAACAACTTATTTCAACAGTCATAAGAGGCTGTTTATAAATTGTAAAAAAATGAAAGTACATTTTCGAAACCTTATCTATTCTATCCAAAATGTGCTTTCCTGTTTTATTAAAAAAAAAACTACAAACCACGAATGATAAAAGATACAAACAATTATCTCACACTGCCGTGCTCTGAAAACAGTATATAATATATTAAAATTACAAAATTCACACAATTTTCGGGAATGAAAAAAATAACTCGATTTAATAAAAGAACACAATATTTTTTTTTAAACAACCATCTTGTAAACGTCTGCTCGTGTAATACGAGTTAATGTTATTTAGATTATCTGAAAACTATTTCACCCCCGAAAATGGGTCACAAATGTCGTCCCCTTGGAACTCTCACATGTGCGAACTCTCAACTGAAAATGTCACCTCACATCTAAAACTGAAAAAAGAGAGAAGGAAACTCATATAATTAATACTTGATTTACAACTCGAACGTCAAAAGGTAACGCAATGTGAGGACAGACTCCTAAAGTATGGAGAAATGGAATTATATTTGAACGAATAAACATTTCGGTAAGGTCGTTCTAATTTTTTTTTCTATACTGTGCCAACTTTTCTTGAATGCGAGTTGTTTGGTTGTTTCTGAATTTCCCACAAAGCTACACGATGGCTATCTGCGGTAGCCTTCCCTAATTCAGCAATGTAAGATCAGAGGGAAAGCAGCTAGTCATCACCACCCACCGCCAACTCTTGAGTAACTCTTTTTACCAACGATTAGTGGGATTGACCGTGACACTATAACGCTCCCACGGCTGAAAAGGCGAGCTTATTTGGTATAATGGGGATTCGAACCCGCGACCGTCACATTACGAGTTGAGCGCCCTAACCACCTGGCCATGCCGGGCGCAAAAAAAGATACTGTCATTATAATACTTAATTTGCTATCTAAGATTAAATCAATTAGTTATTGTTGCAACGCCTACATAATTAAGTGTCAGAAAAAATATTTATTAAATAACTATTAACAAGTAGATTCTAAATACGGAATAACTTAAAACCACTACGGCTTCGTTTCAAACAAATTTTAAAGCCTAAAATTACACGTGTAATGGCCCGGCATGGCCAAGCTTGTTGAGGCGTACGCTTCGTAATCTGAGGGTCGCGGGTTTGCATCCTCGTCGCGCCAACCATGCTCGCCCTTTCAGCCGTGGGGGCATTATAACGTTACGGTCAATCCCACTATTCGTTGATGAAAGAGTAGCTAAAGAGTCGGCGGTAGGTGGTGATGACTAGCTGCCTTCCCTCCCGTCTTACACTGATAAATTAGGGACGACTAGCACAGATAGCCCTCGAGTAGCTTTGTACGAAATTCAAAAACATACACCTATAATGCAACGTGTTTAGCTCTGATTGGTGTACAACAATTGTCAATGATATAGCCTAACACGCAAAATAACTTAAAATAAATAGAACAAACGTAACGAACAATACTAGCATATCATTAAAATAACAACATATACACAATTCAGAGTTAAAGTCACGAATTACTATTAGAGCAGGTGATTTGCCTTAAAATATCAGATCTAAAATTATGTTAATTGAAAATTCTTACAATAACACATGTAATATACATTTTGCACGCTTTTTGCTTTTTCCATAAATGCTTTGCAAAGCGAACGCTGTTTGGAGTTTCAATGACTGTTCCTTATCTAATGACAGTTATTAAAACCAATCACTTGGGTTTATTTGACGCCCTTGACTGCTCTCTACTCTTTAAAATTATAAGATAATTGTTTGTTTTGAATTTTCGCGCAAAGCTACTTGAGGGCTATCAGCGCTAGCCGTCCTCAATTTAGCAGTGTAAAACTGAATGCAACGCAGCTAGTCATCACCAACAAATATTGGGATTAACCGTAACTTATAACACACCCAAAGCTGAAAGGGTGAGCATGTTTGGTGTGACGAGGATTCGAACACACGATCCACAGGCTGACTGCGAGTCAAGCTACCTGAACACTTGGCCAATGGTCAGTAGGGGATACCAGGCATTCAACAAAAATAAATTACAAAAACATCAAGAATATTAAATTAAATTGCTATATGTAGGTCACTACATTTATATATTGTTTATCATTCAACTTATTACTACACACACTAACGCATCAGTAAGAAAACCTCATAGAAAACAATTTAAAAATATCGAACGCCAAAACAATCTAATTTTACGGTTTCTATGCTGAAATGACATCAACCATCTATAACTAACAACAGAATACATCTCTTCATACACATTACTGGGAAAGAGTCCTAATAAACTGTGATACTATCATAAATAAATCTGTTAAATTCCGCGAAAATTGATTTATTCAAAATATAAAAGGTTTACGAATAATTTGGGGGCAGATAACTCCTATTCTTCGACGTATTATGTGCAATTTCATGCACTGTATGAACCAAAATGCTATCAACAACAACCCCATGTAATGTTTGTAGTCTCATAGCTCCTTGGAAAGTGGGTTGAACTTGTGGCAGGTTTTAGAATGCGGAGCTGGATACCCGGGTTCGAAACTGTACAATACCACAAATTATTCCTCACATTTTAAGTTGTGGATTCTATTGATTTAGTGCCCTCGTTCTTCTCAGTAGTATAAAAAATACGCATACAATGTTTTTTGTTTGTTATAACTGTTGTAAACTCAAACGAAAGGCACGAATCCCACACATACCTACTGTAGACTTTGTGGTATCTACCATGATGTCTTTGTGTCATGTTTCATTTGGACCGATGGAAATATGAAGGAAAACGGAAATCACAATGTGCTTTTCAACGTATAACCTTTGACCATATAAACTCCCCCGCTGATACAGCAGTAAGTCCACGGATTTACAACGCTAAAGTCAGGGGTTCGATTTCCCTCAGTGGACTCAGCAGATAACCTGATGTGGCTCTGCTATACGTAAACACACACACACACACACACACTATATAAAGTCGGAAAAAGGTAAAGGTTAAAATTTTGCTTAAAAAAAGCAGGTTTTGATACGTAAGTGCACAAAGATTTTAAAAATAGTACGTAAAAAACAAAATTTCCACCTGTTCGTCTAAAGTACAATTTGGCAACAATGTACACAGTCATTATAAATAAAGATTAGCGCGTCATCTTTTAAATATGGTATGGTATATAGGAAGTCGAAATTCTCTGCTGTTAAGAAACTTCTGCGGATGGAAATACCACAAAAATGAGCTAATGTCGTCTCCAGGAGTTTAGGGTTTGTTCGGTTGTTCTGGATAAAATTGTGAAATTCATTGTAATTGAAAGTTTATCCATACACAGTTAACACCGAAACCCACATATAAAAATAGTAGATTGTCTCAGTTTTAATAACAGATACACTGGTTCAGTGATGTCGAGAAACCCACTTGTTGACAATTTTATATGCAAAAACGGCTCTTTTGGGTTCAGAAAATATTTTAAATAGAAGAGCGAACAACGTTTTGACCTTCTTCGGTCATCGTCAGGTTCACAAAGAAAGAGGTAACTGGCCGGAAGCTGACCACATGTTTGGAAGGGGTTGTATAACTGAGTGTCGCAATGTAGAGGGCGCGGTTTGATGTTTGAATATATAATTTTATCTAAACAAACGAAATATTAAAGAAGCCTTACTTATACAACAACTTAAACCCAAAATAAACCAATATAAAGGAACGCCATTATACCTATATTAATATTATAGATAAAATTATATATTCAAACATCAAACCGCGCCCTCTACATTGCGACACTCAATCAGTTATTGCGACACTCAGTTATACAACCCCTTCCAAACATGTGGTCAGCTTCCGGCCAGTTACCTCTTTCTTTGTGAACCTGACGATGACCGAAGAAGGTCGAAACGTTGTTCGCTCTTCTATTTAAAATATTTTCTGAACCCAAAAGATCCGTTTTTGCATATAAAAGATACACTGGTTATGTATATCTACAACCGGTTGAAGAGTTATACCCCCTACTCCCTTTCCTAAAGGCTTATCGTTAGGTCTGGGTTCCAAACTTGTGGTGAGCCCAGTACGAAAGCACATTGTTTAAACTGCGCTTAACAGCAAAGAAACAGTCATAATTTCACATATTTTTATTAGTTAAAATGTTCACTCTTACATTAATCGATGAATTGCGAAATTTGATATTCAAATCCTGAGTAATTAAAAGCAAGTATAAACAATTTCAACTTCATTAGCTGCATTTTAGGAATATTTAAAGGAGGTTTTATCCTATTTCTAACTCCGTTAAAATGCAATTATACTGATCGGATCGCATTTTATTTGTCGTAAAATTTTAGTTCTTGAATGAATAAACAAAGTGAGGTGAGAATCATTATACTAAAACCCAATGATGTATGATATTATTCGTTTAGCATGAATATATTTTTAAATTACTGACACCTTTTCTTCTTCCAGTACCCTTACCAAACCCTAGAAATCAATACCAAAGTCATATAAGGCACGGTGGTGCAAACTTGAAGTCAAACGACCAAGCAACAAAAAGTTCACACCATGATTTAGGACATTGGCCTTTTTTAAGGTAATGTTAAACGTCAAAAACTTTTAAACAGATCCAGACATGTGATGATACTATAACATCAAAGTTAGATAGATGACTTTGTGATAATAAAATAAAACTTTCTTAACGTAATACTGTTTTTTTGTTTTTTTTTGATACAGTGATACCAAGTGTTAGTGTTTGCGTTGTGTTTTTTTGATTAGTCCTAACTCAACGTTAGGCCTATCCGCCAGTAAAATAAATGAAGTCAACGATCTTGATCCATTGTCTAAAACATACAATGGACCCAGTCAAGCTTAATTATGTGAAATTTTAATTTAAAGATCAACTAATCCGTATTATAAAATTTAAATATTATATACCCGTTTCGGCTACTTTTAACACAAAGCAATTTGTTTATAAACTATTCGTAATAATATTTAGCTTATACAGAGAGCCTAATATATTGACTTATTCTATATTCAATCAACCTGTTTTTTTTATTAAACAAAAAGTATTCTTTAACCTGACAAACACACTAAAATCAAATGTAATTATGAAGTTCACAAATAAAAATATGTTTTGTCGTAAAAATTCTAAACCATAATATTTATATCATAGTAACTGTCAGTTAGAGAGTTTCTACATACCAGATAAACATGGTTTATTTACAAATATTGACTATCTCTTTCTTCTGTGTTAGCTCAAAGTTCGTTACGAATTTAAGTATTGTTAAAATTTAAAAATAACACTATATTATATGTGCTGCTACTAAATATGGAATACTGTAATTACTGTAATTGAAATTTACTAATTTTGAAAATGTTATATAAATAAATAAATAAAAATGAATCATAAAATTACTAGCGGGTAAATCTTGGACAGTTTCTTGTTTGTTCATATTATCAATCTCATCTGTTAACAGAGAATTGGAAGATGATAAAATTGTTCGAATTTTGATAAATCCGAATATAAGATATATAAATAAATGCGCAACATTTAAAAGCATTGTTGAAAAAATATATAATTATGGGTTTACAAACAATGAAGTTTACAATTTAGGCTGCCGACGTCATCTTCCTATTTCTGAATTACTATGTGGTAACGTTGTAAGATATTTGTGAGAAGAAAAAAAACAAAAAACTTGAAACTATATCGAACAACGACACAGTTATGTGCTACCTACGGAAAAGACCTACACTACCGGTATCGAACAATGACACAGATACATTACACCTACACAACAGCAAAACAGTGAAATAATGTGATCCATATTAATGTAAATTGAAACAGAAATATACAACAGCAGTGAGACTAACGTAAGTTTAATTACAGCCAAGAAGCAGTTCCTCGGTTATTTCCCTGCTGTTGTTGAATGCAGTGTTAAAAAATAAAACATCTAACACATTTACCTGTTTTATTCGCACTGTTTTAACCAAGCATTTTCCAGGCCTCGCGCGTGCCTGAACTTGCATAATTCAAATTAATCTAGTTTTATTATCGAGAGTATAAATAACTAATAATGCAGTGATGGGTTAACGTTAATAACAGTAAGTCACTAATCACCAATCTTCGGCAACATTTGTGTTGTTAAAACGTAGGTAGCTTGAAGTCATCATTTGTTACATCTACCAAAAAAAGGTGCAAAATGTGATAATTCGTTTTTGTTCAGCACAAACGCTCTTTACTTTACAGCATATATTTAGTTCGCATTATCACTTAGAAATATTTTTATAACAAAAAAAACGATGGTCACAATAAGGTATTAATTAGAGGCTACGTTAATCTGGGCATAATTAAAATTCAAAAAGCTAATAAATTTATAGCAATATAAAAGTATGAAAAACAACAATAGAAAATAATAACAGTGGAAAAGCTGTGAAGGTATTTCGAGTCGTGACGTGTTCACGCTCAAACGAGAAGGTACACAACTTTTTCTACAACATAACATTAAACATAATTACTTTTACAAAATGCAACAGTACATATCAATATTAAACCACAACACCCATGTGGCTCAGATTTAAGCCTAAAGACTTGTAACATTAAAAACCTGGATTCTATACTTGTATTGGGCGCAGTACTTACTGATAGCCCATTGTGTAGCTTTGTACTTCCCCGTCACACCAAACATGCTCGCCGTTTCAGCCGTGGGGACGTTATACTGTGACGATCAATCTCACTATTCGTTAGTAAAAAGAGTAGCTCAAGAATTGGCGGTGGGTGGTGATGACTAGCTGCCTTCCCTCTAGTCTTACATTGCTAAATATGGGAAGTCTAACGCAGATAGCCCTCGTGTAGCTTTGCGCGAATTAAAAACTAAAAAAGCTTTGTGCGAACAAAGAAACAGAGGTACAGCAGTACTCTAATAAGATACGATAAAAGTTTATACTATTCCCAATACTCAGCTTGTGGGAACCAATAACAGTGTGTTACGTATTATATTCAGACAAGCCTAAGTTTGTTTTGTTTTGAATTTCGCGGAAAGCTACACGACGGCTGAAAAGGGCGAGCATGTTTGGTACGACGGGAATTCGAACCCACAACCCTCAGATTACGAGTCAAGTGCTTCAACCACCTGACCATGTCGGACCGTAAGATTAGAGGGAAGTCATCACCCCCCCCAACTCTTGGGCTACTCTCTTACCAACGAATAGTGGGATAGACCATACATTATAATGCCCCAACGGTTGAAAGGGCGAGCATGTTAGGTGTGACATGGATTTGAACCCGCGACCCTCAGATTACGTGTCGAGTGTCTTAACCACCTGGCCATGCTGGGCCTGAAGAGTAAGATTTACACTGGAACTTAGTAGCTAATTAAATATTAATATGTATTAAATTTATGTTATTTGCTAACAAGACAGATACACACAAATTTCCTTTAACACAAATATATTTCAATATACAAATTTAAAAACAATACAATTTATAATAACAGTTATTACTTACAATAATTATAAAATGATTGTTAAAATACAAGAGTTTTACGAACTTACAAACAGTACTGAGTCTTATATCCGGTTTAGAACTGAATATTTTATCGACGATCAGATCCAAGACAACCAAATTAATTCTGAGCTGATATTGTCGCACCTCGCTTGAGTTAATGATATCTTTCTTGGCTAGCCTCACACCGGTTGGAACTTCACTTCTACCGAGGTAAATATTTAATGTCCACGTAGAAATACATACTAGCATCGGAAGTAATTCACTGAAGTTGAACAGTTTGTAACGTTCGAAATATATAAATGTTCCTAGTAAAACATCTGTAGTTTTCCGATTAATAGGCGTTTATCTCAATTTTCGCCTCCTAGGACTATGACACACTAACTGCAGCTGTCTAATAATAATAATAATCTCGTGTCTTGGCACGTTTCTTTTATACAAATCACGCGAGTTTCTAGAACTTTCAACAATGATCTAGCACGTTTTAATTAATATTGTTCATTGTCACTTTCGAGAACTCTCTACACGTTTCGAGAACAGATGGGGCTTGTGCAATACACAGTCAAAAATATACGACACGTACAAAAAAGAAAACTATAAAGAAACAAGGATGGGTACTAAAATAAACATTTATCAGTCGATCCCTTACAAGTGAAAAGTGTACAGCCTGGAAGTAAGGATATATATATATATATATATACACACATTAGGGCAATAAGTTCCTTCTGAAGTCTCCATAAGTGGAGAATGACACCTTTTGCTTGGCTATCGTGTTTACACTCCTGTTACATACTCTTAAAACAAAAGGGTTAAAATTCTATATTTCTGAACCTCATAAAATATTTACTAAACCTCTTTCAGTAGATTCTTCACTCACGAATTACTTCATTATCTTCTCATTCCTCCAAATATTCGCTCTTTATTGTGAAACGTATCATTTTCTATCTCCACATTCTCACGGTTTGTCGTGATTGGTTTATGGGTCTTCGTTTCACATGTGCGACTTGTTAACGTTTTCCTACAAGACGGACAGTCACCCGCAAAACATTATTCCCACAAGAGTCGAGTTTCTTTTAGGCTCATATGTGCTGACAGCTTATTTGAAGCACACACTTTTGAGAGAAATGACCACTTAGATGACCATTTTAGTGCACAATATCTTGCAGCCCATACGGCCAATTTGGTCACAATATTAACCACAGTCACATAAATATTCAAACTGATTCAAGAGGCATACACTATACGGAGTAGTCCTCAGGCAGAAGGGTTCAGTGGGCAAATTGATCGAGTTCACCACGCGTGGAACTAAATACGGTGGTCAACGTGTCACAACCTTCCCCATATCTGACACGCATTGTGTTGTAATCATAGTCAAATACAAATAAGTACAGTGATTGGATAAATACATTTTCGAAAGTGAAATCCTCGAAAAGTCCCACTCAACCCTTCTTTCAAATGAGTGTGATTTACGTTTCTAAAGAATAAGTCCTCGATTATTCCCAATTAAATTTTCTAGCTACTCCTACATACCCCTGTTAACAAATGGACCGTTCTGTCACGTAAATTGTTAATTCGATCTTTGAACGGAAAGTTTTTGATGTCTGTACTGAAATATGAAAATACGGTTGTTTTAATTTTCGAATTTATTCTGTTAGTTAGTTCCTTGACCTTTCTTATGAATGTCATACTTCTTAGGTAGGTAATACTGGGGACAATTCTATATGCAAAAAACGGCTCTTTTGGGCCCAGAAAACACTTCAAATAGAAGAGCGAACAACGTTTCGACCTTCTTCGGTCATCGTCAGGTTCACAAAGAAAGGTAACTGGCCGGAAGCTGACCACATGTTTGGAAGGGGTTGTATAACTGAGTGTCGCAATGTAGAGGGCGCGGTTTGATGTTTGAATATATAATTTTATCTATAAAATTATTTCTGAGGACACGTTATGTGAAAATCGCTGTCCATCTGCGTGTTTCTCACTTTGTCCACCAGGTTGGGTTTGATTTATTTTGAATTTCGCAGGAAGCTACACGAGGGTTGTCTGCGCTAACCGTCCCTAATTTTGTAGTATAAGATTCTAGGGTAGGCAGCTAGTCATCACCACCCACCGCCAACTCTTGGGTTGCTTTTTTACCAACAAATAGTGAGATTGACTATAACAATATAACGCCCCTACAGCTGAAAGGGGAAGCATGGTTGATGAGACGGGGATTCGAACCTTCGACCCTCAGATTACGAGTCAAGTGCCTTAACCAGCAGGTTGGGTGGGTTGCAACTGGTGTATTTGTATTATCTGACTTTAAACACTTCTTTTATTAAATACTTCTCAGTTATTTATGATCTTCTAAACGTGATACAAAATAGTTTTAGTGAATTTTCGTTAAATAGGAAAGATACATGCCGATCAAAATGAACAAACAAGTACGTGAAGGTTGGTTTATGGTTCAACCTAAGATTCAGAACACCATTATTGTTGTGATGTTAATATCTAAGAAAATCCGTTACAAAAGGCAAAGCTATACGATAAGCTATCTCAGTGTCTGTTCTGAACCAACTGCAGGTACTGAAACACGATTTGTAGCGTAAGAAACCCTCAAACTTGTCGCTTAGTCACCAGGAATGCGAAGAGATATTTCTAACAAGATGCTGTTAAGGTTTGATTTTTTAATTTCACGCAAAGCTACACGAGAGCTATCTGCGCTAACCGTCCCTAATTTAACAGTATAAGACTAGACGGAAGACAGCTAGTCATCACCACCCACCGCCAACTCTTGGGCTACTTTTTACCAATGAATAATGGAATTGACTGTTACATTATAACGCCCCCACGGCTGAAAGGGCTAGCATGTCTGTGACGGGGATTCGAACCCGCGACCCTAAGTTTACGAGCTGTGCCTCCTTACCACCTGGCTATGCTGGGCCATAATCCTAATGGATAATAAATAAAGATATAATCAAGATACGTGAGGTAATATGTAGGTTTAAATTTTACTAGGCACTTCTAGAGCCATTGTTTTTAATACAATATAAAGTTAGCTAAATATGTCGCTAAGATGAATCTCATAGCAACCCCATCTAACTGTCCATACAAATCTTTTTATTGAGCTGCATGTTGTCTACTGGCATATATCTACTGTATAAAGTTAACATATTTCATTAGCAACTGATTGTTAAGTTACCAGTTCACACAGGACACTTTAGTTGGTTTTAGTTGGTGTCGTAAAATCAGCACTCAGAACTCTCATTCAGATAATATATTCCGTTCAGTAATTTGGCTGAAAGCTTCTGGGGCACGAATTATAATTAATATTGTAGAATTCTGTCAGCTCTTATGAGAAGTTATCACATAAACGATTGTATTTACACTAAGAATAAAAAAACAAAACAACAGCTGTAGCAGTTCAAAATGTACCAACATGGTACGGTGAAGTTTTTTGAAACGTGCTTGCTTTGACACGGGGTATGTAACAAGAGTCGGGTATCGCGTTTTCCGTTAACGATAAATTACTATGGACATGGAGAAGGGTCGGAAGTGACGTTTACTAAGTAAAATTACATTGAAAAGTGTTAAAACGTTTACTCAAAGTACATAAACTTTACGTCAATACTTATGGTTTTAATAAACGTAAATTGCATACAAAGAGAATGATACCAGTGACGTCAATATAGATACACAAAAGTGAAATATCACTGAAGTATCTAAACTAGTTTTAAAAATTTGCTATTAAACAATCCAATTTTACCTTCATTGTAAACAATCCAATTTTACCTTCATTGTAAACAATCCAATTTTACCTTCATTGTAAACAATCCAATTTTACCTTCATTGTAAACAATCCAATTTTACCTTCATTGTAAACAATCCAATTTTACCTTCATTGTAAACAATCCAATTTTACCTTCATTGTAAACAATCCAATTTTACCTTCATTGTAAACAATCTAATTTTACCTTCATTGTAAACAATCTAATTTTACCTTCATTGTAAACAATCCAATTTTACCTTCATTGTAAACAATCCAATTTTACCTTCATTGTAAACAATCCAATTTTACCTTCATTGTAAACAATTCAATTTTACCTTCATTGTAAACAATCCAATTTTACCTTCATTGTAAACAATCCAATTTTACCTTCATTGTAAACAATCCAATTTTACCTTCATTGTAAAAAAATTCTAAATAATCTAATTTTACTTTCACTGTAAGCAATCAAATTGTACCTTCATTGTAAACAATCTAATTTTACTTATGTAAAAAAACTGTAAAAATCTAATTTTACCTTCAATGGAAGTAATTACATGTACAACTGGATGTATTCCTGTGGGATCCATGGTACCACTAGGTTTAACAAACTGCCTGGAGAACTGTCCAGCAGGAGTTAAACCTTTATATTGCCACAACTATAGCAACGACATCTTTATTATCTCAAGAGTCCAGTCTCATGCACAATTTCTCATCTCAACAAACAACACCAATGTCAAAATATTAGCGCCTCCTCAGCTATCGAAACCACTAACAATAATGGTGTTTAGATTGTACCACAATGTTTACTCACATAAATAATTGCATACACAACATCTATACCTAAATTCTGCTTTAGCGCTCAGCACGTATTCTTGTGTTAAGAGCAGGAAACTACTGGTAGCGAGGGTAACCAAAAAATAAACTGACCCTAATATTAAACAATCTGAGAAGTACGATGTTCATGATAAAGATGTAACCCCAAAAAACTGATGAAACAGAACAAATTCGTCGAGATCTTAAGTAAATAAATTAATAAGAATATTTTTTTTCCGTTAAAAGGCTGAATCAACTATTTACACAGTACTACAGTTGGGGTGGGGTACCAATATGAACGGTCTATTTGCAAACAAAGGCATCTGGGATCGATAGCTGGGAGACAAGAACGAATCAGAAGCAGAAACCATACACACAAGTACGAAAACGCAAACTGAACAAACTGTCTACTGTAAAACACACAAAGTAAAAAACATTCTGAACAAACTGTCTACTGTAAAGCACACACAAGTAAGGAAACACACACTGAACAAACTGTCTACTGTAAAACATACACAAGTAAGGAAACACATACTGAACAAACTGTCTACTGTAAAACATACACAAGTAAGGAAACATACTGAACAAACTGTCTACTGTAAAACATACACAAGTAAGGAAACATACTAAACAAACTGTCTACTGTAAAGCACACACAAGGAAATACATACTGAACAAACTGCTTACTGTAAAACACACACAAGTACGAAAACGCAAACTGAACAAACTGTCTACTGTAAAACACACACAAGTAAGGAAACACATACTGAACAAACTCTACTGTAAAGCACACACAAGGAAACATACTGAACAAACTGTCTACTGTAAAGCACACACAAGTAAGGAAACACATACTGAACAAACTGTCTACTGTAAAGCACACACAAGTAAGGAAACACATTCTGAACAAACTGTCTACTGTAAAACACACACAAGTAAGGAAACACATTCTGAACAAACTGTCTACTGTAAAACACACACAAGTAAGGAAACACATTCTGAACAAACTGTCTACTGTAAAACACACACAAGTAAGGAAACACATTCTGAACAAACTGTCTACTGTAAAACACACACAAGTAAGGAAACACATTCTGAACAAACTGTCTACTGTAAAACACACACAAGTAAGGAAACACATTCTGAACAAACTGTCTACTGTAAAACCAAACTTTCAGTTTTTGTTGTTTTTCTTAATAGCAAAGAAAAAGAGAAACCTAAGTACCTCTTGAAACTTTGGATGTAAAACTAAGGAAATCAACGATTCGTAATCGGGAATAACAACTTACACATTTGTTAAAACTATAAACGAAACTATTTTGTGAATAAAGCAATGTACATAATCCATCACAAACATATTTTACAACCGAAAAGAACACGTTTTATACATTCATTTGTTCTTGGTTACACGATGTCTTACGTAAGAGGCTAATTTTTACACAAAGTTGATCAGGGTAAATAACAAAAGTTTACACGCCCAAAATTGGCGAAATATTACGTGCTAAATCGGTCTGAAATTTCTAACAAAAATATCCTCAACTGCAAATGTTTTTGTTTTTTCACATTCGTCTTTATTTTAGTTGTCGATTTTTAACTCAGAGTTAGAGGTGTGTAAAAACAACATAAGAAACTCATTTTTCGTCTCCCACAAGTCAGAGCCCAAGAAGCCTTTCAATCAATACCAACTTGTTAATTTGTAATACTTCGACAATGTTTTGCATTTAAACAGTAATCCAGCATATAAAGTCAGCGTCTCAGAGAACCTTTCGACCCTCATCTTAAAGATCAACTGTCGAATTCTGGCATTTAAAGGAAAGGCCTCAAAACAAGGAAGTATTTTACCCAGTTAAATGTAATTTTATAATAGATTTTTTATATATAGGTATGTGTGTTTTCTTATAGCAAAGCCACAGGGGCTATCTGTTATGTCCACCGAGAGGAACTGAACCCCTTATATTAGCATTGTAAATCCGAACACTTAACGCTGCCCCACTGGGGATTTTAGATCAATAAATAAATGGCCTAGTATGGCAATCTGCGGGTCGCGGGTTCGAATCTCCGTCAAACGTAACACCCTTTCAACTATGGGGCCGTTATAACTGAAGGTTAGTCCCACCGTTCGTCGATAAAAGAGTAGCCCAATGTCAGTGAGAGGTGATAACTAGTAGCTTTCCCTCTAGTTTTACATTGCTAAATTAGGGACGGCTAGAACAAATGGTTGGCTTGTGTAGCTTTGCGCAAAATTCAAAAACAAAAAAACACTTTAAAAATTCACTTTTACAGGAGGTATGTAATTCCAACTATTGTTCCTAAGCCTTCTAGTGAGCGTTTATGAATTTATTCACGTGTATAAACCTGGCTAATAAGTGGTGTTTTACTTCATTGAAATAGTTTTCATTTTAATTCGCGCAAAGCTACTCGAGCACTATCTGCGCTAGCCGTCCAAAATTTGACAGTGTAAGACTAAAGAGAAGGCAGCTAGTCATTACCACCAACTCTAGAGCTACTCTTTTACCAACAAATAGTGGAATTGACCGCACATTATAACGCCTCCACGGCTGAAAGGGCGAGCATGTTTGGTATAACGGGATTCGAACCCGCGACCCTCCGACTAGGAGTCGAGTTCCTTAACCCCCTGGCCATGCCGGGCCCGTTCATTCAGACACGTAATTATTTTTAAGTTAAATAATATAATCTTCTGACACTCAATAAAAGACACGTGCACGTTTTTAAGTGCACGATGTTCCGTATTAAACAAAATGCAGAACTATAAACACTACGACTTACCAGTGTTGGTATCTTGGAGCCCTCGCCGCAGGGTACAAAGATGCAACAGGCCGCCCTAAAGCGTCGTCTTTCTCGTGGATGTAAATACAAGTAGCAGAACTGGTTGCACTAGAAACCGGGGGTTCATAATAATCAGTTTTCAACGTCCTTTCGTCTATTTTATTATCTGCGTTGTGCGCTTTAAAAGCTGATCGAATGTCGATGAACGCTACGGTTGCGGCCACTGTGGATACGTTTTCATCGTTTTTGGGTAAAATCTTTACACTCTGAACTTTGCCATACCTTTAGAACACACAAGGAAAAAAACGAATTATATATAACAGCATTTTTTTTTAAATTGTTATACATACAAAGGACTAAGGAAATATTGTATTATATATAATATTCACAACAATAAAAATATTAAACCAAGAGAATCCTTAGAGCAAAAACTCCTAAATCTGTGTGTTTGAATACTACTGTTTTTCATTTAATTTCACAAATCCGTGTGCCAAAACGTTGTCCACACGTCCAAAACAATCACCAGGTTTCAAAACGAACAAATAAATAAAAACTGGTGAAATAATCGTACCTTAAAATCAAGAAACATTTTTCTATGGACGTATTTAGTCATTTATGGGAAGCTTCTTGTAAGAACTCTGTTGTATTAGTTACGCATGAAAAGAATGTGGTTTGAAAACTTGGAATGTGTTTCAAGCGCCACCTAGTGAAAGTAACATCTACAATAATTGTTGTATGTCAAATATTTCAAATAATAGTAACGTTTACTATATTTTTACCTTACTTCTCTAACTTTATCCTTTTCAGATTCAAAATCAAAGGCGTATAAAAATAACATTTCAGATCTATTACGTTATACAGCATTTAAAATATTATGTCAATGAAATATATAGAAAATAGTCACTTGTCAGATTGAGATTTAAACGAAATAATTAAATGAAACTGTTTAACCGCTTGCGAAATGAACAATTCCTTGCTAACAAAAAATTAGAGCAATCTTTAGACATAATATGAATTTTTGAGCACATTAACCACACTACTACTATGACCGGAACTCAGTAGTTCCGGTAATTATCTATCACCTTTCCTGTGATTAAAAGATGTAAAACTTTTTTCTCTACTTCCGCCTACCCCACATCCTTGAAACAAGGACATTTCGTCACATCTTCGTTGAATAGTATTACAAAAACTATACCAATAACAATGCTTAAATTTCAGAGAAAAGAGTCCGAACTATACAGCTGATAAAAGAGATGGTTGGTCAGAGGATATTTAGTAAACAGAGCTATTCAGCTGACGTAAAGTGATAAACTCAGTAAACACTATTTCCTCTTGCATAAACAACACATAGAATTACCCACTCATCAACAGGAGACCAGATGTATTTTACACGTGATTTACTTCAGTCGATGTTTGTTTGTTTGTTTGTTTGTTTTGAATTCCGCGCAAAGCTACTCGAGGGCTATCTGCGCTAGCCGTTCCTAATTTGGCAGTGTAAGACTAGAGGGAAGGCAACTAGTCTTCACCACCTACCGCCAATTCTTCGGGTACTCTTTTACCAACAAATAGTGGAATTCACCTTCAAATTATAACACCCACACGGCTGAAAGGGACGAGCATGTTTGGTGTGACGGGGATTCGAACCCGCGATCCTCGAATTACGAGACGAGTGCCTCATCCACCTTATATAAGTAGAAATGCTTTTTTAAGATCACCATGTATTATTAATAATGTAGACCTGAATACATTATGGTAACAATAGTTAAAAATACGGTTTGGGCTTGCTTGTTTATTGCCAAGCACAAAAACCATACAATGGATTGTTTGAGCAGGTATCAAAACCCGAATTTTAGAAATAGATTTTCATATATTTTATTTTTTCATCATAGACTTTTCATTTATGGGGGGGAAATAAAGGCCACTTCTTGAAAGGAAAAACATTTGTTAAAATTAATTAGACAAGTGTACAGTGTATAAAATTAATTAGACAAGTGTACAGAGTATAAAATTAATTAGACAAGTGTACAGTGTATAAAATTAATTAGACAAGTGTACAGTGTATAAAATTAATTAGACAAGTGTACAGAGTATAAAATTAATTAGACAAGTGTACAGAGTATAAAATTAATTAGACAAGTGTACAGAGTATAAAATTAATTAGACAAGTGTACAGTGTATAAAATTAATTAGACAAGTGTACAGTGTATAAAATTTAAAATAGATCGCGCGTTTTATTATTACGTTGTATTCAGTTACGTTAAATATATCATACAAGGAGTGCTTACTCAGTCGTTGTTGTGTTTTACACATTGTAAAAGCATTGCTTTATTTCAGGCTAATACGAGGAGCAAACAGTTTTAATCTGCTGTTACATTAGAATTGATGTCGTATGAGGAGAAAAGATCCGAGTTTTACATGAGGTACCACACACCAAGAAAGACACCAATTCACAGGTATTCCGTTGATGGCCTGTAGGAAGGAAGAGTACCTCTTCAACGATGAGTCAACTGCCATTTATAGGAACCAGTCACAGAGTACTTATGACCCTTAGAAGTCATATGCAACGAATCAAGAACATCTCTTCGTATTACCCTATCACTGGCGTGATAAGACCATAGCTGTTGTTGTACATGAAAAGAGATGATATTTACACAGCAACTAGACCACTACTACGTCGGCATTGGATGTGTTTGTAATGTTTAACTAATTCCAAAGAATCCATAAGGAAAAGCCAAGAAGATTTGTTTTGTACGTTGGGTATGCATGTTTAAATATATTTAGATGGTAAATGGTTTCTTCATATTGGACAGTTATGACCTTGACTAACACTATTAGATTGCCCATCTAGTGTGTATTTTTGTGAAGATGGTCTTCCTTTTAAAGCTTCCAACAGCACTCTTTGTGCTATGTTGCCAACCACAATAAACAGCATATCACAATAACGAAGGAGATCGGAAGACACGAGGTTTCTAGTTACTTTGTTCCTATAACTGCACATTTACAAAGAAGTACTGGAAAATAAAGTTGCATGAGAAAATATGCACAATGAAACAATCCACAATTAATGAAAGATTTAAGTATGAACACTTCAAACAGAAAAAGGGAGTTTTACTTAATGGTTTGACTCGATCTTTGTTTGAAAGTCTGGTGTGAGTGAAAACACTTATTGAGAAATGACTTTTTTTTTTAGTGACTCCTGTTTTTGTCATTTTGATATTTCAACCTTCCCCGACAGCGAAAAAGAAATGGTTGACGGTGGGGGTGGGGAAGAAATGTCAGGTATAAAAGTAACAACCCCAACCTGTAATCTCACGAAGTTACGTACTGTTGAGACGTTTATGAAACCAGTAGAAATAATGAAACTAACTCCTCTAAATCCATTTATATTCCGTATGGAGAGAAATAAAACGTGTATGTACTTTTGGAAAACAAAAGAAACGCAGAAAAACTTTCAAAATATAAAAGATAGAATTTGTAAAAGACTGAGATGTTCGGGATGACACAGTTGAATATCTGTGCTGGAAAATAACGGACTCCCCAGAAGCATTAGTCTAAAAACGGTATATTTTTTATTTCTTAAAGAACTAAAGCTTCCAGTCAACGACCAAAGTTCGTGTTCTGTGTTTTATGAAGTCAAGGTTAATAAAAGGTTCTCCAACTTATGGAGCTCAGATTAAAATGACTGACTCTACAGCTGAATACAAGTTCACATGGCCAAGATGTAACCAGGAATATATCAACCACTCGAAAACTCTACACTCGAAAGAACATTATAACGCTAAAACCCACAACACTAGTAATATTACTAACAATTGCCTGAGCGAATATGGCATAATACTTAATCTGATTTTTTCCGTATCATCTTCCACACCCAAAAAGAACTACACCTCAAAATACTTGAATCTCTTGCAATTAACCTATTAAAACCACCTGCTACCCAGAAGAACGCCCTCCCACTGTATTATCAATAGTGAAAATGAAAGGTAGAAAACAGAACATGCACTTCGATCGTTAAAAAGTTAAAGGAAAGCAGACTTGGGTGCCTACAACCCTTCAGACAAACGAGGAAAACTATAAACATGCAAAGTCATTACACCATTTTAAAACAAGCCCCCTACCAGACTAGTTCACGGACTGGCAACAACAAAAAACCGGGTTCGATTCCAAGAAGTGAACACAACAGATATGTTAATGTGGTTTTGCTCTGAAATAGACAGACAAACAAATTTACAAGATAACTTTACTGACAGATTTACTGACTTTATTGTAGCGAAATAGATAAGATAGGTCGAAAACAAATGTAAACTACACAGTTACGTTAATCTGGGACTACTTTTTAAAACGTAAGTGCATTTAGTTCACATCGAACAAATCGACTGCAGGTTTTAAGTTAAGCTAGTTTAGAAGCACAAGTAAAATAGTCCGGCTATTTGAAGTAGTGCATCAAAACTCTTTGACGAGTCACCCAAGTGGACGAAATAAATGGGGGCCAAAAAGTATACACACTAAAAACACAATCCCAATATCAAATATGGTTTTTATGCTACATACAGACAAATGTTTCAAGATAACTAGACGGGAAATAAAGTCGCAAAATGGTAATTGTTAGAAATAGCAAATATCTCTCTCCACGGAGAGACAGTGGCGTATACAAGTAAAGGCCAGAGGGGTTCAGTCCCAGGGTCCATTAATAATTTTGTTCTATGTAAAATTACGTGAAATGTTGGACCCACAAAATTGATTAGCCCCTGGATCCACACAACCTTAAATCCGCCACTGATGGTACGACATAAAAATTCATTCATTAAAGACTATGGGATTCACTTTTAAGTCAACGTACTGTGAACAAATTCACATCGAAGAAAACGTCTCAACTCTGAAGTCGGCAAATAATGTAAAAATATTCTACATTACATAACCGTAATTTATAATACAAATTGTGTATATACACAACAGCTAATGTCTTACTATCTCTACATGATGGCATGTTTTTAAAGCCAAGTTACAAACTTACTCTCAATCTAAGAAATAGGTTTCAGTTTCTTTTTAATTTCACGCGTAACTACCCAAGGGCTATCTGTGCTAGCCGTCTAAACTAAGAAGGAACTATTATCCACCACCGTCAACTCCTGGGCTACTCTTTGACCATCATATTATAACTCCTACATGGCTTGAGAGGTAAATCATGTTCGGTGAGAGTGATTCGAACCCACGACCTTCATATTACAAGCGCCTTAACCTTCATCCCCTAGGAAACAGGTAATACAGATACGCTATATTATAACACGTCATCGCAGTGTGCAGGTTTATGGTTTGTTTGTTTGTATATCGCACAAAGCTACTCGGGGGCTATAAGCGCTAGCTGTCCCTAACTTAGCAGTGTAAGACTAGAGGGAAGGCAGCTAGTCATCACCACTCACCGCCAACTCTTGTGCTACTCTTTTACCAACGAATAATAGGAATGACCGTTACACCATAACGCCCCCACGGCTGAAAGGGCGAGCACGTTTGGTTCGATGGGGATTCGAACCTGCGACCCTCGATTTATGAGTCGAAAGCCTTAACCTACCTGGAGATTCTTCATTATTTTGACTTTTTCAGATTCAGTTGACCATTAATTTATTTCTTCACAACATTACCACAGGACTAAGAAAGGTGTACTGAATAAAAAAGCCTAAAGTAGAATAATAAATAGTTCCTCTCCACACACACACAAACGTTGTTTACAATATGTAAAAAAAAAAAACTGATTCGGGTAGACTGGAGCCGATCCAGGGTGGATGGGGTAAACCAAACATCCACAGACTGGAGTGAGGGAGATTCGAAAAACTTGTCTCAGTACACCTGGAATATTGTGTATTATCATATGTAGACGTTTTGTATTCTGAATACTTGGCAGACAAAATGAATCCGGTTTACCAAAGATTCTTGAAATACCAATGTACATAAGTTGCATATACAGTTTTACAGGACCATACAAATGTTTCTTTGTTCTACCATACAGGAAGACCAATCGTCAGTAGTTGATAAAATTAAAAAAAGAAACAATATCATGAGACACAGTAACAGACAGCCTTGGATACATGATAAAGGTCACAATCAAATATTAATATTCGTTGATATAAGAACCGTCTTGAGTGATGCCCTCTTTACATTCTACAAATTCAACACTAGGGATGGCTATTTGCAGTTAGGCCTCATGTAGCTTTGAGTGAAACGTAACAAAACAACTTATCTTTAAAACTCCAAAATCGAGAGATATTTGTTAAGTTAAAAGATCATGCGTATCGAAGGTGTAAAGAACTTGCATGTCTCCAACATTTTCGTAGCTGTACGCTAAAGCTGTATATAAAAATAAACTTGTGTTAACACATACAATAACCGAAGTGTAATTTCTGATTATTCAACTGCTAGCTTGTTTGTTTGTTTTGAATTTCGTACAAAGCTACTCCAGGGCTGTTTGCGCTAGCCATCTCTAATTTAGCAGTGTAAGACTACAGGGAAGGCAGCTAGTCATCACCACCCACCGCTAACTCTTGGGATACCCTTTACTAACGAATAGTGGGATTGACCGAACATCATAACGCCCCCACGGCTGAAAGGGCAAACATGTTTAGTGTGACGTGGATTCGAACTCGCGACCCTCGTATTACCAATCAAGTGCCTTAAGATAGCCACTTGGATCAATTAATGGTGTGAAACATATAACAACATGATCGTCTGGCCGTCAACACAACTGCTTAGCGAATAACATGTGATGATTAATATAGTTACAGTTACTTTCTGTGTGAACTTAACTTACCCAAGTTACTTGACAACATGTAAACAGAACAAATATCCATCAAATCGCAATCTAATAAAGAGCATTTAACTAACAAAGCCGTATAAATGTTCACACGCCGGATTTACGGTTTTCTATTTCGTATACTTTAACCTTAAATGAAGTGCGCGTTTAGTTTCCATTCTATCACGTTCAGAAACAAAGACAAGCGTATCTATAGTTAGAAGCTAACCCTAAACTAAATTCCACAGTTAATAAAAAACACGCGTTTATAATATACTTGATTTTAGTACTTTAAGTTTCTCATCTTTCGATACAAATTTTCTGCCAGGAAACAGAAATCACTCATTTACACATCCAGAGGTTCAAAATGCTCGTCCAGATGCATTGGTTAACGTCGCACGATGTGCGCGTCATCTCTTTCATTCACTGTTGAGAGGGTCAGTAGTGAAACAACACATACAAAGGTTATCACAACACGAAGTCAACATGTAACTTGGCAAAAGCTCAAATTTTCGTTACCTTGATATGTTTGTTGTCTCACAGATTGGATAGTTCAGTTTTGAAATAACCAAGCAAATCTGTGTACAAAGGGTGATCTGCGCTGTGGCCACTGCTCGTATCCAACCCAAAATTATAGCACTATAATTCATAAAGCTACAAACTTTGAATATCTAGTTCTGAGGCGTCTTTAGTAAAATTCTGGTCGTCGCAAACTTTTATTTCCTATGTGTACAAACATGTTACTCCCTCACGTAAAAGTTCTGGAAGGTCGCTATTAAGGTTCGATTATCTCAAGTGATTTGATTTATTATTATTCTAGACCAATACAAATCAATAACCAGATTCCTACAAGAAAGAATGGAAGTTTCGTTACAAATTAGTTTTCTGCGAAAACCATATTACTATTATTAATTAAAAAACAAACAAACTATAACTATTTTGGATAGCATAAACCAAAACAACATTTTAACATTATGCTCTTTATATTACAAAGATGTTTTTCTGTTAATAACTATTAATGTTCTAAATATATTTTTCGTTTAATTTTCGTGCATCATAAATCACTGCACCTATAAATAGTGACCCAAGCTTGTGATGCTTATTACATAATTAATTACATATGCGGGGAAGTTTTTCATTATGCTTTAACAAAATTGACGTTTTACGCAAGGAACTTGATACGAAAAAAAAACACTTAAAGAAAATAATATAATTAAATTAGATTTATTACGCCAACAGCTGAGTCATTCCTAAACAAATGTTCTGTGCTTTCCCATGTATAGGTGGCAAATTTAACATTTAAAATACTCCTATCGGTAATAAAAGTAAACAAAATAACTTGTGATTCCTGGAGCGGTAAGCCTGTCGGTACAACAAGAATTTAATTCCGTATACCATCAATACTGGAACGTAATAAACAACAGAACAATTACAATTAATTAAGAAGCACATTTATTTGTACTATTAGCGTTAAGTCTGCAATAACCTTTTATATTAAATAGTTTATAAGGTAATGTAAATTCGTAGCGCGAATACAAATAAAATTTGTTCTTAGATTACCTTAACCGGAAATATTTTTTGAAACATTCTTTTTAATTATTCGATTTCGAATTCTAAATCACAGACATATAAAACCATTCCATATCTATCATTAATATTATACAGTATTAAATTACCGTGTCGGTCAGTTTTTCTACGAAGCAGGCCTATTAGTTTCTCGTTATTTAACCAGCTTTCGACATTTGAATTGAACTGGTTACAGCATTTCCTTGGATCTTTTCATAATCCAACCCAACTGACAAGTTTTATTATCGAATAAAAATTCAAGTACACAGTTACTTGTGAGAGACGAAAATATATGTCGTTTTTTAAAACACCTTTCATTTCCAGCCGCAATGAAGAAATTGAGAGGACAGTGCAGTGAACTTGTTTTCATAACAATTATTAGGCCTATTATTTTTTTTCAACATTTCGTAACTTTTGGTGATTAAACCGTAACTATGTTAATATATATCGTTGCAATTCAATTTAATTATTAAGTAGACAACAAAACTGGAAAGTAGCTGGTATCATACTGTTGTCTTTATTTATATTTGATATTCGAACACTTTCTTATCACGTAAAAATTAATGTGATATCCCTTCGTATCTTATTTATGGTTATTAAATGATGAAATCAAATTATTTCTGAAGAGTAGTGTGTGTTGCTGACGATTAAAAAATAATTAAAACCAGTACAGTAACTGTCTGTCTCATCTAAACACAAGGAAGGGATATATGGCGTTTGTTATAAAACTTAACAAAACACGTTTATTCGTACATAACCGAAACGGTGGGATGTATCACATGATATTGTAAACTCACAACATTGTGTGAAACTGAACTCCAACGTCTCGTTTGAACATAATTTAAAGTAATGCGTTTAATTAATACGTATAAAGGTGTACAAGACGTCTTATAACAAACAGGTTCTAATCAACAGTCTATTATTTCTGGAAATTTCTAAACTTTCAAAAACTCCATCGTTTTTGAATAGTTCGCTAATCTCCAAAAGTAAGATATGTTCGACCCATCAACATTTATCGGACACGGTAAACTAAAGTGTTATGTTGCCTTCTGTTGTATTATTGTACTGTTTTACAGTTGTAAGTTGAAACAATAAAACAACGTTTTATAAACGTGTATTTCAACGTACACGTACAAACAAATTCCTCTTCTCATGAGTATCGTCTCTTGCACGTGTTCCCCTTGTTTTCTTAATGCGTAAAAGAGAGTTGAGTGACGAGGTATAACACATGAATACACGGTAAAATGTCGTGTGTTGTTGTAATGAATTTTTATTGTCATTAAAACGCTCAATTTTGGATAACTGCACTTTTGACTTTACCCCAATCGTTCGCCCCCCCTTTACAGATCAACTGCACCCCCTGAGAAGGCGCGTCCCATACTTGTGGGTGTTTTCTGACAACAGTCACACCGAACTATCTATTGTGTCCACCGAAGGGAACTGAATCCCTGATCTTATAAGCAGTGTAATTCTGAATATTTAGCGCTGCTCCAGAGGGGGACCCCCCCTTTAGGAAAACGCTGCCTTAGAAGTGACATTATACAATTTATTGTTATAACCTTGTACTCAACACAACATATGTCACATTACTGGCCATTATTTGGGAAGATATAATTTTAAATCATAGTAAACGTTTGGGGCAAAGCCTATGTAAGCAACGCCTTATTCTTCACTAATTACTAGCTCTGTGAAAACAATTCAAGGTAGTATATATAAACAGCCCACTTTTAAATGTCACAAAACATTCTGTGGAAAATACATCTCGTCACGTTGAAACAGAACAATTTTAACCCTCTTATAAAACTGTGCTTTTGGACACCCATGATTTTAATAGGACAACGCAATATGTTGGCAAAAACATTAGACAACTGACACTTGGGGGACGCTCATGTGTGGTCGAATTTTGTCAACATTACTAGATGTAATGTAACAAGTAACTGTTACTGGAGCGTACACATAACTAAAGCATCCAAATAAACTTAAAACCCATCTGCTGTGTGACAAAAAAAATGTTCCTCTATCCAAATATTACCATAGTTACCCGTAATTTTGTTTACTAATATGGAAACGTATTTCACATTTAGTGAAAACTTCTATATTAATTTCACACTTTTGAAATCGTGAAAACTCTGATGTCCTACTTACAATACAATTTATCCTTTATTTCACAATTTATTTTGATTCTCAGCCATTTTTATTCATTAGAAAAAAATTCAACGCTGAACATTCCGTTTTGATTCTATTTTAAATAAATAATATGAAAATTGGCCTAGTAAACCTATAATAATAAGTAACTAAACCTATTTTAAACTAGATGGACCAAAAGTCCTATTTTAATGTCTTGCCTACTGACTACCTGTTTATATATTTGAGTATCCCATAACAGAACCGAAACTCTGGGAACGACTGCTCCCTGAAATTGCGGTGCAAAAATAAAAGGCCTACAAACTAAATAATATTATAACCTGTGAAATACAACTCTTTAACAGTCATAAATACCTAGTGTATGTATTCAATTATGCTGAGATTCATATATATTTGACAACTTCGTTCTGTCAAGACTTAGTGTCTGTGAATGTTAATTCGGACTGAAGTCACGACCCGGCATTATACATAATGCTTTATAACCAACTGATACAACTGCTTAACAGAAAAACTGTCCTTTTTAAACACAGATTAATACACGTACATTAACGTAATACATCCAAACTCGAAAAAACACGACAATTAAACTCGAATAGTGTAATAACAGGCAGGGACCCGTATTTCCAAAGAAACCAGCAACCCCGAAGCATATCGATGGTATGCGAGCATTTCATCACATAGCCTAAAGCACCACCAAGAGATGAGCTGATGCAAATAACCAGCCACGGCAGCATCAGCCAATCAAATAGCGCATATAAAAACTGCACCACACCACATCCTTTTGGATTGTTTTTCCTTTGTACTGCCGTCGGAACTGCCGAGAATATTCATCAATGAAAGACAAAGACACGGTTGATACCAGCTTTAAAAACAACAGTGAATCCTCTATCTTTCCAGATAATGCTACTGGTTTTTGAGGTTTAAAACAAGTTAACATTTTATGCCCACTTTATAACCACAATAACGTTTTTTACAGCTTTCAAAATATGTAGCCGGACCGTAGATCAGGGGTCCATGACTAGAATCTCATTACCGACAAATCAGAGGACTTTGCACTTTAGGGCTACCAGTGGTTACGAGAGTGGTTTGAACTCTAATTACTTAAACGAGGAACCCAAGAGCTGCAGTAACTTGTTGCGTTTTAATTCCTACAATCCACCCCACTTCTGACAACAAATCAATGTTTTGGCCCGGCATAGCCAGGTGGGTTAAGGCGTGCGACTCGTAATCTGAGGGTCGCGGGTTCGCATCCCTGGCACACCAAACATGCTCGCCCTTTCAGCCGAGGGGGCGTTATAATGTCACGATCAATCCCACGATGGGACTAAATTAGGGACGGCTAGCGCAGATAGTCCTCGTGTAACTTTGCGTGCGGAATTCAAAACAAAAAAAGCAAACAAACTTTCGCGTATTTTTTGAATTTGATTTTCTTACAACCCGGATATTTGATATTACACAACGTTTGTAGTTCTTTTCTTTGTGTGCGCGTGCGCTTTCGTATTTTGTTCCAGAATAATTTTTTTAACTCCTAAAATAGTGAGTTGAACGCTATTTAAAACAATTATTTTATGAATAAGACACGTAACCAACGATTATAAACACTTGCAGTCAGTTCACCCATTATAAAGGTTACATTTTGAAAAATGTTGAGTTAACCAATTTTTGAAATAATTCCTTTCCACACGTGTTAATGACGAGCTTGCCACGTGCTGTTTTTAATATCTTCCTGCCAACTCACGTGCATGTTTATCTTATGGTAAACTTCTGTTTTCTGCTACTCTGTTACAAAGACAACTTTTCTTGCCGAGCGGTGGGGTACGTGCTTTCTTTCGTTTTGTTATGGTGTTTCAACTTTTTTTGGGGGGACACTTCAATGACAATTGAAGAGAAATCAGTAAAAACAGAACCCACGTTTAGTATTTTCAGCACACGTGAGCTTTATCGAAGATTTACACATACGAATTCGCAATAATATTTTGGCAAAATTTTTTATGTATTTATAGTTTGTTTCAAATATTTGCGCGGTGGTCAACGCTGTCTCTGAATTTGAATTGTAGGTTTTTTGAATTTCGCACAAAGCTACTCTTAGGCTATCTGCGCTAGCCGCCCCTAATTTAGCAGTGTAAGACTAGAGGGAAGGTAGCTAATCATCACCACCCACCGCCAACTTTTTGGCTACTCTTTTACCAACGAATAGTGGGATGAACCGTCACATTATAACGCCCTCACGGATGAAAGGGCGAGCATGTTTGGTGCAACCGGGATGCGAACCCGCGACCCTAGGATTACGAGTCGAACGCCTTAACACGCTTGTAGTAGTAAAGCGAAAGTAGTTTTAAATATTACGGAGTTCTTCAAGCTACGTTCCGTCTATCAGTGTCAGATTCCTTCTCTCTCTCTCTCTCTCTCTCTTCTTAACATAAAACCATTTCACACTGTATAAATATCAGTCCTACATAATATGTCACTCACAAAAAAATTCGATCATTTAATAACGCTAATAACTTAAACAAAAGTTGTATTAAAATACAACAACCAAATATTATGCTCCTGACTTTGGAGTTGGAGCAAACTATTTCGAAGAAAAGGAGTGTCCGTTTTGCGTTGTGTTGCTTCAGCAAGCTGCATTGAATGCTTAAACGTAAGAGAAAATATTTTGTAGCACATTAAATAGGTAATATAACACTAAAACTGATAATTTTACCGTTGAAATAGGGGATAGCGGTGTAACCCCCCTCACTTAAGAAAAGGGGACTTGCATTTAATTAATCAACAATATTAAAATAGAAGATCCGTGTTTGTTTACCACTGGAATTGTCGACGATTTCTTTGTTCTATTCTATTGTTTATTATTACTATGTTTATATCATCAACAAACTTTACGTTAAAAAAAAAACTGTGACAGTTAACCTACTTGGAACAGTAAATAAAAACGTGTTTTGGCTAATTCAACTGTGGTTCTCTGACCACAACAGTGTGATCTTGCAATACAGGATAAGTGAATGTACCACGGTAAATGTCCGGCATGACCAGGTGGTTAAGGCACTCGACTCATAATCCGAGGGTCGCAGGTTCGAATCCCCGTCACACCGAACATGCTTGCCCTTTCAGCCGTAAGTGAAAGAACAGCCCAATAGTTGACGGTGAATGGTAATGACTAGCTGTCTTCCCTCTAGTCTAACGCTACTAAGTTAAGGACGGCTAGCGCAGATAGCCGTCGTGAAGCTTTGTGCGAAATTTAAAAACAAACAAACAATTGCAGCTCTTTGAATGGAGGAGGAAGAGGTCAAAGAGAACCTGACCCTCCAGGGCAAAATACCCAAATACCATTGATCTTTGAATGGGTATTACATAAAGCATTAAATACATCTACATAAAACTGTATCTCGGAACGACTGGTAAGGGTATTAACAGTTTTATTGATAAGTAGAGAACAACGTTTCGACCTTCATAGGTCATCTTCAGGTTAAGAAAGAGAGTTTGCAACTGACCATTGCCGGACACATGTGTTAGGGACGAGAGTATAAACGGGTACGGAATTGTAGGGGCGTTACACCTGGAACATATATGTACATAAAAAACTTTTTTTATTATTTTAAAAAAATGCAAGATCAGCACTTTGTGTACCGCATTTTAAAAGTACCTTTGTTCTGGTTCATTTACACAGATTACTTTAAAATTAAACGATTTTCAATCAAATATAAGCTATTAATGGTTATTACGTCACACTGGTGAGGTATACATGCTGTATTTCATTTTAAACTGCCAAAAGGCTTATAAATGAAATAATGAGTTTTCTTTTTCTCATAATTACGAATACCTCTTACAATATTGATAATTTACAATAACAAAAATCCTATCTGCTGACAACAAATATGACACTAGTGGGCGTGTCAAGATATTAACGAGAAAGAATGCTTTGGTTTGTTTCCAATACCAGCGCTAAGCTACAAAAAGAACTACCCGTTCCTATTTTTGGACATCGAACCAAGGACTCTCGAATTCACAGATCGACTCAGAGTAGGATTAAGACGTAATTATGCATTTTATAAGCCTGAATGGCAAGAGCTTTATAAACGCAAACAGTGACTTATTTATCTATCTTGCCAGTGAAATATGCGCCCCCTGTATTTATACTGAAATGTAACTTGTAACAAACTGTCAGTAAACTACGTTTATACATAAATATTACACACATATATATGTCCCAAATACATGTGCCCCCCGCTAGTACAGCGGTATGTCTCCGAATTTACAACGCTAAAATCAGGGGTTCAATTCCCCTCGATGGGCTGAGCAGATAGCCTCTGTGGCTTTACTATACGAAAAACACACAGACACACACACGCCCAAATACATGGACCGAAGGTATGTTCTACGCAGTTATAAAATGACTGCTAAGAATTTCCGATTAAAATTAGATTGATGTTAATGAAACAGAGAAATCGATTTCATATAATTAACCAGAACTAACATTATATTTTTAACGGATTTAATATTATTTTAATTAATAACTATTTAGAAGTATATGTAACGTATATTGCGCAAGTCCCTCCTTCTTTGAATTTGTAGATTTTCGAGATCAAAAATCAACTTAATGTTTCACCGAAGCACAAGCTTATCTTCGAATATTGTTAAGGCCAACTGAACTTTCTAGAACTTCGCCTAAAGATTATAAATCGACGCGCCATGAGACAGTAATAAAATATTGGTCAGCTACAGTCAGTATACTTTAAACCTCAAAAGCTATCATAGTAATTAAAGCTTATTAATCGGAAAACTACAGAATTTGACCAAGAACTTTCATAGATTTTGAACATTAGAAACCGTTCAATTTCAGTGAATTATTACTTCCGAAGTTTGTATTTCTACGAGGTCATTAAATATCTTTGTTAGTAAAAAGTGAGCTTGTAAGTGGTGTGAGACCAGCCAAGAACAGACATTTAATCAACTTAAGCGAAGTTTAACAATATCAACTCTAAATTAATTCGCTCCTCGTAAACCGTCAATAAGATATTAAGTTTTAAACCAGATAGAAGACTCAGTGTAGTTTGCAAATTCGTAAAACTCTTGCATATAAACCATTACTTGTAATAACTATTTGTAATAACCGCTATTATGAATTGTATTGTTGTATGTATATTAAAATATATTTGTGTCAATAAAAGAAAACTGTATCAATCTAACTGACAAACATCATAAATCTAAATATTATCGACATTCAAGTAACTTCTAAATTCAAATTCATATTTCTGGTTATCTGAAATCATAACACTTAACGTAATAAATCGTCATATCAGTGGATGATTTCGGCAGTTAAATCTCAAGGTTTGGTTAAACTTATTGACTGACATTTTACAAAGTTCGAAAACCATTACAGAACGTTTAGACAATTTTTGCATACTTAGTAAATATCACAGAAGTACTAGTTATCTGCTGCCGTCCCTAATTTTGAATTACTAATCAAAAGGAAGGCAGCGCCAGTCAGTACGACCTACTCTACTATCCACCATCCTCGCTGAAGAATTTACAGCCACTCTTATAACGCATACACAGCTTCAAGTGCAGGAAATATTTTATAGTATTAGCAGCTAAGCTGCTAGCCAACACCTGTAGCACTGCGTCAACCCGTGTCCCAGCTTGAACAAACTACAGGACACGACACACCTTTCATGACTAGTTACTTTTCTTTCTCTATTATTTTTATTTCACCATGAAAAACTGTACCAAAAAAGACAAATATACGCGGTTGAGTAACCATACAGTGACACAACACATGCGGAACTTGGTTGAACCTAACAATTTGTTTAGTACAAACAACAAAAACTTTTATTTTGAGATATTTGAATCTAATCGAAATAAAGTCCAGTGTGTGTCACGTCAAAATGCATATATACGGACAGAACAGTTCCATTACCATCTGTCCACTACGATTTTAGTGATGGTGGTACAAAGCGACCGAAAGGTGAAGCTGCAATGAACCTTACCAGTGCAATGAGCATTGGTACAATAAGCCTAAAGTGTGGCATCCCCAAGCCTAGAGCCAAGTGTGTAAAATGTATCATAAAAGTACAGTATAGATTCTATTTTAAACTAAAATCGTTCCTGAATTAAGGTATTTTCAGTTAAATCGCAAAAGTTTTTAATAAAAACAAACCTCCTAAATCAAAAATGGGGAACCTAAATTTATAAATAAACAAATGTTCTTTTCTAGTTTTAATGTCTATACATTTCATGTTTATACTTTTAGGACACAGACTAATAACAATATTAGTATGCGGAATTATATACGGCCTTTCCACAATGTTAACAGACTTATTGCGAGATTTCGGCCCTCTTATCGGAGTCTTCATTGGGCAACAATTCTGGTAAGAGGGGCTGAAAGCTCGCAATAAGTCTTTTAACACAGAGAAAGGGACGCTTGTATATCTATATTATAAACAATAATATTATGCTACATATCTTTGTTGCTAAGCGACAATATATATAAAAAAAACATTATTAGAACACTTACCACAACGTATTCGATTTTTTATGCATTAGACATTGTTGATAAAACTAACTTTTACCAGTAAATATTCTAAGAATACATCACGATTTAATTTTATGATCGATCTTAATTTTGATTGGTTCATAAAATAAATTACCAACGTTTGGATGGCTACTGTTCTTCATCAGTCAGGCCCGATTTCGTAAAATATATTTATTTCAGTTAGCTACGAAACACAAGATTAGGGTATATATACTAAAGGTCTGGTGTGGTAAAGCTTGCCTGGTCATTTTTAACGGCTAAAAGTTAGTCTATTATAATAATATTCAGTTTTTGTCTGTCCTGAAAATGCACATCTTCAGCTTACTAAATAAAAGGTGGATATAAATACACTTCAGTGGACTTTTGTGCAACATATTAACAGCTTACAGTTTTTTTTAAAAAAGTCTACCACTGCGTCGTATAATGACATTAACACTGTATTTACTGATTAGGTAGGATAAAAGTTTAGCCTGAACTAAAAACTAAAGCAAAAAACTTTCCATGTCACAGAGTTAATTTGTTTCTTTATAGTATATAGCTGGGCTTAATAAAAACTAAACTAACGTTAGGGCTAAAACAAGTGTACATTTTAGCGACAGCTAATCCTTCATTTTAAAGTTTAATGATATATTGTTACATGAAACAAACCAATTTGACCGTAGATGTTTTGCAATCTTTCTTTCCCTTCTAATTAAAAAATATGTATACATCTGTGTGTGAAGAGAAAACAGAAGAGACGACTTCAGTGTTTACAAGCCATAAGTAAAGCATTCATCGAGAAGTTTCAATTTCTCTTATTCACCAATTTGTATTTCGTTTAATTGTGCGCTTTGTAACAAATTAGTTAAAAATTACCACAGAGTATGTGTGCCTAAAGTCATGAAATACACCAATATTTCTTAATATTCTATCTTTTTGAAAGATGTTTCATAAAATGTGTAAAAAGGCGGTGGCGAAAAAACCCAAAAAGAGTTTATTACGTCATTTATTTATTTGACTCAACCTAGACTTACCTCCAAGTTCTGATTACGTCATTGGTATTTTTTATTATGTGCAAAACTACACAACATCTGTGTTGTAACAACCACGGTTCTTAGCGTCACCAGCCTTAAGATTCAACAGTGAACCATACTGGTGTGCAAAACAGACAGTTTTATATCGAATAGTGACTATTTAATTTATATTTTAATATTTCTGTGATGAAAGGTTTATATCAAAATTATTTTACAATGACGCGGTTTTCTACGTAAAATTATTTCATGCGTGCCACACAAATTTACAATTGGACGCAAAATTCCAAATGGTTTAATCGCTTACTTTTAAATTTTACAGCTACTATGCGTAATACCTGTAAAAATACGCCGGGTTCTCGAATCGCTATTATAAGAACGTTGAGAAACACAAGTCATTTTTAACCTATAAATTTCTAAAGCCAGTAGTGTTCAACACCTCCCTCTCTACCTATCGCTTGTAAATTATACGGAAACCTCTCTCTATATCTGTGACCAATCAGAAAATCGTTAACGTAATATAATCTGAACTCATATGGAGCCTATTGTCGCCCCTGTAGTATCAAATCAAGAGCCTCTTAGTTCACCTACAGCTGTTTCTTTTAACTCGTTTCATCCCTCAGAGTGACTAACAATTCACGTCACCTCATAATTCAGCGAAGGCTATCGTATATAACGCACACAATACAATTGCGGATAGGTACCTAAAAGCGTGTGACGGTTTAATTACTAATTTATTTGTACACGTGCAGTATTCAAAATTTGCTTTCTCCTACCTGTACAATGTGAATTTCAATATGTCCCCCTCCCGACTGTCGATCTTCGAATTTTAACATTACAATTCCCCAGGCTTTTTAGATTTGAAAACAGAGCTTTACAAAGTAACAACATACACCATATTCAAGCGATCAAAACCCTGCCAATCTCGTGAGTACAGTGACCTATATTAAAACACACCCTTCCCGCATTCTGAAAGCACGGGTACTTGTATTTCCATGTGGACAGTAGGCGTAGATACTACAGTAGGCTTAGCGATAATAACCACAACCCGGTCACAAAGCAGGCAGTTTCTGAACCTGGAAAAACAGCATTCCACGACAGGTTGAAGGACTCGTGATAACTGGACAGACCAGTTAAAGTTCCGGTGGACATAACGAAAACACACCTTGGAAACAGTTGGAAGACCACACACAAAACACAATTCTGTTTAACTACTAACTACGATACGATTTTTGTTCGAGTAACATGAGATGTCGCAAAATATTATTTGCGTAAAGTGACACAGAACATACGAATAAAAGGTAGAATTAACATTAAATTTCTGCGGAAGCATTCGAGGTTTTTGTAAAACACACCCAAATGAACAATGAGCATACAAAAGTTAAGTCCAGCGGTAGAGGGCGAAAGGAAATGAGTCACATTTTATTTAAATCAGTTATTAACTGTCAATATACTATTTCTATACACTGACAACACAAATTATGTGTGATAGCGTCTCACATACACGAGTGTACAAAAAAAAATGGAACGTTTTGTAAAACGTATTTTAAATAATAAAAGTAAAATAATGAAACAAAAACGTGTAATTCATTCATTTATTGATAACCATACGTGATATGTACAGATTGAAAACATCTTATAAATTATTGTGACATTATGTGTATATTCAGCGTTTTTAATGTTGGTAATTAGGACAAATATTCCCGATGACAACCCTAAGAAAGTCTGCCACAGTCTTGCGGTTATTCCGTCGACCAACACAGGTTGCGAGATGCACGTAGCGTCGACGAACTCTTTGTTAAAGTGAGTTGCCTGTAACATCCCGTTGTATAATTGTGTATAACTGATTTAAATGTTTGTGTCATTTGAATAAAATACGACTTTATTTGTTGGATTCGGCAGGGTTGCTCTACACACTTTCAACAAAAAAAAACAGCTAGTTAAAAAAATCGGTAAACATATTTTGTATGTAATCACTGTATGTGAAACCAAGCTAAAAATCGCGTTATTAACGATCAGTGTTAGCATTCTCTTTAATATATTATTAATATTATTATAAGCTTATTACGTCTGCGAAGAACGCTACAAGACAATACCGGTCTTCTACGAACAGACAGTGTTGCTATAAAAAATGAAATTTTTGGTGGTGTTGTAAAATAATTTTTTACCCATTTGTACTGAAAGACACGTGGAACAGACAATTATTTTTTTTTTACCGACAGGTGGGGTATCAAAAAAATATTAAACTCGCCGGCAAAATGGCACGCTATATGACTTCCTTCGTGCTATATGTCCATCAAAACATTTTGTAACAGTATCATAATTAACGTCCACGAATGATGAATATTTCACACACAAATATTGTGTGAAACCCTTTTACCTTTGTGAAAAAAACGAAGCAACAGTACAGATAATTCATGAACAACTATGACCGAATGTACAAAATTGAAGTTTAAATTACTTACTGGTCATTGGTACAGAAAGTTCAGAGAACGAGACAGTGTATTGAAAATACATCAGATTTTTTTAACTGTCTTTTATATGACCGAAAGTAATTCACCTTTCACTTAGATTAAGCTGCACATCATATATAGCTAACTGTGATGCATTATTTTCTCTCTGACATCTCTACAAAGGTTTGTAAGATAAATATTACGTGACACAAGTTGCTACATCCGGGTAATATAAGCACGTATGAAGGTCGTTCACCCCAACCTGTTCTAACAATGATTCTTCATACTACAACAGTGAAGAAAACCAATCTTATAGAGTCAAAGAAGAAAAACTGACCTAAAGCACTGTTTGTTACCTCTCGTTAGAAATTGGGGTGTTTTGAACCGAAAGGCATTCCAAACACGGTTACTTTGTAACAAAGGTTTGTTAAAATCGTGTAACGAAATTATTAATTGTAACCTTACAATTTTATTTCACTTCGCGAAAAACAAACAAACCATATTTCAAAAAGACACACCACATTTTCCTAATTTCTATCATAAATATCTCGCTGGCAAATTGCCACATGCCCAGTTAACGTGCATACTTATCTAAGAATTCAACGCTTTTTTTTACGCGTGTATGTGTGCCTAAAGTCATGAAATACACCAATATTTCTTTATAATTATACATGAATGAAAGAAAATTTAAAATTTTTAAATATTCCTGTTATTCCTTTGTTGTCGTGCTATTTTCCTCTGTCCATGTTAATTATTCAATCTCTGAGACAAAAGTTTAAAACAGTATTTCTACCACACTATGTCCACAACATCCACTTTCGACGACACGTTGTATTCAATACATATCTCATCTGGTCAGATGGGACATAACAAACATAGCAGTAACTGGGAAAACTGCTGATGAGCTCTGTATTTTAGCGAAACTACACGTCGTCGGCAATGGATATGCCAAGCATTGTGTTGTCGTTAAAATACTGATGTACGCTTTACTTCTCGAACCCTAAGGGACCGAAAAAAAATGCAGTTTTACAAATATAATAGAGATAAAACTAATGTCCTACGGCAAGTATAATTAATTACAATCATCCTTCGTTTGCTTACAAAAGGCGTTCACCCCATACATAACAAGTTACGTTTCTGTCGGTTTTTAAGCGAGTTTGTGATATTAAGTGGTAAACATGTAATAAAACAAGCATAACAGGTTTTGAAAGTGTAAAACATCGACAAGGAAATACGTCGACGATCTGCACGAGTTATCTTCACTTGCACAAGTACGACAGAACAATTCTCACCAAGCAGGTGTCGAAGAAAAAAATAAAATTCACACTCGCGTCTATTCTACGTTTTGGCGGGAAACTGTGTAGATGAAGACGCTAAGACTGTCAGAACTCGCGCTCAACGATGTTTTTTAATTAAACACGGAGTTTCTGATGGAGATGGCTCATGATGCTGAAACTCGGGCTTCTAATATTTGTGAAAAATGAGGGCTGATAGCTCAGTTTCCAATGTGTGTTTAATAACACAAACAAACTGTTTTTTTTTTTATTTAGGCTTAAAAAGTGCAATTTCGACTCTACGTTATCAACTGCAAAAAATTATACGGATTACTTGCTTAACAAACAGCTTTACAACAATTAATGTATTTAATTTAAATGTGTGAAGAGTTGATTACAGAGACATAAAAAAACACAGCTTTAGACATCTTGAAAATCAAGCAGGCCTACCATAAAACAATGAAATGTGCAAAGTTCACAATGAAGAGCCGTTGTGCTGTCTACAGACATGAAATCATAAGAACAGGTGAAACCGTATGTTAAACCATGTTGTGTTTGTTCCAAGTAACACCTTGGGATTATTGTAATAATCAACTTTTATTAGTAGGTATAGATAAACGTAAAAAAAATCGAAGACATCGACATATTTGTGTGTACGATTTTCCTTAACACACTGTTGTACTAAAAAACCAACATCCCGCGGGAAAGGTGACCTCCATAATATACAAGATCTTTAAAACACAAGATCCGTGATATCAGACACCCACTTCCCTAAGGCTGTATTTAATCCGGTAGCCGTAGAAACCAGTTAACAGAAAAATACTAGTCGCCCGAATATTCACTTTCTAACAAAACGCGACAGCCATAACCAACCCACCAGCAAACAGCGAGTACAAAAAGTGTAATAGTTTAAAATGCGCATGCGTTCAATATGTGGTTGAAAAACAACAACAACAAAAAAAGCACACCTTCTTACCATCTAATTATAGGTTTAGTAGTAAAGTTACCCGTCAAACTTGTATTAGCCAATACATCATCACGGCAAACTAGCTTTGCACGTGCACATCGAATTCACGTATGTAAACACGTTAGAAGCAAAACTAATCTTAAGTTGTCCAAAATAGGCAGAAACACACTTTTAATGAGAAACTCACGAAATTAGAAAAATGTCTATGTGATTTGGGGAACAATAGTCTCTCTCAAAAGAAAACATAACACTGAATGAAATAACTGAAACCAATCTGCAAATGTATTGAATACTTGGATGATTTTTAGCATGAAAAAAGTCACTATTTTACGGGGTTTTTTTAACCTCCTATAAACAATCGATGTTAAACATATTTAAATTAATCACAATAAACCTTATAACAGGCCTGGTCACTAGCTCAACACCGCGACACGACACGACACTCACGGTGCTTTTGCAGAGAAAAAATTTGTCTGGTGATGCTCAAAATGCTCCCCACTAATACCTTTACTGTTAAGCCTAACATACCGGGTTGTCTTTTGTCTCATCTACTAGCTAGCTAGTAATCCACTCGTGTACACCTCATACACCTAGTTTTTCTGTCGTTTATTTTTAATGCCATAGCCGGTTATTCTTACTTTCAAAGTGCTTAAAAATACTTCTCTGTTCCACGGCGGGTAAAACATATCCATTATACCGAAGTTTCAATGGACTATAATATAAACGACAGACACACACTACAACAGAAAACAGTGAGCGTGCAAATATATGGGAATTAATAAATACGAAGATAAATCAGTAAATTCCAATCCTTTCAAAAACTAGCAAAGGAAAATGAAGCTTTCCTTAAAAATAGAGAAAGTATAGTGTCCACCCTCGAGTCTTAACTGTATATATGAAGTGAAGGACATTCGGAGATTTTGCAAAACTATCTTCGATTCACTATAAAAACGGTAACAGTTTATATAAATACGTCAAGACTATACGTTACAGTTTGTACGAATGGTTTTTATTCATTTTTAACGTGTGTGTGTGTGTTCCCCCCCCCAGTACAGGTTTAGTTATATCAATCATACGTTTAATGACTGATCAATGTATTTACTTTCGCAAAAGTACGAACATGACAAGAGCTGGTCTGAGGTAATTTGTCACCTATATTTCAAACATTCTTTCCAGAAATACTTTAAATAATTAAATTTTGTCCACCAATGAATTGCATTGTTTTTATACAACAAAATAAAATACTCTGTATTTGCTATTTATTAATCAGGTAAACTATGTCAGTTGTGTAAATTAAAAAATAAAACGTGAAGGTATCGTTTATGATGCTCCCTGTGGTACAGCGACATGTCTTCAAACTTAAAAACGCTAGAAACTGGGCTTCGATACCCAGAGTGGTTAAAGCACAGATAGCCCATTGTGCAGCTTTTTGTTTAATTACAAATAAATCGTTCGTGGTTATTTATCAAAACTGTTTTTCCAGTTGTTTCGTTGCACGACGTATCACTTTTTATGAAACACGATTTTTGTGTGGGGGGGAAACCAACTAATAACACTCGAGCTCCTTTCTGAGACAAAATAATATGCACATGGTGAAAATAAAAATAAAACTTTGTGTCGTTTCTTTTTTAATATACTTTCAAAACGTCCCCCGCTGGAACAACGGTAAGTTTACAGATCCACAACGCTAAAATCAGAGGTTCGATCGCCCTCACTGGACTCAGCAGATAGCCCAATGTGAGTTTGCTATATGAAAGCACACACCTACTTTCAAAGAGTCTGTATTACGTTTACAACACTGCTTGCGATCACCCCGAATTCAGATGTTTCGTAAGACTTTTGACATGTTGCGAAACTCGTATTGAACGACCTTCTCGTTGCTAATGCAAACGAAGAATATCACGTGACCTTGTAAACCAGAGAAACAAGGGCTTGAGGGTGCGTTTTGCACACGTCACGCAACAAACTAATGAAAGCACAGGCTATCGACCGGGGCCAGCACTGGTAGTTTACGATAGACGTGTTTCGCCTTGACAAAAAGGCCTTGTATTAGACGTATAGTAAGGCAGGCAGGAAGGAACTATTGCGCTGTTTGCAATACGTGTATAAAACACTACCAATACAGGGTCTGACACACTAAGGTTACAGAGATAAAACAGCATGGAAAAAATACGACAGCAGCTATGAGCTCGTGTGCTCTCAAGCGTTTTTTTTTAAATACTTTTTTTACCTCTGTAACTAAATACAGAAGTACGATCACAGATAACGCGTTGTCTAAAACTTCCACTGTTCTAATCTCGATGGATTTACCATAATCGTTGTGGAATTTTGTTAATTAAACTTCATATATTTCTAAGTATATAATGTTTCAGTTACATATTATACTATATTTGGAGTGTTATTTTCACGTGAAACGTCACAAATATTACAATCTGTATAAAAGAAAAACTTTACAGGCGTTTACGGTTAATCGTAGTTCATTTTTAAAAAAAAACTTTATTCAATTTTAGTTTGAGACAAACTTTTATCATAATATTCTTACATTAATGACGAACACCCGGAATGACCTTGTGTAAATGGCGTCTCAAACATATACCTGACCCATCAAAACTACCCCTCACACCCAAAGCGCCTACTCTTTTACTACCACACTTCACTCGGTGATCTCTTTCTGATCTACCTCATCACGAAAGGCATAATTTTTTGTGCGAATGAAATACGAAGTTCAAGTCTAACTCTTTATTCTTTACTTAGTAAGACAAGTTTCACGAAACTTTCCTTCCTTTAGTTTCCACGGTTTAGTCTCGATACAGTAAATACGTAAGTTGTTAGGTACTGTCTTTAAATTCCCGCATCACGTGATTGTGAAGTGTAGTAATACGTTTTATATTCTTGTTTACGCACAAAGAAAACTAACTTTTTTATTAAAAATTATCCATATTTATGAGAAATCCATATATGAAACAAGATTATTTGGTTGTTATATTCTTTAGGCAGTGTATTCATGATGAAACTTCGTCTTTGGACTTGAAGACGAAAGGCGGAAGACTTTCATCACGTCGTCCGCTGCACTTGTGTTTCCACAACAGGCAGTTGAGTTTCATTATGAAACAAGGTTTATGGCGTGATATTATTCTCTACGTCTTTGTCTTGATACATTTGACCTCAGACTGGTTATTAATAGCATTTGGAGGACGTTGACTTGATATCTATACACATCTGACGTCATGTAATAACTAACCCCCCACTAAGACCAAACACCTTACGGACTCTTACACACCCTGCACATGGACTTCGTAACCTGTTACTTATTTAATACATAAAAGAGCATAGCTCTTACCTAAAGTGGTCTTTTTTTTTAATCACTGAACATGTTTGTGTTTACGTCATCTCGTATTCATATACAGACGTTAATTTTCACGTTAATTCGTGTCTAAGTGAAATAAAACACAATGTTGTTGATGACTAAACATTAAGTTATGACTGATATTATGAATCGCAGTCTACGTAACTGATCAGACTGAATCTGAGGCCTCCAATGTACGGTACATCTACGGACTTATACCACTAGAAATTAGGTTTCGATACTTGTTGGGGTCCCCCACTGGTACAGCAGTAAGTCTACGGATTTACAACGCTAAAATCAGGGGTTCGATTCCTTCCCCTTTGTGGACTCAGCAGATAGCCCAATGTGGTTTTGCTGCAAGAAAACTCGCACGCACGCACTTGTGGGCAGAGCAGAGATAGAATAATTCTTTGTGTATTTATGTGTTTGATAACAACCGAACATGGCCTCCCAGTGGCTCAGCGGTATGTCTGCGGACTTGCACGCTAAAATCCGGGTTTCGATACCCGTGGTGGGCAGAGCCCAGATAGCCCATTGTGTAGCTTTGTGCTTAATGCAAAATAACAACCGAACATAAGTAAACATTACGTATGCTAGCGAACATGTAGAACAACTTAAACCCAAAACAAACCAATATAAAGGAACGCCATTATACCTATGTTAATATTATACATAAAATTATACATTCAAACATCTAACCCCGCCCTGTACATTGCGACACTCAGTTACACAACCCCTTCCAAACATGTGATCAGCTTCCGGTCAGTTACCTCTTTCTGTAGGACTACGGCCTATATTTACAGCGTCGCAACAATGTGAGGTAAAGGTATGAAACCTAAACTTAATTATCTACTACCATAGTTCAAACTTAATTTACTTAACAAAGTTACGAACGTTAATTAGCAAGCTTACTTATTTACGTGCTCTAATGTAAATCAATATCAAATTAATTCGAGGTCCACTTTCGGGAAATCCCCGTAAAAGCGTTTTCACGAAATACCCGCTTCCCTAGGGGTTGAGTGAAAAGCTTTACTTTTGTGCAAACCTTGGGGCCAACACCAATTCGTTTGGCACCATTTAAGTTGTTGAGTCCAGCAGTTTAGGAAAAGGTGTTCTCGGGAAATTCCCGGGTTCCCCAAGGCGTGTGGTAGAAAATTTTGCTTTTGTGAAAACTACCAGATAAAGAACGATTCATTCGATACAAGAGGTTTAATAGTTATGTGACACACATATTCTGAATCTTATTAAATAGATAAATTTATTTAGAAATCCACAATATTTGATGTATATATATATATATATATATATAAACCCACCATGTTACCTTCTTTTTGTCCTTTTTTGTTTGTTTGCTTTAGAACAAAACCATGTTGGGCTATTGTGTCCACTACAGGAGACAACCCCAGATTTCAGCCTTTCAAGTCCATAAAATTCATTAACAACTTTTTAATAAATATACATACAAGTAAGAAGTGTTGCTGTTTTAAGCTATATTTTCATTGTTTGAATTTAGATGTTGATTGAAAGGCGCACTTCCAAAGTGACAGCACAACAATGAACAAGAGTTCACCCCATCTGTGCACCAAAACACCTGGAGAAGGACACCACCAACTGAAGTAGCGAATGGACAACTCAGTGCAGTTTTATTTTGTATTAATAGTACTCAAGGGCCTTCATAATCAAGGAACGGTGCAATGTTGTAACCTAAATTGAAAAAAAAGGCCTAGCAAATGTGACTAAAAGTCCTTATAAGAAAATACATTTCGTTCAGTAAGTTATTGTTTAGTAATCAGTAAGAGTTATTTATCTGTTCTGATATTCTGCTAGTTGGTGAGTTACATGTCTAATAATTCAACAAAATTAGTTATTTTTTGTATACGTCTTGCAGATTATATTGAACCCGCGTATTTCAGGTTAGGCTTACATATATCTGCGAGTTTACGTATCTGAATGTAGGCCTACAATTTGTTTCAACATTATGTAGAACATAGATCGTCAAAGGACAAAACAAGGTAATTCGTTATTTTTACGTAAACCTTGCAATATTTGTACCGCAATCTGCAAAAAATACTCCCAACGATAGAACATGTTATTACAATACAGAGGTTTTTGTTTACACTAAAGTGGACAACGTTAAACACTGTAAACATTCCAAGTGTAACAAAAACGACTCGTAATACAATGGTGATCGTTGGCCATGATGCAAAAAAGATAAACACGAACTGATTACTGTAACAAATACTGTGCAAACACACGATAAACAACTATGGGATATTAACTTCATCTATGAAGTTTAAAGCAAAACTATCACGCTTCTGTATATAAGCTAATATAAACTGTTAATATAAAACTACACAATAAGTGTAACAAGTTAAAATAATAATTATTGTAACAATTGCGTTTCTGTACCTCTCGCAATTGTTTACTTTTAAATTTCGTGCAAAGCTATACAAGAGCTTTCTGCGCTATTCGTCCCTAATTTAACAGTGTAAGACTAGAGGGAAGGCAACGAGTCATCACCATACACCGCCAACGAATAGTGGGATTGATTGTACCGTTATAATGCCCCCACGGCTGGAAGGGCGGGCATGTTTGGCGCGATGAGAATTCGAACCCGCGACCCTCAGATTAAGAGTCGAACGTCTTAACTCACCTGGCCATGTTGGGCTTCCTTTCACAATAAAATGGTTTTATACAAGTACATCTCGAGAAACTGATACTGCAAACATTCCTCATTCAGATCATTTGTGAAACGGGATATACGTGTTACGAAGTTACGATCAAATATAGTGATTCTATTGACAAAAACAAACAACTATATAATTTTAGTAATCCACCACTGGATTCTATACACAACCATATAATTTTAGTAATCCATCTCTGAACTCTACACACAACCATATCGTTTTAGTAATCCACCTCTGACCACTATACAACAACCATATCGTTTTAGTAATCCACCTCTGACCACTATACAACAACCATATCGTTTTAGTAATCCACCTCTGACCACTATACAACAACCATATCGTTTTAGTAATCCACCTCTGACCACTATACAACAACCATATCGTTTTAGTAATCCACCTCTGACTTCTATACAACAACCATATCGTTTTAGTAATACACCTCTGACTTCTATACAACAACCATATCGTTTTAGTAATACACCTCTGACTTCTATACAACAACCATATCGTTTTAGTAATCCACCTCTGACTTCTATACAACAACCATATCGTTTTAGTAATCCACCTGACTTCTATACAACAACCATATCGTTTTAGTAATCCACCTCTGACTTCTATACAACAACCATATCGTTTTAGTAATCCACCTCTGAACTCTATACAATTCAACGTCTTTCCTGAGGTAAGGAGACCAAGACCGAACACAATACTCCAAGTGTGGTTTAACCAGCGACCCACAAAATTAAATTAAAACCTCTCTAAACTCGTATTCGATATTTATATATAACAACCCCAAATCCTATTTTCCCTACCACTAGCAACAGCATATAGCTTGAAAAGCTGATCAACCAATACCTTTTTTTAATATTTTTTCATGACACTGTTGAGGTTCTCATGATGCCGATATTCTAAATTATTTCATATACATGTATTATCAACCGTACCATAAACATATCACGTACTAAATAATTGTAAATAGTTAACCCTATTTATCACCAGCCGCAAGTGGATTTTGCTTGTTTATATCACGATCATTTTATTTTCTGTTGTCTACAGAACAGTAATTTTTGTGATTAAAATAAAAACTTTATTACTTGTGGTAAAAAAAGAAAGCTAAGATTCAAAAACGTGTTTTACCAGTTTTTTATTTAATACACGTGTAGTTTTATTTTCAAAAACCAGGCCGTCAACGGTGTTTAATCTGTTGCCCTGCGTGAACGTCAAAAGCGTTAGAGACTTGTATTGAACTGGGCTTGCAGTTCAAGCGCGGGCGATCACGTTAAGAACGCCAGGCCATGCGTAACAAAAAGGGCCTTGAGTAACTGGTCTGACTGTACTAACTCCTGCAGGATATTACACGACTGTTTTTCATCACACACTAGCCCTAGCCTGCCTAACTATTATAGTCTGTACTACTTTGTCACATTCACTTCGCGTGATAGCACCAGGTGAAACTAAACGATCAAAATATATTCAACAAAACAGGAGATCGTACACAAGTGAATACGAACATGATTTATGTTGTATGTGTCTCAAGTCCTGGTGAGTTAATTGTTAAATTAGATAATTTGGTTAAAGTTGTAAAAGATTACCGTAGTAAAACGCAAAACATTCTTTGGGCGCCCTCTTTCTTTTATTCAAGACAGAACAAAAGAAATTCGATCAAATATTATTAAATGCATTTTCACATTTTATCTCTCGATTCACTAATGAAGTTAAGTTTATCAGCTACCTTTGTTTTCACTTAGCAGTACATAATCAAATTAAAAGTTCTGGAAAATATTATGGTAAATTTTTTACATAAACGTTTATAAATTCCTTGTCTGAAAGTTGTTCAGGCTAATCGGGTTAATAAATACTGACCTGCCATTATAACGAGACAGCACGGTCTCTTGTGGTCGATTTGATAAACACATACACATATACATATAGTTTTAAAACTAAATATACATCTGTATGTATTTCTACAAGTTCAATACATCAATAGTTTTAATTTAAGGCAATCACGAATACTTCTGGATTGATGGACACAACAAACTATAGTACGAAATCTATGTATTAATTATGTTGACATATGGTGACCATCCTCGTATTAATCATGAAATAGCGATTATGGTTGGGGGTTGTCTTGCTATTTATATACATACCACAGGACTTGTTTTAACATCATAAGAATATTAATTAGATCAAAAATTAAAGGTTTCTCGAAACTAAACCTGCTCACATATAACAAACACACTGCGGTCAGGAACCCATCTATATACATACGCAGTTATTTCTAGAAAATTAAGATATTCTACTTAGTAATTAATATACATAAACCCATTTACAAGTAAATCTGAGGTGACAATATACAAACAAAAGAACAGAACTATTTATTGTTCGAAGACCCCAGTTTCGAAAACAAAGGACAGTTTCTGTGTATGTGTGCGTTTTGTTTAAACAAAGGCACATTGAGTTATATGCCTGTTGTGTCCATCAAATGAATCAAACCCCTGATTTTAGCACTGTAAACCCGAAGACATAATATACTGACTGTCTCACTGAGAGACGGCTAGTCTCTAAGAAACGATTTTCAAGTCCTATTTAAATATCACTTAACCATTCACACACACAAAAACGTCAAATGAGTCATCGTGTATTTAGTTTGTTTTGAACTTCGCGTAAAGCTGCATGAATGCTATCTGCACTAGACGTCTCATATTTAGTACTAAAAGAGTAAAGGGGATCCAGCTAGTTATCAGCACCCGCCGCCAACGTTTTTACCAACGAATAATGGAAACCGACCGTTACTTTATAACGCCCCACGGCAGAAAGGGCAAGCATATCTGTTGGAATGATGATTCGAACCCGTGATCCGCATATTGCAAATCAAGTACCTTAACCACTTCGGCATGCACGTCCCATTAATTAAAGTATACTTTTTCAAATCAGTATTTGCATATCGTAGATGTAATGGCAAATTTTGGAAAAATCCTAATAATTTAAAACACACGCAAAGTTCCTTTTTTGTGGGGATAGTTATATTTTTAAGTTATCTTTTGGCAGAACATAAACTTCAAAAACGTAATATACGTTTGCATATTTTGCCAATTACGCAGTCAACTGTCAACAGTGTACCTGCAGTTCTATAACTTGTGACGAGACCCTAAAGCCTGGATGTTGCATGAGAAACTTGCCACGTCAGCTTTGTTTTCATACGAGCTGATATTTTTATTGCACAGTAAAAGTTCGGCACGTTGCCAAGTAACGGTTCTTGAGTTAGCCAATGTGTCAAGTGCTAAACACAGGCACTATGAATACTCGCTTCAAGAAAAAACGTCTGATATTATGTCAAGATGTTACAGAATTTAAAACGACGGTTACCATGAGTCTGTTTGTTTTACTTATTATTTTAGTGAAAATCAGAAGTGAATATTTAAGATATTTATAATTTTCCAAACGCACGCGAGAGCGTGTGTATTATATACACAGTTATTAGAACGTTACGTTAAATCGATTTCGGAGCCTATACATCAACTTCGCCGAGTTCAGTTATGTGCTGTCACGTTCAAATAACACCATCCCTTCCTACAATCAATCTAGTGTACGACGCCGACCGTTTCAACAGTTTGATCTAAAAGTAGTCACTGCTTTCGGCAGACTTCGTAGCATAAACACTCGGTTTCATTCTCCAGGTGTCGGAGGTACGCGACTACTGAACTGGATGTATGATTGGAATATTTATTTTGGCGAGCCCACACCCTGCTGATCGCGTTTCCAGATGGAAATTCTTAATTGGGTTACGCAATGCTGCCTGAGACACGTGAACTACCTTTGTCTATGACGTTTTATGTTCGTGGAATCTATTCTGTTAACAAGCCACTACAATTTACTTAATGCGGCTGGGTTATTATTGTTGAAGATTTCGTTTTGGATGTCCGGGTAACTCAAGTTGATCTATATTCCTTTGTTCTGCAGTGGTGTTGAGAACAGTAAACAGCTACAACATGAAAATTCTAAATTTCCGATCGACAACACATCCATACAAACAATCTGTGTTCAAGAGAGCTGTTTCATACAGTTGCATAGGCCCGACATGGCCAGGTGTGTTAAGGCGCTCAACTCGTAATCCGATGGTCGCGGGTTCGAGTCCTCGTCGCACCAAACATGCTCGCTCTTTCAGCCGTGAGAGCGTTATAATGTGACGTTCAATCTCACTATTCGTTGGTAAAAGAGTAGCCCAAGAGTTGGCAATAGATGGTGATAACTAGCTGCCTTCCCTCTAGCCTCGTACTGCTAAATTAGGGTCGGCTAACGCAGATCGCCCTCGAGTAGCTTTGCGCGACATTCAAATACAAACAAACATACTGTTTCCCAAATCCATCAAGTTTTCGTGACATCACACTACCATTGTAACTGTAAGCCATACCAAAACGCAGTTATAATGCACGCCATTCCACAACCTTGTATCAGGTGTGCTTGTCACACAACTTGTTGACTGTCATAATCAACAATAAGTTAATATAAGAAACTGTTTAATCTTTATGACGTTATTTAACTCGTACATCACATATTTGACTTATAGTAAAGCAAGTGTGAAATTCAATACGTTTACCTTGAACGTTCATGGCGCACAACTACGTAAATAGTTCTTGAAACATGACATTACACGACAACACATACACTAATTTTGTTCTTTTGAATAAACCAATATTAACATTTTTAAAGTTTCAACTTGAATATGTATACTGTTCTTGAATGTATGAAAGAAAAATATGTCGTCTGTCTCGTGTGCCTATAACATTTTTATCCCAATAAATTAGGGTAAAATGTTACGTATATACTATTTAGAAAATTCTGCATTTAAATTTATTTTGTTAATACCAATACTTAGTAATACCATTAGTTGTAATAATATTAACCATTAAAAACATTATCTATTTTCAGAACTTAAATTATGTGTGTTTTCTTATAGCAAAGCCACAAAGGGCAATCGCCTGAGCCCACCGAAGAAAATCAAACCCCTGATTTTAGCGTTGCGAATCCGTAGACTTACCGCTGCACTTAAATTACGAATGAAGACAATTAATTAAAATATCAATTTTGGTATTAATTAGCTAATTACTTGTCTAAAACTTGTGCTGGCAAAACTAACCAAGGATACTATGCATCGTTTAAAAAAAATATGAGTACAGAATTATTTTGTACCGTGAATTGACGTGCGAATAATAATATACAGAAATGCAGCTCTCTCTAAGCCTAATTCCGTTGTAACACCGACATTACTGCCTGACGAAGGGTGGTTGGTGTCTGTCTGCTTGAAACATCGCTCAAATTAAACTAGATAAAGTTTTTATTTATTCACGTCAATTTTTATTGTAGTTTATTCAAGTACAACATTGTTGAAGGCGGTTTTTGTTGCTAAGGTAAGTTCGGCGAACGTTATAAGCAATCTTTTCGTTGAACCTTATAACGAACAGTGGAAATGCAAGCGAAATACTATACACGATATAATTAATGATTAAAATAATATAAGTTACAGTACATAAAAATAACATATTCGCTAGATAATTATGTTAGTATACATTCTACTAAAATTAATTTTTATTTAAGTTACATATTTCTTTCGGAAATACAAGTTAAATCTATATGATTAGCGTATCTCAAAACTTGTCCCTCCCCTACAAACTAAACATGGATGCTTACCGCTTCCACGTACATGTTGACTGTTTACATTGATTCAACCTCAGTGAACACCGAAACGAAGTTTCCACGAACGTATAATTCTCTCGCGGTGCACATGTCAACAATCGATGATGCTAACTATAAAACACACCATATAAGTGTTCCCGGGTAAGCTTAAAAACGCAATTAATCTTACCTCGGCGTATTCTACTTTTTTCATATTTTGCCTGACTAAGGCCTCCGTGAGAATAAACTGTTAGGGCCAACACACACACAAAGTGTTAGTTTTTCTTCGTTTTTAATATTTGGGTTTACTTTATGATACAAGTTACCAAATTAAACAATAGAACCTTTTTAAAAAAATACATTTTGCAAAAAAATTCACTTTATTACTAAGAACACTAAATGAAATGTTGCAAGACTCAAGACGCCATATTCGTGTATTAACTTTATATTTTCAAGACGGCTGATATGGGTATTAAAACTTTAATTAAAGTACACAACAACGTTTCGACCCTCTCAGGTAGTTTTGAAGTTACCAAAAAGTTTGCACATATTAACTTTGTAACTAATGAGTAAACTACTGTACATTTGTAGCTGTGTGTGTCTACTTACAGCATAATACATTCTATAGTTCCAGTATTAAAAAAGAAGCCATTCTAAAGGCTTCCAAACAGTAACTACCAGAAAAAAATAATATTACTAGACACACGCTGTTTAGTCATCGTGGTAGGCGGAGCAACAAACCACTTATTTTCGCTTGACCAATCTAGTATTAACACACGACACCCATAGAAGGCGGGTCAAAGAGCTGCCTGGCTAAACACTCATGGAACGAGCATCAAGTTTCCCCCAGCCTTTTCCATATCAGTATAATTACATTTCTAACGACCATTCTTTCGATATACAAAAACAGCTGGTTGTAAATAAAATTGAAGCGTATTTTTTATACAAAGCAAATAAGTAAAGCAGTGGATTTGTTCTAACTGTACTAAACTATATACGCTATACAAAATAGTTCGCAGTCTATGTGCAATTACTAAAGTTCCCATTAAAGTCCAGTTATTTTAATTACATTTTGAAGGGTCTTGTCAGTTGTAGATTCGTAAAGCTTATATTTAAATAGTTTAAACGGATGGGAAAATATAACAAAAAATCTGCCACATTAATGCACTAATTTAAAAAAATTAAAAAACACTTGCTACATTGTGTTCATTAAATTTATTCATAGGTTCTGAAGATTCATACATTTGTGAAAATATTTCTGTTAAATGAATAGTCAGTACAAAAGTTCAAATGCTATTTTCATACACGCTTCACAAGATTTTACGCTGAGAAAACTCGTGTTATCACGAGTTGTCCCATGTTATTCTTGTTTCTTTGCGTACGTTTGGAGAGGACATTTTTTGTGGAACGCTCAAAACATGCACCGAATATTCCTTCAGTAGCGGTAATATTATTTCTTACAAAAGATAAAATCAAAATACTATATATTTAGAAATATAAGTTTGTGTTCGTTTATATCGCACTGGATATTCGTACTAAAACAAAGGCTACCTTTAACTAGATATCCCTACTTTAAACTTTGAGACGAGAGGAAAAGCGTTTAGCCTACAACACCCACCACTGGATTCGTGCTAATTAAACATCAGGATTTGAATGTCAGCCTTAAAACGCACCCATGACATCAAAGTGAAATTTTCTTTTTTCTCCCCTTTCTATAATAAACATAAGCCATGGATTCAGAATACAGAACACTAACCATGAATAAGTTTCGAAAATTATATGAAATAAACAGGTTTAATTCAGTAAGTATAATAAAACTCGAAAACATCTAATTTATTATTACTTGTACATCAGCTTGAAACAATGTTTATATTTTACAATTATAAACGATTTTTCTAAATTTAAAACTCCCAAAAATGGATTTTTTTTCTCTCCCAAAGAAATATAAACAATTATCGGCTTTAACGAAAACCAGGAAAGAAATCTGCAGCTGCTGGATAGCTGAACTTAATTTTCACGGCGATACTAGTACCGAGACTTATGAACATTGTTTTCCATGTTTAATCCTAACCCTAAATTTGTTTATAAGACGACGTAATCAAACCAACGTACACCGTGTTGTTGTTTTTTTAAAAGTACAATTCTGATCGTTTTTAATTTATTTTCCCCACTATATGAATTATGTCTCATGTAATGTTAATACATATATGTTATACGATTACTGATATTCTTAGTAAACACTAGTCCTAATGCAAAGTCAAACCGACACTCGTTATTATTTGATGTCCTTTGTTCTGTGTTGTGGTCGAATATTCAAACCACTGACATACTCCAGGTAGCACGTATCATCACCTAGTCATTCCTGGATACCCGGAGGCAGAGACTTTGTGTGGGAACGATGGGCTAACAATGGATGGCGAGGACAACAGACAACAAAGGACTGTCTTTACGACCATGTGCGCGCGTATAAATAAATTCAAAACAGTTACAGCCAGCAGATAGAACCACATACTTACATCACTTGTACCATAAAAATGATTTTATAACTGAATATATATTTGTTAATACATTTTGTTTATGTGCAAGTTTGTTTGTTTTTTAAACTGAATGCAAATAACGAACTTAAAGGAACAATATTACATTTAAAATACGTTCATGTCAAACAATATCAAAATACTTTCAAAAGTAAAAATACCCGTAAAATATGGCTATCACTGTAAATATTTGGTTTATTTGTAATAAAACACAAAGCTTCCTACCCACCACGAGTATCGAAATTCTGTTTCTAGCTTTGTAAGTCCGTAGACATTCCGCTGTGCTACATGGGGCTTATCGTAAACAAAGCACGTACCTTATTCTCTATTTTATGTTTCCAAACCAAAAATGTAGTAGTCCAATAGCAAATAACACTTCTAAATATGTAACTAACATTTTAATTTAATCACTTATTTCGTATACTGCGGTCAATTTCCTTTGTCTATCAGTTTCCGATTCTTTAATCACGCAAACAATTTTTAAGAGGTTATTTACAAAGTACACTTCTGTGAATAATTTTGTTTACCAATACTTTGTAACACACAATACAAGATGCGGCCGAAATATTGCTTTCAATACCAACGTTCCAAAGCAAAGATTAAATAATAGCGAGAGAATTCTTTAAGTATAACAGTAAAACAATTATCTCCAGCAGATAATATTCTGACAGATTTGGGGCGATGAATTTAGATGTTAGCAACTTAGAAAAGGTTTTACTAGCTTTCAGGCTTTACACGTGTTATCAATGTGAATCTTTTATTTGACAGCTTGAGTGCCATTAACCAAATAATGAAGAAATATCAACAGAACGTTATCGCTGATTAACTTTCAAGTTATTTATCCATCTGGTTATTTTTGTGTTACAGTCCAAATACAGACAGTAAAATATGAATAACAAGATAATGTTAACGTGTTAAAACAGTGAGGTGTGGAAAACAGAATCGATAAAAGTGCGAGGTACCAACCAGTACAACGTGTCATTTAAAGCCTTTTTCGAGATACAAAAAATAATTGAAGGTAAACTGAGTGAAGACGAAGTAATAATTACGAAATATTTGTATTTTTACAGTTTCAGGAAGGATATAACTGGTAATCATTTTCATTCTATTTAAGACTGGTATTTTTTAACTTATCATGATAAGTATTAATACAATTGGCAATATTTTTATCTTACTTTTCGAAACATTAATTAATGTTCGGATACACGTGTTATTTGCTCAATTTGTACATTGCGACATAAAAGTCCTTTTTTCACGTTGTCTCCCCAAATGTTATATACTCACACAGGAATGAACTTTAAATTTATAAAAGTAAAAACAAGTGTGCGTGGGGTTTATAAAACTATGATACATCTCGTAAAGCTAATATATATATATATATATATAATTTAAGAACGTCTCTAGTCTCTACAACCAAATGGGGTATATGACGAGCATTGGAAATTAAATGAGAGAAAACTAGCTAAAATTATTGAAGTGCAAATCCGAAAAAAAAAACAAAAACTATAAATGTTCTTCTGTAATGTCATTTAAGTTTAAATTATATTGAACTGAAAACGACTGAGCTGTAAAAAAATAAAACGTTATAAGTACATAATCGAAAGGCGTAAATCTTGTTCATTTTACATCACTGTAACGTAAGCAAAATTCAATAAAATAGGTTATATAGATTATCAAAGAAACAATAAAACAGTAGTTTAAAATTAGTTGACCACAAAATGCATCTCAGCACAAGGGTCTTTTTGCGCGGGTATCCTTTAAACACACTGAGTAGCAAAACATGCCGGCACGAAATCCATACGATTGCAAAATGCCCGAAAATATAAACGTAAATTTTCCATCGTTGCAATAACTCATTTCCATTTTAAAATCTAAATACCGTGGAAATCATGGCAGTTAGTTATTCACTACATCCCACTTTTTAAGCTTTCTCTACGAAAGGTTTACGTACCAAGCGGTTAAGTTGTAAGTGTAAGAACACGTCCTCTAAACGAGGCACAACAATCCGCCAAATTTGACAGTGCACAGAAACGTACCGTTTAAAATGATCCAATATCCTTTCCTCACGAATATTATCCGGTATATTTCCAATCCAGAGGTGTCTAGTCTCTCTAACCATCTTGCGGTAAGGTCCACATTAAGTCTTCGTGTCTTTCCTCTCACACAACCCATCTGACAAATTCATACACGATGTATTTTGTTTGGGGATCGCACAACACGTACGATAGCCACTGTTCAAATGACGTTATACTTTGAACAACCTCTCGCGCTGTGCGAGTGAATACGAATGTGGCTCCACAAGCCTTATTTTAGAGCAACAATCAAGGATGAGGCAACCACTACTTTCTGCTTATAAATACAGATTAATCATGCGCGACTCTTTAAAACTGTTTTCATTTTTGTTCATTGTTTTAAACATTCCCTTACAAATAAATTCAACTCGAATTTTACTATTTGATTTTAGTAATATATAATATTTATATTTCTCGAAGTAAATACATTTGATTCATTTTTTTCGATCTCACTCACCCATTTATATACAATAGTGACGAAAAACGTTATTAAAGTTTCTAAAAGATCTTCGATACATTCTAAAATTTTAGCCAAAAGAAAAGGTATAAAATTTTAAATAAAAACTATAAAATATTATCAATTTTGCAAGATATCTATAGCTTCTGTTTCAGATCATGTGATGCACTTTGTTTTTTTTGGTTACATATACAGTGAAATGTACTAAACAATTAAAATAAAAAAATAATGTAATATAATGACATGTTAATAGACAATGTCGGAAAACAGATTTATTTCCATAAAAATGACGCTTCAGGAATCTGTACAAATCTGAACTTTAACCAACTTCCACATCTTACAAGTTTCAACTTAAGTAACCGATTAACTTTGCAGGAAACTAACAAACATCTAATACACCAGTCTCAAGATCAACTATTCAGCGAATAAAATTTAAAACAGTCACTACTATTATAAATTAAGACGAAATTTCAATTTTTTTTCAGAGATTAAAAACTACTTGTAAGATTTCAACTGTCGACGACTATTCAATATGTGACCATGTCGCGCTTTTAATTTTATTCTGAATTAAAAGCAGAAATATACTTCTATTTAAAAAAAAAATCACTGAAAACTTACCGTAAGGTATACCATCACAGCTACATCATTTAAATTCATAATCTATTGCTAAAATCATCAATCATTTATTACCAATTGATACATAACAGATAACACTCATTATTCATCTTGCATTTGCACACAATTCTTACGAATATGTACAATAGGCAATTACAATAAGTATTTCAACATACCTCAGAGTTCAAAATTAAGTTCTTACCCAAAACGTGAATTTAAAAAAATGTATTGAAAAGACCTTATTTGATAAACTTTTTCAACCAAAATTCATGGAAACGTGGCATTGCAGTGTTAGCTCGAAGTTCAAACAGCAGCCTTTAAAAACAAGGTGCTTTCAAAATAAATCTCTTATATGTTATATTCATCATTTCGTAAATATCCTTTGACATTGTATTATAAAATGGAGAAATGAGAAATTTCACACAATCAATTGGAATTCACAAGTGTGGCAATAGTTATTCCTTGTCCTGCTGTTAATACAATATGGCGCCCAACAAAATTCCCAAGCGTCAGATAAAAGCCTTTTTTCAAACATCACTACTAACGAAACACAGAATATTCGTCAAGCTACATATTAATTACTATTTAAGAATTTAATCAAATTATTCCAGCAAATCAGCTTATTCAATAAGCTAAGATCAATGGTTAACAAAATTCTATCGATTAAATTCCATTAACTCACTGCTATAATACACATATAATACCCTGCTAACAAAGGTTCAACTGCTTGGAACCTCAAAAGGAAATGCCGAATTGATTCGTGGATGACGTAGAGACAAAATTGAGTTTTATTGGTGAATTGAACAGAAAAAAACATAGCTAATGCTCTAGTTTTGCCATCTATTGGCTTACAGTTAAACTAACCTGATTATATCATTCAGGCCTTTTCCCAATGAGGGTGATAATTTTTCATACTAAGTTCATAACTAAATTTTTATGCTATATCAGTTTCTTTTAGACGTATTTTACAACACCTAGAAAATCACATCAAATGAAATAATGTAGTCGTTTATTCTTATGAAATTCAGTTATCACTTAAACAACAAAATAAAATTGAAATAATAGATTTTGAATGTGGATACAAAGACCAAAATAACGTTGATGCAGCGGCCAATGATTTACAAACACTTTCTCAAGCAGATATGCTAAGTAATCCATAATATGATATACTTCAACAAGAAAAATGGATTGAAAGACTTATACACATATTTCATATAATTTTGGGTGTATATACTTGTAATATCGATATATAAGGTACTATTATGCATTTAACAAATACACTTTCATAACAAATTAATTTTCTTATTTACTAAGGATCGCGGGTTCGAATTCCGGTCGCACCAAACATGCTTGCCCTTTTAGCCGCGGGGGCGTTATAATGTTACGGTCAATCCCACTATTCGTGGTAAAAGAGTAGCCCATGAGTTAGCGGTGGGTGGTGATGACTAGCTGCCTTCTCTCTTGTCTTACAATGCTAAATTAGAAACGGCTGGCGCAGATAGCCCTCGAGTAGCTTTGCGCGAAATTCAAAATAAATAAATAAAACTTATTTACTAATTTCATATAAACTAATTAAATTGAAATTAACTCGTGATGTTGGTATTTCCAAATTTATATTTGTTTTTTTTAATTTCGCACAAAGCTACACAAGGAGTATTTGCACTAGAACTTCCGAATTTAGCAGTGTAAGACGAGTGGGGAAGGCAGCTAGTCATCGCCATCCACCGCCAACTCTTGGGCTACTCTTTTACCATCGAATAATGGGATTGACCTAACTTTATAATGCCCACACGGCTGAAAGGGTAAGCATGTTTGGTGTAATGGAAATCAGATTAATTGATAAAAAAACACCTACATAATCATTCAGGAAATAAAAGAGTGATCTGAATCGAATACATTAACTTAGTGTAAGTAAAATAATTAGACGGTACAAAATTAATAAAATAAAAACAATTTTATATTGCACACACACACACAAACACTCAAAAGACAGTTGTATTTACTAGGCTCTCCAACTCCTTAGGGAGCAAACTTTCGTCAAATCACATACGACTATCGTTAAGTTAAGTAATTATTCGATGACATCATAACACTACTTAGCACAACTGCCCAAAGAAAGCGCGCCTGAATTTAACCGTTGATAGCGTCGCCTCGTGACTTTTCCCTCTTGTACCATTGGTCAGCTGTTACCTTTCGACAACGTTAACCTCAGTCAGTAAAAGATGTTACCCGGATGCTACATACTGCTGCAATTAGGATAAAAGCGAAAAGGGATACTAATGTGGTTAATGTCTCAGTTTAGGAAAGTTCCTTTCCTTTGACAACTAAATTCCTTTCACGAAATTTCGGGTTTGGAGATTCAACACGAATCCAACAATTTTCACTCCGCGTTTCACATCCAATAAGTCAAACAATAACTTACCAACAAACGAACACTATCTCAAGAATAGTAAAAAATCACTTTTGAAGAATTACAGTAAATATGAACATGAAAACTTAAAGATTCGGCTCACGGTTACCTTGGGATAAGAAATGTTGTTCTGAAAAAACGTTTCAGACTTACTTTCATTTCACCTCAGGAACGTAATCAACTTATCATTTTTAATCGGATAATAACCACAATGCAATCCATTCTCATTTTAAAAACACAAACACTCCTATCGAACACGATCCCTACTCTTTTGTAAAACATAAATACATCTAGTGAATACAATTTTCTCTTTTTTAAAACACAAAAAAACAGTCTCACACAAATATGTTTTGTATGTTCTACCTTGTTATATATTTTTTCTTACTGTTTTAAAAACACCCTGAATGTTTTTTGTTTCAAAGTGAAAACTTAATTATATCAGGAAAAAATAGTATTTGTTTCCGGTGTGTGTGTGTGTATTTCGTACATCAAAGCCACAAAGGGCTACCTGCTCAGCCCACCGAGAGGAATCGAATCCCTGATTATAGCGTTGTAAATCTGGAGACATACTGCTGTACTGGCGGGGGGCATTGATCTCCAAATGAGAATCTAATTAAATAGGTTATTCGGTAATTTTAGATTGAATTTTCCAAGATGAGAATTTATATATTATTGCAAAAAAGTCGGTACTTTGTCGCATAAAACTGGCATATTATTAGAAAGAAACGGTTCTATTTCAATAAAGCAGTTGCCAAACAAATTTTAGTCAAATACGAGAAACTGAAATTTTCAAAGAATGATTGGAAAATACAAATAGCATACTTAACGGAAAAAACAACAACAATTTTGACTAACACACAAAACAAAACAAAAATTACGATTCAATTTAAATATAGAAAAATTTAAAGTAATTATCCATAACTGAAACATCGTTCACAAATACTTTTTAAATATATTTTTTTTAAATGAAAGATATTTTGATGGTCAACTTCATTTGAATATCAACATTACGTCTTATAGTTATAATTGTTCACAAAGTATGTATCTTATGCTTTATTGGCCTGGCATGGCCGAGCGCGTTAAGGCGTGCGCTCGTAATCCGAGGGTCGCGGGTTCGCGCCCGCGTCGCGCTAAACATGCTCACCTTCCCAGCCGTGGGGGTGTATAATGTGACGGTCAATTCCACTATTCGTTGGTAAAAGAGTAGCCCAAGAGTTGGCGGGGGGTGGTAATAACTAGCTGCCTTCCCTCTAGTCTCACACTGCAAAATTAGGGACGGCTAGCACAGATAGCCCTCGAGTAGCTTTGTGCGAAATTCCAAAACAAACAAACTTATGCTTTATCAATGTGACGCCAAATTTTCGCAATAAAGTACCAACTTTTTTGCAAAACACTGTATTTATGAATAGAAATGGAGCACCGAAAGTTAGATTGTTTCAAAGCGAGAGCCAGTGATCATGGAGGTCAGACATTCATTGTCCAGCGAGACTTTGTCCGGTGACACATTGACCTGGATCCGAATTCTACCCCATTAGCTTGTTAAGCTGTATTGGCAAACTGATGGAAAAAATAATTTCCAATATACTTTCATTATTCTGTGAAACAAACAATTTATTACCAAACTTTCTATATGTTTCAAGAAAGAACAGACAAATAAGAGATCATCTCACGAGGTTAACAGAATCTGCTCCCTCATTGGCACTTAAGTATGTCTGTGGACTCAAATAGCTAGAAACCGAGTTTCGATAACCGTGGTCAGTAGAGCACAGACAGCCCTTTCTGTAGCTTTTTGCTTACTTCCAGAACAACCAATCAGCCAACAGTATCTGTCTACAAGTAATTTAATAACAATAAAGCCATCATAGGAGTATTTTTTGCTATAAAATACAAACTAGAGCAGTTGAATATAAATAATATCGTAATCAGATGGTTATCCAATTTCCTGTCCGATAGAAAAGCCCAAGTTAAAGTAAATAACAATGTATCTGAAACATTTGACGTTACTGCAGGAGTAACGCAAGAGTAACTTCTTTCATCACTCTTACAAATAATTTGGTAAATTAAATCCCATTCTGCAATTTAATATATGCCTATCACTCCTAATACATCCACGACATAGCCGTCTGGAGCATATCTAGAAACCCACAATCTGCAGCTGCAGAAGTTCCAGAATCACTAAATCCAAATCTAGAATGGTGCAACAAACGACAAGTAACCACATTAAAAAACAAACAAACAACGACACACAAATAAACAACAAAAACACACGAAGACCGAGAAGAAAGCTAAGTGGAAGTTAGGATAAACAAAATATACGCGCCTCAATATATCAAACCAACTGCCAGTAAACACACATGCTGCACACCAGAAACATCGCTAATCACGGGTTCGAGTCCACGTCACACCAAACATGTTCGCCCTTTCAACCGTGGCGGCGTTATAATGTGATGGTCAATCCAATGGTGCAACAAACGACAAGTAACCACATTAAAAAACAAACAAACAACGACACACAAATAAACAACAAAAACACACGAAGACCGAGAAGAAAGCTAAATGGAAGTTAGGATAAACAAAATATACGCGCCTCAATATATCAAACCAACTGCCAGTAAACACACATGCTGCACACCAGAAACATCGCTAATCACGGGTTCGAGTCCACGTCACACCAAACATGTTCGCCCTTTCAACCGTGGCGGCGTTATAATGTGATGGTCAATCCCACTATTCGTTGGTAAAAAGGTAGTCCAAGAGTTGGCCGTGAATGGTGCATTTCCTCTAGTCTTACACTGCTAAATTAAGGACGGATAGCGCAGATAGCCCTCGTGCACACCAACGACAGAAAGTGTTCGTACACCTGCGTCGTGAGTGGTTTTTTCCTCATAACGTAAAAAGTATCACAATTAGGATAATAAAGGTACAGTATATTATAAATATTATACTGACACACATCTTCATAGATTTTTTATATGAACTGAATGACAAATAAACTGTTTATAAACAAATAACCAAACACAGGAGGCAGAAAGTGTTCGTGCGTCTACTTTAATGGTCAGTTGTGTAGCTTTTCAGGTAAATTACTTGGCGCAGTCTCTCCTCATAGCTCTCCATGATCGTTTCACAGTACTCGAGTGGGATTTTCTTCCATTCTTCTCAACAAAAAGCCTCAAACTCTTGGAAGGTTTTTGGATGACGCTGATGAACCCTGTTCTTCAAGTCATGCGATATGCTTTTAATTAAGTTGAAATCAAGTGACTGCGTGACCACTCCAGAACACTTATATGATTCCTCTGAAACCAGGATTGCACATGTTTCGATGTGTGCTTAGGGTCATTGTCATGCTGGAAGATCCAATGACGCCCAAACCGCAAGTTCCGAGCATCATTCTTGATATAAGGCCTAATATATCAACGTACTCTTCTTTTTTCATGATTCCGTTGACGCGATGAAGGCATGCTTTGAACTGAGAAGAGCGTAACATGTTCGTAACTGAAGAGGTGTTTACTTCAACCCCAGTTTTCCTTACCAGTTTCTTTATGTTATTACGTGTTAAACGATGGTTCCAACTAACTTCTCTGAGAACTTTCCTTTGGTTATCTCTGGAATTTGGGTGGAGCGTTCGGAATGAAGGAGGTTAGCAGTTGATCCTGTAAGCTTAAACTTGGCAATGATGCTTTGAACAGTGGATTTCGGCACATTAAGTTGTGTAGCAATACCGGAAATAGACGGACGAGACTTGTATTTTACAATAATTTGGTTATTTAAATCACTGGACAGTTGTTTCCTGTTCGCCACGATGACCAAGCAGATAATGATGGAGACGGCATTAAATTGCCAGAAGTACATTTTTTTCTGGCTAAATTCCAATAATTATGAACCCAGTGTCTAGTTCTGGAATGGTATAATGTAGTTTATTTGCCAAACCAAACAAATTTTTTACGGGAATATTAGTTTCTTTTTCACACGTTCTGAACTGTACAAACACTTTTTGCTTCTCCTATTTTTGGTTATTTGTTTATAAACAGTTTATTTGTAGTTTAATTTGCATAAAATAGTGACACTTTTTTAAGTTATGAGCAAAAAACCACTCAGGACGCAAGGGTACGAACACTTTTTGTCGTAACTGTAGCTTTGCGAAAAATTAAAAACAAACAAACAAACAAATTTCCAACAACAGGATTTCAAGTAGTTAATCGAAAATAACTACGACTGGAAAAAAACTTTCCCACGCACGGGACTGAAGGAAAACAGTTGTTCTTTATCACCCCTAACGGTGGCCTGGCATGGCCAAGCGCGTAAGGCGTGCGACTCCTGATTCGAGGGTTGCGGGTTCGCGCCCGCGCTAAACAGCCGTGAGGGCGTATAATGTTACGGTCAATTCCACTATTCGTTGGTAAAAGAGTAGTCAAAGAGTTGGCGGTGGGTGGTGATGACTAGCTGCCTTCCCTCTCGTCTTACACTGCTAACTGAGGGACGGCTAGCGCAGATAGCCCTCGAGTAGCTTTGTGCGAAATTCCAAAAGAAACAAACAATCACCCCTAACGGTAAGAGTAAGCAACTATCAGTAATCTTTTTTAAACAAAATTTATGTCAACGAACTTCAGAAACACTACCAGTACAGCCCGGAAATTATATGACCCAAAATAAAAATTACATAACAAAAGTAATTAGAAAACATATGATACCCATGCGCATTTTCTAAATAAACAATGCTAAAGAAACAATAGAATGTAATAACCTGAAACTGAACCCATCACGAAGCACTTCGGTTCAGCCACGAGGTAACAAGACTGTTTGTGAGAGTAAATCAGAATCTTGTGACTAAATTATAAAAAGGAAAGAGACTGAATACAACTTAAAAGACAATGTAAACAAGATTTATCCGGGGAAAAAATTATGCGTGTGTGACACGTGTCTTTATTTGAGTAAATCCATAAGTAACTAATTAAAGGAATTATGTAACCTAAAAAATTCTGACTGACATTAAGAAAACACTGTAATAGGAACAGATTTATAATGTTATTCTTTTAAGGGTAATCTCAGTACAAAACTAGGGAGGAACTATCCTCTATACACCATGTAATCTCATAATTCTAGTTAATTATAGCATTAATTATATTTATATAAATACATAACATTAAATTTGTTAAATAGCAACAACTAGGCTTACCATAATTTCTAAGCCTCAAACATGGACAGTTTTCAGTTTTTATTATAGGTGCCGCCACTGGTATAATAAAGAAGTGCTTTCATAACCCGCCCCCAGTGGCTCAGCAGTATGTCTGCGGACTTACACGCTAAAATTCGGGTTTCGATACCCGTGGTGGGCAGAGCACAGATAGCCCATTGTGTAGCTTTGTGCTTAATTCAAAACAACAACAATAACTTTCATAACCTAACTTCCCTTAAGCTTTAATGCTGTCACATAAAAAAGGAATACTGATAGTTAATATCTCTAACATTAATTTAAATTCAGCAAGATAAGAAACATCAACATTTCATTAATTTTTCACTGAACACTTTTTTGTGGCCATTCATATTTTTCCCTTAAATGAGCTTTCTTCAAAAAAATCATTATGTTTTTATTTTTTTCAAATAACTCACTGCAACTCAAGTCAATACTGTGTTCACAATGCTACAGTCCTTCTACTGTTGATTCATTCATTAGACCTCTTTCTTGAGACCAAATGCTATTCATCACCGAAAATACTCTTTCAACAGGGGTAGAAGTGCCTGGTAAACAAAAAAAAATGTACTCCATAACTTGCCTGAGATTAGGTATAGAAATACTTTGATCTTTGAAGTGGTTGAAAAGCTGCGTACAGTTTTCTTCACAGCCTATTTCCACTTGTCACATTTTAATGACCACAATGACCTTAACAAGAGCACTTCATCAAACTGATCATCAACATTGTTTGCAGCATTTCCAAGCGTTTTATTAATTTTTTCGGCAGCTGTTTTAACGTTAGGCTACACGAAAACACTGGTTGTTTTTTTTATCCAAACAAAGTATTTCCCACCACCAAAACTGTTTTCTCACAACTCAATATAAGACAAGCAGCAATAATAAAAACTGGTAAATTCCTTCCTAATTGCCCCCCAGTGGCTCAGCGGTATGTCTGCGGACTTACACGCTAAAATCCGGGTTTCGATACCTGTCGTGGGCAGAGCACAGATAGCCCATTGTGTAGCTTTGTGCTTAATTAAAAAAAAAAAAACCTTCCTAATCAAGTCTACCTGGTATCTTCTCTCTTTTTCTAGCACACTGGTTTGTTTTTTGCACCAAGGGGAATAAAGTTATTATCTCGTCTTTCATTCAGGTTGGTTTTCAACTTATTAAGTTATGCAGCGACATCACTTGCAGTTGCTTTGGTTTTCTTGATGGCTAAAATCATTTTGTTGAACGAGCCCAGTTGTCCATGAACAAACCATATTTACATGTCTCCACATTTACTCTCCAAACATTAGCAATAGAGACTGTTCTTGTGAGCAAAAATATGACTTAAGTGCTTTATAAATCTCTAAAATTCTTTGAACAGCTGATAACAAAAACAGAATCGTGTTTTCCCATATTGGAAAACCTTCTTGTACTCATTTTATACAAACTCACAGAATTCTTTTAGGTGTGTAACACACACAGTTTGAATATAGAAATACTTGTAAATTTTGACCACTTAGCTTTCCACTTCAATAGGAAGGACATCAACTGCAGTTTGGAGACAGTTATGTACAATATGAGCACAACTACCAACACCCACAATATTTCTGCCAAGTTCTTCTTCTTCAATCAACTACATTGTTTTTTTCCCTTTCTCTTTACATCCACAAAATTTGTATTGCAGTTGTCACCACAATAAGCAACACTTTTTTTTTTTGATAAATCGTGTTTTTTAAAGTGAACACCAAGCAATTTGTCAAAATTTCCGATGTCACTCCAGGAACCGACTGAAAGTCTTACTTTCACTCCTTCCTCTGGCAAACAATATCGCACCATAAAAGGTATAATTTTGGCATCTTTTCAGTTTGAAGCATCTGGTGTAAGTGAAAGGAATTGGACCTCTGTTAAGTCTCTCTTTAATTCTTCTGCTGTTAGAGGAACAATAGCATTCAAAATAATAGCCTCATTCTTCGTTCTGGCAGAATTGATCTTTGATTCAAATAACTTTGCTGTCAATTTGGAAGAGCAATCAGCTGTTTTAAAGTTAATGTTATGGACAGCACTGTGATAAGTAAAGGTTTCTTCTGTAGTGACTATTAACAAGTCACTCTCTTCAGGCACAGATTTTTGAAAAGCACATCAACTCTTGAACTTTGAGCAGCTACTGAAAGACAAGCTGTGTGTGTAGCACTTTTTAAATGGTATTTTATGTTTGAGCGGCCACCACGTGAAACAAAGAACTCAGATGAACACTGCAAACATTTGACTCTGTTCTCCTTGTCACAAATTCTTTCAAGAATGGACATTCTTTTCGTAATTGACTGTTGAATGTGAACTTTCTTTTACCAGCTTTGGACATTATGACTGGGATTATTTTCTAACATAAAAGAACGAAAATAATTCAGGACGTACCGTATGACTAATATAATAAATATTGTAATAAATCACAAAGCACAAACACTTGCTCAAAGTGCTCAGCACATGAAACAAAACAAAAACTCAACATACTAAGAAACCAGATAAACACAGCCATAAAACTGTGCTCACCAGATAAAATTAACAATGAATTAGACAAAATAAAACAATACTTCATCAACATCAATAAGTTTCCTCCACAAACCGTAGAAAACATTATATGCACACACCTAGACAGAAAGCAAAATCAACCAACAAAAGTAAATATATCTCATGAATAAAAAAATCACGAAACCATATACTGCTGTATGCCATATATTCCTGACATCAGCAAACAAATAACCAACATTTCGCAAAAACTAGTAACAAAATATGACATTCCAGTTAACACTAAATTTATTCAAAAAACAGGCACAAAACTAAGGTCTATACTATGGAAGAACTACACTGACAAACACCACACCAACATTATTTATAAAATACAATGTGATAACTGCCACGACTTCTATACTGGTGAAACAAGTAGAAAAATGGAAACCATATTCAAAGAACATAAAAAGTCACCTTCACACGTTTTCGAACACTGCAAGCCAAATAAACACAATATAACCAGAGAAAACACTCAAATACTAAATAAAGAAACAAACATAAACAAACGCAAAATTAAAGAAGACTTACTTATACAACAACTTAAACCCAAAATAAACCAATATAAAAGAACGCCATTATACCGATATTAATATTATAAATAAAATTATATATTCAAACATTTAACCCCGCCCTCTACATTGCGAACCTCAGTTACACAACCCCTTCCAAACATGTGGTCAGCTTCCGGTCAGTTACCTCTTTCTTTGTGAACCTGACGATGACCGAAGAAGGTCGAAACGTTGTTCGCTCTTTTATTTGAAATATTTTCTCAACCCAAACGAGCCGTTTTTTGCATATAAAATTCTCAACAAGTTGGTTTCTCGACATCACTGATTTCCCGAAAAAGTATTAGATATGTGAAGCCACTAATGATTACAGATCCATTTAGAAAATAGAGTGATTCTAATTCCAATAAGATATCATAGTCTTCCTAATGTAAAATTATAGGACTGAACAAAGTTGATAGAAATGAAAACAGTATTTGTTATTTGACAGAGAGAAAGAGTATACCATGAACGTATTTATTCAGGCACTACCGGCATAACCAAGTGGTTATGGCATTCAATTCATAATCCGCCGGTCGCGTGTTCGATCCTCCTCACACTAGACGTGCTTACCTCTTTAGCCGTGGGGGCGTTATAATGTGACGGTCAATCTCGCTATTCCTTGGTAAAATAATAGTTGAGGATGGGTCGTGATAACTATTTTTCCCTCTAATCCTGCACCGTTACCTTAGGGACGTGTAGTTTTAAGCGAAATTCAAACCAGACACAATCAAAGTAGCTTCTAGTAAGCAGTTTTTTCTCACGATCAGTTTATGTTGAAGTAAATACGATATTTTCGAATAAGTTTAGTCTTGAAAAACTTCAATTAGAAGTAAACCGAGAAAGTGCGCCTGAAATGTATAGGTAAACTAGGTTTCTTTGTCCAGTAGCATCATTACCTCGTGTTCCTTGTTCTTTCACAACATTGGTTGGCTGTTCAGTTTAGACAATACCTACACAGCCAGTAAAAAAATGATAGTGTTAATCTTTTAAACTTCGATTTTCTTTCTTACTTCATTACTTTCTTAGGTAGAATAGATGTTAGATACAACAGAAAACAAAGATTGGTTTGTTTTGAATTTCGCGCAAAGCTACACGAGAGCTGTCTGCGCTAGCCATCCTTAATTTAGCAATGTAAAACTAGAGGGAAGACAGCTAGTCATCAATACCCACCGTCAACTCTTGGGCTACTCTTTTACCAACAAATAGTGATATTGACCGTCACATTATAAAGGGCGAGCATATTTTGTGTGTCGGGGATTCGAACCCGCGACCCTTGGATCATGAGCCTAGTGCGTTAACCACCAGGCCATGCCGGGCCTCTTAGCTTTGGAGTAAAAAAAACTGTCATGTATTGGTTGAGGGGACACGAAATGTTTCCTTAATGTTAAGTAATTAAAAAGACAGATGCGTTAGAACCAGAGGCACAGTAACACCTCCACTTTTACATACTTAACTTATATAGAAACTGTTTATTGTGTGTGCGTTTTCTTATAGCAAAGCCACATCGGGCTATCTGCTGAGCCCATCGAGAGAAATGGAACCTTTGATTATGGCATTGTAAGTCCGTAGACTTATCGCTGTACTGGCGGGGGGGGGCAACTGTTTATTATATCGTTATATTACTTTTATGCTTTTAGCAGTTTCTTACACTTTCAATCTCTCGTTGTAAAATCTGCAGATTTAGTAAAGCACCCCTACTTTGCAAGTCCTTCCTATAACGCTGAAAGACACTATTATCACTATACTAATTTATTTAATACCTGTAACTTCAGAACTTTTATCAGTGTGTCTGTTTTCCACCAACGTAAGAAGAAACAAGAGACAAAGACTGACATGTGAAAACAGGCAACCAAGACAGTAAGTGACAAAAGTTACAACTGAATCTCTGTTACTAAAACTGGCTTCGCAGTTAATTCTTACATTTCGTAATCGAATCAGGGAAAAATCGAATATGCACTAAACAAACCTGCTTAAAATACTAGCCTATTTACAAGCTAATCCGCTACTCAAAACAACTTAGGTTAACAATAAGAGAATGTCGTGTGAGGATTACAAGCCGTAAGTGAAAAGGTTTATACTTTGTGGCTGTATGTAGGTGACCTTGAACTATTCAAACCAAAGTTAGTGTACAACATTGAACTCATAAATCTAAAAAGATAGAATAACGCAAAAGTAATATGTGTAAGGCAATAAAAGATATTGATTGGACAGTAATAATTTCACCGATTTTGATAAGGCACCCATTTAACTATTAAAACAGTGGCATAATTTCCTTTGGATATGCTACAAACATGAACGTTTGGGTTAATTTTATGACTTTTGGACAAAGCTACAAAATGACAATCCGAAGATAGTCATTTTTGTTTCTGAACCAATTGACTGGATGAGTTAGTTAACAGCACTATACAAAATGATCAGATTACTTAAAAGATGCTTTTTCATTTGAAATATAAATATATGAGAGAGACTGTCATGAATTACAATAAAGTAATACATTGCGATTGACGCATTTACGACACTTTCTTGCATTAGTTGTACATTTTATAAATTTACTAAATATTCTTATAACATCATAGAGTACGGCAATTATACTTGTTGCATTAAGTGTAATGTACCTTTAATTCAGGATGAAACTTCTTACGTTAATGGGCCAAGCATGGCCAAGTGGTTAAGACACTCGTCTCTTAATCTGAGTGTCGCGGGTTCAAATCCACGCCACACCAAACATGCTTGTCATTTCAGTCATGGGGCGTTGTAATGTTGCAATCAATCCCACTATTCGTTGGTAAAAGAGTGATGGTGAGTGGTGATGACTAGCTGCTTTCCCTCTTGTCTCACGCTGCTAAATTAGCGACAACTAGCGCAGATAGCTCTTGTGTAGCTTTGCGCAAAATTAAAAGAAAAAACACATTCATTTTAATGAAAGTTTTATATATGATTACATTTATTTGTTTTTCTTAATGACGAGAAACCCACTTGAAATGAAAATGTATCTCTGAAGATGACCTAGGAAGGTTGAAATGTTATTCCCTCCATTTCAATAAAAGTGTTGATCCCAGCCATTTTGAGATATATTTTTATTTATTTTTGTACGATTCTGGCTCAAAGGATGTGCAAAGTACTGTAGAAATACTTTTTGTTTAATTTGAGATATTTTTTGAGAAAAGAGAAAATTACTTTTTATCGATCATATCACAGTAATATCAACAAAGTTGCTTACAAAACACACAACGTGGATACTTTTTTCTTTTTCACAATTGTGTTATTTATAAATTCTGTATTTCAACTCGAGGTGTCTCTTTAAGTCTTGCTAGTTTTGATCTGAAATGACTTGTTCGTTGAAAACATATGAGTATTACCTTCCAGTCTTTATGTATATTCAGATATATATCTATAAACAGAAACAATTCTGAAGTTAAGTTATTAAAGGACTATAGGCTGTAAAACATAATATTTTAAACTTATGCTATAGGGCTGTTAATTGTTGGGAACTTTGCATTAATTTTTGTTTTTCTGATGATTTCGGGCCTAATTCAAGAAGCTTGGATGATAATGATATAACCTGTCTAGGCTTATCGTGCTTTGTGTATTGACTTGATTTGCTATATTTTATATATATATACACACACACAACATTGAACAATTTATAGTATTCTACTATCACAATTCTCTGACTTTAATATAAATGTTTTACTGAGTTAGTAAGAACTTACTAAAGGAGAGTTAGATCTAACAGTAATAATCTGAACTAGAGTTGCGACACTGTAGGATAGTGAAATTTTATATTAAAATAAGTTTAAACAGTCGAAAGTTCTATTTCATGGCTACAAGGAATCTTGGTAAGCTTTATAAAAACGTATGTTACTGTCAGAACAGCGTGTATAAGAAGGAAATGATTTTGAATTAAACTAATGAATGTGCAAACAGTTTTTAGTAAATAGGATATTATAGCCTACGATTTATGTAAATTTCATCTTTACAGTGGTGTAATTTGTAATTTAAATTATTTTTACGACTTTGGTTTTAATGTTTTGTATTGTAAGTGAAATGTTAATTATTATATGTGATGAAGCAGTGTAAAACTAATATTTAAGAATGCCAAATACATTAGGTGGGAAATCTAGTGGCATATTGATTAACATGTAAAGATGACTGAATTAGTAGACAAAGTAAGCACACATTGATTTATGTTGGTGCTACATTTATAATTTACTTGTAATTATATTCTTTTTGAAAGATGGAAAATGAACTTTGTGGCTGCTAGAAAAAATTGACTTGTATGTGTGACTAAAATAATATAAGCATGATCAATTTAAAGAAACATTAAAGAATAAATTTGATGAATGATATAAAGTGGTATTTTGTTCATTGATGAATAATTCAAAAAGCTTTTCTTATGAGTGTAAATATAAGCAGCAATCACAGAGAATTCACATTAGCACTAATGTCTACAGTGAACATGTATATAGAATTTTAAGTATATTTATGTTACTGCTTGGACATAAACCATTTCAATAAATTGACAGTGGTTATCAGGAAATGTACATCTTGCATATCAGTATTTAGAACAAATTGAAAGTTATGCCAAAAATAATATTCTGAGTAGAAATTTGTAAGGTTTGGTTGCTGTAAGGGCTGTAACAATAATTCAGCAGATCATAATTTTAATCAATTAATATATTTCATGTTTTTACAGTTATGTAAAACTATTACATTCACTTGAAACAGTGACATGATGCACCACTGTCTAGGAAGCATTAGTCAACAATGTATATTGACAATAAGTAGAGATAATGTACACATATATGGCAAGTGAAGTGTTATGGATGAAGGTTTATGATCACTTGAACATGGAGCCATCACTTCACACTATGCTATACTATATGTTTTCTTACAAAGAGCTGGATGAGTTGCTGAAAGCTATAATGTTTAAGGTGTTTTTGTATGACAAAACCATAGTATTTACAAATTTATTAAATAGTGATAGTATAAAGCTGCAGACAATTAAGATTAAGAAGTTTCATAGAGTTTTGTATAAACACCTCTATTTTGAAATATAATTTGGTATTTATATTAAAATTATGCAAGCCACATAGGCAGTAATTAATAATATTAATTTTATGATTTAAAAATGATATATGAACAAACGTTTGAAGCAAGAATGTTGTCTGATTTGATAATTTCTTTCTGATATTTCAGGAGCAATACCACTTGGAAGGAGACAGTATTTTTCTTCTGCATCAAGTAGATTACTGATGGAAGACTTGGACAGTTTATCACCATCTGAAGATATTTATGGGTTGTCAGCTTTTCCCTTTTCTCAATCTAATTTAAACGGTAGGCTTCCAAATGTTTCTAGAATGGAAGCATTCAGTTATGGTTTTTCTCCATACAGCACTTCCTCTCGAGGTATATTGAAAGATCCCCAGATCTGGAACTGGGGAAGACGCAGAAAACGGAGAATAAAAAAAACAACAACTTCTGATGTGACAGTTGGTAGTGGAAGTAATAAAGAAAAAGATTCATCGAATCTTGAAAGCGTACAGAGTGGAGGAGAAGGAAAATCACATCAGAAAACTGAAAACAATATAAAACAACTCCAGGAAGTCACTGAAGAACTGAAAGTTCCATCAGAACTAACTCAACCACTTTTTTGTCACTTGTGTGATGCAAAATTAAATGGGAGGTTACAAGCAGATTCTCACTATGAAGGAAAGAATCATGCAAAGAAAGTAAAGCAGTATCTGGAAAAGTTGCGGCTAGAAAAAGGTATTACCACTCCTGTCCCGAGTTCTAACTCCAAAGGAAAAGCTGATCAGGTAAGTAAGGTTCTGTCTGTTCGTAGACTCAGAAATGAAAAAGGGTAGAATGTTTATTTTGATGAAATCAGATCATGTGTAAATAACTTTCCTCAATTTGTAACTTGGTACAAAGTAATTTATTCAGTAAAAGTGTTTAAAAGTTCTTAAAGGTGATGTTATATAATTTTTTTTTATAAATCTACAGAATTTTCAGAATGTTTTTATCGTGTTATATTACAAATTATTTATATATATATTCCACATTCTTCCCCACAATAAAAATCGGATATTTTTGTTCAAAAAATTCATTAAATAATAACTTGTATGGTATTAAACTTATGAAATTGTAAGTTGGGTACATAGGGAGAATTATGCATCAAATAAAAAGAAGAGATTTTTTTTACAAACACTTTACAAAAAAATTTATGAACCTTGCACATTTTATTTCTCATAATCTGTATTAACTTAGTATTATTTTATAAATTCAGAGTTCAAGAGTTGTTTAGTGGTTAAATGTAATGCATGATTGTCTGTACACTGTTTGGACACTTCATACCAATCTGAATGATTGGATTTTATTGAGTATGCAAGTTTCATTATTATTATTATTATATAAAGCACACACAAGTCATATAACCCAACTTTCAGGACTTCATGCCATTTACATGCAAGTTTTGGATAGCCATTGAAAATAATTTTTATATTTAAATTGAAAAAATACCTTAATATCAGACAAATATTTCTTTCTTTTTTTACAGATAACATTAACAACTTATTCCTTCAATGGTTTTTATTGTCTTTAAATGTGCCCATGTTCTACAGCAGTGGTTCCCAAATGTTGTGCTGCAAAATTTTGTAAACGTATGACATTAAGTTATGGTTCTTCATGAAATCAACTTTATTTGGGCCAACGTGGCTTTATTATCCTCACATAGGGCATCAAAGTAGAGTAAATGGGAAATTTCCATATGCATGGTGACACTTTTTGGTTGTGGGGTCAGAAAAGTGTGCCCGAAAATTAACATTACTTTCCTAGTTTGCCATGAGAACAAAAATTTGGGACCCACTGTTCTACAGTAATTGCGTTATGCTGAATCTAAAAAAAAAATTTTTTTCCACTACATACAGATTTGATACAAGATGTCGTATGTACTTTAGCATCATTCTAGAACCCACAAGAAACACCAGTGGTATATAGACGGTTGACAAGCCACATGATGTGGTATTTCTGTATACCATTTGTTTGTGCATGCACTTTGAGATTATTTTTATCTTTTCAATAGTATTTATTTTTTTCTATGGCAATGAAAAGTTGTTTAAGTGACCTAGACGTATTCTATTTGTGATAAATTTGATCTAAGTAAGTTTTTTAATTTCCAGTTTGTAAAAAAAATCTATGTGACAGAAAAATATTATTTTTGAACTCTGTTTAGCTTAATTATGGAAATTTTTTAATTAAAATTAAAATGAATTTTATGAAGTTTAAACTTCCACGCTTGTGTAATTTTGTGTTTTAACATGATCATTCATTTGCAGTCATGCTCAGTAAAAATTACAAGTGTCTTAGTATTCAAGTTTATTGTCCAGCTCCTTAGCAGTTCCATATGTGTGTTTATTTCTTTCATTGTTGTATATTTTTGAAAGTTAGTGTTTCAAAAATTATGGTCTTTTGATAGTTGTTAAACACAAAAATATTTTTTTGAAATATTTGTGTCACATCCTCTGTGAAGAACATGTGATATTGTGTTGAAACATTTGTCACATCCTCTGTGAAGAACATGTGATATTTTGTTGAAACATTTGTATTACATCCTCTGTGAAGAACATGTGATATTTTGTTGAAACATTTGTATTACATCCTCTGTGAAGAACATGTGATATTGTGTTGAAACATTTGTCAATCCTCTGTGAAGAACATGTGATATTGTGTTGAAACATTTGTCACATCCTATGTGAAGAACATGTGATCTTTTGTTGAAACATTTGTGTCACATCCTCTGTGAAGAACATGTGATATTGTGTTGAAACATTTGTATTACATCCTCTGTGAAGAACATGTGATATTTTGTTGAAACATTTGTATTACATCCTCTGTGAAGAACATGTGATATTGTGTTGAAACATTTGTCAATCCTCTGTGAAGAACATGTGATATTGTGTTGAAACATTTGTCACATCCTATGTGAAGAACATGTGATCTTTTGTTGAAACATTTGTGTCACATCCTCTGTGAAGAACATGTGATATTTTGTTGAAACATTTGTCACATCCTATGTGAAGAACATGTGATCTTTTGTTGAAACATTTGTGTCACATCCTCTGTGAAGAACATGTGATATTGTGTTGAAACATTTGTGTCACATCCTCTGTGAAGAACATGTGATATTGTGTTGAAACATTTGTGTCACATCCTCTGTGAAGAACATGTGACATTCTTAAGTGAAACTGATTATATTCTGAAGAGTGCAACAGGTCTGTTGAATAGATTTAACAGACTAAACAAGATGCTCATGAAGTGATTCTGAGTTCTCTGAATTTGAGAAAGAAAGAGATTTCACAAAAATTAACAGAAACTCAGTGTAAAAATCTGTTAAAACTCACAAACACAATCTGAATAATCTGTATGGGGCAAATGACAGTATTGTTACAATATAGTTATTTCTTTAAACTCTCTTAACAATGTATTAAGAACTAATTATAGATTAAGCATTAGTAAAGAACTTCTATTTACAAAGAACAGAATTAAACTTCCCTTACCAAACTGAGAGATTGAGCTTGACAGAGAAACTAAGACATTGTAATATTACACACCAAATTATGTAATTCTATATTCAAAAGATGTTTGTGCCACTGTTAGTAAATCCAGTTAAAACACACACAGGTTGTTATCACATGGTGTCACCTGACTGATCAATGGAGGAAACTTCTGTTGACATCCTCACACATCATATGTCATTATAGCTATACCTCTCATGGGAGAACAGGTGTTATCTCTAGAGAATTACAAGGGCATCCCTTAAGTGATGTCTGATTTTAGGTTCAGAAAAAGAGAAAGGATTTCGGATGTTTATAATGTTATTTAATCAATAATGAATGTTCCATTATTCTTAACTACTTCCTGTCAATGATTCACGAATTTCTGAATGCCCCTTCTAGAAAAATCTTGGGATTTGGAGGAAAAAATGTAGAGAGGATAGTTTTGACATCTTCATGTGTTCCAAGCTCTTTTCAATCAAGGTAGTTCTGCAAACTTTGGAATAGATGATAATCAGATGGGGCAAGTTCTGGAAAATAAAGAGGATGTGGAAGTTTTTCTTCAATCTTTACAGATGTGATCCCTGCTGTATGGTGCTGTACATTATCCTGGTGTAACACAGTACCTTTACCATTGATCAAAGGTGGCCTCTTTTCTTTCAGTGCAACATTCAAGCATTCTAACTGTTGACAATAGAAATCTAATGTTGTTGTAACATTGAGTGGCAGAAACTCAAAGTGAATCACACCAACAATATCCCACCAAATGCTTAACAAGACTGTCTTAGGGTGGAGGTCCATTGTGGACTGTGCTTTAGCCAGTTTACCTGCACTGAGCCATTGTCTGCACTGCTTAATATTTTTATAAAATATCAATTTTTATCTCCAGTCACTAACCAGCCCAAAAAAGCTGAATTACATTTGCAAGAGTGCAGAGAAGTGCAGATGTCCAGTCTTGCTCTAATGTTAGCTTCTGTCAAATTATGGGGCACCCATTTTCCAAGTTTTGACACCTTTCCAAGCTGTTTCAGAAAATGGTGAACTATTGAATTGGTTGAATTAAGCTTCTGTGTTAGTTCTTCAACTGTTACAGCACAGTCTTGACATTTTCTTTTGCTGAGAGACTCCACACTATAAACACCTTGAATGTTTCTGCTGTGCTTTTGCCTTTTCAAAACTCATAAATCGTTATATGCCTAATGTGTTTCTCAGACACATCGATCTTCATGTGGGTTTATTTGATTAATGATCTGAAAAAGTGGAGTTGGGTTGGTTTCTTTTATTTGTCTGAACATTTTTATACATGTCCTACTACATATTTTAGTCATAAAGCCTTCTACAAAGACAGAGATGACGATGCACTTTCTGTATTAAATTTTTGGACATTACTTTTGAGATGATCTGATAGAATTGAACAAAGCAGGTAGAACAAAATCAACTTAATTGCACATACTTAGAAATAACTAATGCATAGAATATACATGGTATGTTTATATACTTTACAAGCAATACTGTTTAAAGTCTAATTACTTCACAACAACATCAGTCATGTCTACCTAGTACACATTATTAATTGTGTGCCGAGATGCATTAGTTAAACTCATCTACACTTTAGCACAGTGTAAAACTATAATGCCCAATAACACAGGCCTGCAAATTTAAACTTCATAGATGTTTTGGTTTTAATAACAGATGTTTCCATGATCCAGCTGTAGAGACTTGTAGAATAATTTGTTTTTCTTTCTGTCATGTGAGGATTCTTTAGAAATCAGGAAGAAGAAAACTCCTACTTAGATCAAATTATTATTTTGTTTGCAACAATGGACATTATTATTATTGAGTTTCAGAACAATCATTAAGACTCGCGTGACAATTGGTCTTGAAAAATCTATAGCCAGTGATTGTATTTTAAGCATAACAAATTTGTACCTGATTTGAATGAAGATGTTTCACTTATGTAACAGTAATCATGACTTTTTGTAAAAAACCTGTATGTGATGGATAAAATTAGTTATTTTCAGAATTAGCATACAGGAATTATTGTAGAACATCTTGAAATTTCAATACAGTCAAACCATCACAGGCCCGTGTTACTTATGTAACAATTCTTTGAAGCATGGTGTTTGAGATATTAAAAACCACGATAATGAAAAATAAAATTCCATTAAGTATTTGAAATTTTTAAAATGATTTGAACTTTATTCCAAATAGACTTGAAGTAATTTTTTTAATATGCTCTCATTATCTAAGATAGAAAATGAATGAGGTCACTGGCATAGAAGTGAACTTCTCTACTCCGAAGTAAAACGTTTCACTGTCTGTTAAGCCAACCCTGTAAGTCCACTTTGTTTGATCGGTGTTAGGTATAACAATACTAAACTATTCTAAGCAGAAAGTGTGTGTATTTGTTTTGTAAAAGGTATAATGTTATTTACAGTGTAAAAAGGGAGAATGCAAAACAAAGAAGAGGTCTTGGTCTTCTTAAGGTTTATACAAAACGTGAAAAATTGGGTATTTGGATCGAACTGTTCAATGTAATATGTAATATGTTTCATGCTTAGAAAGACAAACCAGAAGAAGCGTTTTGTAGACTTTGTGATGTCGCCATTACGTCGGAGACTCAAGCAAAGCAGCATTACAATGGAAGAAACCACCAAAGGCGTCTCAGAGGAGAGCCTCCACTACCAAAAGGGTTCTTTAATCCTGTCACAGGAAAATGGCAGAGACAGTAAGCTGGAATATTTTTAAGTTTTACAATGTTTTTTAATTTTTTACTACAGTCGGATCTATTATTGCTGTAGGTTAGGAGTGCATATCATTATTTATTTAAAATTCCAATCAAGTAGTTTTCTTTTACATTAGGAAGACATTGTAAAACTTTTTTTTAATACCTTTCCTTTAGTTCAAGCTGATGGTTATTATTTGGATATATCTAGTATTGTTGTATTGTTACCGATACAGTTTCTGAGTTGTTAAATGGTAATAATACTTTTATTTAAATCAGATAAGCTTTCATTTAAATCAGATAAGATTTTATTTAAATCAGATAAGCTTTCATTTATATCAGATAAGCTTTCATTTAAATAAAATAAGCTAACAAATGTATTCAGAAATTGAGTTAATATTGCAAAAAAACATTAGAAATTTCCATTTAGAAAAACGCTTTTACATTTGATGAAAGCATTATTATTATTATTTTCACAGTAATTTACTATTACTGTGTAAGTTACTGAGAAGTTAAAAATTTTTTTAGCCTGATTCCCAGCCACATAAACGCATTCGAGATGGAAGGTGGTCATGTGAGTTAGAATTGGGAAACAGTGCAAACAAAATGATTCTGTTACGAGTTATTATATTTTTTTACATTAGTTTGACATATTATCTTGCTCACACTGCAAGATTTTTGGACATGTGTTCAAAAGTCTGATGTAATTTGTTTGAAAGGAATATCACTCATCATCCTTAACTCAGTGTTTGGGTATTTAGAAGCTGTTAAGTTTTCTGAGTTTTTACAGTGCAAAAATGATCAAGGATTAATTATCATAGATGTACCAAAGATGCTAGAAACAAGAACAGTAAACTGTTAGTTTCTCAAGTCACATCCATGTTTCTGAAACCTCATGAAGTTTTGACAGATTCTGTTCCATGAGAGTTGTCTTATTTTTTCTTAAGTGACAACTGGATTACTGATGGTGAGCAGCCACCCTGCTTTGTGGTGTTACTGATGACGACCAGTGTTATGTCACTCTGCTTTGTGGTGTTACTGATGACGACCAGTGTTATGTCACTCTGCTTTGTGGTGTTACAATGGTTAGCAGTGTTATGCCACTCTGCTTTGTGGTGTTACTGATGGTAAGCAGTGCTATGCCACTCTGCTTTGTGGTGTTACTGGTGGTGAGCAGTGTTATGCCACTCTGCTTTGTGGTGTTACAATGGTTAGCAGTGTTATGCCACTTTGCTTTGTGGTGTTACTGATAGTGAGCAGTGCTATGCCACTCTGCTTTGTGGTGTTACTGGTGGTGAGCAGTGTTATGTCACTCTGCTTTGTGGTGTTACTGGTGGTGAGCAGTGTTATGCCACTCTGCTTTGTGGTGTTACTGGTGGTGAGCAGTGTTATGCCACTCTGCTTTGTGGTGTTACTGGTGGTGAGCAGTGCTATGCCACTCTGCTTTGTGGTGTTACTGGTGGTGAGCAGTGTTATGCCACTCTGCTTTGTGGTGTTAGTGGTGGTGAGCAGTGTTATGCCACTCTGCTTTGTGATGTTACTGGTGGTGAGCAGTGTTATGCCACTCTGCTTTGTGGTATTTTCAAATAACACTGATTTTCTCTTAGAGTGATGAGGTAGATCTGCTGATTAATTGGGGATTCATTAAGATATTTACTACAAAGTAGAGGGAAGCAAACACAAATGTACAGTGGGAATAATAAACAGTAAAAAATGTACTTTTACTGTGGATAATCACATTTACTGAAAACCGAGGATAAAACACGGTCTAACCTATTTGAAACAGGATGAAAGTAAGGCTGAATAAATATCATTTTATTTGCAACATACTTTAACTTCAGACTTACCCAGAACCACTAGTGCTACCCATGTGACTGGTAGTTCCAAATAAAACATAAAAGAGGTCAGTGCTCTCTGCCAGTAGGAAAGTTAACTGTAAATTAATTGCACTACAAGAGACTCTGCATCTGTTTCTCTCACTCTTGGTTAACGACCCAGGGCAAAAATAATTTATAGACTTTCTTGACCAGCGTGTTGCATGGAAATTTTATCATATGCTATACAAATTTCAAAATATTCCTATATTATTACAAAGGGAAAACACATGGTATGGTTGTATACCACATAATGTGGTTGGTTCTGTCATAATTATTGGGCTCTGGGTCTGCCTTAAACAGTTCTTCTAATATCTTGCCTTTGCTTCTGATTAGAAGATACCTATCTTTGTACTTCACTGCTCTGATAACTCAGATTTATAACGATTGTTTTTTTTACTCTACTTTCTACTACTTTTTTGATGAAGTTAGTTCAAGCATCTAAGGTCCCAAAACGTTTTCCTCTCTTTCTTTTTTGCTGGGTTGTTGCAGTGTTTTTGATTTTTCTTTCTCTGTGTTGACTCTTGATAGCCATGCTTTCCACAAACTTAAAATTTCTTCTCTATGGCTTGTATTTATAAGTCTTGCTCTGTTATACCCTCTAAATCCCTTTACCCAGTGTTGAGATTTTCTTCCCTCCCTACTTTAACTCTCTTTTACACTGAACCAAGTTTACTATATTGCTTACCAACTTTCTCAGTTTGGTATCTTTAATGAAGTCATGCAACACTACCCAGGTAGCTTTACCGAGGAAGGCCATACTCATCTGTTCTTATTTCTGCCTTGTTTTCTTCAGTTGTTGCTCAATGCACTTGCTTCTGGGTTTTTCTTGATCACGATGCTTATTCTCTAGAATCAGGCTCTCTCAGTCTTATCCAAGTTGGAAATTGTAAACTATTAGTCCCCTTACGAGCACATTACGGCTGGTTTTGTTTTCAGCTTCAAGACACACTACTGGTTTTGATAAAGTTTTGTTATTTATTTTACCTTCATCTCATCATGTTGCTTTTCCAGGTTTCATGAAAGTAATAAATTTATTGTTTTCCCACTCATAGTTTTGAATTTTTCACTTCCTTGTGGTGAGTATTCTTTAGGCTGTATTTGACACATGTTTACATCAGTGCCAATATCTCTTTAGGCTGTATTTGACACATGTTTACATCAGTGCCAATATCGTGAACGTACAGACTGAGGTGGTATTTCTGTAAGCGTGTACACTAATTTACTCCTTCATAACTATGTATTTTATTTCATTTTTTCATCTTTATTGTGACTTTTAATTAAAATACAACTTTTATTCTGAATTTTCGCACGCACACATAGATATAACACAGTGCTGCACAAAAGAGAAACTTGAAGACACAAGTTCAAATTCTGCTCATTTTGAAGACAGTGTGAACAGAATTCTACAATGTTATTTTTGTTTATTGTTATCGAGATCTTACAAATATAAATATTTTCTTTTCAGACCTCCAGTTGCACATCCTCTTAATGCCACAATTATGGGAGGGAAAACTAACTTCCATCCTTCTCCATACGAACATCTGATGAACAAGTTGACTTCTGACATTAGTGCAGGAGACAGACTGGATAATTCAGTTGTATCACCTAATCTAATGCAAACTTTAGGTAACAATAATATGAGAAATGAGATCATAATTGTAAAAATTTGTGAGCGAAAGCAAAGAACGCACATCAGGTTAGCTTTGTAATATCAGGTTATATTTGTAATAATAAAAAATGTTTGTTTTATTTTCTGAAACAATTCCAAAATACAAAGCAATTGCTAGAAAACAGGTTTTGGTTTTGATTCACAAGGAGGGCACAGCATAGGTAATTCAATGTACAGCTTCGTACTTAAGAGCAACAAACAACAGTCGAGTTAAAATGGTTTTGTGAGAATAATTTAAATTCCAGAACCAGTTTTATCTACAGAGTAAGATGGAGCATTTAATAAAGCCAATTCTCACTTTGATATGTTAATCAATAAACTTGTAGTGTGGTGTGATTACGAACATTTTCACATAGAAATAGTAATTTGTGCAAATTAAAAAAACACATGAGATTTTGAAGTACACAAGTTAGATCTAGAGTAATAGTTCTTAAGTACTAACAAAGGTCACGGTTTAAATTTTAGAATGGTCTTTTGGTACAGAATGAGGGTGACCTTTCTTATTTGTAGTACAAATTATTTATCTTTCACCTTTGAACTTAAGAGGTCCCTTGAATATATATTGTTAAGTGTAGTGTATGACACGTTGGCCATTGTCCACACTTTTTAAATCGATATATTTATGTGCTCAATGTGTGACACAACTTGCATATTTACAGAAACTTGAATCAGTGATCAGTAGAATTCATCCACTGTAATTGTTTGTATTAGCTTGCAAAATCTTCCAAGTTATTCAGTTGGCTTCAATTTGCTTGAAGTTGGACATATGGATAACACAAGTAATTAGAAATGTTCCATTGGTGGGACAACAGTAAGTTTACAGACTTTCAACACTAATATCTGAGAACACAGCAAAAAGCCCAATGCTCTTTTGTTCTAAAACAAACAATACTCGGAGATCTTCCTCCAAATGTTTTAGAAAATACTTTTTCAGCACAGTTGAGAATTTATTAATTGCAAAGCTGCAGGAAGAATATTTTGTTCCCTACTCCAAAATACACAACATTATTCATAATGTAAAGAAAACCACATTTCTGATCATGTGGTGTTGTGACATGGTGTCTGTCTGGGTGTGGAAAGGAATGCCTTCATTTGTTAATTAACAAGGGACTACACCCCTTATGACATGCCTGTAGGTTTCAGGAAGGCTTTTGTGTTTTGAAACTTCTCTGTGTATGTATGAAGTAGGCTTACATGAACTGAGTATTGCAACATGGGCTTCTCGCCACAAAAAGTGTTTATCTTACACATCTAGCAAGTGGATCTTTCATGAGTTGTTCTGTCAGGTGGGCCTCTGGAGCTGGACCACTGTGACTCCGTGATAAGAAGGGTTGAGCTTTATTTGAAAAGTAAAGTGACTCGTTTGTTGTCTGATTTGTTTAGACATACTGGGTTTTTTATTTTGTCTTGTTTTTATTACATACTAAATCAATTTTTTTCGCATAGAAATGTATTGTTGAACCTGATATGTGCATGAATAAATTAAAGAAACTGTTTTTTTTATGGTTAAAGATAAAGCCTTATTTGAATTTTAGTGTTATGATTATATATTTGTACAAACCTGCAAAGCTAATTTTAACATTTACCAGGGTCTTTTTGTTTGTAGTTTTTATATGATCACGTGATAACTTAGTGTGCATAATGAATAGATTAGAAGCGTAAATGTGTCATCAGTATGACTTTTAATGATGCTTCTTAATATATTGGTTCTAAAAATTATTTCATTTCTTGGAATAGATGTCAGTTGTGTTTTTTAACCATCTCTCTAACAACAGTGTGTGGAAGTTTAGCATATAACTTGGGGCAAAATTATCCCATGAAAACAATAAAGAACCACTTTGCTACATTCTTCTGCATTATTGTAGCTTAGCAGTATATGATCGATAAAAATATTGCTTTTACGTATGGCCTGGCATGGTCGAGCACGTTGAGGCGTTTGACTCGTAATCTGAGGGTCATGGGTTCGCATCCCCGTTGCGCCAAACATACTCACTCTCCCAGCCGTGGGGGCATAATGTGACGGTCAATCCCACTATTCATTGGTAAAAGAGTAGCCCAAGAGTGGGCAGTGGGTGGTGATGACTAGCTGACTTCCCTCTAGACTTACACTGCTAAATTAGGGACGGTTAGCACAGATAGCCCCCGAGTAGCTCTGTGCGAAATTCCAAAACAAACTTTTACATACACTAACATGTCAAGCACACATACTCATGCACAACTGTCTTTAAACAAACTAATTTTTACTGTTTCATTTTACTTGAATAAAGAGGTATGTTGTTTAGAATTAAGCACAAAGAAACACAATGGGCTATCTGTGCTCTGCCCACCACAGGTATCGAAACCTGGATTTTAGCGTGTAAGTCTGCAGACATACTGCTGAGCCACTGGGGGGCAAAGAGGTGTGATATGTTTGTACAATAACAGGTAGTCAAATAAGAAGACACACAGACAGACAGACCAATGTTCTGTTGGAACATGCAGTATGCTCCACCACCTTTCCTTGTGTTCCTAAACTGTTGTGTTCCATTTTAAGTTTCTCGTGATAGTGAATATGAAGTAAATGTACACTCACGGTATGAACTTTTGTCCGGGTGTAAACAGCGTGAACACTGTGTGATTTTCCAAACATGGCGTGAGCCTGTCTTAAGTGTTAAATGTGTGATGTTATTTTTTGTCAACGTCTTTGCACGGTGTGGTTTTATAGAAGAGTACGAATGCTGTGTTTATAACTGCATGACAATATATATAAAGGAAATAAAGAATACAGGAGAAGTGTGTACGTATGTTTTAATTGGGTTTGTATTAATGTAGGAGTTTTGTTCCAACGTAGGTCAGTGATAACAGAAACTGGAGCAACTGACCAACAGAAGTATTTCATCATCGTGCAACTGACCAACAAGAGTATCTCATCATCGTATGTTCTTCAAGGATTTTCTGGAAGTGGTACTCAACAAACATTCATGTGAACCCTTTTCATGTATCAAATTCTTCTTTAATGCTAATTGTTGGATCATAGAAACAACGATGCTGAAATAAGAGCATCGGACATCGTGACGTCAGTGTGCTGTAATATTCCTCATAGATGTGTTAATTAAACAAAAAGATCTTTTTGACGAATATAAAATATCGAGGACAAGCCATCGCTGTGTAAGTTGGGCGAACCTTAACGATTTTTCTCACAGGTGTTGTACATGTTGCTTGACAGTGAGTTTAACGCACGATTTTTATTGTTGTTTTTCGTTTTGTTTTTTTCAATTTTGACCATTCGTTATTACAACAGATGTCTCTGTGATTTTTGGTAATAAAAAACAAACAAATGCAATTTGTCTTGTATTCAGTTTGTTGTTGTTTACAAATTATTTCAAAAATGAAAAGTTTGGAATTGTTTGAAATGTTTTTCTATATACATACGAGTATGAATATTATTATTATTTTGTTAAAAAGGCTTATCAGTAAATATTTCTTGCCTATAATTATTATTATTATTACTTCTTTTATGGAGCTGCTTTCTAACCATTATTACTTGTCTTCACTGACTTTATATTCTTTTATTTACGAGTTTCAAAACTACTGTGTGTTACAAAGTGCACAAAAGTTTCCAGTAAAATTAGATTTTTGAAAAGTTATGGTGATAAAGTGTTGGTTGTCTATTATTTCATTAGAATGTATGTGCTGCCATCTATACATTTAGATTGATACGAAAACGTTTGATGTTACAAATCAAATGGCAGTGCTAAGGGAAAATAGGTTGTGAAATGTTTTCCCCGGTAAAGCACAGTATCATTGTTTAAACTGTGTTATGTTTTATCGCCATTAACAAGTTATTTAACTGTGAAGGAATTTTCATGCTATGTTTTTCATCAATAAACTATTTTTGTTTTGTTTGGTAGTCAGATTTTGTGTGTGAGTTTAGCTCATCAGTTTAAATGGATGCATGTGTCAGTAATTAAGAGAAATCAATGATTCCTTACTAACTGTGTGCTAAATATTTACTGGATAGTATGCTAGGGTTAACAGGTTTAGTGATTTGAGAGAACGTGTATATACCTTTATTTAAAAACATCTTTAGATGCTAAGTAATATATTTAAATTTTATTTAAAATGTGACGTATTATTTTCTCTCGAAAGTGTTTATGTGATGTAGTAATATATACGGAAACCTCTTCTTGTCTGTCCGTCACTGGTTCAGCTGTGAGTTTACAGACTTACAACGCTAAAATCCAGTGTTCGATTTCCTGCAATAGACAGTACAAATAGTACAGTGTTGAAACAAACACCCTAGCTCCCAAGTTACACAGCGGGATTCTGCGGATTCAGACTGCTAAAAACCGGGTTTCTACACCCGTGGTGGGCAGAGCACAGATAGCCCATTGTGTAGCTTTGTGCTTAATTTAAAACAAACAAAAATACACTTTTCATTGGCCCGACCGCAGTTAGTTCGATGTTTAGCTTTGCATTAAAACATCCTTCTTATTGACTGTAACATGACCTTTGCGTTGGATATCAGACTTGTGATCCAGGGGTCTTGGGTTTGAAACGTGGAGTTATGAACCACGCTTTACATTTTCAGCTCTAGGGAAGTTATAAAAATGAGAGCGAATCCATTATTCAGTTACGAGTGCTTACAGATTTACATCCTCAAAGTAAGGAGTCCAGTTCTTCTTGGTGGACATAGCGGATTGCTCGCTGTAACTTTGGTTTGTCATGGCAAAGTGGTTAGGGCAGAAAGATTTCTCGTTCTGCATGGTTGATGATTTCTTTCTAGTTGAAGATGTATTGCATCGATGTGGGAGATACAGATCAGGCCTAGCATAGCCAGATGGTTAAGGTGCTTGACTCGTAATTTGAGGTTCACGGTTTCAAATTCCCGTCACACCAAGCATGTTCGCTCTTTCAGCCGTGGAAGCGTTATAAAGTTACGGTCAATCCCACTGTTCGTTGGTAAAAGAGTAGCCGGAGATTTGGCCGTGGGTGGTGGTGAGTAACTGCTTTATGTGTAGTCTAACACTGCAAAATTATAAGCGCGGACAGCTCTCGTATAACTTTGTGAGAAATTAAAAAAACTAAACACCACACCAATCCATCTGATCAGAAGTTCAAAATTAGAGACAGCGGTAGATAGTTTTAGTAGCTTTGCAATAAATACAAATGTATAAGATTTAAATATTGGTAATTTTTAGAAAGTATATAAATCTCTCGCAAGTCAACTAACTCGAAAGCTAAATTTGGTAACATGACGAAAATAAGTAACGGTAAAATTATGCGTTCATTTGATGTTGTTTGTGTGCCTCTTAATGTTGTTTAATAATATGAAAAAGAATAACTCTTTTCTTTCATGTTACCAATTTATTTCATAAAAATAACATTTTTATTTACTTTGCTCGTATCCGATCGGGAAATCAAATAGTTTTATTACCTACCACAAGGGGAATATTTAAATACGTTTTTTAATGTGGTGGATGGAAAACGTAACTGTACTCCGTGTTGGCTCAGTGAAAAGTAGGTAATTCTAAATACTTTTGGCCATTTCTATTTGTTAGGCATATCTTTGATTCGCTGAAGCATTACTCTGAAAGATTGAAACTACTTTAGATTAATGGTACGTATCAACCACATGAGACTAATTATTTAGTAATTAGCGCTTGTTAACAAAACTCGGTGACTGCCAAAAAAAAAGGCAGTTACTAAGAGACTTTTTTATGATTAGGCTTAGAGACAAGTATTTACTTTTGTAATTGCTGTAACGAACGATGATTGTTGGCTTCATTCGAAGAGCCACCGAATTTTGGAACTTGTATTTATCTACCAGTTCTCTATCCATACTTCAAATAAGAATAATATAGTTGTCTACAAACTAAGTCATAAAACGTGACACATAGTGACAATTTTTATTTTGTTTACTTAATATTTCCGAAAATAATACCGTGTATATACACCGTTTCAATCAAACTTTTAGGACTTAGAAGGCTTAACATGGTCACAGAGTTTACTCTTCAAAGAGCGATAATGTGGGTAGCGGCATAAATTGATGATGACCGCCGTTTAAGAGTTAAGTGCTCAATCATTAAAATAATAATGGTTTAATAGCTTATTTAGAAACAGGAAAAAGATAAATTAATATTTAAATTTTATTCATTAAACTAAGTTAAATTTGTTGACATGCCATTGTACTCATTCTCAACTTAGACAAACCAACAAACGCAACTGATAGGGAACGTTTAAATGTAATTGAAACAATATCAGTTTAAGAGTGATCCTATATTCCAAAGTGATATAACTTTAACACAAGTTTTATCTTAAAATTTTAAAAGCTTCTTTGTAACAGAACAAGTAAAGTTTGCTTTCCATCTTTTTGAGGTGACCCTACCCTTGAACATTTTGCATTTTATTGACCAGGAAAAAAGCATGGTTGATAAACAATCCAGCAACTTTCATATTTTGACCTTGAAATTATTTAAAATATTCAACATTGTATAAAGAGGTAAGGTTGTTTAAAATTGACTCAAGAGGCTAGGAGTAATTAACTATTGGGTTTTACAAAATAGAAATATGCTTAAGTTTAACTTTGATCGCTTGGAACATTCTCCATAGTTTGTAGTTTTCCTTATAAAGTTTGGTTGAAATTGGCCTAACAGGGCATGGTGCATTTCATTTTAATAACTATAGATATCAAGGTGTTACAGAATTGAAAATGGACGAATATCATTTGACAAATGTAACACTAACGCTGGTTGTGTTGGTGTTTCTAACACAGAGTACTGGAATATCAAAGATACCTGCTCTAACATCATTGAAATTTGACATACAAATTACGTGTTAGGGTTAAAGGAAGTTTGCTATTTTACGGAAAAGTAAGACTACTGTTAAAAATTAAGTTATATAAGTGCGAGTTTATGAAGCATGGTGGGGAGTGTAAGGTATTGTGATGCTGTATGAGACACAAGTTTTTTAATTTACCTCACTAGTATAGCAAGGACACCTAGCGTAAATTAAATAAAACGATTGAATAGAAGGTTAATGTCAGAAGTTTTAGCAGGAAAAAATAACAATAGTAAACCACAAAAAGTATATTTTGGGTCATATGGGGATGTTCATATGTACGAAGAGGCTTCTGGTTAGATAAAGCTATACCAATAAGATTCGTTTTTAATGTTAATGCCTGCAACAGACACTAAATAAATCTGATATTGCAGATATACCTACAAAGCTGTCTTATGGAGAAACATTGAAATCAGGATATTTAATCTGCTTTTAAAAATTTCTTTTGTAAACAGTAATTTGAATAAAAAGTATAGCATGCGAGGAAAAAAATACATTTGAGTTCCACTGTACACTGGAATTTTTTTTTTTTGGTTCCGTTATTTGTAAAAAAAAATTACGAAATAGCAAGACAGGTGTGTCATGTAAACTGCGGTAGAAAATAGAAAAGATAAAAATTGTGAAATTAATTTGTGTACCACTGTGTGACGTGAGTGATTTTAAAATAAATGTGTGTCGAGATTTTTCATATGGCCTTAAATCCGTGCTGAAGACGCGAGTTTCACATCGTTCCGTTAAAAGATACAAGTTTTATGTTTCACGTTTTTAATAGTAGATGGCGCTGTGTGCTAAAACTAAACCGTCGTGTACATGAAGCAGATAATTTTCAAGTTGTATGTTTGCTTTTCATTGTCCCTTTCTCCGCCTGTCTGTCTAATACGCTTTGATCTTTTTAACAATTTCAACATTACGTAAACGATTTCTTTGAAGCAGGTGTTTTGTATTAAGTTCTTTGCAGCTCGCTCATAGAACAAACTTTCAAATTTATACTGAGTTCAACTGGAGAAACGGTGGTAGATTTTACTCTGGTAAATAAGTACGAAAACAATTACGCTACTTAAGAAAGAAAAATCCTAACAAGGTCAGGTTCAAATCTCGTCACACCAAACGTACTCGCTCTTTCAGCCGTGCAGGCGTTATAACGTCATGAACAATCCCATTATTCGTTGGTAAAGGAGTAGGCCAAGAGCTCTCGGTGGGTGGTGGTCCCTAGGTGCTTTCCATTTAGTCTTTAGGGACGATTAGCGCAAATTACTATCGTGTAACTTTGCACGAAACTCAAAACCTAAAATGGTTGTTACCGTTAAGTTGTTATATAACTCAATTAGAATAGCTCTACAATCATTCTTTCGCAGTATCAGTGTTTGTGCTGTTATGGCTGAATAGGCTATTACATAATGTCCAGTATATCCGTTTATACATATTTTAAATCAACGCTTAGCACATTTGTAGGAAGTAAGATAACACTTATTTAATTAAAAGTTGTGGGATTTAACTCTTTTAAACAAAAAAGGTTGGGAACCACCTGCTGTGTAGAGTAAAGTCATATCGGAAGAAGAACCTCTTGGTAACATGGCAACAGATAACAAAATATGCTGGTGTTATCTTAATTTTAAAATTGTGGTAATAAAAAACAACAACAACAACAGTAGATGCAAAAATTGAAATACCGTAAATTTAGAGATATAATATGGTACAATTATTTTTTTTTTAAATGTACTTCATTAATGGAATTGATAGGCAAATGCAAATAGCATGACAGACCTACGGCACTTTTTGTTTGGTTAGCTAATCTCGTTTATTTGTATCATTCCGAGCCAAATTAATCCTCCAAGCACGTGATAATGTTTAAGTATTCTGAATAGCATACTAAGTAGTCGGTCGATTTTGCAGCAGTCAAACCTGTCGTAACACATGTGCATGTGTTCCATACTGGTGGCTCCTCAACGTGTGCATGCCTGCTTCAGTGATTTCTCCTTTTCTCTTATCTAACTTTTGGTGTATACACCACAGTGTTTATTCTTCCCATGACTTTGTAGTGCAGAGAACTGAAACGAAATTAAATTAGTTTTAGTTCAAAATGCTGACTTTCTGTTTGGTAGGTTGCAGTCGTCCCTTTGTGATTGGATGATATAATTTTCTCTGCACCTCACTTCTGAGGCACTTTGCACTTGCTTCAAAGTTAAAATTACATTTATGTTCTTTTCCATACATAAACTGCACCTTCAAAGGATGCGAATAGCTCGTACAGCCTCAGCTGCGGGTAGAGAATGCAAATTAGAAGTTGGTCCTGGCAATGTAATGTGTGAAAAGAGAAACGAAGTTTCGTGTTTTCAAAAATGGCCAAAAGATAAACACGAGAGTGCATTTAAACAATGAGCTAAATAAACTAGTTTAGCAAAACAAGCCAACCAGGAGCGTGTTTTTTACTGTACATGTAAATTTACAGCACATGATAAAGAAAGCTGGAAAACACATAAAAATAACTATTATTAAAGAATAAGCCAGCTATTATCAAATTTCATCTAGTATATTTTTATTTATCACGTTTAAACTGTTTGTCTTGCGCTCTGTAAAGTATTCAGGTTGTTTTTTATATTTTACTATATTTTGGGTATTTCAATCAATTCAGTATGTCAGAACTTTAAAATTCCACTACTAGACGTCACATATGTTGTATTAAAACGACTGAATACGTAAATTAACAATGCACGTAACAATCACAGCAGATATACAGTAGTGAAAGACAGCGTATATAAGAACTACATTTTGACATTGTTTGGTATTATGTTAGTACTGTTGGACAACCGAAAAATTGATCGCCTTTGGAAAGACTACGTAACAACTGTTGCTGAAACAAAATATTCATACACTTAGGTAATAAAAATGTGTCCGTATTAAAACTTTAGAATATCCGAAAAGAGAATATCCCTTGTTTAGAAAATAAAGGAATATGGATCATCTTTGGGTGCTTGGACCATCTAGAAAGAGACCTACAACAAGTCTTCCTCAAGACATAGTGAGAAAATTGCAATATCTTGTAGGAGGTGAGACTTTAAAACCCAAATTTAGTGGCAGAAGCTCTTCATATGCTCAAGGTAACAGGACGAAAAATAATAAAAAATAATCAAATATTTTTTACTGTTGTATAGCTCAAGCAGGTGAATTATGAAATTATATTATTGCTATTTCATACAAAGATACACCAGTCTAGGCTTCAGATGCAGTGTCTGTGAATTTCTATATGTTGGACTCTTAATATTAGCGAAAAACCATTGTCCTCGTAAACCACGTTGCTTGTGGAAGACATGCAGGGAACCTTTTAGTTAAGAGTCAAAATATTTTCAAGACCAGCAAGAAGTAGCTTTTAAAAAAAACGTTTATTTTGTCCCTCCCTCCGTTGCACATCAGTTATATGCTGACTTACAATGCTAGAAACCGGATTTCGATACTTGGGATGGGCAGAGTCTATTGTGTAATTTTGTGCTTAATTTTAAAAGAAAGAAATTTGCTGAAAAATTACCTTACGTGGTTCTTCTTTTCATACCTAAAAACCGAGTGCTTGTATAGTCAAAGGTTGTTCATTCATAGAAAATTCGACCTCTGATTTTAGCGTTGTAAATCCGTAGACTTACCACTGTATCAGCGGGAGGTCTGAAATATATGTTTACATGGCACACCTTTCATTGAAAAAGTGACATAACTGCTGACTCACAATAATATGTAAAGCACAACATTGTGAATATGAACTAAGCTAAGTCGCATTATGAAGCATTATTCACTTTATGTTTTTCTCCACAGGAGGGCGCTCTGGGTGAGAAAAAAGAAATGTATACCAATTTATCAGTTTGGTTCATAAAGGTAATAAATAATATATAACATTTGTTTTTACTTTCTTACGGACATTTAACCTTTGACTGTTTATTTGTTTGTTGAATTTCGCACAAAGTTTTTAAAGTGATAGACGAGATGGAAGGCACTTAGCTTATGAGCACCATCCAATGCCAACTATTAGGTTACATGTTGGACAAAAGGATATGCAACAATTTGCCGGTTAAAACCCAATATTTGTACATGAATCGTAAGTAGAGACAATATTCATTGCTGATGCTCTCTGTCACACCAAATATGCTTGTCCTTTCAGCCGTGGGGGTGTTACAATGTGAGGGTCAATCCCACTATTCGTTGGTAAAAGAGTAGCCCAAGAGTTGGCGGTGGGTGATGATGACTAGCTGCCTTCCATCTAGTCTTATACTGCTAAATTAGTGACGGCTAACGCAGATAGCCCTCGTGTAGCTTTGCGCGAAATTAAAAAACAAAACAAAAACGAACTATAAATAAAATTATGCCAGTTGCCATAAAATAGAATAAGTGAAAACAACAAGGCTTAAATTATAATACTTTATTATTGTACAAAATGAAATTAAAGGAAAGTCAGCGAATATGTTTTATTCTATTTTAATTTTCCCTCCAGTTGTTTCGATAGCTGGAAGCAAATTGTTTTTGTTTTCGTTTGATACGCAATAAGGTAAAGCATTTTATTTGTAGTATATTCCATACATCCATGTGAATATGATATCACATCTATAGAAATGCATTACATTTATATTAAATGGAACTGGACGTATTATTACATACATATTTGTGTTGGAAGTTATAATATTTAAGGATGTATGACGGAACAGAGATAGGCTTATGCTGTTCATAAAAATTAATACATCTGTAAGATAATCTAAACATTCTCCATGAGGGTCTTTTTATCCTTTTTAGTGAAGAAAAAGCGGAGAAAAAAACCAACAACACAAAATATTGTTCATAAGGAAACTCGATTTTATACAGGTTAATAGTTTATTTCAGAAAACCAAACCTAAGGTATGTGTGTGTTTTTTTTCATCAATCCAGAACATTTTTTTTTCTATCGAAATATGGAATGAGAAAATGGAGAGAGTAGGTCTTATTTATCAAAAATCCGGACAGTACTTTTAGTGTCAAATTATATAACTGGTATTCACAGTTGTAATATAATTATTGTTTAGGTAGAAAAGAAAATTATTTTTACCAAACACAAAATAAAATCCCTATTACACAAAAGATAACCGTTTTGAAAAAACTCAGAATTGTCTTTGTGTTTCAAACATTGAGCTCCGGAGAACGTAAAGATGGAAAATGCGCTTTCTGTGTTGTGCCCACCACAAGTTTGGTTTGGTGTGAATTTCGCGCAGAACTACACTAGGGCTATCTGCATTAGCTGTCCTTAATTTAGCAGTGTAAGACTAGAAGTAAGGAAGCTAGTCATCATTATTCATCGCCAATTCTTGGGCCTCTCTTGTGTCAAAGAATAATGGATTGACCATCACATGATAACACTTCTACGACTGAAAGGGCGAGCATGTTTGGTGGGACGGGTATTCAAACTCGTGAACCTCAGATTGCGAGACAAGGGCTTTAAACGACCAGCCATGCCAGGTCCCTACTATATCTAAACTCGGTTTGTAGCGTTGTAAGATTACAGAATTACATTACTGCTAAGCCATTGGTATTGGGGGCTAAGGTCAAGAACCCCTGATTGATACATTTTTTTATGTTCAAATTTTCACTCTGTTTTTAAAATCAAATTAAAACTTTGTAAAATAAATTATTTTTTCAACAGTTAACAAATATCAGTATCAGAGCCCCCTGGTGGGATAGCAGTTTTTTACGGAATTGCAACACTAAAATCCGGGGTTCAATATCTCGCGGTGGACACAGCAAATAATCCAGTGCGTCTTAGCACTAAAACGAACCTGAAAAAGAAACAAAATATTAGAAGTTAAAAGTCCTAACACATATATTCTACGTATGATACTAAAATGTGTTGTTTTTTCAGCTAAGTTTTACAATAATTTCGGCTCGACCATTTAATTAAAAAAACACCTTTTCTTTGAAACTATACGAAATTAATCATAAGGAATGTGAAATCAGACATCTTCTGTGTGGAAGTACCGTACAAAATTCATTTTATCAAGTTGGTCTATAAGTTGCCCTAGCGGAGTCGTTAGAGGCATATTGTGACGTATAAATTAGCTTAAAAACCTAGTGGCCCAAGGCACTCATGGTTATATATTTTAATGGAAAAAGATATGAAACTTTATTATTACTTAGAAACCATTAAGTGAAGATATGGATATTTCATTATCTTGTATATAATTTTATCGCAATATAATCAAAGAATCTGGTATCTGTCTTTCCATATCTATATGGCTAAACGAGGAAGTTAATATTGGTTATTTCCGCGGAAGTTAAACGTGTTGTTTCAAAGGAAATGATTATGATAACAAAAAAAAACACGTTATTTTTCGCCGTTGATTTATTTCTTAGTCGAAGGCTGTGAAAATTCAATGAATATTTCGAGTTCAATAAATAAAGGGTTGGACGAATGGGGACTCAGAAAAAAAGAAATTCAACGTGATATCTTTAAATAAAAAATAAGGGAGTTTTTTATATGTGACGTATAGATATCAATGTTTTGACATTTAAATTGGAAATCTGTAAATTTTCTCAAAGTTTGCGACCGTACACAAAAAAGTGAAACACCGTAAATTCTCTACATTCTGTAATGAACGAGACTTGAATAAAAACTGAGAATTTTTATAATGGCGCTAGAATATTTAGAATATCCCACATATCACGTAACTATGTCAGTGTTGACATGCAAGGACATAGAGTTTTCTTACGGACCTCTGAGAACTTATGAATTAGTTTTGTGGTCAAAACGTTTTTGTTTTTAAAAAAATTATCACAAAAAATGGTAAAAGGTTTACATTAGAAGGTTTGTGAGGAAGATGTGTTCAGCTGTTTGTGTGTGCGACAACAGCCCATGAAACAGTTCTTCACTACCCATCGTGCGGTTCACTTCGAAGCGATCTCTTCTCCCTTTATAAGATAAACGGTGTTAGCACAAATGCCAGTTTGTTTATTTAGAGGTAGGCACAAAGCTACACAATGGGCTATCTGTGCTCTGTCCACCACGGGTATCGAAAGCCGGTTTTTAGCAGTGTGAGTCCGCAGACATACCACCGGGGTATCTGCCATTTTGTACAACCCACCTAGGCTTTCTAGCTAAATTAACTGTACATTCGGTTATGTTTCATAAACATAAAGAAATGCTGTTGGAAAAGGCCCAGCATGGCCAGGTGGTTAAAGCACTTGACTCGTAATCTGAGGATCGCGGGTTCGAATCCAGTCACAGCAAACATGATCACCCTTTCAGCCGTGGGGGCGTTATAATGTTGCGATCAGTCCCACTATTTGTTGTTAAAATAGTAACTCAAAAGTTGGCGGTGGGTGGTGATGACTAGTTGCCTTTCTTCTAGTCTTATACTGCTAAGTTAGGGATGGCTAGCGCAAATAGCTTTCGTGTAGCTTAACTCGAAATTCAAACCAAACCAAACTGTTGGTAAAACTAGTATAGGGAAAAACCTTTGTTTTTTGTTATTTTCAAAGTCATTGGTTTTTCTCCAGAAGGATGACCACAAAGTAACTATAAGTCTAAATTCATCTGATGATTGACTGACACGTATTAGAATTGAAAATCGTGAAAGCTCTCATCCTATAGTAATACGTGATTTACATGTGTTATACAATACATCCTCGTAAATTCTTGCTGAATTTCTACGTAAGTAGATTCACGTTCGTATTAAAATTCTTAGTGGAAAGGTGAAGATAAACAGTGCCACTCCTCTGATTGGATAATATGTAGATTTCTACATGCGAGTGAATAATAAAGAAACTATGACATAATAGGTTCTAGAGTCCCACAGAGGCCCCCCCAGTGGCTCAGCGGTATGTCTGCGGACTTACACGCTAAAATCCGGGTTTCGATACCCGTGGTGGGCAGAGCACAGATAGCCCATTGTGTAGCTTTGTGCTCAATTCCAAAAAACAAAACAAAAAACAAACAAACAAAAGTCCCATAGATCACTCGGGACTCCTCGGGTATTTGTAGACCACAGTCGGATGTTGTAAAAGGCTTAATGTTGTATTTTTGGGCCGCGAAAGGTCGTCCAGGAAACTCTGTAAATTTAACCTTTCCAAGTTATAAACCGATTTATCGATATGTTTTATCATTGTTTGTTTCATTCTTTAACGTGAAAGATGATGTTATAGCTACGCTCTCTGATCACGAATATAATGCGGTAAGTAGAAACTTTCTAAAATTTGACGTTGGTCTTAGCGGCACATTAGAAAGTAGCATAACATGAATATTCATACGTCATATATCCGAGTTTGATACAGGTTGTCAGAATCATCCGAGGAGTTCCGAGTAGGATAAAGAATCGTAATACTGTATACATCAACTTTTTGATCGCATTTTTGTTCAGAGAAGTTAACTCTATTATACCATTCATTACCGGTAGGGTCTGTCTGTTACATTATATTTTGAAATATAAGGATTTCCAGCTACAGCACTCGGTGTAAGAATTCATCATGAAATCTAGGCGAAATGATTCGTCCTTCAGTTACAGAAATCGTCGAAGTGATGAGTTGTCATTTTAATACTCATGATATTTGTGATTTGTGACACATATTATCAAAGAGAGGACTCCAAAATAATTTGATGCATAAATAGTTTAGGAAAATGTGTTTAAAGTACCAGTTGTTTCAATGTACCTTACCAGTATTTCTGGATTTATTGTGAGGTCCAGCATCGCCACGTAGTTAAAGCACTCAACTCGTAATACAAGGGTCACGGGTTCGAATTGCCGTTACACCAAACATGCTCGCCCTTTTAGACGTGGGGCGGTATAATGGTACGGTCAATCCCACTATTCATTGGTAGAAGAGTAGCCTGAGAGATGGAAGTGCGTGGTGATGACTAGTTGCCTTGCTTATAGTCTTACACTGTTAAATTAGGGACGGCTAGCGCATATAGCCTTCGTGTAGCTTTGCGCGGAATTCAAAATAAACCAAACCGGATTTATTGTGAAGGCAATAATCATAGGTCTGATATTGCCAAATGGTTAGAGCGCTATTCTTGCAATTTGCAGGTCGCAGGTTCGAATCTTCGTCTCAACAAACATGCTTGACGTTTTAGTCGTGGTGACGGTCAGATCCACTATTCGTAGGTAAAAGAGTATCCCAATATTTAACAGTGGGTGGTGATGACTAGGTGCGTTCCTTCTAGTCTTTCACTGCTGATATTCAAATCATTAATAATAAAGACACAGTTATTTTCTTTGTGAAAAATTGGTTTGTATCATTTGTTTATTTAGAATTTCGCGCAAAGCTACGTGATGGCTCTCTGCGTCAATGTTTCTGTGGCATCTCTCTCTCGTTTGGAAAACGGTCATGCAATTGTTGTATCATTTTCCTTGTGGAACTTTCCAATAAACCATTTAATATCTCAGGCTGTGACTTTCATGTGCCGTAGGGCAAAGGTAAAGAAGCTCATTGGAACTGCTTTGGGAGAACTGACAAATACAAGTTCTTCGAAATTTTTTCTTATTAAAATTGCTACTAATTTCGAGGCTCGGTTGGAAGATTGTGAGTTTTTGTCAACTTCAAATTATTGTTCATTATCATCATTGTAATGTGATCCCGATATGACCAATCGCGTTAAGGCGTGCGACTCGTAATCTGAGGGTCGCGGGTTCGCATCCCCGTCGCGCCAAATATGCTTGCCCTTTCAACCGTGTGGGCGTTATATTGTGTCTGTCAATCTTACTATTTGTTGGTACAAGAGTTGGCGGTGGGTGGTAATGACTAGAGTCTTACATTGCTAAATTAGGGGCGGCTAGCACAGATAGCCCTCGAGAAGCTTTGTGCGAAATCTAAAACAAACAAACAAACAAATCGTAATGTGTTTTTTGGGGAGGGAGGGCTCTTTTTCTTATCCAGAAATCTTCACTTTGCGGATGAGGACATTTGTCATGATTGGTGTGCAGTATTGTGTATGGAAGTCGTTCTTGTTTTACACTTTCGGCTTCTATGAAGAACATTTGAAACTTCTGTTGGAAATAAAACAACTCAACATAGTGTGCTTTCATATAAAGAAATGTGTCTGTTTATCGCGTGGAGTGACGCTTAATACCAGAATCATCCTGATGTTTATATAAAACCGATTGTTAAATTTCTCACATTACATAATCTATAAATTACCATCTGTTTACATTGTTTCGTTTTCATTTCTCCTGGTTAAAAAATAGCGTTTGTTTTCAAAGGGAATAAAATAATTGATTCTCTTTACGTAAAGAATAGTTGCACGCACTACTTTCTCTACTGACTCTTTACCTAAAAAATAGCTACACGTATTTTATTTTTTACTGATTAAAAGGATGGCTACACAAACTTGTTTTTTAAGTCATTCACCGATCTTAGCGTGTTATAAATTTGGTAGGTTTTTCCGTGAGGTCACTTTTTTTTAATGCAAGTAATATCCGTGCCTCTCTCGGGCTACTTGTAGTAAAACAGAATTAAAATCTTTACTTTAAGGTGTGCTTCGTTAAGAATGATTTTTAAACGTGTGTTAAACTTTTTCTGAAGATGTATCCATGGGTATAAACGTATAACAATAATTAAAATTACGAAGACTCCTTACACGCACATCCAGAGAATATAAAACCAACTAAGGTATTCCCGCTTTTCAAAATGAATATAAAGATTTAGTCACTCATCTGTGTGATGTTTAAAATGCACATTAGCCAATTAGTTCCGTTTCAACCAATCTATTTTCTGCTTAATTTTGTAATTAACTACTGACTTTAATGGGTAACGACTTTGTCTATCTATCTATCTATTATAGACAACTGTTTGTTATTGTTGATTTGCGAAATCGGAAAAAAAAAGTAACAAACACAAGGACTCATGAGCACGCGCATCTTTTATTTGAAGTGTTGAGAGCTTCCTGGAACTTTGACGTCAGCAGAAACGAAACGTGATTTGTGGGTGACTGAACAAAAGGAATGCTGGGTTTACGCAAGTAACTGAAATTCCACAAGTTTTTAATATCGATTTAGCTGAAATTTCAATTAAATAAATGTCACACTTTTGAGAAATACCCCCTTGCGTTAAAATGACCATTTTATGTCCTTTTTTTTCTTCTTTACGTACGAATTTTATTTGACAACAGGACTTGAACGTGTCGAAAACAGAATGCTCTAACAATCCAACGAATTCATCTTCTAGCCACAATTCCAATCCTTGACAGTTTCATACCTCGAATGTATGGGTTCGGTGATTGGAAGGAAGGCGAGTTAATGAGATTTCCACTCGGGTGAGCAGCTGCTATTGTGGGATGATGTCTCGTGTTCGATGTTTGGAAGTGGTGGAGTGTAAAACAGCTGCAGTTAGCTTTTATTGGGGATTATCGCACGGTACTCAAAAATGGCTCGAAAACACTTTTATTCGTAACGTCACAAAGAACGTGTGTATTTTCACAGGATTATATTTACAACAATAGAGGAAGATAGCAAAAAAAAGAAAGAATCGCAGATATAAAAAGATAGAATAAAAACAGAGGTTGTTGATGTTGAATAAACAAAATGTTAAGATTAAAATAGAAGACCGAAGATAAAAGTAGAAAGAATTTGGTAAATTTACAGTAAAAGTAATGGTTTATTGTATCATAGTTCCTCAAGAAAATGGCCATGTGGATAAGGCACTCGATTCGTAATTTGAGAGTCGCGGGTTCGAATTCTCGTCACACCAAACATGCTCGCCCTTTCAGCTGTGAGGGCGTTATAATGTGACGGCCAATCCCACTATTCGTTGGCATAAGAGTAGCTTAACAGTTGGCGGTGGGTGGTGATGACTAGCTGCTTTCCTTCTAGTCTTACATTGCAAAATTAGGGACGGGTAGCGCAGATAGCTCTCGTGTAGCTTTGCGCGACATTCAAAACAAACAAACAAACAATACTTAGGGGATACCTGGTTGGCTATTCCTTCTAATTTTGAACCGATAGAGTACAGGAAAGGCGGCTAATCAACAGCACCCACCGCCAACTTTTGGGCTACTCTGATCTTATCGATTAGCGGAATTTGAAAGCCTTTTAACAAAACTACGGTCTCAAATTATGGTCACATTTTTTTATTTTGGTAGTAATGGGTTTTGGAGAACAGTCCCGCACATTAGCTACGTCCAGCCTTGAAAGAAAGAAAACATTTTGGAAGGAAAGGAAATTGTAAAAGATCAGAGCTTAAAATTACATGTAATACATACAATATAAATTATAATTACATATAAATCAAGAGAAATGAATAAGAAAATTAAACTATATATTATTTGTAATTCTTTTAATTAGAACTTTTCGAAATGTCAGCTGAAAAGGCATATTTTTTAAGTGCAAGTTTTGTCATATTTGACTCCATGTTGGTAATATATAGTTTTTAGGTACAGCTTTAATTATGATATATCTGACGCCAGGTTGACGATGTATATTTTTAGGTGCTTGTTTAATTATGATATATCTGACTCCATGTTGATAATATAGTTTCTTAACTGCAGATTTATTTATGATACAGTTACGACAGAAAGTTTTCATACCTCTGTGTCGTGAATAGTTTTTTCCTCATATCATAAATAGTATCATGATTAGGAAAATGAAAGTTGAAAGTAGAGTATATTCTAAATATTATATTAACACATATCTACATAGATTTTTATATAAACTGAATGACAAATAAACTGTTTATAAACAAATAACCAAACATAGGAGGGGCAGAAAGTGTTCGTGCTTCTACTTTAATGGTCAGTTGTGTAGCCTTTCAGGTGATTTACTTGGCGCAATCTCTCCTCATAGCCCTCCATGATTGTTTGACAGTACTCGACTGGTATTTTCTTCCATTCTTCTTAACAGAAGACCTCCAACTTTCGGAAACTTTTCGGATGACGCTGATGAACCCTGGTCTTCAAGTCATGCCAAATGTTTTCAATTGGATTGAGATCGGGTGACTGCGATGACCACTCCAGAACGCTTATATGGTTCCTCTGTAACCAGGATTGCACATATTTAGATGGATGCTTAGGGTCATTGTCATGCCGGAAGATCCACCGACGCCCAAGCCGCAAGTTCCGAGCATCATTCTTGATATAAGGCCTAATATATCAACGTACTCGTCTTTTTTCATGATTCCGTTGACGCGGTGAAGGCTGTCTACACCAGAGGAGCTGAAGGAACCCCATAGCATGATCGAGCCACCTCCGTGTTTAACTGTGGTGACGATATTCTTTGGAAGATTTCGTTCTCCCTTCTTACGGAAAATATAGCGAACATCATTGTGGCCGAAAAGCTCGATTTTAGTCTCGTCTGACCAAAGAATACTCTTCCAATAGGTAAAGGGTTTTTATCTACATGGCTTCTTGCATACCTTAATCATGATTCTAAATGAACAGGCTTTAAATATGGAGTTCTACGAGGACGGCATGCTTTGAACTGAGAAGAGCGTAACAGTTTCTGTATTTCATTATGTGTTAAACGAGGGTTCTTACTAACTTCTCTGAGAACCTTCCTCTTTGTTCTCTCTGAAATTTTAGTGGGGCGTCCGGAATGAGGGAGGTTAGCAGTTGATCCTGTAAGCATAAACTTGGCAATGATGCTTTAAACAGTAGATTTCAACACATTAAGTTGTGTAGCAATACCGGAAAGAGACACACGAGACTTGTATTTTACAATAATTTGGTTTTTTAAATTACTGGACAGTTATTTCCTGTTTGCCAAGATGACCAAGCAGATAATGACGGAGACGGCGCTAAATTGCCGGAAGTACATTTTTTTCTGGCTAAATTCCAATAATTAAGTGTCTGGTATAATGTAGTTTATTTGCCAAACCAAACAAAATTTTTACGGGAATATCCGTTTCTTCACACGTTCTGAACTGTTCGAACACTTTCTGCTCCTCCTATTTATGGTTATTTGTTTATAAACAGTTTATTTGTCATTTAATTTAAATAAAAATTATGTAGATGTGTGTTAGTATGATATTTATAATATATATCATACTTCTATTAGCCTACTCGTGATACCTTTTAAGTTATGAGCCAAAAACCACTCAGGACTCAGGGGTACGAACACTTTCTGTCGTAACTGTATATCTGACTCCATGTTGGTAATATGTAGTTTTTGGTGCAGGTGTAATTATGATATATCTGACAACAGATAATTGCTATTGTTCTTTCCATATAAAGATACATAATGTTTTCTCTGCATTTTGCTCATCGAGAGAATTAAACGTCGTGTTTTAGCATGTAAGACCATAAATCCATCGAAACACAGGTAACTGTTTTTCATACAAATGGTGTGAAATACGAACTGTATTTTTATACTTTTTTACAATATTTTATAAAACCAAAGTTGAAATTATGTGGCTCGATGAACATTTTCATTGGTCAATATTTTGCGAAATTGATATCTTTTCCTAATTTTATGAAATAAACGCGTGTTTCAACGTTTGTTTCAAAATTTATGAGGAGAAAGGTATTTGGAAGTAATTTTGTGTGTGTTGTTGTGACAGACTAGAGGATTAGTGTTTTTCTTAGAGTAAAACCGAATCGGGCTATCTGCTGTGTTCAACGAAGGGAATCGAATCCCTGATTGTAGCAAGGTAAATCCGAAAACTTACCGCTGTTCTAGCGATGGGGTGGGGTGGGGGTGCTGATTAGAGGGAAAACGACTAGTCAACAACATCCGCCCTTTCAGTCAACTTTTGGGCTTGTCTTGTCTGACATTCTTATAGTATACTCAGACCAGAAGTGTGAAGCAACAGCCCAGAAAACATAGACCCTTGACTTCACATTTCGGGCACGCTATCAACAGGCCATTATATGTACATTATTGAACAACTTATATACATATATCTTTATCGAAACATAAATATAAAACAGACCATATTCATTTGCGTTAAATAATAATTATTATTAAACACTAGTAACTGATATTTTTGTCATTATTGTAATTGTATGATCTGTTTCATATTGATAATTTGATGTATGTATATATATATATAGAACAGGTTGAACCTGCGTTAAAAATAAGACTTTAACACAACAACAACGCATGACTTATTGATTTCTCATTTCGTATCTCCAATTTCATTTTACTAATAAGAATTACATATAGTTCCACATAGAGTGATACCACAATTAATTTGAAAAAAACATTTTTCAGCGTAAAACTTTATTCATTAAAATGCACCACATCCAAGATGATTGGTAACATTTTTCGCTTTTCTAGATCTCTTACTGTATATACACAAGTATATACGACACGTCATTTAGAAAAATTAATACACTATCTATAGAGTACTATTACAACGGCCCTGCATCGCCATGAGGTTAAGGCACTTGACTCGTAATCTGAGGGTGGAGGGTTCGAATCCCCTTCACATCAAACATATTCGCTTTTCAGCCGTAGGGGCGTTATAGTGAGAGGAGAAATCCCACTGTTCGTTGGTAAAAAAGTAGTCCAAGAGTTGGTGGTGGGTGGTGATAACTAGTTGCCTTCCTTCTAGACTTACATTGTTAAATTAGGGACAGCTAGTGCAGATAGCTCTCGTGTAGCTTTACGTGAAATTCAAAAGTAAACAAATGAACTATCACAAGACACCAATTTATTTTAGTGGCGTTAATACACATTACATCCGTATTATATCGATCAACAAAATAATCCTCTAATTTAATCTCCTGCGGCTCAACGGTAAGTGTGAAGGCTAAAAATCAGGCTTGAATATCAAGACAGACATTCCATTGTGTAATTTTATGTTTAACAACAGAAAACACGTCGTGACATAGATATTACCTCATTAGTCTCGAAAATATTTGACATAATGACCAGATTGTGGATATGAGGTTCCAACGTCCGTGTCCCGTAACCACTAAGTAATTTGGGGCAGTGGATGCGTTATAAGAGTGAGTATCAAGTTCCATTATTCAGTCTGATAAGAGTAGCCCAAGAGTTGGCGGTGAGTGACGTTAACGAGCTGCCTCTGCTCTAGTTTATTACTTCAAAACTTGGGAACTTAGTACAGACAGCTCTCGTGTAGTTTTGAAGGAACTTCAACAAACAAACAGGATAAAGTTCCCTTTGATAGATTTTTTTGGACAGAATGTTCAACATGAGTTCACTGGAACTGGCGATAACTACCAGTTGTAGAAAAACACAACTGCAATAGAAGTTTTTCTACTGTATTTCCGCTTTTTTCTACAACTGGCAGTTGCCGCCCATTACAATGCAGACACGACAACAGTGTTTTGTTTTCTTTTTCGAGATTCAATAGACATTTGAAACATAATTCAAGAATATCATTAATATTTATATATATCAAATCCAACATCGGAACCCAAACAGAACTCTCGGATATTTTATTAACTAAGAACCACTGTATGTTTCATTCATGTTAGTCGCTATATACCGGTTCAATAAATAATTTTGTAAATCATGTTAGAACACGCCTTCTGATGGGATATTTATAAAGCTTATCTAAGAATCACGTACGAGTATATTTACCAGTCTTCATACCCTGATGTATTTTATCCGACAAGTCTTCTAATATGTCAATTATTCTTTATTTTTCTGGTGCCCCCACTCCCAGTGACTCAGTGATCAGGTTTCGACACCTATTGTGGCCACATCTGGTGTCCCCACTCCCAGTGACTCAGTGATCAGGTTTCGACACCTATTGTGGCCACATCTGGTGCCCCCACTCCCAGTGACTCAGTGATCAGGTTTCGACACCTATTGTGGCCACATCTGGTGTCCCCACTCCCAGTGACTCAGTGATCAGGTTTCGACACCTATTGTGGCCACATCTGGTGTCCCCACTCCCAGTGACTCAGTAATCAGGTTTCGACACCTATTGTGGCCACAGCACAGATAGTTTATTATGTGTATTTGAGCTTAACGAGAAGCAAACAAAACTATTACCGAACCCCCTATTGATTGGATATTATTATGCTGCATTTATTTAAATATGCTGGTAGTATTTGTACAACGTAATTTTCAATTATTTTTGTTCGAAAGGTTGGTAAAATAGTTACCCACACTGTAATCACTAAATATGTATCTTCTTTTTCTCATTTGTAAGTGGTTCTAATGATAGATATTTATAGTATGTGTGTCATAATTTCCAATCATAATATATTATGTTTTATTGACTGTTCGCATGTTCTGTATATATTGTGTTTCACGCATAAACACACGTATAAATTCGTTTTCTAGCTGGCCGTGTTTACACACATACACGAAACCATAGTACGTTCAATATGTAATGTTTTATACACGAAACCATACTACGTTCAATATGTAATGTTTTATACACGAAACCGTACTACGTTCAATATGTAATGTTTTATACACGAAACCGTACCACGTTCAATATGTAATGTTTTATACACGAAACCGTACCACGTTCAATATGTAATGTTTTATACACGAAACTGTACTACGTTCAATGTACAATGTTTTATACACTACGTTCAATATATAGTGTTTTATACACTACGTTCAATATGTAATGTTTTATACACGAAACCGTACTACGTTCAATATATAATGTTTCATACACTACGTTCAATATAAAATGTTTTATACACTACGTTCAATATGTAATGTTTTATACACGAAACCGTACCACGTTCAATATGTAATGTTTTATACACGAAACCGTACTACGTTCAATATATAATGTTTTATACACTACGTTCAGTATGTAATGTTTTATACACGAAACCGTAGTACGTTCAATATGTAATGTTTTATACACGAAACCGTACTACGTTCAATATATAATGTTTTATACACTACGTTCAATATAAAATGTTTTATACACTACGTTCAATATAAAATGTTTTATACACTACGTTCAATATTTAATGTTTTATACACTACGTTCAATATGTAATGTTTTATACACGAAACCGTACTACGTTCAATATGTATTGTTTTATACACGAAACCGTTCTACGTTCAATATATAATGTTTTATACACTACGTTCAAAATGTAATGTTTTATACACGAAACCGTACTACGTTCAATATGTAATGTTTTATACACGAAACCATACTACGTTCAATATATAATGTTTTATACACGAAACCGTACCACGTTCAATATATAATGTTTTATACACTACGTTCAATATGTAATGTTTTATTTGTTTTTTGCCGAATCGATGAGATATAGTGAGCGAAACTGTCTAACATTATATTCTCTAACTGCTTACGTTACGTCAAAATTTGTCCAGTTTGGCAGGATTACTCAGACATTCCAAACTCTACACTATTTATTAGTTACTTTGTACGCTTGTTATAAGTGTGTTTGGTCAGACTGTTGTTCTTCAACTCAGCTTTGGAGTCTGCCATCAGTTCTTATAAATCCGAATTCGACAGAAATATTAAATATTTAATGAACTATTTACGTGAAAAAACTTCTCTTTACTTCTTATTATAAGTTAACACTTAAGAAAAAATTTCTTACAAACATCTGTAACATATGCACTAATTCAGTTACTTAGTAACCATATTCTTGCTGTAGCACAGAGGCGTTCCCTCGCAGCCATGATATTGTTAAGTAGTGTTTGCCTAGCAACGCAATTTCTAGCTCAGCAGCTTTTCTTTAGCAACTGACATTTTGATACAAAGGGGAGTTCCATTAGCAACCTACACGAAGTTAAGATGTAACTCAGCAGTGCCACATATTGATTAAAATGAAGAATAATTTCCTCACCAATCTACTTATTTTTTTTAACTAGATTTCTCTACCAGAAGATCCGATGGCATAAATAAATATCTACTAGCGAAACTGGACATTCCATGTAGTAAGTGTAATGAAAATGTTCTGAAAATATTTAACAAAATTGATAAAATATCGCTTACAGTTCAGCTTCCTGCCACAAATGAAAAGTACAAGAACGAGTTACAAATGGCACTCGATATTTTGATATAAGCGTTCAACTGACATGAACAAATTCTTATTTGAATGACTGGTCTTGTTGTACTCACAGTTTTTCTCTTTCATCTTTTGTATGTACAGAAAAGCTGCTCATACTATCTGCCCCCCGTTCCTCATTTTCAACTAATGACCAGAGGCCAGTCAGTCAGCAACATCCTACCACCTGCCATCCAGGCTAATGGAGTGATTGTCACTTTCATAACACACACACACACACGTCTTAAACAGTGTATGATATTTGTTTGGAATCGCATGGATTTAAGACCGGTGTTTCAGCTTCGAAAGGCACCACTTTAACACGTGGTCAGGACGTAGTGAATTAAGATCACTTTGCTACTGAAGTTCGATCAGGTTTCGATCACTGTAATGAAACATTTTCCCCAATTCTTCAGTACTGAACCAGTTGGACGAAGTTTGATGAATTAATGTTGTAAACATTTTGTTTGTTTTTGGTTGAACACAAAGATACATACTGTGTGTGTTCTGCCACCTTTGGTATTGAAACACTATATTTAGCTAAATAATCCTTCCACTGAACCATCAGGGATGTGGATGTTGAAAAACTGTTTAACATGCTTTCTTATATTACCCATTCTCTCTTTTATTAAGTAATAAAGTGACATTGAGAGGAATGTTTTTTAGTGCTTGTGTAAATTAAAATATTGTTTCGGTGTTAGATTACATTAAAAAACTAATTTATAAAACCACGTGTTATATTCTTGGTGGTTCTATTTCTCTTGCGGAACGATCCTTTTCCATTTATAAACCACGTGTTATATTCTTGGTGGTTCTATTTCTCTTGCAGAACGATCCTATTCCATTCATAAAACCACGTGTTATATTCTTGGTGGTTCTATTTGTCTTGCAGAACGATCCTTTTCCATTCATAAAACCACGTGTTATATTCTTGGTGGTTCTATTTCTCTTGCAGAACGATCCTATTCCATTCATAAAACCACGTGTTATATTCTTGGTGGTTCTATTTGTCTTGCAGAACGATCCTTTTCCATTCATGAAACCACGTGTTATATTCTTGGTGGTTCTATTTGTCTTGCAGAACGATCCTATTCCATTCATAAAACCACGTGTTATATTCTTGGTGGTTCTATTTCTCTTGCAGAACGATCCTATTCCATTTATAAAACCACGTGTTATATTCTTGGTGGTTCTATTTGTCTTGCAGAACGATCCTTTTCCATTTATAAAACCACGTGTTATATTCTTGGTGGTTTTATTTCTCTTGCAGAACGATCGTTTTCCATTTATAAAACCACGTGTTATATTCTTGGTGGTTCTATTTCTCTTGAAGAACGATCCTATTCCAGGCATTTTCACCATGAAGCGAGTCGGATAACCAGTAAAAGATAACGTTTTATATCTCTTTTTACATTATACCAAAGGTAACTTGTCAAGTCAAGTATGTTGTACAGTTTACATGAAGAGAGAGCGTTATGTCATGGATAATAATTCATTTGAAGTAATTTATCATACGTATTTGATTCTCTTTGGTCTCAGAATAGAATCTTAAGGTAAGACACATATGTCAGAATAAAATACACTGGCACGTTCAGTTAAATATTTATACGGTTCACCGGTTGAAATGGCATTAGAAAACATACTTTTGTTTTGTCTTTTTGTTCCTGAAGTTTAAAGTATGTATACGTAGATCAGATTTACGCACATCTTTTCCTAACCAGTTTAGTTCTACACCAAGTGGTGGGTTTTGAAGGTAAATGAAGCAGAAGTTACGATATTGTGAATGAAGTGGAAAAGCGGACGACACGAGCGTGATGGAGTGGATCCATCCATTCCGCCTGGAAGTAAGTGTTACTTTCATTAGTGGACTTCCAAACAAACAAACAGAGCTTCGTGTTTGCTAGAAGGTTAACCCCTCCAGTTTGTTACATCTAATAAGGTCCAACGAGGCAGCATATCAAGCAACATTAATTGAGAACAGCTATATGCAAGCGAGCGATAGGAACTCTTCAGTTCGCGGACTGCCAAATTTCGTATACGTTACGGGTTTAAAGCAGCATTAGATATGGCTGATGGTGGAAATAAACTGGGCTTGAATCAAAGCTAGCGCTTAGAGTGAAGTTTAGATCCTTTTAATCCACATTTTAGACTCGCTGAAGTGCCTTTTCATTAGGAGAGGATTTACTGGAATCCCCCGTTGGCAGTTGTCTTACCTTTCGAGACAGAAATGTGAGTAGAACGAGATTCTGAACAACGCATTGTAATAAAAGGGAGTGTTTCGAAGTTAGAAAACTCAATTATCGTGCTATAGCCAGGAGAGCTTATAGAACTGCCTCTCCTGTTTTCGATGCCAAACAAAAACCTGGACGAAGATTAATATGTAGAATTCATTTAAAAATGGAGTATCGGATTTTGAAACCAGGAGCTGTCATACATTGATCCGACTGCATCGTCTAAAGACGCGTTAAGACACGAGTGTATTGTTAGTTAATAGCATCTACACAAGTCACAGTTTGACAGTTTGTTTTTTCTACTTATGTTGAATGGTGAAGGATCTGTCTTTCTCTAGATGACTTAAGAATAAATCATTCTCATCATTCCATTGCAAATGGTTCTCTAGGATACTAAAAATTCACTAGCGTAAGAATAATAACAACATTAATATTGTCGTAACTAACTGAATTTTTTAAGAAGAAATAAATGTTGCGTTAAACATTTACGTGTATCATTTGTGTAATGAGACAGGTTTTTATAGACATTATTAACGATATATTAGAACATCAAACAATTTTATCAGTTTGTTTTGAATTTCGCGCAAAGCCACACGAGGGCTATCTGCGCTAGCCGTCCCTAATTTAGAAGAGTAAGACTAGAGGGAAGGCAGCTAGTCGTCACCACCCACCGCCAACTCTTGGGCTGCTCTTTCACCAACGAATAGTAGGATTGACCGAACATTATAACGCCCCAATGGCTAAAAGAGTGAATATGTTTGGTGAGGCGGGGATTCGAACCCGCGATCCTCAGATTAAGAGTCAAACGCCTTAACCCACCTGGTTAAGTCACTTAAGTCACAAATTTATCAGAGACTTGAAGAAAAATATGTAATTCAGCATTTCACCTAGCACAATAAAATCTTACCAAAATGTACATAATTGCTGACAAAATATAACATCATATTATTATAAATATGGTCTGTAACTCTATATCAGTTCATACTAAACAATTAGTACTTTAATAACCTCAGCATAGCTATGTGACATGATATCGATGAGATTGTTGATCTAATCCACTATGCTTTCTTCCAAACTTGTCACTAGAAGTCACTGCATCTGAGAGTAACTGAGTTAGGGTCGTGGGTAGCAATATTTCGACTCATTTGTCAGTCGGATTACAGTCTTTGCTGGCCATGGCAATCTTGTAATGACTGTATTTGATACGCGCATTGTGGACAGTATCAGTGTTATTCTGGAACACAAAATTATTGCCAAACATTGCCCTAACATATGGCATAAATATTGTCTCTGTGTGATGCCTGTAAGATGTGCCATTGTCATTTTTTGGAGGATGTGAAGAGTAATTTTACCACCATTATGAATAGCTGCCCAAACATGTACTACACCACCTCCTGTGTGTTACTTGAGGGAAAAACAGTCTTTTCTCATATGTTTTCCAGGCAAACAAAATAACACGGATCCTATCATAATCTTTAATAAACTGGAAACAGGAATCATTTGAAAAGATAACATGTTGCCATTGCCCTAACTGTAAGTTGGCATGCTGCCTTATCTAAGTAGCACAGTGACGGCGATGAATTCTGGTTAATATCATTTTACTGATAGCTCTTCTTACAGAGTAACTTTGTATGGTCAGTCTTCTATTCACTGTTCTTCTGGCTATCCTGGAATGAATGTGTTCATGCCATTCCTGTCATAAGGTGTTGTAAGACTTATTTCGATTTGATCAAAACATGGGTTTCTTGAGCAGTAGCTTTCTTAGTGTCTACGTTTTATATGGTCCGATGACGTTTCAGGATTCTGAATATAGTACACTGGGGGTACATTACTGTTCAGGAAATCTCCGTTTATTTTATACCATTCCCAGACAGTCGAACAATTTGAAGTCCTGTAACTTCTGGCATGTAACGAGACATGACCCTTCACCAAAAACATCACAACTGTCTGAAAAAACAACAACGTTGGTCTGTTCCGAAAATAACTAAACCAAACGACACTATTTTACACACAACTTGTGTTTTTTGTGACGAACAAATACTCAAAACAATTCACACAATAACAGCCAGAACATGTTTGTCATAGGCTATCTTTTTTTTTTATTACTAATCGGGCATTTACTGAATAACTACTCCATGCATGTAGGCAATAACATTAATATATAACAGTATGCAAACATAATTAGCGTGCCGGGCTGTGGATTAGAAGGTCCAATTCAATCCTCCATATTTCATTCAACACGTTTTGCGCTTTTAGCTGCGGTGTGGCTACAACTGTGATAGCCAATCGATTCAAGATTGCTACGTTGGCAATGGATGCTGCTGGTTGGTTGCGTTTCCTTTGATCAGTTGTTCAAAGTAAGGAACGGAAATAGACATCCTTAGTAGCTTTGCCATAAATATAAAACATCCACTGCCAACTCTTGTCTGATTAAATCGTGGATTTGATTGTAATTTATAATGTGTCTACAGTCTCAAAGATCGGAACATGTTTTTGTGGCAGCGGGTTTCGAACCGTGAATGACAAGATTCATTGTCCGGGTGTACTGACCACTGGATCACCTCCCTTAACAAGATATTTGTCTGAACTTTATTATAAGAGTAATTAACTGTTGAATTTAACTTTTTTTTGTTTGTTTTCTCTACCTGTATATGAAACGCTTTCCAGTGGCACAGCAGTATGTCTGTAAAACGCTGGAAACTGAGTTTCAATATTCGAGTTGGGCAGAGTACAGATAGCCCTTTGTGTAGCTTTGTGCTTAACCACAAACAAACAAAGTATATGAAAAAAAAGTATTGAGCTGTAGAAAAATAACATGATGTATCAACTTACACGTATTTGCGTTGTACACATATTAAATCCTATGGGAGAACGTTATTACCACGCTTGCCAAAACCCTGAAAGAGCGTTAATTATATATATATGGAAAAACTTGTAATCGCTGGAGCGTGTGCACTTTAAGTAGATACATGTAGGTTCCGTACCTCAGTAAATATCATTACCAAATAGGCCTATGACTATAGTTAATCGGAAACACAGTTAAATCATTTTGAATTAGAAGTCACGTGATCTCTTTCCTCGTGGTACGTGCTCAGCTGTAAAACTTTCAACGATAAATTACAAAGTGCTTGTGGCCCAGCCCCCTGGGGAAGCGGTGATGGAGTGCCTGTCCACTTTCACGTGCAATATGGCTGCCTAGTAGAATGTCACGTAGCCAGATCGGTTTGTTCAGAAGAGCGACTTTGTTTTAGATGTAGTGGTGTGGTTTGTTAATCCAGTACATGGAATGAAGTCAGTTCTGTAATAAAGAACTAAGACTATTTACAAGTATATGACGTCTTTACTGACGAAGCATGACATTCATGTAATATAACATTACAGTAAAACTGATAACAGTTTAAATCACATCCTGCTTCATTTACCCATTTAGACTTTTCATCTGTTGATTGTTTGTTATACACGATGCTGCCGACGAGGCCTTTCGTGCATTCCCATAACATATCAGGTCGTTTGTTATAGAGCATTCTTGTGGATCCATCTCAGACAAGAAAACGTAATGATAAGATTTAACCACGTGTGTTGTAAACCAACTAAGCCTGACGAGCAGAAGCGTACAGGTGGAATGTGTGGTTGAAATACTAATATACCTTCTTCCTAAAGAAACCCCGTAATGGGCCAGTTTAAAAACGATGTGATTTAAGTTTTTAATGCACTCGTTTAATTCTTGAAAATATTCAAGAAACTAGATAAAGAATGTAGTGCTTAAACATGTAACAGACCTAATACCAATGTCTTATGACAAGTATAATTATTATCAGAGCTTTTCCTAAATATTTTCTTAAACTGCACAAAGGTTATTCTAGCAAAAACATTTGTTTTTAACACTGGTGTTGACTTTTATAATCTTCATAATGTTTTTTTTAATATTTATTCACTTGAACTTACTCACATGGGTGAATTTTCAACTGTACAAATATTTTTAAACGTGCACAATTTGTGACCAACTGCACGCTAGGAAAACCCTTGATTCACTTTAGGCTTAGGGTGATATAATACTGCACTGTTAAAGTTGGTTGTTAATATATAGTATTTATATTTATTAGAAACCTGACGTATATAATGGCACGTGTCCATGAACTACCGATACGTATAAATATAAAGTCTTTCCCATTCTAGCTAGGCCCGGCATGGCCAGGTGATTAAGGCACTCGAATCGTGATTTGCGGGTTCGAATCCACGTCCCACCAAACATGCATGCCCTTTCAGCCGTGGTGGCGTTATAATGTGATGGTCAATCCCACTATTCGTTGGTAAAAGCGTAGCCCAAGAATTGGCGTTTAGTGGTGATGACTAGCTGCCTCTTCTCCAGTCTTACATTGCTTAGTTAGGGACGTCTAGTGCAGATAGCCTTTTACCAACGAATAGTGGGATTAACCGTACCATTATGTCGCTCCACGGCTGAAAGAGCAAGCATGTTTGGTGTGACGGAGATTCGAACCCGCAACCCTCGGATTACGAGTCGAATGCCTTAACCTATCTGGCCATGCCAGGCCTTTGAAAATCTGAGTCACTTTTCGTCCCCCCTCCCCCAACTTCAAGAAACAGTTTGTTGAAATCACATGTTTTGCTTTAAGACTCCTTTTGCATTATTAATTATTTATTAAGAAACGCTAGAACATTTCTAAACGAACATAGTATTCTTTTATTTTTGTACGTTTTCATCTATCGTGCTGTAACTTTCAATTGACCTCGTGACATTCCTGTTACAATTCCGATAGCATGCCTAAGTGACGCTGTAATAAAAAACAACAACAACAAACAGACATTTATAATCAGTGATATCACCACTGTGGTTTCCCCTTTTAATACTATTTTTTTTCTTTTTACTTTGTCCCAGTAGGTTTTCTGGTTCCCTAAATACTACACTATGAATATAGAGAGCTGAGTGCATTACATTTGTATGTTTTTCAATTTCCCGCAAATCTACACGATGGCTATCTGCGCTAGCCGTCTCTAATCTAGCAGTGTATGACAAAAGGGAAGGCAACTAGTCATCACCACCCACCGCCAATTCTTGGGTTACTCTTTTACCAACGAGTAATGGGATTGATCGTCATATTATAACGCCCCAACAGCTGAAAGGGCGAGCATGTTTAATGTGACGGGGATTTGAATTCGCGACCCTTAGATTATGAGTTGAGTGCCTTATTCATTTGGCTATGCCAGACTTCATTGCATTTAAACGATTTTAAATGTGTAAATCAGATATGTTACAACTACGGCTGATATAAAGTAATGGTGGTAAGTAAATTGATCACGTTGGGAAATAAAATGTAATTAAAGTTTTGAAAACAAAATATTTCTACTCTGAGGCTATAAAGATATATTAAAGTTGGGGAATTAGTAATTCCAAAGTAGGGATGTTCCTTTTACCCAATATTATTTTAAAATAAAGGAATATGGATTAGTTTGAGGTACCAGGACCATCTAGGAAGAGACTTGAAATAAGACGTATCCCAGTCGTGGTAAGCAAAGTCTAGCGTCTTGTAGCTAGTGAGAATCTGTGAACAAAAAGGTAGAAAGCAGAAGTTATCCACGTGCTTCATAATACGTTACACATAATCTGGAAAAAACGACGTAAGATATGTGTACACAAATAGTTTTCATGACATATCCATTCAATCATCGCATACTTCAAGCAGTCAGTGAATAAAACAAGTATTAATACTATTCCGTACGAAGATATACTGGTGAAGTTTCCAAACGTATCGCCTATGGATATCTCTGCAACTGAACTATCAAAACGGTGCTGAAAAGCCGTAGTTCTCGCACTCTAGAAGTTTGGCATTTTATGGCGCAAAGCAACTAGGCTGTCTGCGCCGTACTCTAGAAAAATAATGGAAAGCAGCAAGAAGGAGTAGTGTACTTTGCAATGGAAACTATAATGAAAGGCTAATTTCAAGAATAACGGTCATCAACTAAAATGCTCAGTAGATGGGACGTGGATTTCTATGAAGTCTTTTTTTCCGAAAATAAGTGTGGCGTTTCTTATAGACCATTCTATGATTTCATATTTTCAATAACACTTACATTTTTCGCTAGATTATTATATATTTTAAATGCTAAGACTTGCTCAATGTTTTATTCTTCACTAGTACCCCAATGGTACATCGATATGTCTGCAGATACACAATGGTAGAAACGAGGATAGCATTCCAACATGAAATACAAATAAACCTTTGTTCTCTATACGAATAATTTCCTTTTCACGTTGGGCTAGTGTTGCAAAACTAGTAAAAACAGCAATAAGAGACTCTTTCAGCCTGAGACATATTTTTTATTTTACCCATCTTGAAACCGATTTGAAAGTTGGATTCGTTAATCTGAAATGCTACCATCTGAGGCTAAAATGTATAATGATACACTAATGTTGTCATAAATCGTTTCTAAACGAGAAAGCTCTGACTACTACGTGTGGACATGTATTATTTGAATAAATAAATAAAACGTTGTACGAATGATAAATAAATAATTTAAAACTTTTCCCAGAAGTAACAACAGTTCGTACCAGAAGTCACTTACATCGAGTGCACACAGAAGACGTAAATACAGACTGTGTACATACGCGTTAATGGTACAAAGTATCAAGGAAAGTGTTTGTGTGTGGAATTATTTCCCTTATACAGAAGGTTCGATGACGAGACAACACAGTTAAAAAATCAAAAGAACGAATTTCGAGAGGAATATAAATGGTATCAGAAAAAAACAGAATTTAGGCTGTTACAACTATCGTCAGTTAAAATAAGACTGGATGGACGTGGCGACGTGGACTATAACGGTACAGTGAGGCTCCAAAGTCGTTTTAATATAGCGTGCTCGTCTTCTGTGGACTCGGGAGATGCCAACTTTCCACATGTGGTTCAGACGTGTTTTTCTTTCCCTCTACACAGAGTCTGAGGAATATAAACTACATACATTTATTAATTAAAAGTTTAGTTTCTCAGATTTACATACTCTCAATAAATGATTGAGTAAATGTGTTATTACCATAAAATACATTTCTTATATCGTTAAACATCATTAAATTGCCAGAATTATAAACTTTTATATACCCAAATAATACGTATTACAGTAACTTTGAGCTGATAGAGTGAAATGTAGTCTGCGCTAAAACACAGCTCATGGTCACAACTAACTGTTTACTGACAACACTTAGTGATAATGTAGTGTTTTTAACCTCAGCAACTGAATGTTGAAAACTGTCGATACCTCATGTATTGAAATTTCATTCATACATAGTTAGATTTAACATGCTATTTCATGGTGTTCTAAACACTGCCCCAGGTTTATACGCAGTTAGATTTTACATGCTATTTCATAGTGTTCTAAACACTGTCCCAGGTTTATACGCAGTTAGATTTTACATGCTATTTCATAGTGTTCTAAACACTGTTTCACATTAAAAAATAGTTAGATTTTACATGCGAACTTACAGTGATTTAAACACTATTTCACATTCATAGATAGTTAGATTTTACATGCTAATTCATAGTGTTCTAAACACTGTTCCAGATTTATAAATAGTTAGATTTTACATTTTAATTCATAGTGATTTAAACTGTATCACACTGATATATAGTTAGATTTTATATACCAATTCATTAGTATTCTAAACATTATCCCAGATTCATACATAGTTCCATTTTACATGCAGATTCATAGTGTTCTAAACACAGTCCCAAATTCGTATACACATAGATTTTAGATGTTAATTCATAGTGTTCTAAACATTGTCCCAAATTCATTTATAGTTGGATTTTACTTGCTAACTCACAGTCATTTAAACAATGTTTCACAATCATATTATGTTAGATTTTACATGCTAACTCACACTGATTTAAATACTATTTCACATTCATATAATTAGATTTTACGTGCTAATTCATAGTGTTCTTAACACTGTTCCAGATTCATATACGCTCAGATTTTAGATGCTAGTTGATAATGTTCAACTGTCCCACCTAGAATTTAGATGCTAATTCAGTGTTCTAAACACTGTCCCAGATTCATAAATAGTTATATTTTACATTTTAACACACAGTAATGTATACACCATTTTACGTTCATATATAGTTAGATTTTACATGCTAAATCACAGTGATTTAAACACTGTTCGATTTTATATGCTAATTCTTAGTGATTTAAATATTGTTTCATATTGATATATACTTAGATATTACATGGTAACGCATAGTGTTCTAAACACTGTTCCAGATTCATATATAGATAGATTTTACATGGTAACTTACATTGATTTAAATACTATTTTACTTCCATTGATATTTAGATTTTACGTGCTAACTCACAATGATTTAAACATTGTTTCACATTCATATATAGTTAGATTTTACGTGGTAATTCATAGTGTTCTAAATACTGCCCCAAATTGATACATAGTTCCATTTGACATGTTAACTCAGTGAGTTTAACAGTTTCACATTCATATATATTTAGATTTTACATGCTAACTCACAGTAATTTAAACTGTTTCACATTCATATATATTTAGATTTTACATGCTAATACACTGTAATTTAAACTGTTTCACATTCATATATAGTTAGATTTTACATGCTGACTCATAGTGTTCTGAACAGTGTACCAGATTCACATATACTTAGATTTATATACTAATTCAGTGTTGTAAAAACTGTCCCAGATTCATATGTAGTAGATTTTTTATGCTAATTCACAGTGATTTAAACACACTTTCATATTCATATACAGTTAGATTTTACATGCTATCTCACAGTTTTCTAAATACTGTCCGAGATTCATATGTTGTTAGATTTTACATGTTAACTCACAGTTATTAAGCCTGTTTTACATTCATATATAGTTAGATTTTACATGCTAACTCATAGTGTTCTAAAGACTGTCCCAGATTCGCACATGTTAAGGGTTTACATGCTAACTCATAGTGTTCTAAAGACTGTCCCAGATTCGCACATGTTAAGGGTTTACATGCTAACTCATAGTGGTTTAAATACTGTATCAGATTAATTCCTATTTAAACTTTACACGCTGACCGATGTTGTTTTATTTTTTGTTGCTGTGCGTGTTGCTTTAACTCTTTTGATAATCATTCTGTAACGTCAATAGTGTTTTAATATCTTTGGTTTTTGCTTTGGGGAAATTAATTATTTTTCTTTTAATTACAAGCGTAAGGAGACTATTTGGGTTTCTTTGTTGAACACAATTTTATTATTTCAAATCTTGCAGTAATCACCTCTTTTTATAAGTTAGGCACATTCGCTAACATTTTAAACATCTATCACACTTGGCTAATGTTAATGTACGACTGGGATTGTACATGAATTTGATTTCAAAAGTTTTTAATTTTGTCATTCAGCACAAAGCTACAAAAGCGGCTATATGCACTCTGTTTACCACTGGTATCGAAACCTGATTTTTAACTTTATAACCCCGTTGACTTATCACTAAGCTACTGGAGGCCGTTAGAAGTTTTTTCAAGGACAATACCCTTGTGATAAGCTAAATTTCACGTTTAGTACTTCCTGAGTTATGTATTGTGTAGGTTGTGACGCAATTTCGTCACGACGTCTCATACCAGTAATGTAAAAACAACACTCCTACATGTTTAATGTGATTAATGTTGAAGTGCTCGACAACATATAAACATATATAAATACAAGCAAATGTACCTGTTCCCAGTGACAGGAAAAGTTTAAGTTAATCCACCAGTTTAAATTATTTCATGTACTTTATAAGGGCTAATTGTGTTGCACTCTTGGTTTCACTCAGAGTTACTAATACCACCCATCGCGAAAGTAGTTGTTGAGCATTGATAACTCATGCTAAAAACCAATCAACAATAACACACGGCAAATCTACATTTTTTTATTTTTTAAGTGACTTCACATTTTGAAATGTGAATGATAGCATGATTAGTTCCTAACGATTTAGTGTAGAATAACCTGCTTATGAAATAAAATTTGATATCAACATTTTTCAAGCCTGTTCTCACATCACTTCAAATCTGAATGATGAGCTTTACCTGCATGCGCAGCTTTTGAAACGTAGCAAGAGAAGCGGACGCCGTAAACGAGAGACAGGCGAACGCTCGAATACTCCATGGTTTCCATTATATATATATATATATACATACACACACACACACATATATACCTTAGGAAGTGAAGACGTCGCCTCATATCCGTAAATGTTTGTAAAAGCAACACTTTTACAGGCGTAGAGTGGTTGATGTTGAAGAGCTTAATGAGATACACAAACATACAAATCTCACGAGACGAAGGCACCGCCTCGTACCACTAGAGTTCTGTAAAAACAACACGTCTATAGACGCAGTTTAGTTAATGTTGAAGTGCTTGAGAACGTATGCATACAGGATTAGTAAAACGTTGTTTAAAAGGGTAAAATAGAAATCGTCAAAATAATACAGAAACAAATTGAATCAAAATTCAAAAAATATATTTTCAAGCCTACAACTACGGATTAAAAATTGTAAAAAAAGTAAACAAACTAGACCGAAAGTAGTGTCTACATTATTTTTTCAAGCTGTAAATTACTATTTTGACTCTATCTGTATAGTACTTATCACTTTTTGTGGCGTCGAATATGTTTTACTCAGGTTTCTACATATAGTTCTATATCTAACTTTCTCCTTAATATTAACAATGACTAATACAATAGTTTTTTAAGAGATGAATCATTGTACAACCTGTACCTGGGGTTTGACACCCGTTAGTGCAAGACTGATACGATTGCCCTTAAGAGATAAAAAGATGAATCATTGCACAACACATATCCATGTCTGATACCTGTCAGTCCAGGGCTGACACGATAGTCCATAAGAGATGAAAAGATGAATCATTGCACAACACATATTCATGTCTGATGCCTGTCAGTCCAGGGTTGACACGATAGTCCATAAGAGATGAATAGTTGCACAACACATATACATGTTTGATACATATTAGTCCAGGAATGATGCAGTAGTCCTTAAGAGATGAGCTGTTGCACAACACATATACATGCTTGATACATGTTAGTCCAGGAATGATGCAGTAGTCCTTAAGAGATGAGCTGTTGCACAACACATATACATGCTTGATACCTGTTAGTCCAGGAATGATGCAGTAGTCCTTAAGAGATGAGCTGTTGCACAACACATATACATGCTTGATACATGTTAGTCCAGGAATGATGCAGTAGTCCTTAAGAGATGAGCTGTTGCACAACACATATACTTGCTTGATACATGTTAGTCCAGGAATGATGCAGTAGTCCTTAAGAGATGAGCTGTTGCACAACACATACTTGCTTGATACATGTTAGTCCTTAAGAGATGAGCTGTTGCACAACACATATACATGCTTGATACATGTTAGTCCAGGAATGATGCAGTAGTCCTTAAGAGATGAGCTATTGCACAACACATATACTTGCTTGATACACGTTAGTCCAGGAATGATGCAGTAGTCCTTAAGAGATGAGCTGTTGCACAACACATACTTGCTTGATACATGTTAGTCCAGGAATGATGCAGTAGTCCTTAAGAGATGAGCTGTTGCACAACATATACTTGCTTGATACCTGTTAGTCTTCCTGTGTTTCTTCAAGCAAGTAAGTCTTTATTTTTGTAATTTTTGTTAACCAAGTTGAAAATTGTATAAATTATTCTCTTCCGTGTTTAAATAATTATATTTTATAAACAGTAAGTTAGTGCACTGGTGTCGAACATCACTCTCACTATATTTCATGAAAATCTGTTTGGTATACCAGTGTTAAACATTATTCTCACTATATTCCGTAGAAATTTGGTTTGTACATTGGTGTTAAACACGACTCTCACTACACTCCATGGAAAGTTGGTTTGCCTATTGGTGTTAAACATGACTCTCATTATACTCCATGGAAAGCTGGTGTTGTGTGTTATAATTTATTTCGGACGAGCCTTCAGTTTATTATGCTACGTATTACAATTTGAAATAGCCTGAAAATTTAATTTTAATTTAAAAGTTAACTGACTGCTCATATTTATCAAATCTATGATATTTGCCAAAAAGATTGATTTACAGAATTTTGTTTCTTAACACAAATATATTTTAACATACAAGCAGTAATAAAATTTATAGTAGCAGGTATTACAAATGGTTGTTACAAATAATTATTTATATACGTCTACAAACCTACAAACAATATTGAGTCTTCTATCTGTTCTGAAACTGAATATTTTATTGACGGTTCACGATGAGCGACTTAATTTTGTGTTGATACAAGTACACTTCACTAAACGGAAAGCGAGCTAGCTTCTTCACTGAGCACACATGAAATTTTCACCTACGAAAATGTATAATGACCTCGTATAAATACTAAGGTCCAAAGTAAATTCACTGAAATTAAATTGTTTATTATGTTAAAAACCTATAAGATTTCATGGTCAAATATCTGTTGTTTTCTGGTTGATAAGCATTTATCACAGTTACAACATATACTGTCTTTCAGCTCTTCGCTGTGGCTTCTAAGCGTTAGATGCATTTCTAGAAAATTTAGCTGGCCCAACAATAGTGTTTTCGTAAAACATATACTGTCGATTCTTGCACTCGAGAATCTTCTACAAATTTAGCGAACAGGTAGGGAGTTTCGTAGTACACATTTAACAGTACAAGTTAAATGCGTTTCTAAATATATATTTAATTAAAACAAACATTGATATTAAAATACATATATAATAGTAAATTTGTTATAGTGGTTAGTACACAGGTGTTAAAAACAGATTTAGATATACTCCGTGAAAATCCGACCAGTACATTGATGCTAAGATAACGTAGATACAGAAGCTACTAAAGATGTGTATTCTTCATTTCAGTGACACGTTCTCTCATAGGTTTTCTTAAGGTTTTACCTTTCTTTAACACAACACAACTGCGTGTATTTTTGTATGTTTTTTATACGTGTACGTGTAGTTTTGTAGACTGTAATTGTGCTTTCATCTGGAGGTAATTTCGAAATTACAGCAGTTTTTGCGAGAGCTCTGCCACGTTCCACGATCACCACACTTTCCAGAAACGTTCTTTCTTTTTCCTTCTGCAACCACGTTTCAGCATAACATCATTTCGTTCATCCATTACCTTCCTCTCCCAACCCATTTTTATGACGCTCAAGGAACGTTCGTTGCAGGTATAAACGACTTGCTTGTTTCCTAGCAACAGTTTTTCTATTTGTACTGACTGTCAAGCCCAAGTTTTTATTAGGTAGTAAACAACAGAGAATAAAAGTTTTTTTTTTATTTCAGAAAAACAAATCTCTAAAGGTGTGTACACTATTAGATTATTTTAAAATAAGTATTTGCATTTCTTATTTTTCTTCATATTTGTTTTTGTAATCAGCAATTTTCTTATAACACATGTTCCAAAAACTCGACTTATTAATGTACTTAGTAATTACAATTGATTAAGTGTCTGTAATATTTCGTACTTACCTAACCAAACAAAAGTCTTTTATTGCAATAACTTTTTATAAGTATTTTTCTATAATTCGGCTATTTACTATAGTTTTGTTCTAAAATACATTTGGGTTTTTGAAAATGTCATTCTTATGCAAATATCAATCTTGTGTTTTTGGGAATGTCATTCTCGGGTCTGTCAAAATGTCGTCTCTGGATTTATGATAATGTCATCTTCAGACTTATGTAAATAGCGATCTTGTGTTTTTGGGAATGTCATCCCTGGATTTGTCAAAATGTCGTCTTTGGACTCATGATGTCATCTTTAGACTTATGTTAATATCGATCTTGTGTTTTTGGGAATGTCATCCCTGGATTTGTCAAAATGTCGTCTTTGGATTAATGATGTTATATTTAGACTTATGTAAATATCAATCTTGTGTTTTTGGGAATGTCATCCTCGGGTCTGTCAAAATGTCGTCTCTGGATTTATGATAATGTCATCTTCAGACTTATGTAAATAGCGATCTTGTGTTTTTGGGAATGTCATCCCTGGATTTGTCAAAATGTCGTCTTTGGACTCATGATGTCATCTTTAGACTTATGTTAATATCGATCTTGTGTTTTTGGGAATGTCATCCCTGGATTTGTCAAAATGTCATCTTCAGACTTATGTAAATATCGATCTTGTGTTTTTGAGAATGTCATCCCTGGATTTGTCAAAATGTCGTCTTTGGATTAATGATGTTATATTTAGACTTATGTAAATATTGATCTTGTGTTTTTGGGAATGCCATCCTTGGGTCTGTCAAAATGTCGTCTCTGGATTTATGATAATGTCATTTTCAGACTTATGTAAATATTGATCTTGTGTTTTTTGGAATGTCATCCCTGGATTTGTCAAAATGTCGTCTTTGGATTCATGATGTCATCTTTAGACTTATGTAAATATCAATCTTGTGTTTTTCAGTGTATTTCCTGGGTTATGAAAATCTCATATTTGGGTTTATGAGAAGGTCATCCTTATGTTTGTCAAAATGTTATCTTCCTATTTTTGAGAATGTCATTTTTGGGATTGTGAGAATGTCATATTTAAGTTGATGAAAATGCCATTTTTAGGTTTGTAAAACTGCCAGTGGTTTTTTAGAATGTCATCCATGGGTTTATGAAAATCTCATTCTTCTGTTTATGAGGCATTATGTTTCTATCTTGGAAATCTAACACATTCATTTAAAATGTGCATATCTGGAAACGCACAAGAATCGTTTAGAACACTCACATAAATCTTATGACATAAACCTGAAACTTTACAAGCTCACTCTTCGGCTGTAAAATAAATACGTATATGTTTGTTATCAGACAATCCAAGTGTCGGTTTGTAGGCACATTTTTAAAGTATGAAATTCGGCCATTGTATTGTTGCAACGTTTGTGCAGCTCTTGTTTGAGGAGAACAAACAACGGTGAATGAGCCATAAGAAATTTTCAGGAAAACAATACTTACCTTCTCAAAAAAAACAAAAACTTTAGAGTTTTCATTTACATTTTTTTAATACTATACATATATCAATTTCAGAATGTTTTAAGGTGCAGTTCTATATAAGAGTAGTGCAAAACGTACTGTTTAACATGTTTCAAGTTTATTACGTTTTTACATTACCAACTTTAATCTCAAAATAACACCAGATTTCTAAACTATTTATGTATCACTTTCTTTGTGGATCCATGACATTGTGACCTGGCATGGCCACGTGGTTAGGGATTTTGACTTGAAATCTGTGGGTCGTGAGTTCGATTCCCGGTCACATCAAACGTGATCGTTCTTTCAGCTGTGTTATAATGTTACAGTCAGTCCCATATTTGTTAAGAAAAAAGTAGCTCAAGAGTTGGCGGTGGGTGGTGTTGACTAACTGCCTTCTATATAGTCTTACATTGGTAAATTAGGGACGGCTAGCGCAGATAGCTCTCTTGTAGCTATGCACGAATTTCAGAACAAACCATATCATTGTTGCCCACTCTGTTCCTAATAACACGGGAGTCAAACAATGAATTGCAAGCAATAATATCACCAATAGTACAATTAATCTGATTAATTACCATCGTTACAGGACTTCAGATCTTCCGTTGAGCCACTCGGGTATGACGTAATCTGTGAACCACATGGTCAGAGAACATTATAAAACAATTCAGTTATTTGAGAATTAACACTAAAGGCCCCCTTTTTAACGCTTACAGAACACGAAACATAAACTGTTAAACTTTTTTACAAGGATTAATTGTTAACAGCTTAACGTTATTTAGTAAAACAGTTGTTTGTTTGTGAGATTGACTGTCACATTATAACGCCCCAACGGCTGAAAGAACCGGCATGTTTGATGTGACGGGGGTGTAAAAGAGTGAAACTTAACTTTGGGAAAGAAAGTAATTCTCCATAGAGCTGGGTTTTTTTTTAATGTTAAAACTTTACCAAATACATCCCGTTATATAGTATACTAAAGGTACAGAAAATGTTCTTACATTATATTAGTTCAACACTGAAGTCATGAATGTTTAAAACAGCTCTAAGCTTGCTACTGTTACATTTTACTTTAAAGGGAAAGCAATTTTAAAAACATTTCTGTTTCCTTGCCCATCTATCTATATTTCTTTTGAAACTTTTAAATTAAAGAGCACTTGGTTATTTACGAAGAGAATTGATTTGGCAAAATATTTTATTGAGAAAAAAATCTTTAGAAATTGAAAAAAGATTGCGAAGTAGAAAGCTGTCTCTGCTTTTAAGGGTTTTGGTCCAGTAAGATGTGTGTCAATACCAGTCTAGGCAGATATGTAGTATTAATTTTGAATGATACAGACAGTTGTTCTCATATAAAAGAGGGCATATACTGATACACGATTAAAGGACTATGATGTGAACTGAAAAAGTTTCGGTAATCATCTATGAATTTCAAGATAAGGAATTGCGAACATTATATATATATATATATATAGATGTCACTGTTGCAGTTTATTATTACGTTGAATCTCATCAAGTATGCCATAAATTGTAGTTCAGATTTTCTTAACCAAAACATATTTGTGTCTGATTAAATGTGAGGCACGTGAAATGTGATTTTTAGAGTGGAAGTCGAATGTACCTCGGAAGAAAGTATTAAAAGATCAGAGATGTGATGCAGCGTCATTATGATTAAGATAGGTGTAATATTCAAGGCGACATCTAACGGATTATTTCATAAATCTTTAACTATGGTGGGCTCTTCAAAAATAAAAAAAATGTTTGAGAACAAATTCAGAGTTTTGTTATTTGTTTGTATCTAAACAGAATCGTTTGAAGTTGGAAATTGTGTTATAGATTACGAAAACAACTTGCAGCGAAAACAGAGAAATATTCGTTTTAACCTTGAATATTTTTAACTGTTTTTCATAAAATGAAAGCATTTAGAAAATAAGAAACAAGCTCGGAAGTACCACGGGTATTATATTTTAGTATTATTAACCACGGGTACTATATTTTAGTATTATTAAGAAGAGGCGTGTCATATATTTAGCATTACCATGACAAAAAGTTTGTTTTCTTGCTAGTAATAAATGTAACATTTTTTTCCAAACATATTCAAAACTACTGATGCATTTTTGATGGAAAATAGTTTGTTTGTTTGTTTTGAATTTCGCGCATAGCTACACAAGGGCTATCTGTGCTAGCCGTCCCTAATTTAGCAGCGTAAGACTAGAAGGAAAGACAGCTAGTCATCACTACCCACTGCCAACTTTTAGGCTACTCTTTTACCAACGAATAGTGGGATTGGCCGTTACATTATAACGCCTCTACGGCTGAAAGGGAAAGCATGTTTGGTGCGACGGGGATTTGAACCCGTGACTATCAGATTACGAGTCGAACGCCTTAACCCATCTGACCATGCTGGGTCTTAATGGAAAATGGAAGCTGTGTTTTTATAGAACGTGACACTTGGAAGTTAGCAGCACACAGATTGTGTTGTGAGTCCCTGATGAAGGGTAATTGCCCTGCACCCATAGAAGGTAATGATTAAAGTTACATTATGAGACTGCTAAAACAAAATGAAATGAGATACGGCCCAACTTCTGAAATGTGACGTTTGTACTTTCCTAAACTGTGTTAACACTGGTTATAAAAATAAATTTCGCTGTAACCTTTTGTTAAATGTATAAAATAATATACAAGATTTATAATGAATGGATTATTTCGGGCAACGAAAATCTGAGAGAAACTTACACCTGTTACATTCATCAATATTGTGTATTTATATGTTTTTCCTTTTGCTCCAGTGACTCGGCAATAACTTTTGCAGGCTCAAGACGCTGAAAATTAGGTTTCGATACCCCATCTTGTGGTTTAAGAACATCCCAAGCCACTTTTCCTCTTCATCTTAATTTTTGTGTATGCTACGATGAATAACTAATGAGTTACTAACGTCCAGAATAAACTGGAATACCCTTGTTGTTAAAAAATAATCTTGAATTTCGCGCCAAGTTGCGCGAGAGCTACTTGCATTACCCACCCTAATTTAAAAGTGATAAAGAAGATGTAGTACAGCTAATAGCCTGTAAACTTTTGGATTATTCTTTTAAAACCGAAAAGTGGAGTTATCATCGCATTAGTTCGGTGTAGTTCGGTGAAGGAATCCGGACCCACTGGTTGTGAGTCGAATGTCCTAACCACTAGGCTATTCCAGATCTTGCTTCAAATCCAGGGTTCGTACCTACAACTCGTAGTCGTTTCATAGAAAACAGGATATGAAAAGCGTAATGTTTTCGACTTTTTCCGCCGGTATCTATCAAAATTTGTTAAACCTTGTTTATTTTGCTTTTAAAGTTATTAAATATCTGACTGTGTCGAACTCTTCTCAAGAAATAGAAATATCCATTCAACCTCTAATTTCTGGAGAGTTTGAAGTGTATATTCAACCTATAATTTCTGGAGAGTTTGAAGTGTGTATTCAACCTATAATTTCTGGAGAGTTTGAAGTGTGTATTCAACCTATAATTTATGGAGAGTTTGAAGTGTGTATTCAACCTATAATTTCTGGAGAGTTTGAAGTGTGTATTCAACCTATAATTTCTTGAGAGTTTGAAGTGTGTATTCAACCTCTAATTTCTGGAGAGTTTGGAGTGTGAATTCAACCTATAATTTCTTGAGAGTTTGAAGTGTGTATTCAACCTATAATTTCTGGAGAGTTTGAAGTGTATATTCAACCTATAATTTCTGGACAGTTTGAAGTGTGTATTCAACCTATAATTTCTGGAGAGTTTGAAGTGTGTATTCAACCTATAATTTCTGGAGAGTTTGAAGTGTGTATTCAACCTATAATTTCTTGAGAGTTTGAAGTGTGTATTCAACCTCTAATTTCTGGAGAGTTTGGAGTGTGAATTCAACCTATAATTTCTGGAGAGTTTGAAGTGTGTATTCAACCTATAATTTCTTGAGAGTTTGAAGTGTGTATTCAACCTTTAATTTCTGGAGAGTTTGAAGTGTGTATTCAACCTATAATTTCTTGAGAGTTTGAAGTGTGTATTCAACCTCTAATTTCTGGAGAGTTTGGAGTGTGAATTCAACCTCTAATTTCTGGATACTTTGAAACATCTATTGAATCTGTAATTTTTGGAGTACTCGAACAAACTACACTTAAACAAAGTATGATATGGTTTTCTTTTTCACAAAGAGAATAATTTATGGGGTGGATAAAAGAAATGGGATAAGTAAGAAAAAGTTATGGAAAATATGGAAACACTAATGAAATTGTAGTTATAAATAATTCATATTACAAAGATACAGCTCAGACTCTCTTAGTTTTCTATATTTTTAGCATTTTGTTTCTATCGAACATCTTTTAACATTTTGCCTCCAGAGGCTCATAATACGCATGAAGGTATATTTCGCTAAAAAAACAGACTTTAACACCAACAGAGAACATAACCCAGATAGCCCGTTGTGTAGCTTTGAGCTTAATAAAAAAGTTTTCAACTTTACTTTTGGTAATCATAATTTATGAACTTTATTCTCTGTAACGTGTGTTATTATTCTCTTCATATCCGTCGTTTTATTCTCTGTAACGTGTGTTATTATCCTCTTCATATCCGTCGTTTTATTCTCTGTAACGTGTGTTATTATCCTCTTCATATCCGTCGTTTTATTCTCTGTAACGTGTGTTATTATTCTCTTCATATCCGTCGTTTTATTCTCTGTAACGTGTGTTATTATCCTCTTCATATCCGTCGTTTTATTCTCTGTAACGTGTGTTATTATCCTCTTCATATCCGTCGTTTTATTCTCTGTAACGTGTGTTATTATCCTCTTCATATCCGTCGTTTTATTCTCTGTAACGTGTGTTATCATCCTCTTCATATCCGTCGTTTTATTCTCTGTAACGTGTGTTATCATCCTTTTCATATCCATCGTTTTATTCTCTGTAACGTGTGTTATCATCCTTTTCATATCCATCGTTTTATTCTCTGTAACGTGTGTTATCATCCTCTTCATATCCATCGTTTTATTCTCTGTAACGTGTGTTATCATCCTTTTCATATCCATCGTTTTCTGGCTTTTTTTACCTTTTTAACCAAAACTATTTTGTCCGGTATTATTTGAACTTTCTTCTCCTAGGCCCAACATGGTTAACTGGTTAAGGCACTCGACTCGTAATCTGAGGGTCGACAATTCGAATCCCCGTCACACCAAATATACTCTTTCTTTCAGCTGTGGGGGCGTTATAATATGACGGTCAATCCCACTATTCGTTGGTAAAAGAATATCTCAATAGTTGGCGGTGGGTGGCGACGACTAACTGCCTTCCCTCTAGTCTTACGCAACTAAGTTAGGGACAGCTAGCACAGATATCCCTCGTGCAGCTTTGCACGAAATTCAAAAACAAAAAAACAACATTCTTCTCGTGTAATAGTTACATTTCGTATTTTATAGGTTATTTCTCGGGTACTTACTTTTAGTTTTATTTATTTTCACAAGGTTTAGCTCTCTTATTTCAACGAAACTGCCACTGACCCCGAGTGGAAGAGCGGTGTGTATGCAGGCTCATAACGATAGAAACCGGGTTTCGATTTCCTTTGTGGGTAAAACACAGATAGCCCATTGTGTAGCTTTGTGCTTCAAACAAATATAAGCAAATCTTTGTTTCTTGAACAAAATCAATTTGATCAATCAGTGAACTTCAACCAATTTTTACAACTAATATGTTTTACAGTTTGCTCTTATTGTTCAATTCATTTTTTGTCTTTTCCATTAATTTTTTCAATCATTTTTCTTTATTTATTCTACCGTCTTCTTTCGTATTTTTCTCTCAGCGTTGTTATTCTCCGATTTTCCATTTTCAAATGTTCTATCCTCCCACTCTTTCAAACTTTCTGTATCGTTTTAACTGGTATTTCCCTTGTTCATACGTCACTGTATGTCCGGGTGTGATAGCTACTTTTACTCGTATCACGCAGGTTCTTTCACTTTCAGTATTGTTCACGTTACTGGTGTACCGTCTTTTCGTCTTCCTCTTCTCAAGGCCCGGAATGGTCAGGTGGTTAAGGCACTCGACTCGTAATCTGAGGGTCGCTGGTTCGATTCTCCGTCACACCAAACATGCTCGCCCTTCCAGCCGTGGGGGCGTTATAAAGTACGGTCAATCCTACTATTCGTTGGTAAAAGAGTAGCCAAAGAGTTGGCGGTGGGTGGTGATGACTAGCTGTATTAGGGACAGTTATCGCTGATAGCCCTCGTATATCTTTGTGCGAAATTCAAAACAAATTAATTTCTACCTGGCGTTCCTCAGGGAGGGTTGGTTAGCCCTATACTCTTCATTATGTATGTAAAAAATATGCCACTGAAGGATCCTAATCAAGGATTCTCCTCCCATTTCGCTGATGATGTAGCAATCTGGAAAATTGCCAGAACACCAACAATAGCAGCCACAAACATACAACCACAACTAAGTAGAATAAGCGAATACTGTCAAAAATACAGAATAAAAATAAATACAGCAAAAACACAATTAGTCGTATTTACCAAACTGACAAAGCACAAAAATGTACAGCCTGAAATACATATGAGTGGAACACTAATTCAGACTGTCACATGGGCAAAATTTCTTGGTCTTACCTATGTCTCATAATTAACATGGATTAACCACTTAAATGAAATTAAAAGTCTGGCGAAGAATCAACTATGCTAGAAGTCTAACTGATGAGAACAGTGAAGCTTCAGTAGACAATGTCCTAAAGATTTACAAAACATACATTAGAATAGTAACTGACTATGCAGCTCCAGCTTGGATTACTGTAAGTGACAAAATAATCAAAACCAAGCTAAAAACAATACAAAACACTCTACTCATAACAGTATACAGAGTTCCCAGAGCAACATCATCTCAATTTATACATAGATATTCAAACATAACAACCATACCAGATGGACTCCTATATAGTACAATAACGTAGTCTGATAAAAATTGGAAGAAAAATGAATTATTATGCGAACTAGACAAGTACCGCATTTCGTGATGAAGATAATCCTAAACATCTCTCCACGATCAACATATATTTTAAACGCACAAAAAATAATAATAAAGTATATTAAGTGGAATTAAGAAAAACATCAAACTAGACTTTCTACTGATAGGGCAAATAACATCTGTAAATATACAAATAGATGGACATTGCCCTGAAAAGGGTCATAGTAAAGTCAGACAATTCTGACCCTAAAGCAGTAGCCATACCAACTTACACTGCATGATCATGCAAGTGAAGGAAGGGTTTAAAGTGCACCTGACCCTTCAGGGTACATATGATTTTTATGTGCAAAAACGGCTCGTTTTGGGTTCAGAAAATATTTTAAATAGAAGAGCGAACAACGTTTCGACCTTCTTCGGTCATCGTCAGGTTCACAAAGAAAGAGGTAACTGACCGGAAGCTGACCACATGTTTGGAAGGGGTTGTATAACTGAGTGTCGCAATGTAGAGGGCGCGGTTAGATGTTTGAATATATAATAATCTATAATATTAATATAGGTATAATGGCGTTCCTTTATATTGGTTTATTTTGGGTTTAAGTTGTTGTATAAGTAAGGCTTCTTTAATGTTTCGTTTGTTTATGTTTGTTTCTTTATTTAGTATTTTAGTGTTTTCTATGGTTATGTTGTGTCCATTTGACTTGCAGTGTTCGAAAACGTGTGAAGGTGACTTTTTATGTTCTTTGAATCTGGTTTCCATTTTTCTACTTGTTTCTCCAATATAGAAGTCGTGGCAGTTGTCACATTGTATTTTATAAATAATGTTGGTGTGGTGTTTGTCAGTGTAGTTCTTACATAGTATAGACCTTAGTTTTGTGCCTGGTTTTTGAATAAATTTAGTGTTAACTGGAATGTTATATTTTGTTACTAGTTTTTGCCAAATGTTGGTTATTTGTTTGCTGATGTCAGGAATATATGGTATACAGCAGTATATGGTTTCGTGATTTTTTTATTCGTGACATATATTCACTTTTGTTGGTTGATTTTGCTTTCTGTCTAGGTGTGTGCGTATAATGTCTTCTACGGTTTGTGGAGGAAACTTATTGATGTTGATGAAGTATTGTTTTATTTTGTCTAATTCATCGTTAATTTTATCTGGTGAGCACAGTTTTATGGCTGTGTTTATCTGGTACTCAGCACATGAAACAAAACAAAAACTCAACATACTGAGAACATATATATCTGCTTCGCCTCTAGTGTATTACTTCAAAATTACAAACGTCTTGCGCAGATAGATTTCGAGTAGCTTTGCGCGAAATTCAAGAAACAAGCTAAATTTAGAAACCACGTTTACTATTTTATGTCTCGCCCCTGGTGACTTAGCGATAAATTTGAAGGCTTATAACGCTAAAACCCAGACTTCGATACCCGTAAGCTTTTCTGTTTTATTTGTTTGCCTTTAAGCCCAAATCAACACATTCATCTTTCCGTGCGATGCCCATAACTTGTATCGAAACCCAGTTTTGATTGTTATAAATCTCTCGACGTACTGCTGAATCAGTGGAGGGAGGAAGCGAACGAAAGTTGGATATAAACAAGAGTGTAACACCAATGTTTTAGTGGTGCATTTCCTTCAATAAATAAATCTATTTGGATAGAAATAAACTAACGATAATATATATATTTTTAGTTGAGCACAAAGCTACACAAGGAGCTCTGTACTCTGCCCACCTCGGGTATCGAAACCCGGATTCTAGCGATATGAGTCCGCAGACGTACCGCTGTTTCACTAGGGGCCAACAACAATAATAACTTCTATATACTGTAGACAATAACTGGACACTGTGGCTATTCATTCTCATTGTTTAAGATCGTTATTTTCAAAATCTACTCACTTTTTGGAATGCTGTTACACAAAAAAAGTTATTCTATTTCTACATACCTCAATGTATCAAAAATGTTATATTTGTTTATAGTTTGTTTTACTGGTTTTCGCGTCTGAAGCTCGTTAAATCATAAAACCCCGGATCGAAGAAATCTTACGCCACCTTTTTTATTACGTGTGAAACTTATTCTGCATGTTCGTTTACTATGAAGAAAAAATAAGTTTCCACGTGCTGTAGGCATTTTTTTAAAAGCCTGTATTGACGCAGTGAAGTAATATTGTATTTAAAATATACTTTTGAAATGATACATCCATGTTATTTCTGATAGTTCTTGGTTGGCTGTTTTTCTTTAGTGCAAAGCTACGCGGCTGGCTGTCGACGCTCTGCGGGGAATCGAAAACAGAACTGTGAAATCGTATGGTTTTATTATTTACCACTGACATCTTCTATACTGCAGACCTTTATACAAGAAGGTGACCTTTAAAAATGTCAAATTCAAATATTTATTTCACCAAGTAGTTATTAAAGAAACAACGAGAAAAGAATGGAAAGCGTTAATTTATCAACTCTGACTTTGTGCGTATGGATATCGGTTTTACTGCTCCTTAGCTATCAAGCACTGTTAAGCTCAGCTGTAAATCACGCGAGTCGCTGGGGATAAAGAAGTAGCTTCACATGGCAGTCTTTTCTATCCATAATTATTTGAGGTTTGTTCAGAAATTTTTCATGTGATATTTTTAAGTATTTGTGTAAATGAATTTTAAAGCCTAAAGTTTGCTATTTGTATACAGTTCAAATATCATACGAAAGTACAGAAAGAACGTTTCCCCTAGGCTGAACTCTGTTAAATGGAAGTGTAACCCATAGTTCCATCAGACTCATAAGAGCTGTTAATCTAACACAACAAATCTAACTTATATGGATTGAATCATTCCTTTCAGACATCTACTAGACCACAAGTTAAACTGAATAACGTTACCCAGACAGTTAGATGACCACAAGCCTAGACTGTAAGTCTTCCCAGACATTTACCTCACTGGAACACCACTCTTAGCCACAGCTTAGAACGGAACATTTCTCCTGGAAGGTTATAAGAACATAGCCTAAGATGGGATATTCCTTTCAAGCATTTATAAGAACACAGCCTTGACTGGAACATTCCATTTAGATGTGTATAATTTCACAGCCTAGATTAGAACATTTCTGTCAGATATTTATTAAATCACAGTCCAGACTGGAACACTCTTGACAGACATTTATTAGATCACAAGCTAACAAGAATATTTCTTCCGAACATCTGTCAAATCACAGCCTAGACTGGAACATTTCTGTCAAACAACTGTGAAAACACAGTCTAGCCTAAACCATTCCTACACTGGAATATTTCTTCTAGATACTAACCAGACCTCAACCATATTCTCATGTTTCTTGGATAAAATAAAACGATCGAATACACAGGAAGAGGCAATGTTTGAATATATATAAAGTAGCGTACAGTTTTTCCGATATAAATAAAATAATACTTTTCTGATCTCTGTACTCAACTTGTATTTTTATTTATTGTATTTATCGTCACTAAACTTCGTCTGAAGTTGCCCCTCTCTTCTCAGAATAATCAACAATAGGCTTGTTTATTTTTTACATTGAAAGTCAATGAAAGAGTAACCCATAAAACACTGGAAACCAAATTCTATCTAATCCTGCAGTATCCATCTGTTTATCTAGTTACTGAAGACTTGTGATCGTGAAGAGTCGTGGTTCGAATCTTGTTAGAGTAAGAATGACGGACAAACACCATTATTCGATCAGATAATAGTAGTTTAAGAGTTTGCGGTGGTTACTGTCGACAAGTTGTCTTCCCTCAAGTCAATTAGTTTAAAACTAGGAACGGCTACATGCAGAAAGCCCTCTTTTATATTTTTGCGAAAATTTTAAATTGATCGAACAAAGTACGTGTTGAAAGGCGACTGAGGTCTTTAGAACGAAACTTTCTCGTTTGTTCATGTCCAAAGTCATCAAAGCCAATTGTCGTGAGTAAAGTTTTTTTTGTTATTATTGATATTTTAATGGCTACTATCTCCATGAAAAAAAACCTGTAAAACCATTGAACTTAACGTGAATAATCAGTACTAATAGTGCACAGCAATTTATCCTTGGAGGTTGAGGCTCGTAATTCTTTGGGCTCAAAAGTTCTTACTGCTCGTTGTCGGCCACCAGGGCAGCTAGTCTTGTAAAGAGGGTCAGCTTTCGAAAAATCTAGCTGAGTCCCTTGGGAATTTCTGATGAATACAGCATGCTACCTATATTCTCATTTCGGTGGCAGTTTTTGTAGTTCCTCCTTCTGGAAGATCAGTTTCGGTTTTGAAAGCGAAAACGTATTCATTGTGCGTAAAGAGCAGTGTCGACAGCTAAGGCAAACTTTATTTCTTATTACAGAACATTTTCTCAACACTTAAGCTAATGACACCGTGCGCTTACTAAGCTAAACAATCGTGAGGTGTTTTTCATTTTTTTATTTTTACGCTGTTTGGAAAATTAAACGATTTTATTTCGGGGTTTGATTAATATTTTTCAAAAGTACTGTTAATGTCTTCAATAGGCCATCATCAGAAAAATAACAACGAGAGAGAAATAGTAAATAATGAGTTGTTGTTTTTTCTCACTACAACCAGAGTTATTGAAAATTTGTTCTTCTTCTCTTTTTTTTTTTGCAATTCGGATGACTCTTGCGCTAGCCGTTTATACTTTTGGAGTGAAAGATTAGAGGGAAAGCAACCAGTCGACACCACGGGCCCATCAACTCTTGGGTTACTCTTTACGAATGAACTGCAGGGTTGACTGTCACATTATAATGCTTCCACGGCAGAAAGGGTAAGCGTGTTACGAGATGAGGATTCGAACCCGCGACCTGCAGATTGTGAGATGAGTTCCTTAACCACCATTCGATGCCAGGCCTAATGATAGTATTAGAACAGGATAGTGTAATGAATGCTGCTTAATGGTCAGTGTGGAGAACTGTGTATCTTATTGATCCATCTTTCGTGTTCCATTGATGCAAAATAAAAATAAATATTTTTTTTGAGGCTGTAGATCTATTTATTAAGTTGAAGGTCAAACCTCACAATTCTATTAGAAGAGATTTATTAGCGCTACGAGTCGGTGATGGATGCTCTTGACCAGCTATCTTATTTGCACTTCATCAGCTCAAAATTAGAAACGGCTGGAGCAAATAATCCTTGAGGTTTGAGCGAATATTCGATAACCAACAAACGAAAGTCTGTTTGCATAAACATTACAAGGAAGTGGTGTTACTTATTACTCCCACACGTCATTTAATAACAAATCTAGGCCCGACGTGGCATACCGGTTAGCGAAGGCTCAAGATTTAATATGTAATGTTGCAGAACATGCCTTCTACGTTCGGCATTGGGCGTCATTCGATTCAAAAAGTCGGACATGGTCTTTGCAGAGAAAGGTGTTTACTGGTCAGTCGTTCCAAATGATAAACGGCTTGGGGTCTCTGATGTGACCGTTCAAATCAAACGCACACAAAATGGCTTTTAGGCTGAAAATCCAGTTCGTGTCACTGACGGCTATTTTATTTTAACGAAATACTAAACTATTGAACGGCAAAGCGCACATTGAAGTTAAATTTAAATGTAGTTTGCTTACTATATAGATAATAATAAAAATGCCAAGGAATTTTTCACGTCAAACCAAATCGAGATTAAATTAGAAATCGTGAAACTAAACTGATGGTAAACGAACTAGCTCAAACTTATTTGCTTCAGTTTCTCTGCATCTTAAAAAGAGAACGTAACATCTACAAACAATGTCTTCCGTTAATTAATTTTCAGTAAATTTGTTTTTTGGAGACAGACATAGTCTTTGTTCTCTCCTTCTGAAAGTATCTATTATATAAAAGCTTTGATTCTATATTTACGTGCATCGTCGAGTTTTAGCAATTTCGAGGTTGATTATGGCATTTATAGTTTTGGATATTCGAAATAACTTCTGCATATTAAATGCACAGTTCATATTTCAACTGGAATCACAAACACTAACTTCGGTTATTAAACTTTTATGGAGGAAGGTCATTCATCACGATGTTATGTGTTATTCAAAATTCCATTAAGTTTACAACAGTTTCGTTCGAGAACTCAAGCAGGGCCAGCTGTCGTATCACACACGCGTTAAGGACTGAAGTTAAGTGATATTTTCAACTTTTTAAAAGCAAGAACCCCCGCATAAAATGATGTTTTCCGCAATTTTTCGTGGCTTTATTACTAATATTTCATTTATAAATGAATTAAAGAAATTACGTTGCTTTGAATCAAAGGTGCTTGTACGACGTTCAGAGAGGCACATACGTACTTCTGGAGATAAAACTTCCAGCTTTACCTTTTATATACTCGTAAAGTTCGTTTAATGAGCCAGTTAAAACGAACAGTAAGATTATCATTCAACTTACAGGGAAACGATTAATTTTGAAGTTTATTATTCAAGTGTGTGCTGTCTCATGCAGAGTCGCCACGTCTTTTAACTAACCAATCAGGAAATCTCATTTTCGCTGCAAAGTGATGATTGGTTCGATGCAGTTATTGATATGATGCACAGAAATTAACATTTTCTTTTGTTTCCATCGATAATCAATACAAGACCCTCACTAGACCACACTAATCAATACAGGAACCTCACTAGACCACACTAATCAATACAGAAACCTCACTAAACCACACTAATCAATACAGGACCCTCACTAGACCACACTAATCAATACAGGACCCTCACTAGACCACACTAATCAATACAGGACCCTCACTAGACCACACTAATCAATACAGGGCCCTCACTAGACCACACTAATCAATACAGGACCCTCACTAGACCACACTAATCAATACAGAAACCTCACTAGACCACACTAATCAATACAGGACCCTCACTAGACCACACTAATCAATACAGATATTCACTAGACCACACTAATCAATACAGGAACCTCACTAGATCACACTAATCAATACAGATATTCACTAGACCACACTAATCAATACAGGAACCTCACTAGACCACACTAATCAATACAGGAACCTCACTAGACCACACCGTTAGCATTCCATTTCATTACATTTCAGAGAACAGCGACCAAAATCAACTTATTTTACTCTTTACTTTCCACTTCAAACGTTCTTTACTATTTTACTTAGAGAATGTATTTCTCGCATACATCATTGAAAGATATTGTACTATGAACTCTAAACTTTACTTTTATATTGGAAGGAACTGGTTAACATTACCAAACACGCTTAATTAATTACTATTTGTTTTAATAAGTTTAGTGGTTTTATGTGGATGTTGTTTGATTATTTATTTTCTCTCAGGTTTTCAATGCTATAAACTCTGAGTTAAACTAATTATCGATTTAGTCTTGATATTAGTTAATAATTCACTATGCTCTATGTTTTTAGGTTCAATGCTATAAGTTCTGAGTTAAACTAATTATCGATTTAGTCTTGATATTAGTTAATAATTCACTATGCTCTATGTTTTTAGGTTCAATGCTATAAGCTTTGAGTTAAACTAATTATCGATTTAGTCTTGATATTAGTTAATAATTCACTATACTCTGTGTTTTTAGGTTCAATGCTATAAGCTGTGAGTTAAACTAATTATCGCTTTCGTTTTGATATTAGTTAATAATTAATTACGTTTTGTATTCTCAGGTTTAGTGTTGAACCTGATATGAAATACTAAATGTCATTTCTCTGAGGTGTCAGCTTATATTTGTATACGTGTTACCAGTGGTTCTTTTAAAGTTTACATGTTTCGGCAATACTTATGAATATCAAATAAGAATATTTAAGATATAATTTAGGCGTTACCAGAGAATGCATTAATTACCAGTTTTATAAGTTGGCCAGTTCTTATGAACATGCACGATATTATTTTAGGTAAATAATTTATTATGCTCAGTAATGAGTTACTAAATAGTCCTTAAGGCTATAAGAGTAAAATTTCATAAATTATACAACTGTGCAAGTTCTGTTACAACTCTTGAGAAATCTTTTTTTAAAGCTGATAACAGAGGGCGCCAAAGTTAAAAAAGTACAATGACCAGTACAACTGTCGAACAGATAATAAGGAATATAGACAATAATTATAAAAGAAAAATCTCTTTAAGTAAATGTCAAAGAGCATAAAACTGTCGTCTTAACTATATGTAATAACTATTTATTTAAAACACTGAATTTAATTGCTTCTTGGATTCAAACAGTAGGCATGTTAGCCCTAAAAACTATCGATGGGGTATACATTGCATTTCTAAACATATTTTTGTAAATTATTTACACACTAAATTGTTTTATGGGTCCGTGATTACCAATGTTACAGAATTGCCAATGGAATAAGAACACACACACACACAAATTAAATCAAACGGAAAAATGCAATTAATACAGCTTGTTACTGCTGGGGCCCGGCATGGCCAAGAGTATTAAGGCGTTCGACTCGTAATCCCGGTTGCATCAAACATGGTTGCCCTATCAGCCGTAAGGGCGTTATAATGTGACGATCAATCCCATTATTCGTTGGTAAAAGAGTAGCCAAAGAGTTGGCGGTGAGTGGTGATTACTACCTACCTTTTCTTTAGTCTTATACTGCTAAATTAGGGACGGTTAACGCAGATCGCCCTCGAATAGCTTTGCGCGAAATTCAAAACAAACAAATGCACTTGTTACAGCTGAGGTTTGCAAAATTTTTTTAGATTTGAAATACACGAGTTCCAATCTTCATCACACCAAACATGCTCGCCCTTTCAGCCGTGGGAGCGTTATAATGTGACGGTCAGTCGCACTATTCGTTGGTAAAAGAGTAGCCCAAAAGTTGTCGGTGGGTGGTGATGACTAGTCCTAGACTACTGAATTAGGAACGGCTAACGCAGATAGCCCTCGAGTAGCTTTGCACGAAATTTAAAAAGAAACAAAGTTATTTTGTCAGTTTTTTTACACTGAGTATTATGACAAGGAAATTATAAAATTACTCAACATGATGGAATTATTAATGTTATAAAAAGAAGTCGATAATTTGAAGGTTGAACCCCCACATCAATTTTATTTCCAGACTTTTCATTTTACTTCATTTTCTAACGTTTTAAATTGAAGATAATTTTCCTGAGTTTGTTTGTTTGTTTGTTTGTTTTGGAATTTCGCACAAAGCTACTCGAGGGCTATCTGTGCTAGCCGTCCCTAATTTAGCAGTGTAAGACTAGAGGTAAGGCAGCTAGTCATCACCACCCACCGCCAACTCTTGGGCTACTCTTTTACCAACGAATAGTGGGATTGACCGTCACATTATACACCCCCACGGCTGGGAGGGCGAGCATGTTTAGCGCGATGCGGGCGAATTTTCCTGAGATGAATAGTGTTGTTGTAATGAAAAAATAAGAGTTATGATGTTTGTTCTAAAACAACTAATATATCGTTTCCTTATAAACTCCGAGCTGTTGTTTGGTAAGCCATACTTTCTTTGAAAAAAAATAAATACTTTAGAATTGTCCTCCTGTGTTGCAGAATTGTTTCAATTAATTTTTATGTTGGTTCATAATGAATTTGTCTATTCAATTTACACATCTGTATAAATGAAATAAGCCTTAAATGTAAACATGAGAAACTAAAGTTTAAGTGGGTGAACCATAAAAAAGATCCGGATATGTCAACTAAAGGATACACATCTGTATAATATGAAATAAGCCTTAAATGTAAACATGAGATACTAAAGTTTAAGTGGGTGAACCATAAAAAAGATCCGGATATGTCAACTAAAGGATACACATCTGTATTATATGAAATAAGCCTTAAATGTAAACATGAGATATTAAAGTTTAAGTGGGTGAACCATCAAAAAGATCCGGATATGTCAACTAAAGGATTCTTATGTTGGAAAATTTGGTTTCTCACAAATATATACACACACACACACATATATATATATACATATATATATACTAAAGCTTAACTAGGTATCACATGACTTGTCAGAACTTCCAATTAATAATTTATTGTAAATTATTGTTTAATTGTTTTTAGCACGAAGTTGCTTAGCGAGCCATTCTTCTCGTGTTTGCCTAGCGAGCCATTCTTCTCGTGTTTGCCACAGAGCTGAGCTCAAATGTGATATTCTAACTTTATAAGCCACGCACCATGGAAAACAGTAAACAAATATTACCTTATCAATATTCCTATGTGGATACTTCAATATCACAAGTCACGTATTGCTTGCTTTATTTCCAAGTGCACATTATTTGTTTTGAAAGCAACTCTTGCGAGATAGTTTCAGTCAGTCGGCGGTACAACGGTGTATTTCTAATACGTACACGTCTTTCATTATTATATTTTGATAGAATCTTTAAAGCTGGTGAATACATCACCGTGTCACGATCTCGGATGTCGTGATCTTTTCTACTAGAACTGTTCACACGTAACTGATTTTCGTGTTTTTGTGTACGTGTTTTCAGCCATCTAGTGATAGACCCAATATACCCAGAATTGCATCTAAAGCATTTTAGTGTAACAGAACATTAGATGTTATTAAAGACGATATTATTGGTTTTACTTTTAAAACTTTTGAGTTGGATTACTTTCTGGTAAGACTGGTTCCACTTAGATCGACAGAACAGGTCTGTTAATAACAGGAGATTCGACAGGTTACTTAAGGTGAAGTAATTCTGTGTTCTGTGACTACTGAAGTCGTGATAAGAACGAAGCAAACAAGCTTTTGATAAGGACCTTGCACAGATCCACTGATTTAATGTATTGTTTTTTTCACCTTAAATAAATAATAAAAAGTGTTGAATGTTGTTAATGCTTATCTCTGCTATCTAACAAGCAAGCAAACATCAATGATGACGAGAAAATCCGCTTGTAGAGAAAAAAAATATTTTTTTTACATATATATTTCTAAACAAGTAAACATTTTATGCTTTAGACTAAACAAAGAAATAGAAACGTCCGCAAAAATATTTTTCTGTATTTGCAATGTGACTTGTAGTCAATGTCTAACCACAAACATATCTACGGTTTAATTTGGTAAAGTTGGAGAATAACCAAAACCTCTCAGTGATTGATTGTACTTTATATAAAACATTTGTATACCTTAATGTGGTAATGTACTGCTGCATATATGAGCTGTGGCGCCACGGGCGACATGCTTAGTAGCGCTATGTCTAGTTCGAAGAGTTACAGACTGTTTGATAGTCAAGTGGCTAATGTAATATGTCACTATTTCTAAAGAAATGCATTTGTACAGTAATATGAAGAAGGAAATATTTAATGTTCTACACGCAAGCGGAAGCCTGCCTTATACCTAAAGTGAATAACTTGGTATCGTTAATAAAATAGAGATAAAAAACTGAAGTCATTTTAGGTTCGTAACTTTCCAGCAAAACCTCAGAATCCAAGGATATTTTTATAATAAAGTTTTCGGAAGAGTTTTGGACACGTAGCTGTTCAGCGACCTAAATGAAGATCTATTTTTGTGTGTATGTACCTTTGGTCTAGTTAACCTAATCTTGGAAGAGGGTCTGTGGGATATTTCTCAAAGCGTGTAGCCTAACACTGACCGCACTGCCAGAAGAAAAATAAATCGAAAATTGTGGGAACCATAAATGATGCATAATCATAGCGGTCAGAGTGAAATGAATGGGGATGTAAAGTAGTTCTCAAGGCAACGCTGTTCGTAGAAAGTCTGCTTAATTATCAGAACAAAAATACATACAAAATTAAACAGAATTACAATGTACATGTAATGAAAGAAAAACAGCCGTCAGAACTTTTTCTAATTCTTGTTAAGCATTTAGTGTATCTTTACAACTTCTTGCATTACTTAGTTCCCACGTTTCTTCACAACATATTATATTTTTTAGTTTCTTATGTCTTATCACACCTTATTCCATTTCTCAGTTAGTTTCTAACGTCTCATCACACCTTTTTCTATTTCTTAGTAAGTTTCTAACGTCTCATCACACCTTTTTTATTTCTTAGTTAGTTTCTCACGTCTCATCACACCTTCTTCCATTTCTTAATTAGTTTCTAAAGTCTCATCACACCTTCTTTCATTTCTTAGATTCTAACGTCTCATCACACCTTATTCCATTTCTTAGTTAGTTTCTAACGTCTCATTACACCTTCTTCCATTTTTAGTCAGTTTCTAACGTCTCATCACATCTTCCATTTCCTAGTTAGTTTATAACGTCTCATCACACCTTTTTTCATTTCCCAGGTAGTTTCTAACGTCTGTTACACCTTCTTCCATTTCTTAGTTAGCTCTAACGTCTCATCACACCTTCTTCTATTTCTTAGTTAGTTTCTAACGTCTCATTACACCTTCTTTTATTTCTTAGTTAGTTTGTAACGTATCATCACACCTTCTATTTCGTAGTTTCTAACGTCTCATCACACCTTCTTCTATTTCTTAGTTCTAACGTCTCATCACATCTTTTTCCATTTCTTAGTTAGTTTCTAACGTCTCATTACACCTTTTTCTATTTCTTAGTTAGTTTCTAACGTCTCATCACACCTTCTATTTCGTAGTTTCTAACGTCTCATCACACCTTCTTCTATTTCTTAGTTTTAACGTCTCATCACATCTTCTTCCATTTCTTAGTTAGTTCTAACGTCTCATCACACCTTCTTTCATTTCTTAGTTAGTTTTGAACGTCTCATCACACCATCTATTTCTTAGTTTCTAACGTCTCATCACACTTTCTATTTCTTAGTTAGTTTCGAACGTCTCATCACACCTTCTTTCATTTCCTAGTTTCTGATGCCTCATCGCAGCTTCTTCCATTTTTTAGTTAGTTCTAACGTCTCATCACACCTTCTTCTATTTCTTAGTTAGTTTCTAACGTCTCATTACACCTTCTTTTATTTCTTAGTTAGTTTGTAACGTATCATCACACCTTCTATTTCGTAGTTTCTAACGTCTCATCACACCTTCTTCTATTTCTTAGTTCTAACGTCTCATCACATCTTTTTCCATTTCTTAGTTAGTTTCTAACGTCTCATTACACCTTTTTCTATTTCTTAGTTAGTTTCTAACGTCTCATCACACCTTCTATTTCGTAGTTTCTAACGTCTCATCACACCTTCTTCTATTTCTTAGTTTTAACGTCTCATCACATCTTCTTCCATTTCTTAGTTAGTTCTAACGTCTCATCACACCTTCTTTCATTTCTTAGTTAGTTTTGAACGTCTCATCACACCATCTATTTCTTAGTTTCTAACGTCTCATCACACTTTCTATTTCTTAGTTAGTTTCGAACGTCTCATCACACTTTCTATTTCTTAGTTAGTTTCTAACGTCTCATCACAACTTCTTCCATTTATAAGTTAGTTTCTAACGTTTCATCTCACCTTCTTCCATTTTTTAGTTAGTTCTAACGTCTCATCACTCCTTCTATTTCTTAGTTCTAACGTTTCATCACACCTTCTTCCATTTCTTAGTTAGTTTTAACGTCTCATCACACCTTTTTCAAGCTTTCCAGTCTCTCCACAATCACTTCCATTTCTTGTTAAGCTTCACAGGTTTTTCCAAAGTTTTTTTTCTATTCTTTTGAAATCTCTCATTTTTCTTTTCTATAATACCTTTTTTCTCTTTCTCTGTTCCGTTTCCTTTCTCTGTTATTTCTTACTTTCATTTGATATCTTATCTAAATTGCGTTTCTATCGATTGCCACGTAATTAGTTTCCTACTCCTACCCACTACTTAAAACGTAAGATATGGACATTGTGTGGTGATAGTGGCTGTTGTATCGAGAAAGTCCAGTGTATACAGTACCTGAAAATTATTTGTTTTAGAAGCAATGTCCAATCCTATATAAATCAGCATATAGAAAGAAAATAGTTCCCATTTACAGTGTCTGCCTTGTACCTACTGTATCTTTTATTTGCATTTTTTTTTCTTTGTTTATCAGTCTTTTCTTTGTCTGTCCTGAAAATGCTTGTGTATCTTTCTATTTGAATGGATATGTGCGCGCACTTCATTTCAGCAGATGAAAAAAAACAACAAAAAGCGAATGTAAATACATTTTAGTAGACATTTCGTACAACAACAAAATAAAAGCTTATAAACGTTTCGAAAAAAAGATTTAACATTAGACAGCAGAATATTACTGTAAGTTTATTTATTGATAGTATTTTTCCCTAACTAAATTAAAGCAAGAAACGAACACGAGTTACAATGCTCATTTATCTCTTTATCAAATATAGAACTTACTCAATAAATGTTCGGGCCCAAGATAAATGGAGTTATAGATTTCGGTGTCAGCGATTAAAATTATTTTGTATTATTCTATAAATCCTGTATTTAAAGAAGTAATATTTTAATAAAGATATTAACCTGTTCAGTGCCGTAGACGAGATAACTCGTCCAAGCCGATCGGTAACATAGTGCCACGGACGAGTTAACTCGTTCTCAGTAATACCTAATTCCAATGCTAGATATCAGCATCATACATGCATTTGACCAACTTACAAATTGTTTCACTTTTGATCCAAAATGGCGTCACGAAAAAGTTACAAAATGAAGAAGCATTAGAGTTGTATTGTAGCAGCTGAAATACTTGGCAGTCAACAGGTTAATGTAATCGTAGATGTTACTTTGTTAGTAGACGTGTAAATCTTTATAAACTATAAAAAATAGAATTATAGTTTAGCATTAACATTTTTATACACACTTTGATGGAACCTATATTTACAGAAGTAGACATGCATAGTTGGATGTGTGTTTGCTGGAATGAACTTCGACTGGGTTATATTTCAAATCATCTGCATAAGGTTACACAAAGGCTATCTGTTCATAACCATTTATAAATTTGAGCTCATAAGCTAGAGAGAAGGCACGCATCTACTACTAACTATGGGGCAATTGTAATCAAATAGAAGGAATTGACCGTCATTCTTATAACGTACCAAAACACGACTTCTTTTGTGCTAATAAGATGCGAAGCATGGGTCCTCAGATATACGGGTCAGCACGCTAACCCTTACACTTCAATAACGGAAGAAATTGCAAATACATTTTTGACTAATGTTTATGAATTTTTTAACTTGAAAAGGCTCTTTCAAAGATTGGTATATCAAAACCAATTTTATTTGATGAATCTGATATATGCAGAGAAATATCTGACGGTCGCAGACTGACTTACACAGTATCTGCATATAAAACTCAAAATCTCTGTTTGCTTGCTTGTTTGTCCGCCGCATTCACTGCGCAGGCCATACTTCCCCACGTGAACGTGCGCAAAACGACAGATTTCTGTTTATATACGCGTTTATCGTGTGCTAGTTGAATTGTTAATTTTGTCATTAACATATACATCACACGAATAAATTCTCTGCAGTCTTGACATTTTTTGTAACTTTGTGTTATGTAGCATTATAGGCCTACTTAGTTTTATATTATTAACTATAAATCTACTAATACATCCTATATATAACCTCATAAGCAAAAGAAATGTATATATAATTTGGATGTCGTGTCTGAAAAACAAAAAGAAGGCCTAGCCTATAAAATAAAATTATGCCGTTTGCCATAAAATATAATATGTGAAAAGAACAAAGGTTAAATTATAATACTTATTGTGTGAAGTGAGATGAAAGGCAAGCAAGTCAGCGAATATATTTCATTCTACTTTTTTCTCCAGACGGTTCGATGCCGGGAAGTGAATTTGTTTCTTTTGATAGATTATAGAGTACAATATTGCATTTGGTTTGTAATATATTTCACACATCAATGTCACAAGATGAATGCGATATCACATTCATAAAAATATATTAAATTTACATAAAACCAAATTCAACATAACATTACATACATACTTATGTTCAAATTTTTAATATCTGAGGAGGGATAACAGAAGATAGGGGGGAATAATGCTAGGCTTTTCCTGTTCGTCAAAATTGATATTCATATGTGTATAAGATAATCCAGGTATTCTCCAGAAGATCGTGTTTATCCTTGCCTGTGAAGGGAAATAAACAAATAAAAAACATCGCTCTTAAGGAGGCCGTGATTTAAAACACGTTCGTAGTTTATTTTAAAAAATCGAACCTGATTTTTTTACCCTTTGTTTTTCATAAATTCACTTTTTTATTATCTGCTGAGACGCCCCCCCAGTGTCTCAGCGGTATGTCTGCGGACTTACAACGCTTGAAACCGGGTTTCGAGACCCGCGGTGGGTAGAGCACAGATAACCCAGTGTGTGCTTAATTCAAAACAACAACAACTTGCTGAAACACGGAATGGGCAAACAGAGGTTTGTTTGTTTTTCAAAATCCGGATGACGCTGCGAGTACATAATATTGGGAAAACCCACGTGCTTCTTGGCCTAAAGGCAACATTTAAAACCGAAAACCGTCGAGTTTCATTTAAATATAGACGCGGTTTTCTAGATCTCTTGAGATTAAGAGAAGAAACCCACAAAAGTAGCAATAATCGGTTTAGCGCGTGGAGCCACATAACAAAGTCTTTATAACAGGGAACCATGGCCTTATCTCAACTTCATGTAAGAGTAGGCTAGTTTAAAGCTACTGGTATATACGACGTTTTAATAAAAGGATTTTTTTGTAGAAGCTATATGATGCTCTACCTTCATTTTTTTTTAATTTCTCAAACTTTAATAACAGCATAGCCCTTTTTCAATCAAACCTTAATAAAACAAGACATGATAGCTAACTTGTGACCTCTCTGGCTATTTTGTGATCTGCTTAGCTATTTTGTAACGTGTCTAGTCACCTTGTTACCTGTCTTTCTACCTTGTGACATTTCTAGTTACTTTGTGACCTGCCTTGTTAGCTTGTAACATGTTACCTTGTTACTTTTCGAGCTATTTTGTGACATGTCTGTTTTGTAACGACGTGTTTTGATTCGTTTTAAAGCAAAAGCAGGAAGAAAGCAAACACTATGTTGTTATTTCTTTTTATCTGTGATCAACAACACCTTCTGTTTCTGACAATGTTCAAACCACGTAATTACGAACTGATTTCATGTATCTTAGTAATATTCTTTAACATTTATTGTTTACATACGTATTGAGGTTGGTAATAAAGAGAAAAATTTTTTTATAAGGTTTTATAAGGATTTTTTTTTCGAATATTTTGGAACTCAGTAAAGATCTAGGACAAATAATACGTCTTTTTGAGACTTTCTTAAAGATGGGCTAAGGGCTACTATCATTATGGAACATAAAATGGCTTAATACCTGTCATCTTAATGGTCCAAGATAGCAAAGCCAATAATATCAAAAATAATGATTAAGATCCCGATTTGATTGGCTAAATGATGTCGACACGTCTAGCTGAATGGTGTACGTATTTACCCTAAAATAGTCAAACACCGATAGAACAATTTAGTAAATAACGATCGTCTCGTTTGTTAGACAAAATTGTCGTCTTGTCACTTTGGCATTATTAGGGGGTAAGTTTGACAAATTTTTTTTTTTTTACTTGAACAATGAATCTGTATAGTGATAGTAAGAGAATTACAATCGGGTCGTTGGGTAATTTTATCATGATAAATAAAGTTCGATGTTGGTAAAAACAACTGACGAGTGACTAGAATCCAACAGCGTGTTTGTTAAGGTTGCTAAAATCTGGACCGACGTTAGTCAAATACTTCTATAAATAAAATGTTCTCGAGTGTTTTTAGCCGCAGAATATTGGCTTACAGAACGGTTCTGAGATTCTGTTTTCCCTCTTTTGTTTTCAGCTTATAACGCATAGCTTCGTCATCTCTCGATTGATTTGGAATTGATATATCTAACCACACCTAAGTTCTCATAGATTAATTCTCTGTAATTCTGCCTAAAAGAATTTCAATTTGACAAATTACCTCCAGTTGAATATACGTGCACCCCATGTGTGGTATTGCTGGCGCCCAAAAATATAGTTAATAAAAATGGGTGAAATAGGTCTCGTAGATTAATATGTTCTAATTCCTCCTTGAAAGAATTTCAAATGCTTCAACTATTATGGATTCTCTTTTGTTTCTGATGATTGTTATGATATGCAAGCACGAAACATAATTTATTAAAATATGTGACTAATAATCTTATTGAATAACTTATTCTTATTTTTATGTATCAAACACAAGAAATGTATTTAGTATTTCACACATGAATTTCAGTCATTTTCATTTGTTAATTATTATTAATTTGTTAGCCACAAAATTATTTTTGAGTCGAATTTTCTATATACATAACCAAATGTTTGTCTGTGACGCTCAGTATATCTTGAACGGTAAATTGTAGAAACAAACCTCAACAAAAACCAAAAACAACATACATATATATAAATTATTCTTTTTCAATACAGGATAAGTATTCATTCCTTTGAAATTTCAAAAATTTTATATCTATATCAACGTTAATTTGTCAGTCTTCACGTGAGCTGAACGAGTCAATCTGTGAAGGTCCGGCAAGGCCAAGCGTCTTAAGGCTTCTAATCTGAGGGTCGCGGGTTCACATCTCCGTCGCGTCAAACATGCTCGCCCTTTCAGCCGTGGGGGCGTTATAATGTGACGGTCAATCCCATTATTTGTTGTTAAAAGAGTAGCCCAAGAGTTGTCGGTGGGTGGTGATGACTAGCTGACTTCCCTCTAATCTTACGCTGCTAAATTAGGAACGGCTAGCACAGATAGCCCTCGAGTAGCGTTGTGCGAAATTCAAAAACATTTGTGTTTTTTTTTATGTCGGTGCAATATACATGCACAATTTTATTGTACCACGCAAATAAATTTATTTGAATATCTCTCCTTTGACACTTATGTAAACGATACCCGTGGTTGATAGAGCACAAATAGTCTATTGTGTAGCTTTGCTCTTAACTTCAAACAAACACGAAAATCTGTGGCGGTCTTTTCTGATGCACGGTAAATTGACATGGAACGGTGGCATCCAGTGGAAAATAGTTCATGCAGCTACTTAGTGAACATGAATGCTCTATTTTTTTTGGATGCACCCATTTCGTCCAAATCAAAATATTTTTGTCAACAGTGCATTGTAGATGGTAACCTTCGCAATTTGTTTATTGAAATGACACGTGGAATGACAAAAGACGGGTTGTAAATGTTACATTAAACAATCATATTGAATACCCGCTCTGATCTAAGGAATAGGTTTAACTGCACATATTATATTTATTTATCACCATATTCAGAAAAATTACTGTTGAGTTGTTTCAATGGCCATCTGCTAGTGTGATAATAGTCTTATATGAACATCCAAGAGAATAAACGATTGAAGAGCAGAAAAAATCTTTCACACCAACTGTTGAAATAACTAAGCCGAAGTTTTTTGTTGTTCTCTTTAATTTCGCGCAAAGCTACACGATGACTATCTGTGTTAGCCGTCCCTAATTAAGCAGTGTAAGACTAGAGGGAAGGCAGCTAGTCATCATCACCCACTCCCAACTCTTGGGCTACTCTTTTACCAACGAATAGTAGGATTGACCTACAGTTATAAAGGCCCCACGGCTGAAAAGGCGAGCATGTTTGATGCGACGGGGATTCGAACCCACGACCCTCAGATTGCGAGTCGAGTACCTTATCGACCTGGGTTTTAAGCGTTGTAAATTCGTAGATTTACCGCCGTACTAGCGGGGGATCTTAGTTAAAGGAATTAGATTCAAAACAAGCGGCAGTGTAGATTATTGTATTCATTAATAACACGTTTTCTACCTCTTATGACTTGAAATTTATAAAGAAAAATTCTAGCATAAGAATTTATATAAACAGATAAAGGCCATTTTCATGAACATTGTTTTAATTGAAAACAGTAATAGAGAGAATCGTGAATTGGAGTCTTCATAATGATGAACTTAAGTTGATACGTTGTCTTCTTCAGAAAGGCTATGTTGATCAGATAGCTGGTTCAATATCGCAAGGCGAAGTTACCATAAAATTTGAAAAAAAGTGATTATTTAACCACGTAAAGATTTTTTTTTGCATATTTCAATAAGGTTTTAAAGATAAATATTTCATATGTATCCATCTATAGTTTCATTTTGGTTTAGGCTCGGCATGGCCAGGTGGTTAGGGCACTCGACTCGTAATCTGAGGGTCGCGGGTTCGAATCACCGTCATACCAAACATACTTACCCTTTCAGGCGTGGGGTTGTTATAACTGGACGGTCAATCTTACTATTTGTTGGTAAAAGAGTAGCTCGATAGGTGGTAATGACTAACTGCCTTCCCTCTCACTGCTAAAATAGGGACGGCGAGCGTAGATAGTCCTCGTGTAACTTTGCGCGAAATTCAAAAATAAAACCTGGCGGTGGACTCAGTAGATAGCCTGATGTGGCTTCGCTGTGAGGAAAAAAGCTCCCCTTTAACTAAGTTTAACTTTCTCGAAGCCAAAGATTCTGTAATATTTTGAGTTTTTTGTTTTATTAATACTATGAACTTCCAGGGTGTTTTTTTCTGCAGGTTTATTGATTCGAGTCACTTCTGTGGTACATATTTAACTAGTTCTAATCATACTAGGAGTGTGGTGTTTCATGTAAACTTATGATCTTGTAGTTGTACAATGATGGTTTGAGATGTTTGGAAAACTTAAGCTAGCTGTTTAACAAATTTTCGCAACTTTTAACATCTCAAACAGTTACTTCAAATGATGGCATTGTTTTTCTAATAACACTAAATAACTGTATTTAACTCTCTCAGAGCAACATAGAATTAACAGTAAAAGTAACTTTTTTGTTGGCTTGATTTAACACTCAAATATTTATTCGTTCTTGACTGATTGTTCATCTGGATTTTAAATGTTCGAAAGTGACGCTAACGATAATGTTACAATTATGAAACATTATTATTAAGAAATGTCGCCATGTCTCTTATGGTGCTGCCCTCTAATCGCAAATACAATAAACTAATAGTTGTTGCAGATATTTGCAAATTCATTAATAAATTAACGATATTGTTCTTTCTCTGAAACTGTCATGGCGCGAATTCGTGAATGTTGGTCACGCGAAGAAAGAAAAACATAAAGTAACAGCAGTTGACGCCGCGAATATTTTATCCACCTTCTATACATTCGTTACTGTTTCCACTTGGTAGACAGTTCTGTTACATAGCAGTCGTTGTGAGCGGTTAGGCTGTGAATAGAACCACCAATTCTGTTGTTTTATGAGCAGTAACAAAATCAAAACTTTTTTTTTGAACAGCAATAAATCAAAGCTCCTCTTACGTGATTCATTTTCTGTTCCAAATGCACAGAGCTCGTAAAGCTGCCTAATTGTACATCAAGGAAATACAGTTTTGATGGAAGTGAACCCCGTATGCTGTATCTGCGCATTAGTACTTCATCACGATCTGCATACTTTTCAAATTGATAACAACAACAAAAATCTTTGAACTTAACAGAGTCTGGTTTAAAACACATCTTGATTGTCGGTTCGTAGAAAACTACAGGTCCCTCGTGTTTCTCTAGATGAACGAGATTACATATAATTCCCTCGGTGATGGAGCGATGGCAAACTTGACTGTTTGATGTTAGTCTAACGCGAGTTGCGCGTGGATCAAAGTTTTCACCGCAGTGTTTCTTCTTGTTTTCTTCTTGCATCTTTATTTACGTGTAATCGATATTTCTGACTTCTTTCAACCCTGAAAATTTCCAAAAATAAATGATCTTTTACTGACACTTTATAAGTTTTGTTACAACTGAACGCAGTATTAGACGTTGCTTGTTAACCTGTTTAGTGCCGTAGACGTAATTACTCGTCCAAGCCTCGGTAACACAGTGCCACGGACGAGTTAATTCGTTCTCAGTACTGTGTTCTCAATGTGTTTTTAAAGACATGCATTTGACCTACTTACATAATGTTTCACTCTCGATCCAAAATGGCGTCACGAAAAAGGTTACAAAATGAAGAAACAGTAGAATTATATTTTGAACTTGGTTTGGAATTGCCGTAGCAGTTGAAATACTTGGCAGTCAACAGGTTAAATGTGACGCAAAGCTGCGTCAGCTGTCCTTAATTTAGAAGGAAGGCAACTGGTAAACACCACCCACTGCTAACGTTTGAGTTACCTTTATATTTCGAACGTTAGCGCCATCACATTGGGAAGTATATATTTTCTAAGAACATATGCTGGACTCGGTAACCTAAAATCTAAAGTTTTTTTTTTTTTACGTGACCTCAATACGTATACCACGAATATGTTATGATATAAACAAATTTTCAAAGTTATGATTTTTAGTATATTTTAACGAAGTGAGAATTTACTGATAAATTCACTGGTCAACAATTATTTTCGAAATCTCAGTTGCATAAGATTTTTTTACTCATTCTTACCCTTTGTGACCTGCTAAATTCAAATATGAAAACGGTTCAGCTCTACATGCTCTAGTTTCAATGCAATTTTAAGTTTTTCATTCTAGCCTTTTGTGGTCAAATTAACACGTTTCCTGCGATGTCTATATTGGCAAACCGGCAACTGCTGCGATGCTCTTGTACATCTGACAGCTTCAGTGCTGCATGAGCTATGATAACGTGAGGTTGTCGTTATACTTGTCTCTAGCCGCTGGCGATCCTTCTTATGAAACCCCACAGTCATTAACTCCTCAACAGTTTAGCCAGCCAGAGTTGAATGACCTTGTGCGTGATTTGGGTCTCTCCAAAAATGCAGCTGAAGTGTTAGCTTCCAGGATGCAAGAAAAGAATCAGCTGAGCCATACAACTAAAGTGTCATACTTCCGAAATCCGGAGCAGGCTTTGTGCCATATTTTACAGAGGAGAATATGTTTGTTTATTGTCATAATATCTCAGATCTCCAGGAATTAGGGATGCCAGTATACCATCCAAATGACTGGCGATTATTTTAAGATTGTTCTAAGCAAAGTTTGAAGTGCGTTCTACTTCATAATGGCAATGTTTATACAGCTGTTCCAATTGGACACTCTGTGTATTTACAAAAGGAATATAATGACATTAAGACTGTAATTGACCTACTAAAATACCACGAGCACAACTGGACAATTTGTGTGGACCTCAAAATGGTTAATTTCCTCCTAGGTCAACAAAGAGGATTTACAAAGTACCCCTGCTATCTTTACATGTGGGACAGCCGAGCTTGAGAAAAGCACTGGAACCAGAAGGAGTGACCCATACGTGAGACTCTGAAGGCAGGTGTGCCAAATATTGTCAATGATCCAATTGTCAGTCGAGAAAAGATCATATTTCCTCCTCTCCATATCAAGCTGGGCTTGATGAAACAGTTTATGAAAGCGTTGAATACTGACGGTGAATGCTTCCAACACATATTTTCTGTGCTCTCTGGTTTGTCCTTTGAGAAGATCAAGGCAGGTGTTTTTAATGGACCACAGATTTGTGCACTTGTGCGTGATCAAGGAAAGGACTGCATGGCTTTCATTTGTGGCGGTGATGGCAAACTTTATCGGTAATAAAAAAGCTGACAACTATGAAACCCTTATTGCGAATATGTTGTCAGCTTTTCGCGATCTTGGATGTAACATGAGTGTCAACCTCCATTACCTGTACAGTCATCTTGATAGATTCCCTGAGAACCCAGGAGCTGTAAGTGACGAGCAAGGCGAGCGGTTCCATCAGGACCTCAAGACCATGGAAGAGCGTTACAAAGGGAGATGGGACAAACATATGATGGCAGATTACTGCTGGAGCATTAAACGAGAATGCCTTGAGACAGCCCACAAACGCAAGGGCTACAAGCGGAAATTCATGCCTGAGTAGACTGCAATTGAGCTTTGCCTCCTTAGTAGCAAATGTCTTATCTACTAATCAGTTTTATATAAATAAATTAAATTATAACTTGATATAAAATTGAATTTATATAAATAACTTCCATACACTTATACTATATTACATTTTCTTTTTTATTACCCAGCTATATTAAAGAGTTTTATCACATATTTTTCACGATAGACTACGACGTCAATGTGATGATGACGAAATTTTGAGATTTTCAAATACCTTGATTGCAAAAAAAGTAGAGCACTGACGAAAAAACTAACTTCAGATCTGAAATCAGGGCAAGAAATTATGTGATACCAAGTGTTTGATATAAATGCAACAAAAAACTTTGTTGACCTGTGTATAATTGGTGGCTTGTTGGCATGGTTTGATAGCTAGTGCATTCGACCCATCAACTGAGGGGCATGCCCCAAATTGCTATAGCAATATATATAAGGACTTACACCACTAGAAATCGGGTTTTGGTAGTGCTGTTGGGCGAGGCAAAGGTGGCCCTGTTTGTAGGTTTTGGGTAATAATGGAGAGTCGCGGGTTCGAATCATTTACCCAACATGCTCGCCCTTTCAGCCATGGGACGTTATTCCGAGGTGGTGAATGGATCCAGTCGGTTTGTTTTTTCGAAATTTCTTACTTTTTACTTTAACAAATACTTAAGAGTTGTATACCACAAATTCTCCTATACAGAGAACCTGGCATAATCTGGTGGTTAGGGCGCTCAACTCTAATCTGTGGGAGTGGGCTCAAATTCTCCGTCACCGAAGATGGTCAATTTTTCAGCTGTGAGGACGTTATAATATGATAGTCAATCCCACTATTTATTGGTAAAGAATAGCTCAAGAGTTAGCGGTGGGTGGTTTTTCCTCTAGTTTATCATTTCGAAATGGAACGACCAGCGAAGATAGCTCTCGAGTAGGTTTGTATGAATTTTAAAATATTCAAACAAACAAGCTAATAATTGAGATGTTCATAGGAGCAAATTATTTGAAATTCGTTTTCGATGTTATATTATTTTTTTTTACTGAAATCCCAAGACAATAGAAAGGATATCCCATTGGTTGTCCATTCTAACTCTTTAACAGATTAACTTTCTTTCACTGAAATGTGAAAATCGTGAAGGTAATCTTGTTTGTTAGTTGCTACTTCAAAGATTTTTGCTACAGGCTTTAAATATCTTTACAGCTAGTTTTGTTACAGAATGTTTCAAAGTAGTTTTGAAAGCTCTTCTTCTGATAAAAATGGGACAAACAAATAAGCACATAACTATTTTTTGGTACTGACTTGCATGACAATATGGTTACATTTTGTCATACATTACAGTAATCCAATTTATAAGTCGTGTATAATTACATCTATTTTTACACTGGAATGATGACATATTATTCATTTGTTGGGTGCATCAACTCTTTGTAGATCAAATTATTACCAAGTGCAACACTAAAGATGGATGAATTGTATCATATAATGCACCTTGATTAGTTCTTTGTTTCGTTTAACTATCAGAGTATTACATTTTATATTCTAAAGTTTTCAGGATGTTACAGTTTGTATTGTTAAGTTCTGATGACGTTATAGTTTCTATTGTTTAATTACCAGGACGTTACACTTTCTGTAGTTAAGTTTTGAGGATTTAGCAGTTCCTGTTGTTGAGTTTTTAGCACGTTATAGTTTCTGTTGTTAAGTTTTGAGGATGTTACTGTTTCGATTGTCAAGTTGTCAGGACGTTACAATTTTTATTGTTAGTTTATCAGAATGTTACACTTTCTATTGTTACGTTTTGAGAACGTTACAGTGTAGAACTATTCTTGTCATGCAACTCATCAGTAAGATAAATAAATGCTTCATACAGTTAATGTGTTGGGTCTGCACAGTGTTATCGAAAGACGACTCTATCCATCCACTCCCACCCTAAGGGGAGCAAATGGTGTGATTTTAAAGTGAAGTAAATGTAAAGGTGGTTATAAATGAGATACTGTTTTTGGAAGATAGAGACCAGAGTATAGATGGTTATAAATGAGATACTGTCTTTGGATGACGGACACAACAGTAGAGATGGTTATAAACGAAATTCTATATAACCATCTATACTCTGATCTTTGTTTCTGGATGATAGACACAAAAGTAGAGATTGTTACAAACGAGGTACTTATTGTCTTTGGAAGATAGAGATCAGAGCAGGGGCGTAGCCAAAGGGGGGTTTGGTTGATAACCCCCCCATGGACCCAAACTTTTTAGACAAAATCAGTTGCCACCTGTGAAGTTTCATAAAGATCCGTGATTGCATGACAGATAATTTCACAGACAACAAATGGTCAAATGCAAATTTCTGATTGAACATTCTTTTAATACAGCAAGTTTTGTCAGAACTAGAGAAATACAATCGAATATCTATGAAGGCTCAAACGCTGTTCGTTCTTGCCAGGACATCTATAACACAGTTTGGTTCAACTTTAATATCGCGGTGAATGTATAATGAGGCCAGGTCATTCAATCAATCTTCAGTGGTGGTATTTCTCAAATACGTTTTGAGTCTTCTGAGAGTTAAAAACGAACGTTCCACTGAGCTCGTTGACACAGGCAGCGTGACAAATACTTCCAACAGTCTAGATATGACTAGGAACATTTCTGCATTGCACATTGCATATACATCTATGACATTTTTGGTCTGTTGTTCACAAGTGATCTGTACCAACCCTAAGTTCACCTACTTCAGCTGTGAAGTGCTGTCAGTGTCAGCCTTGTATATATTGACCAACTCTTTAATTTGGTCACATTGTTGTGCTGTAGATTATGACCGTTCTGTGGTAGATCCTGATGGTAGTAGACACATGAAGTTTGTAAGGAGAGTTTTGTGACTGGACAAACGGTCACATATTTGTGAAAGAAAGTGATCAACAAATGGTACAAATAGAACAATACGAAAGTATTTCTCAGGGCTAGTGGTTTGTAGGTTAGCACGGTACATCTGTTTTTTAGCCTACCTTGGCATTATGATGTCAATTTGAAGCTCACTACACAGAGTTTGAGCCTCACAGAAAATGTTGTTAAATTCATTCATAGTTTTATTTCTGAGTGAACGGATTAAATCTTCCATTATTTCCACATAAGATGCATCGCAACACCTAAATCAATGTTCTGTTGTTACAGTAAGTTACACAGAGGTAAACTAAAGTAAAACAATTTAACAATGGTAAGTAGAGTGATGATGAATTCTGGCTGTGTTATAGAACACAACAATTAATTGGCTTACGTGGCAGAATCTGTCTTGTCAACCTAATGTGGTCTCAAGGGCATCTGAAACTACATGGATTAATTCTAGAAAGACAATGACTGAGTCATGCCTCTCAACCCACCGGGTGGGGCAGAGACCTTTCAAACTGTTCTTTTCGATTCAGGTGCTTTATTCTCCATCGAAAGAGCCAAAACGTGCTTTCGTTTTGGTGTATTGAGAAAGTTTTCAATGCTAGAAATTACTCCCATACAATTTCACACAGGAACTTCTTTACAAGCATCAGAAATTGCCAAGTCTAGGGAATGGGCATTGCAGTGTACATAGGGTGCAAGTGGGAATTTATCAGTAGTGTGTCTCTGGACACCATTGAATTTCTAACTTATAGAGGCAGCACCGTCGTACCCTTGTCCTCGCAGGTAAATCATGTCAATACCATATTTTGTTAGATTGGTTATGATAACATCAGCCAAGTTTCTGCCTGTCACTTCATAAACAGGTATAAATTGCAAAAAATCTCTCATTGCAACAGAGTTGTCATTGGCATGCAAATATCTATCGTACAGCGATAACTGTTTAATGCATGAAATATCTGTTGTTTCATCAGCTGATATTGAGAAACTCTTTGCATCATTAACCCTGTTGACCAAAGAACATGAGTATTACAGGAAATGATGATTTCATTTTGAATTTGAGGACTCAGATACATAGCATTCCTCTTTGTACTCTTAAGGCTTGTTAAAGCTTGACTTCACCCTTTGCCATGTAGCGCAAAAATGTCCAAAGTTTCTTATCATTATTTATGGGTTCTTCATCAGTTTTACCAACAAACATTGGACAAGAATCATATTTTCCTCTCAAAGTTAAACCCTGTCTCTCACACAGCAATACAGTATCAATAATTGGCATTTAATATTGCCGGTTCTGTTCAATTTCTTGCTTGTAAGTTGCATCAAGGTACAAGTGCACAGATGAACTTGTGTTTACCATCTGTAGACAATTTTTAGATTTTTCTTTGCTGTCTTGGTGGTACTGTTTCAATTCATGTGCCTTGAAGTCTTCAAAAGCTTTCTTCCAGTTTGTGTATGGAAATTTCACTAGTTGTCCCAATTTCTGGCTTCCAACACCAGCACCATCAGGAGCAAAAAGACAGCAGTACTTGCACAAAGCACCATTTGCATGTTGACTGTAGAGTAGCCATCTTCACTGAAAACGCAGCTTTCTTGGACCACACTGGGGGAAAACATAATCACTCCCTGGCTTCCAGACATTCTCAAGGAGGCATTTTTTGGCTTTAGCGTTTATCTAGAAGAGCCAGAAAGACATAGTTTTAATTAAGTTATTTTGCACATAGGAAAGTTTGTTATGAGAGTATAATAATCTCGAAGAGAAAGGCTTAGAACTGTACTTCACAGAGCAGGCTTAACATCTTGTAGCTGTAGGTCTAAAATTACTAGCAACAATGAATATTAAGTCTAAAACTCATCAGAGTGTTTGCATGATTTTAAATACAAAATTAATATAATGAGGAGTCGACTTGCCTGTTTACCAATGCTGACATAATCACAAATGTAATTTCCAATGTCCCAGACTGGACCTGAGGTGGTAGTGACAGCACTGGTAGAAGGCCACTGTGATGACTCTGGTAATTCAACCTGACTGGCTGCAGATTGGTCAGGTTCAGCCTCATGAATGGGTTTAAAGAACCCATGTAGTGTCTTTTGATTTTTCAGGCTTGACATAATGAATGATTGTTTATCGCAACTTCTGTTTGTCAACGTCACATTCACAGTACCATTGATAGTGAATCATTCACTATAAATGGCGCCAATGGTACTAGGATAGTGCCATGGTGCTGTCAGCCTGCCATGGTACCACCTACTGTTTATTTGTGAAGTTAATTCTTGAAATCCAAAGAATCTGAACATTCACTGTCCATGATATTTGAATACAGATGATAGACACTATACATATATTTTGCACTCTCCTGAGTGACTCTATATTTTATATGTTGGTAACAGGACTGTAGGCCAACTTTGCTGGACCTGATAACTTTAAGTTATATATTATATATATAGTCCTGTATATTTATTTGTGATTAAAAAATAAGACAAACACCTCAGTGTACCATTCTGAAATTTGCCAAACAGGTGGTCTCAGAATGCATAATTCAGGCTTTTCTTTTGTGTTTTTATTGAAAAAATTTCCAGGAAGGCGTGCCCCCGGACCTCCTAGCATGGCTTCGCGCCTGCGGGGCTTGCATCAAGCACTCAAACTACCCCACCCCCCAATGGCCATTCCTGGATCAGAGTATAGATGGTTATAAATGAGATACTGTCTTTGGATGACAGACACAACAGTAGAGATGGTTATAAATGAGACACTGTCTTTGGAAGATAGAGACCAGAGTATAGAAGGTTATAAACGAGACACTTTCTTTGTAAAAGAGAAACCAGAGCAGAGTAGAGGTGGTTATAAATGAGTTACCATGTTTAAAAGACCAGAAGCAAAAATGGTTATAAACGAGATTATTTCTTCACTTTGTATAACATCCATCCTACGTATACATTGCTTTATTAGCATAACAATGAGGTGGATATTTCAAATGTGAAAACATTTTTACCGTTTCATCTTTGTTGTTGGCATCTGAGTTAACCCAGACTTAACTCACATACAACGTGCCATTTTTACCCTAAATATCCAGAGATTCTTCAATCTTAAGTGTCGGATAAGAGATGGCGTGCGAGTTACCATTAGTTTGTAAGTTTGCGAAGATCATAATAATAAAAGACACCAAAAAGTTCAAGGTGAAAGCAGTAGTTCTTTTAACATAATTTGCGGTTCTCCGTTTTGATTTGATTTAAATAACCTGTATCAACTAAATTATTTCATACGCTGTTGAGACCTCCATGATTAACACTACGTTATGATGTACTTAACACGCAGAAAGAACATCAATAGTTATAAAATAAGTAGTACAATGGTAGGATAAAAAGTCGAGTTAAACAGAATGAGTTCACTGCAAGGAAAGTGTTATGCGTGGTTTCCTTTTTTCTTTGTTTCACTTCCCTCGGGTTTGCTATTTAATATTATTTATGAGAGCAACGCTGCATTTTGTTATGAAACGGAAATGAACAACTGTCGCTCTTCCATGTCAATTAGCGCAGATAGCCCTCGTGTAGCTTTGCGCGAAATTCGAAACAAGCCAAGTCAATTATCTTTTGTTTCTTCTAGATCTATACTTAGAGACCCGGTATGGCTAGGTGGTTAAGGCACTCGATTCGTAATTTGAGGGTCGCGGGTTCGAATCCACGTTAGTCGCTCCTTTCAGTCGTGGGAGCGTTATAATGTGACAGTCAATCCAATTATTCGTTGGTAAAAGAGTAATCCAAGAGTAGGCTGTGGGTGGTGATGACTGGCTGCCTTCCCTCTAGTTTTACACTGTTAAATTAGGGACGCCTAGCGCAGATATCCCTTGTGTAGCTTTGCGCGAAATCCAAAAACAAACAATCCTTTCCGTGAAAAATCCGCAAATTAACTGTAATGTCGAGAATTATTTCGTGTTTGAACAATATTTAAAAAAAAGGTAGTAACTTTATTTAAACAGCAGATAAAAACGGTTCGTTATCATGTAAAAATAAACAGTTCGTTATCATATCAAATAAGCAGTTTGTTGCCATGCAATATAAACGGTTCGTTAGCAGGTAATGTAATCGGTCTGTTAGCGTAATATTTGTTAAACTTTTCTGACAAGTGCCTCGAACTCCAGAGAATCAAAGTATATATTTCACATTATAATTCGAACAGCTGCGTTAGAAGGGTCCGCCAATGATTTATAATGAAAGTAATTTTGTTAAGTCAGTGATGCTTCAAAGGAGGGTATTTCTCGTGTTGTAGTCTCATTTATTACCACCAGAAGGTGCATGTATTTTTAAGGTATAGGAGGTTATCTGGTGGCTCAGAAATAGTTTTGAGGGTTTGTAAATGTAAAATTCTAGGTTCGATACCCGATCTCAAACTCGGCATAGATATTTCTTTCTAGAGTTTTACAATATAACAAAGTACAGATGAACTGAAAATTACCTTAGAACACCGACAACTAACTAATGAATCATTTTCATATGCACTTTGTCGATTTTTTGTGAACAAATGAGTTTTGTATGACAACTCTATTTGGTTTCAAATAATCTACCGAGCTCTAAGCTTATGAAAATTGACAGAATCTGTCTTTTTCCCTCGTCATGGGATTACAAACACAAGTTTACTGGAGGATTTCGATTTATGTATAGTCGTATACAAACAATAAATTTAAAATTCTGGTGAATACATAACACAATAAAACAAAACATATATATATTCTTCATTTTAATCGTTTATTTGAGAAGAAAAAGTAGATCCAAAAATGGTTCTAGTTTTATGGTTTGAAACTGCATCGTCCGTAATCTCATAAACAATAACAATAAAAAACAGAAGCTCGGAAGAGGTTGTCAAAAGTGTCATTTAATTTATTTTTTTATCGCAAAGCGACACAATAAACTGTTGACACTGTTCGCCGCGGAAGAATCTAACGTCAAATATTAGCGTTGTAGGTCCGTGAACTAACCGCTGAACCATCGGGAGATGTTAAAAGGAGACCAAATACGATTAAACAAAAAGTCCAGAAATTTTAACATATAAAGTACAAGAGATAACAGATCAGATTAAAAAACCCTTACAAGTATTTTCTATAGAATAAAATGTTTTTCTCAAATTATAAACATGTTAAATATATACATACATGTATATATTGCAATAAAATAAACGGGTCATCTGCCATAAGGACATGATATATATTTCCCACTTTTAATTACAATTGATACAAGCACCAACACGAATACACTCAAAGTATACACTTTCGAATTACGTGACCCGACACGGCCAGGTGGTTAAGGCGCTTGACGCGTAATCCGTGGGTCGCGGGTTCGAATCCCCGTCGCCCTAAACATGCTTGCCCTTCTAGTCGTGGGGACATTATAATGTGACGGTCAATCCCAATATTCATTGGTAAAAGAGTTGTCTTCCGTCTAGTCTTACATTTCTAAATTAGGGACGACTAACACAGATAGCTTTCCGCACAATTCAAACAATCGAATCACATATTTACAAAGTTTGTCTTCTTTTACATAACTGGGCTCTTTTTGACATTATCAAATCTTTATGGTGGCTAACTCCATTACTTTAATTGACCGTTGTTGCACATGTAAATGTTTTGGTCAAAATGCCCTGTGATTGTTTTGAACATTATATTAATATTTTAAAGTTAATTAAAAACGACATTTCGCCCGAAGTGAGATTCGATCCATGGTTGTCAAGGGACGTTAGTTGTACAGAGTCAGCTTCTTAGGGTAACGTGCCATAAACTCATTTCTGATTTTTTATATGCCCTTGGGTCCTTAAGTTATCAGTTTTAACGTACTGACTGTGGAGAACAAGTCACCATTGAAATGATAAAACTTTTGATACAAAAAAGAAACATTAGTGTATGTGCTACCGTTGTTAGAAGCCGAGTTTATATCAGTATCTGCCAGTGTTTCGTGCCAGTCTTCTAGAGTTTTCTGTGTTTTATCTCTTCATCATGAAAGTCCGGCATGGTCAGGTAATTAGGGCGTTTGAACCGTAATCTGAGGGTTGCGGGTTTAAATTTCATGTCATTTCTCCCCGTGATCCTTTCCGTGAGAGGGTCGCGGGTTCGAATCCCCGTCACACTAAACATGCTCGTCTTTTCAGATGTGGGGGCATTATAATTACGATCAATCCCACTATTCATTGGTAAAAGAGCAGCCCAAGAGTTGGCGGTGGGTGATGATGACTAGTTGCCTTCTCTGTAGTCTTACACTGCTGATTCAAAAACAAACAAAAACTCTTCAGTATGAGGAAGGAGATAAAAGAATATATTTTTTATTTCTTGATATTTTGTTTGTTTTTGAATTTTGCGCAAAGCTACTCGAGGGCTATCTGTTCTAACTGTCCCTAATTTAGTAGTATAAGACTAGAGAGAAGGCAACTAGTTATCACCTCACCACCCACCGCTAATTCTTGGGTTATACTTTTACCAACAAATAGTGAGGCTGATCGTCACATTATGACGTCTCTACGGCTGAAAGGGCGAGCATATTTGATGTGACGGGATTCGAACCTATGACTCTCGGATTACTAGTCGAGTACTTTAACCACCTGGCAATGCCAGGCAAACACCTTTTTTAAAAAAGTATATTTATATATAACCCTGATGGAACAAACTTAGAAAATATATAAATTAGATCGTTATAAATTATTCTGTTTTTATTCTGTTAACATGTAAACTGTCCAGTAGTGAGATTCCACATATGTATTAGTACTTTTCTGATCTATAGTAACACTGTCGGTTTGAATATTTATTTATTTTTTCGTTTTATCGTCAAAGATCTAAAATGTTTCGGTTTTTCTTTTTTTTACAGTTTCAGCAGATCGTGTTCTCGTCGGACGTTTTTTTTAATTGTTCATATTAGGTTCAAAGTTGTTCGAAATAGAATTAATTTTGTTGGATTATACCCAGGTGGCAGTATTAGTTTGCTGGAAAATAAAATATAACAAGCACAAACCTAATAATTAATGAAAACTGGAAAAAATATCAGACATGACACAATCAACGGCTTAAGAACGAAATTAGCTCTTACAGCTGCTACCAAACGAGATCGCTTTTGGCATACATGCGCGTTATGGATCGAGTCTCTTCCTAGCACGAACATTTCCGTAACAGTAAAATATCGGTATTAAAATGTTGTTTTTGACAAAGAATCGAACCAGCCATGGGTATAACTCGGTATATGAATCAATATATGTTGGCAACTGTTACAGTTACTCAGAAATATATCAGAAAGAAGTTAGGTTATCCATGTAAAGTACTTTACAAAACGGAAAGCATCGTGTTGGCTATCAAGCTTTCTACTGACTACGGTGTGATACACAAAGGTTTGGTCCTGAAAATTCTGCATCAGGCTCTAAACTGTATGTGAACGAAAAGATTTTCCGAAGATGACAATATGGTGTGTGTGACAGAACAAGACAGACCTCAGACATTAACTTTTTCATAACGACAGACATCAATACCCTCCCCTTAGGACACTGCTGTGTGAGATTTTTCTTTTTTTTACTAACATAAAAAAATGTGTGCTCCATCAACTTTCCCATAGTTTGACAGTTTCTTATAAAAAATTAAATACTAAAACGTTTTTTTTTTTTTTTCGTTATTATCAATCGAAGACAGAGGTGGCAGCAGCAGAGTTGTTTTGAAAATAAATATGGCGGTGAAGTTAGCGGTGACGTAGAAGGAAGGGTTTGCTAGTACCTTTGTATCTGTACTAATTTGGCGAAACACAATTTATGAACTGTGTTACTCAATTCTTGATCATCTTAAAACATTTTTATAAAATGTTACGGCTGCTGTTGTTATCTTTTTATCAGAAAGTTTTCTATAACATATTATGCTTTGTTTTTGTTGTGGTTAAACTACGTTGGAGCTTGTTAAGGCTTAGGTAAACGTCAATGTAAATTATTACGGCCTCTGTTGTCTGCCAGAGATACTTAGAACTTAAGTTCTTTCTCATTATGTTTCGTTTTTGTTTCACTAGATTCACGTCGGTTGGCCGATGTAATATAAAGTTCTTTCTATATACATAAGTAATTCCAAAAGGTAACTTGATTTGCTATATCTTGTTTTTTTATGTTGCTTTTTCCACCAAAAATATTTCGTTATAATTTTCAGTATTAAAATTGTTTCAACTTCTAAAGTAATCAAATAATCTAATTTTCATATTTCTAGGAATTCCTATTACGCATGCGCATCATGGCAAACAGACTCGGATCCTTTGAAAGTTAGCATCTTCACGGCTATAAGAAGAGATAAAAACAAATATCGTATTTAAACACACTCACATATAAACGTGTATACATATATATATATATATATAACAAAATAATAAACTTTTCTCAGTTTTCTAAGCAATTGCATAGTTACAGTTTAATATGCATTTTCTTCCTGCTCTCAGTTCATGGAACCAATAAAGACTTGGCTGAGATTATATTACTAACCGGAACAACATATCAAAAAACAAATACAATGTGAGGATTACAATTTGGTCCATTCATTTTTCCCATGCACGAAAGATGAATTTTCTCTCTTAGATTATGCTCTCGCTCAACTTGTAATTTTCTCCATTTCTGCAACAAAAACAAAGAAGGTTCATTTCAGCAACGTTAGCGTTACTACATTATGTGGTTTTATTTACTTTCTGAAACCTTATAAACCAGAGCACGTTTTATTTAAATATAAGTGTCTTTAGTATATTTCTGAAATAAACTAACACCGGTTTTATCTCGAACAATTTTTATTTTTATCAATATTATTTCCAGTTCACAGCTAATGTAAAATCATGTCTGTATTTACAGTAGTATAAGTTTAGTGGATGGTTGTTACTGTATTGGTAATGATGTAGTAGTTTGAGATTATGACTATATAAACAATGTTAGTAGTCTGAGATCACGACTGTATTAACAGAAGTATATCTTTGAGATTATAACTGTATTAACAATGGTGGTAGTTTGAGGTTATTTATGACGACTGACAAGAATTGATAGCTTGAGGTTGTGTCTGTATTTTCAGTAATGGTAGTTTTTGATATTATGGTTATATTGACCGTGATTGTAGTTTGAAGTAACGCTCATTTTCACACGTCCTAAGTTTGAACGTACTGTGATGTTAGATAAAATTGATATATTTTGATGTTATAATAAGCAATCACTCCAACTATTTATCGTAAATTAAATAATCTAAAAAAATATTATTAACTACATTAACATTATCTTATTCACTAAAATCTGTAATGAGGTTAATTCTGTTTTTGTGGGTTTTTGTTAAGGGTGTTCACCTGAGCCAGTAGGTGGCGCTGCGATAAATAGCATGTGCACTTGTATACAGGCCATTGACATGAGGTAGACATTGATGGATGATGGAGCAGAATTGTGCGCATATAAACGTAGGTCAGAGGCTGTGGGTGATTGATAACACCACCCTCTTGCGGGAAATGTTTACATATTCATGGGACAGGTAGGCCTTAACTGAAGTATGTATATTTACAACCCTCTTTTGGTAAGCAGCGATAATTAACAGAGTTTTGCTGTTATTTTTACTCTCGAAGAAAAATTAATAACATAAGAAATGCTCTGGAAAGAAAAAAGGAACTTACAATTTTTAAAACATTTTTTTTTCGAAATTTTACAACAACTTTGAGACCATGACGTAAGATTTCAGTAGATTTTATTATTGCCACACATGCTGGAGTTTCAGAATTGTTGTCATAAAGGTAAAAATTCGTTTTCAGAAAGAAACATACTCATTTATTAATTTTACTGAAATAGGTCGAAAATCAGATTTTGACATAATTATTTTTAACGAAATACACATTACTAGTAATTAATGGTATTATAATAACAAGACTTTTATGTAACATCTCGGAAAACCCGCCTTGGAAGCTATTTGTTTTACAATATACCTTTATACAATGACTAATTTGTTTTACAATATACCTTTATACAATGACTATTTGTTTTACAATATACCTTTATACAATGACTATTTGTTTTACAATATACTTTATACAATGACTATTTGTTTTACAATATACCTTTATACAATGACTATTTGTTTTACAATATACCTTTATACAATGACTAATTTGTTTTACAATATACCTTTATACAATGACTATTTGTTTTACAATACACCTTTATACAATGACTATTTGTTTTACAATATACCTTTATACAATGACTATTTGTTTTACAATATACCTTTATACAATGACTATATGAAAGCATGGATTAGATCTCATCAGTTTAATTCACTGACTTTCAAAACATTCCACATATAAAACAGCTACTTTTATAAACATTTAGTTTTGAGTGATATTGTAAAACTATTCAGTTTGTAAAATTAAAGATGGGTATTAATAGCTTAAAGACTAAATTTTGAAGTTTCATGTTAATTAGGTCATCAAAATGTTTTGTTTTTATGTAGCTCGAGGAAATTTGATGCAAGGTACATTTTTTTGCCTTTTTAGATCATGACAAAGGACGTAACTCGAAAATTCGTTGATAAATTCACTAGACTCGTCATCTTGCTCGGACGAGCCACTAAAAACGCTGGAAAACAAAGCAAATAAAAACAGAGTCAAAATCGTTCTTTTGCGTGATTTAAATCACCGCTTTTTGCAACAGTTTAAATCAAACTCGCATGCACGAACATACATACTCAATGATGTATTATCTTCTCAAATTTCGACCCGTCGGCCTCGTGGCTGTCAGTGTGAGGAGTGGGGAAGACGAGGAGTGAGTGGATAATAAAGTGGCGGCGCTGGGTGTTGACCACATTCGGGGGGTCAGATTTTCTGCCGAGGAAAGATACAGGGAGAACAGAACAGAAGAAACGAGCAATTTACTGACTCGTAAAATGAAAACAATGAGAGTTATTGAACGTGCAAATTTTTCTTGACGAAGAAGTTTTGTAAAAGGTCTATTTGATCTTTCAAACTCCCTCTGATGAATAATTCATCAATAATGTGCTAGCCAATCAAGTGCGTCAACTGTAATCACGTGGACACTCAAGCGAGCTGTCTGTTTAAAACCATCTTTGATATTTTGATTTCAGTTCGTTCTATCACCTGAGCTGTTTCTTACAAGGCAAAGATTCAGTATTTACAAAATAATCAGAATGCATTTGAAACCACATCTAGAACTTAAGTTTTAGTTCTGTTATAAATTACAGCTCGTAATTTCATACTGAAAGGTGTGATGGAAAATACAGTATTATAATTTACTGGTTTGTTTTGAATTTTCATGAAAAGCTGCACGAGGGCTATCTGCGCTAGCCGTCCCTAATTTTGCAGTGTAAGACTAAACGGAAGGCAGCTCGTCATCACCACCCACCGCCAACTCTTGGGCTGCTCTTTTATTAACGAATAGTAAGATTGTCCGAAACATTATAACGCTCCCAAGGGCTGAAAGGGCCAGCATGTTTGGTGCGACGGAGATTCAAACCTTCGACTCTCACATTACGAGTCGAGCGCCTTAACCACCTGGCCATGCTGGGCCATTACTTGATATAAAAATAATTTTATAAATGTTTCATGCTCTGTGAAATGGTAAACATATAATTATGAATAATTTCCCATGTTGTCAGATGCCCAAAGAAATGTTGTAAAGGCTAATAATAAGACCGTATTGAACATTCAACAATGATGGGGTTCTTTCTAATCATTGGTTTCTTATCGTCCAATTACGGATTGATTTGTGTATTAGATGTTGAAATGAGAAAATAAAAGCAGCTATTAATTTAATAACTGTTCATTTGAGATTGTTCAATGTTTTATTATTATTATATTGTCAATCAAAGAAACAGAAAGATTTCTATATAGCGCGCGCTTTACCTGCGATTACATTGTGTTTTTTTTCAATGGTGAACTGAAAAGTCAGTTTTTTAAATAAAATAATCTAATTTGGGCAAATAATTTCTGTGTCATACATAAATACTGTTTAGTGCAGGTTGTAATAATTGATTTATTTTGGGAGTTAACGTTTCATGATTATATGGTTTTTTGGCAACAAAATAGTTAAAGGTAGACGTTTATTGGAAGTTGTGTTGGTAAGCTACTGGTGTCGAGGCTATCTACATCGTGTATAATCCACCGATATCAAGGACATAGAGATTTTTATGAGCCCCAAGTTACAGACTTATAAATAGCAGCAAGCAAACAGAGAGAGAGCGGGAGAAGGGCCAAAAGTAAAGTCAGGTGAAGGAGAGATTCAGTCAGAAAAAAGTTACAACGTAAATTTAACCATCTTAGGAGTGAATAACTTAACGGTTAATGTGTTCCAATGAGATTAAAGTTTTCCGACATTTCACGTGTATTATAAACCAACGGAACCTGCCTTTGTGGACTTTGACATAAAAACAGCGATTATTTAGAAGTAGGCCTAAATACGAAACAGCAGACGAATATCAGAGTTCAGGATACAACTGCGGTAACTCGTAATCCGAGGTTAGCGGGCTCGACTCTCCGTCACACCAAATATGAATCGTACACCAATTCTGTAGTGATTGAAAATAAAAAGGGTGAAAGAAGAAATAAATAAGTGAATTAATTAGTGATAATATTAATAATAAATTATAGTATGTATCTGCTTTAACACTCTTTGGACAATACTGGTTTAGGTTAATAATGCTTTGTAAATTTGTTTTATTTACCGATAAGGGGGTAGGTGTACTGTGCCTGCCGCAGGGATTGAACAATGAAACTTATATTTACAAGCCATCAAGGTCACTGTCGAATTTCCGAAGGACCACTGTGTAATAATTTTACAACACATTCTTCATAGAAGGTCTTACGATATCGATTCTAAATCTATTTCAAACAAAATATGGGATATTGGGAAGTATCAGCTTTTTAATTTTAAATTTTCCATTGTTGTAAAAAAAGAAAATTTAAAATGCGTTGAAGATTTTAAGAAATACATTTTTTTGAGATTTTAAAATCTATATCTATTATAATACTTTATAAGCGACGTTTCTAATATATTTCACAGCTGTTGCTTTATTTGCTTATTTTTGGCATTGTTTAGTTTGTATTCCGCCGTTGGTATTGCGGTGAACTTTAAGAAAACATACATCCTTCTTAGTTTTTAACGTATAGCTTCACTGTAGAACTTTAGGCTGAAAAATAACGGGTGGCCACGAAACACACTAAACTGAAATTACGACCAATGTTAGAATGCGTAGATATACATAATTATTCATGCTTTTTTGTTCTTTTGAATATCTCGCAAAGCTACTCGAGAGCTATCTGCGTTAGCCGTTCCTAAATTAGCAGGGTAAAACTAGAGGGGGCCCTTGATGAATGTAACAACCGAATAACTGGACAGACGACAATGTAATTAAGTCTTATATTAAAATAGTTCGTGCATAAATAAACGGCCTGGCATGACAAGTGGGTTAAGGCGTTCGTTCGATTCGTAACCCGAGGGTCAGAGGTTCGAATCCCCGTCACACCAAATACGCTCGCCCTTTCAGCTGTGGGGGCGTTATAAAGTGACGGCCAATCCCACTATTCGTTGGTAAAAAGTAGTCCAAGAGTTGGCGGTGGGTGGTGGTGTCTAGCTGCTCTCACACTAGTCTTGCATTACTAAATTAGCCCCCCAGTGGCTCAGCGGTATGTCTGCGGACTTACACGCAAAAATCCGGGTTTCGATACCCATGGTGGGCAGAGCACAGATAGCCCATTGTGTAGCTTTGTGCTTAATTCAAAACAACAACAACTACTAAATTAGGGACTTCTAGCGCAGATTTCCCCCGTGTACCTTTGCGTGAAATAAAAAATGCAAGCAAACAAACATTCGTCAAGTGTTATGGAAATCACACCAAGGCATATTGCATGTTTGGAGAATATGATCTGGTTATTCCTTACGCATAAAAAACGAATTTCATTAATAACCAGCGCCAATGTTGTTAACTTAAAGAATGGTTTCGCTGCTGTAATTATTGTTCTTCCTACAATAAACCTTCAATTTAATTGAAAAATAGAGGTCGCTAAACTTAGGGCGGTTGAATAATCAATGACTCAATTGGCCCCTTGAGCGAGAGATATTACAAACTTCACAACAATGATCTCATGCAGTGTTAAAACGTCATTTGACCATTAATCTGTTATATATGTTGTAAGAACCTATTTACAGTGTTATTTATCGCTATTTTCACTCTAGGGTGCCGAAATTTGGACGAGAAAATTAATTGACTTTCTAACTCTTTTTTACCATATATATATATTTAATATGTGTTTGTGTTTGGGAAAGTGTATAGAAAGAGACAGAGGGAAAGAGTGACATCTGGTGGTTAATACCCCTAGTCCATCACAATATTCTTACTCTGGTGCGTGACGATAAACTGAAGAGATGAAAAACAGTACCCGTAATGAGTTGAAATTATCCACAAAAACGGCTTAAGCTCTTAACGGTAGTGCCCCACCTGCTGTTCGTATAAAATACTCACGTATATAAACACATTTTAGGACACGGGGAGGGACATTAAGTTTCAGATAACTTCACACTTGAGAGACTTCTCCACCCTTTAGTTGTCGGACTTTTGGAAAAAAAAATAGTGATTTAAGCTTCTTAGTTCGAGTCAATATTTACAATAAATGCCAACATTTACACTGGAATGATTACAAAAAAAACAACTGCGCGTTGCTTAATACAATTCTAATACAATTAATTGATTGTACTGATAATCGTATAAGTGATTCATTATGTGTGGTGCAGTTTGAAAGAGTGATAAGATGAAAAGTTGAGGGACTCGAAATGTTTGTGTTTATTTTTTAATTTCTCGCAAAGCTACACGAGGATTATCTGCTCTAGCCGTCCCTAATTTAGCAGTGTAAGACTAGAGGGAAGACACCTAGTCATTACCACCCACCGTCACCTCTTGGGTTACTCTTTTACCAACGAATAATGGGATTGACCCACGGCTGAAAGTGCGAGCATGTTTGATGCAACAGGGATTCAAACCCTTGACCCTCAGATTACAAGTCGAGTACCATAACCACTTGGCCACACCGGGCCGACTCGAAATGACTAATCATGTTCATTTAATCCAAAGCTACATGATGTCCTGTCCACTCCGCATCACGTGGAGATCAAACACTGCATTTGATTAGTTTGTATTATTTCATTAGTTGGCTACTCCAGATGGTGTATGAGAATTATGGACGGGAACTTTTCAATAATATGTAGATCTCAATGTTTCAGTATGTTTTAAGGCTATATATTTGGTATAATACATTTCACTGAAAAGCATGGCTCTTGACTGTTATAGTCATACCAATCATGCTCGCCCTCCCAGTTGTAGAGTCCTTATGATGAGGACGGTCAATTTCACTATTCTATGGTAAAAAGAGTAGCCCAAGAGTTGGCGGTAGGTAATGATTACCAGCTGCTTTTCCTTTGGTCTTACACTACTATGTTAGAGACGGTTAGTGCAGCTTGTCTTCGAGTAACTTTGCGCGAAATTTAAAAATAAACAAATAAACATTTACGAGTTGACGAATTTTGTCATTGGTTAACAGCTTCTTGGACAGTAGGTTACACAAAAGAAATTTTTGAAATACTAATTCTGTTTATTTCTGATTTCAAATCATAACTGAGGATTGTTCAATAACTGAAATAAAAATTCATAAATATTGTTTGATTTGTATTACAAGTATTATACCTGTTGGTTTCAATATTTTCAAATCTTTAGATGTACAGGACCATAACGTTAAATATTTGTTAGTTGTTTTGCATAATTCTCTAATAGTGAAGCAATCAGTACTTCACAATACCGTTAGAACATCCTTTTACACTGACTATCAGGTCTTTATAAGTTACGCATGAATACTGTTATCAACACCTTAGAACATCCTTTTACACTGACTATCAGGTCTTTATAAGTTACGCATGAATACTGCTATCAACACCTTAGAACATCCTTTTACACTCACTATCAGGTCTTTATCAGTTACGCATGAATACTGCTGTCAACACCGTAGAACATCCTTTTACACTGACTATCAGGTCTTTATCAGTTACGCATGAATACTGTTATCAACACCTTAGAACATCCTTTTACACTGACTATCAGGTCATTATAAGTTACGCATGAATACTGTTATCAACACCTTAGAACATCCTTTTACACTGGCTATCAGGTCTTTATTAGTTACGCATGAATACTACTATCAACACCTCAGAACATCCTTTTACACTCACTATCAGGTCTTTATCAGTTACGCATGAATACTGCTGTCAACACCTTAGAACATCCTTTTACACTGACTATCAGGTCTTTATCAGTTACGCATGAATACTGTTATCAACACCTTAGAACATCCTTTTACACTGACTATCAGGTCATTATAAGTTACGCATGAATACTGCTATCAACACCTTAGAACATCCTTTTACACTGACTGTCAGGTCTTTATAAGTTACGCATGAATACTGTTATCAACACCTTAGAACATCCTTTTACACTGACTATCAGGTCATTATAAGTAACGCATGAATACTGCTTTCAACACCCTTAGAACATCCTTTTACTCTGACTATCAGGTCTTTATAAGTTACGCATGAATACTGCTATGAACACCTTAGAACATCCTTTTACACTGACTATCAGGTCTTTATAAGTTACGCATGAATACTGCTATCAACACCTTAGAACATCCTTTTACACTGGCTATCAGGTCTTTATTAGTTACGCATGAATACTACTATCAACACCTCAGAACATCCTTTTACACTGACTATCAGATCTTTATTAGTTACGCATGAATACTTCTATCAACACCATAGAACATCCTTTTACACTGACTATCAGGTCATTATAAGTAACGCAAGAATACTGCTATCAACACCCTTAGAACATCCTTTTACTCTGACTATCAGGTCTTTATAAGTTACGCATGAATACTGCTATGAACACCTTAGAACATCCTTTTACACTGACTATCGGGTCATTATCAGTTACGCATGAACACTGCTATCAACACCTTAGAACATCCTTTTACACTGACTATCAGGTCTTTATTAGTTACGCATGAATACTGCTATCAACACCTTAGAACATCCTTTTACACTGACTATCAGGTCTTTATTAGTTACGCATGAATACTGCTATGAACACCTTAGAACATCCTTTTACACTGACTATCAGGTCATTATAAGTAACTCATGAATACTGCTATCAACACCCTTAGAACATCCTTTTACTCTGACTATCAGGTCATTATAAGTAACGCATGAATACTGCTGTCAACACCCTTAGAACATCCTTTTACACTGACTATTAGTTACATTCACATGAATACTGCTAATAAAACCCTCAAAACACCTCTCTGCTTCATTTTTCAGCTCATTTCTAACTACATTCTGATCATAACACACAAGAACGTTTCTGTTTCGTCTTTCAGATTCCAGATAGTCACATAAAAGTAGCTAATAACACCCTTAGAACATTTGTCTGTATCTTATGAATTCATTATTATTCAGTTTTAAGTAAACACGAAAGGTCGTAGCGAAGGAATATAACTTATTTAAAGTCACAGTACTAAAGACTAGTCTGAGGAACTTAGATGTAATAAACTGCAGGAAATATTAGAGATTTTTTCTCTGATAGCATCTTGCAAGTAGCAACACAACGTAGCGAGAGTTTATTTGAAATGTGTATAGTTTCCTTTGCTAAAGAAGGCGTCTAATCTGTGAGTATTGTTTCGCAAAATGGCGGCCGTGAACTTTGCTAACATTGGTTGTGTCTTGTGTTATTCACTTCGGATATTTCTACTGATCTCACTGGTAAATATTACAAACAACAAAGTTATACATTTGCCGGTCACTGGACGACCTTCATACTGTGAATATCAAAAGTCGAGAGATGGTCACAGTGTACTTAATGTTTCCAAATAAGTAAGTTTTTTTTTAATGTGGTCTAAAAAATATGCCTTTTTCTTAAATTACTGTCGTTCACAATTCAAAAGATAGTAACGTGTTCTTATGTTTTAGCGAATGGTAAATATAGGAAAACCAAATATCAATTAATGTTTAATTTTGGTGGGGGGCTCAATATTTGGTCAGTGCTTCTTTAACAAGGCAAATGCGAACACGAAGGATTCTCTGGTGGGTCAAATAAATGTTCGCATGTTATTTACATAAATAAATATTTCTAGACAGCTGACACTTCCTGAAGACCAATTGCCTTTGATACAGAACTTCGTTTGAAGATTATTTCTGTTAGGCTGTACATCTTAAAACCCCCCAAATCAGATCCGATTCTCATCCATCAAGTTACACGCTGTGCGTTGGCCTATGCTTTTGAATAATAAACTGTTTGACCCTGAGGCCCGGCTATTGGCTTTGGTAATAATGATTTACAGCCCCAGTTCATTGCTGCTATATTCTCTCGTCTATCAACAACTTGGAAGTTTGATGTCGATTTTACTTTCATACTGACTATTATTTGTTTTCTTTTACCTTATTTTAACATTCTATACAGTTTTATGTTTTAAGTCATTTGCACAGAGAAGTTCTCTCTTAAGTTTTGCTTTTCTGTGATATGAATGCACTTCCAACTGGTTATATCGACAGCTGAATGAAGTTTATTTATTTATTTAAGTGCTCCAATTGCTTTTCTAACGTTTATCCGCTATCTAATTACATATGAATCGAGCGTTCTTCATCGTATCCAAATTTATTTGCTGATGGGTTTTTGTTACAGTTTCTCTGCTGGTTAAGTTTGTTTTTGCATTTCGCGCAAAGCTGCAAGAGGGCTATCTGCACTAGCCGTCCCTAATTTAGCAGTGTAAGACTAGAGGGAAGGCAGCTAGTCATCACCACCCACCGCCAACTCTTGGGCTACTCTTTTACCAACGAACAGTTGAACTGACCGTCACATTATAACGACCCCACGACTGAAAGAGCGAGCATGTTTGGTGTGACGGGAATTCGAATCCGCGACCCTCAAATTAAGAGTCGAACTCCTTAACCCACCTGGCTATGTCCGGTTGCTGGTTATGGGGCTATGTAAGGAAATACAAAACTTCTCTTGCTAAGTATCAAACTTTATAACTTTTGTTTTCCTTTATTCTTGTAAGAACTTTTGTAAGAGTAAATTAGACACTAAAATTATATATATATATATATATATATATTCCTTTTCATGTTGCTTATTGTAACGTTTATTCACTAAAGAACAAAACACGTGCGGAATAGTTACTTTACAAATGTTTACTGTTAACAATGACACGACTGTTATAAGTTCTCAGAAACTCTCCATAAATAACATGATTGCCAGTTGTGCTACCATTTCTACGTTGAAGATCGCAAACCGACAGATTCACTGGCCTATGAAAGTTTGAGTGTTAAAATCCGAACGAAATAAATGTTCATTCACGTGGAAATAACTTTCTTTTGTTTGTCTTCTTCTTCTAGAGAGAAATTGAGTTGTTGAAAGAGCGCTGATGATACATAGAGTAGTTATTTGAAGGAATTATATCCATGTTTAAATTCTAAAGAAACAGACACACTATAGGTTTGTAGAAGATATATATTGGTATTTTATAAGTGTATGCAGTTGCAATTTTATTTTGTCCTCAAGGTATACATAAAGCTACAGTCTGTTGCTTCAATCACATCTTGAGGTTTTTAATAGGGTAAAAAGTTTTTTTTTTCTTCTTTGAATGGTGGGCCACTTCAATCACGAAGAGTGTTAGAAGTTGTTTGTGACTGGTTTGCTAAACACGGTTATCATGCGTCATATCTATTTAAGCAGAAACGGCTCCTTTATAAAATATAAATTTTATCAATCGGGACCTTGTTTAATGGAGAAGTAAAGTGATATATTTAGTTTATTTTTTGTCTTGTTTTTTTAACTTGATAGAGACATAACTGAAGGTGCAATGAGAAAAATATACATGGCTGACGGTGTAATTTAGGTTTAACAGTAAACTGAGAAACGATTATATAACAAAGGTTAGATGTAAAGTTTACTTTAAATCAACTTTATTATTTTTACAGCAGTTTCCCAAAATGTTTGTGTATGTTTGTGTGGAGGGAAGCGTTACGAATGATCTCTTAGGAGAAACCCGGCATGGCCTGGTGGATAAGGCACTCGACTCGTAATCCGAGGGTCGCGGGCTCGAATCTCCATTGCACCAAACATGCTCGCCCTTTCAGCCGTGGGGGAGTCATAATGTGACGGTCAATCCCACTATTCGTTGGTAAAAGAGTAGCCCAAGCGTCGGCGGTGGGTGGTGATGACTAGTTGCCTTCTCTCTAGTCTTACACTGCTAAATTACGGACGGCTAGCGCAAATAGCCCTCGTGTAGCTTTGCGCGAAATTAAAAAAACAGCATCTTTTGTGAGGGGCAGAAGACAAGCGATTAAGTTAAAATCACGAGTGCATTAATGCGAAATCAGGCGTTTTATTGTATGCTTATCAATGAAAATAATAAGTAATTGTGATGACGTATATAGTTAAAATGCGTTTCGGTGTATTACATCTCGTCACTTTACTCACCTTTTACACATCGAAAAAAAACGACACACTTGAGAAACCACATTTATTAAAGGGGCGTGTATGACAAAAGCTTGGTATGCACTGTTGTACGGGAGGCGTTATTTCTCAGATTTTAATAATTGTATTATTTCTCTGTTTGTTTTTTAATTTCGCGCAAAGCTACATTAGGGTTATCAATGCTAGCCGTTCCTAATTTAGTAGTGTAAGACCAGAGGGAAGGCGGCTTGCCATCACCACCCGCTGCCAACTCTTGGGTTACTCTTTTACCAACGAATAGTGGGATTGACCGTCACGTATAACGCCCTTGCGGATGAAAAGGTGGGCATGTTTGGTGTGATTAGGTTTAGAACGCGTGATCCTCAGATTACGTGTCAAGCACCTTAACCACGTGGCCATGCCAGGCCTTAATAGTTGTAACTTTAATTGTTCAGTTGACCATCGGTCTTTAGAAATACCTTCACCTTAACTGCAGAGGGATGGCGATTACTTTCAAACAATGACAGTAAGTTATAAGTAAATAGAATTTTCTAGAAAAACTGCCAAAAATTTATGCACATGTACACACACACAAGTTAGCCTTAAGACCTACGAATTGATCGAAATGCGTTGTCGACAACGAATATCGCAAATACTGTGTGGTTTGAATACTCCTCTAATTTTTGAATGTCTGTAAGGGGTTAGATAAGAAAGGTAGTGCTTAAAAATATAATAGACCTTATGTCTTAGAGTATGTAAAACTGTAATTATTTTTAACTAGCTTGTAAAAGGCGCTCACTCCATAGCAATTTGTTTTGTATCAAGTAGTTTATAGTATTCCAACTTTTAATATATTGGTTGGATTAACAGCCCGCCGTCGTCGACATCTGATTTGACAGATACAGTGTAATTGGAACAGCGGTATTATACATTCTTGTAGGGCCCGGCATGACCAAGTGTGTTAAGGCGTTCGACTCGCAATTCGAAGGATGCGGGTTTGAATTCCGGTCGAACCAAACATGCTCGCCCTTTCAGCTAAGGGAGCGACCGGGAGTCGAACCGCAACTCTCAGATTACGAGTGGAACACCTTAACCCACCTGGCCATGCCGAGCCTTTTTCATTTGGAAATTTGTTCCTCTGCTTCTTTCTGTAGACGCCATTTTTTGGTTTTGTTGTTCAATTTCAGTATGCGTAACTTTTTTTATTTAACAAAAAATGTGGCATTCGACTATACCTTTAAAAGTTGCAGACAGAATTACTTTCGGTTAGTTTATAAAATTTATTTCATTTTTTTTTTCCAATTTTGTTATCAATTCAAACTTATTAAAGTTGTAAGAACCCCCTGGTGTGTTTATAAGTCTTTCACAGTGTCGCTTAAAGTTTCAGAAGAACTGTGTGAGTGTAGACTAGAGAGATAATAGCTAGTCCACAGCATTCACTGCCAAATATTTTACTGCAACGGGTCACGAACCATGATTACTCGGATTCACAGTCAAGGAATCACGAAATAATATTCTAACTCTAAGATCTTAAAAACAGTTATTTTATAGTTTTTGTAAAGTTTTGTGCCAGTTTAATGTTATTTTGTCTTTGATTATTTTCCGCAAACTCGTTGTAATAGCGATACAAAGCCTTTTGTGTATGTGTTTTATTTTGTATTCACATTTCACAAAACACGTCTTTGGCTTATTTCGTTCTTCTACACCATTGCTATTGCTCTGTGAAATGAAGTGATTAAATAAGCAATTATTTCTAACTTCTGGATTAAATGTTAGGTGTAAGTTAATATATAATAGCTGATTACCCGTGGTGTTAATGCATTAGATAGACATGTGACGTTTCATGATGTCATATCTGCACCCTGAGAATGGAGAAAAATAAACTTCTCTGTAACGGTAAATGGAGGTGAAACGGAAAAATTCTGACCCCTTTTGTAAATCTACATGTACACAGAATAAACATATCGCGAAGTTGGGGGTTTCACATCGCGGAATAAAAAAGGTTTTCCAGTATCATATAAGCAAGAGTTCCATTATGTATGACGATGATGATATATAGATGAGCATGTTTATTTTGAAACTGTTATCTAAGTACTTATAACAAAGACCGAATTGTGATTTCATGCTATTGATAAATTACGATTTTTATGGACAACTAAGCCTACTTCAGCTATTCTTATCTTTTAACCAGTCTGATATTTAGTAAAATTTTTCGTCAGAAGCAGTACCGTACAACATTTAAATATAAATTACGAGGAATTCGAAAAAATGAGCAATTTGCATGAGCGTTATTATTAATTTTAAGCCTATTGTTTTCCAACGTTTCGCCGGATGTCGGCATTTAGGCCTTAACATATAATAATACGCTTTCCTAACAAAGTCATCCAGTCAGAGAGCGGAAGGTTTCCAAATTTCCAACGCTGAAATTTGGTATTCAATTCTCCGCTGTGGACACAGCAAATAGTCCAATGTAGCTTTGCTCTAAAAAAAAAATTCGCACAGAAAACTGTAACGGGTGAGTGAGTTTTCATTTAGCAAAGTCACCTTGGGCTATCTGCTGAGTCTGCCGAAGGGAATCGAACCTCTGATTTTAGCGTTTAAATCCGTAGACTTATCGCTGTACTGGCGGGGGACAAAGTGTAGCGGACCAGAAGGGAGGAATGTAATCAAATTCTTATTGGTCTTGTATCGTCCCAAGGGCTCAGCAGCAAGTTTGTGGAGTTATAAGACTAAATACCAAGTTTCAATACCCGTGGTGGACACAGCGCAGATAGCCCATTGTGTAGGTAACTCTGTCCTAAACTAGGTGATATAATACCTCACCTATGTAACGAGAACGGTAGAAGGAAGTCCGACTTAATAATTACGGTTGACTTATGTATACTTGTAAATTATTAATTCCTCAAAGCATGTTTATTTTGAATTATTAATTTCATAAAACATGTTTATTTGTGAATTATTAATTCCACAGAACATGCTTATTTGTGAATTATTAATTCCACAAAACATGTTTATTTTGAATTATTAATTTCATAAAACATATTTATTTTCAATTGTTAATTCCACAAAACATGTTTATTTTGAATTATTAATTCCATAAAACATGTTTATTTGTGAATTATTAATTCCATAAAATATGGTTATTTGTATTTCATTCTTTTTACTTGAATATAATTTTTCAGACTGCATGTACGACGAAAGTTTCTGATAAGTGTTTATGAGCCCGCCATGGCCAGGTGGGTTAAGGTGTTCGACTCGTAATCTTAGGGTCGCAGGTTCGAATCCCGGTCGCATCAGACATGCTCGCCCTTTAAAGCGTGGGAGCGTTATAATGTTATGGTTAATTCCACTATTCGCTGGTAAAAAGTAGCCCAAGAGTTGGCGGTGGGTGGTGATGGCTAGCTGCCTTCCCTCAAGTCTTACGCTGCTAAATTAGGGACGGCTAGTGCAGATAGCCCTCGTGTAGCTTTGCGCGAAATTAAAAAAAACAAACAAAAACAAAACAAACAAGTGTTTGTGTTGCACACTAATGTCCTCTTTCTTTGCCGGGTACCGTGAATATCTTACCTTTTTGTTCCAATGTGCCAATTGAGTGTGTTTACAAAATTGTTTTGTGAGTTGATGAAACACAATGCAATAGGTAAAATCTTGGTTGTTTGCAGTTAACGAAAAACCCAGCTGATGTTTTGTCTAACATTGGCCGGTTTGTGTAATATATATAAACAACATGTGAACATTTATTACATCTCTGTCAACTCCCCCTCACTAACGTGTGAAATCACCACATCTCTGTTAACTCCATCACTAACATATGAAGTCACCATATCTCTCTTGACTCTCCAGCACTAGGATGTGAAATCACCACATCTATGTTAACTTTCTAGCACTAGGATGTAAAATCACCACATCTATGTTAACTCTCCAGCACTAGGATGTGAAATCTCCGTTAACTCATCATTAACATGTGAAATCACCACATCTGTTTTAATTACATCACTAACATGTGAAATCGGCACATCTATGTTAACTCTCCATCATTAACATGTGAAACCACCACATGTCTATTAATTTCCTCCCATTATGATATCCTGTTAGTATTGGTTTGTTACTGCATATCTTCTAAATCTCATTAGCAGAAAATTCTGAATGACAATAAAAATTCATAAGCCTGAAAGTTTTGAAAAGTTCTAACTACAAATTTCATTCACTTACTCCAGGGGGACTTATGAGGTGTAACTTTTAGACGCACTTGGTATGTATGTAGTCAGGATATTACTAAAATTATGTGTTCATGAATGTATTTATTTTAAATGTAATTATAAAGCATTATTTAAAAAACAAATTACAATCAAAAGTAGATTGTAATTACAGAAAGATAAATACAGTATTAAATATTTAAAAATATTAAATTACGACACGTGAGATCTCATAAAGAAATGTATCTTGGAAAAGACTTTTGGTGTAAACAAAATGTTCCCTGTCTCATCGGGTGCGACAGCGGTAAATCTTTGAACTGACAACGTTAAAGTCCGAGGTTCGATTCCCCGAGGTAAACACAGCAGAGAGCCCAGTCTGGCTTTGTTCTTAAAGAATCAAAGCATAAGAAATAAAAATTTACCCCAAAATAAAATAAAAATCGCGAGGATTGAAATAAACTGTTCAATCATAATAATATTTTTATTTTTAATCTATAAACTGTTTAATTATAACAATATTGTTTGTATTTTTAATATATAAACTGTTTAATTATAACACTATTGTTTGCATTTTTAATCTATAAACTGTTTAATTATAACAATATTGTTTGTATTTTTAATCTATAAACTGTTTAATTATAACAATATTGTTTGTATTTTTAATCTATAAACTGTTTAATTATAACAATATTGTTTGTATTTTTAATCTATAAACTGTTTAATTATAAAAATATTGTTTGTATTTTTAATCTATAAACTGTTTAATTATAACAATATTGTTGTATATTTAATCTATAAACTGTTTAATCATAATAATGTTGTACATTTAATCTATAAACTGTTTAATCATAATAATATTGTTGCATATTTAATCTATAAACTGTTTAATTATAATAATATTGTTTATATATTTAATTTTTTAACTGTTTAATCATAATAATATTGTTGTATATTTAATCTATAAACTGTTTAATCATAATAATGTTGTACATTTAATCTATAAACTGTTTAATCATAATAATATTGTTTATATATTTAATTTTTTAAATGTTTAATCATAATAATATTGTTGTATATTTAATCTATAAACTGTTTAATCATAATAATGTTGTACATTTAATCTATAAACTGTTTAATCATAATAATATTGTTGCATATTTAATCTAAACTGTTTAATCATAATAATATTGTATATTTAATCTATAAACTGTTTAATCATAATAATGTTGTACATTTAATATATAAACTGTTTAATCATAATAATATTGTTGTATATTTAATCTATAAACTGTTTAATTATAATAATATTGTTTATATATTTAATTTTTTAACTGTTTAATCATAATAATATTGTTGCATATTTAATCTATAAACTGTTTAATTATAATAATATTGTTTATATATTTAATTTTTTAACTGTTTAATCATAATAATATTGTTGTATATTTAATCTATAAACTGTTTAATCATAATAATGTTGTACATTTAATCTATAAACTGTTTAATCATAATAATATTGTTTATATATTTAATTTTTTAACTGTTTAATCATAATAATATTGTTGTATATTTAATCTATAAACTGTTTAATCATAATAATGTTGTACATTTAATCTATAAACTGTTTAATCATAATAATATTGTTGCATATTTAATCTAAACTGTTTAATCATAATAATATTGTATATTTAATCTATAAACTGTTTAATCATAATAATGTTGTACATTTAATATATAAACTGTTTAATCATAATAATATTGTTGTATATTTAATCTATAAACTGTTTAATCATAATAATGTTGTACATTTAATCTATAAACTGTTTAATCATAATAATATTGTTGCATATTTAATCTATAAACTGTTTAATTATAATAATATTGTTTATATATTTAATTTTTTAACTGTTTAATCATAATAATATTGTTGTATATTTAATCTATAAACTGTTTAATCATAATAATGTTGTACATTTAATCTATAAACTGTTTAATCATAATAATATTGTTTATATATTTAATTTTTTAACTGTTTAATCATAATAATATTGTTGTATATTTAATCTATAAACTGTTTAATCATAATAATGTTGTACATTTAATCTATAAACTGTTTAATCATAATAATATTGTTGCATATTTAATCTAAACTGTTTAATCATAATAATATTGTATATTTAATCTATAAACTGTTTAATCATAATAATGTTGTACATTTAATATATAAAGTGTTTAATCATAATAATATTGTTGCATATTTAATCTAAACTGTTTAATCATAATAATGTTGTATATTTAATCTATAAACTGTTTAATAATAATAATGTTGTTGTATATTTAATCTGTACAGCTGATTACTAGAGAGTCCATTATAAAATTGAAGCTACAATTCGAAATTTTTGTGCAGGTGGAATTTTCTCGTGTGGTTTCACCGTGGGCGTTAACATGTCAATGTGAAAAAAAACAACACAACCATTAATAATATTTTTGGGCATCGGTGACTATGATAGACACAACCTTGTCGTTGTTCCGTGTGTATAGGCACGGTTGTCGTCATCTCGTCGTTGATAGTGAATTATTTACAGCTATAGCTTTATCTGTTTTTGATATTTTTTTCTGTTATAAGCGCATCATAAGATAAGGAGTTTTGTTGTTGTTCTTGAGGTATGCATATTAAGCGAGGTATTTTTTTCCCTGAGAGCACTGGGAGCTGATGGGGTTACCTCCAGGGTGTCTAGTCTAGGACTGCCTGCAGTGTAGTCGAGGCCTTGGTTAATTAACTGAGACGTAGGCTATATATTACAATTTGTATGAAGTGCAGAAAGGTGGCAACTTGGAGCGAGAGCTCACTGATAAAACCACAAAGTCAAAATATGGACTTTCTGTTTGTTATCTATTCAGTATCAAAGATGCTTTTTCAGTTTGCAAATGAATTATACACTAATCTCGGTGGATACTGACTGGGATTTAGAAATGTTAATGTATGCACACAGAAATTCATATAAACATATCGTTTGGTTTGTTTTGAATTTCGCGCAAAGGTACACGAGGGATATCTGCGCTAGCCGACCCTAATTTGGCCCTGTGAGACTAGAGAGAAGGCAGCTAGTCATCACCAACTACCGCTGACTCTTGGGCTACTTTTTTACCAACTAATTATAACGTCCTCACGGCTGAAAGGGCGAGTATGTTTGGTGCGATGGGGATTTGAACCCGCGACCCTCATATTATGAGTCGAACCCCTTAACCCACCTGGCCATGCCGGGCCAGTAAACATAACGTAATCAATACAATCCAACTATTCACTCGTCTCACTGTTAGTCACTGTGAATATGTGATTATGTTAAACAAGAACATATATATCTCAGTAAGACCGTATTTCAAATAGTCAATCCACAGAAGCAAGAACCATAGTATTCGGAATGTTCACCGGTCGGGCGTATCCTAAATAGTTAGCGTGCTGGACTGTGAAACTGAGGGGTATTGTTGCAAAGTCGCTTCTCGTACATCAGAACCATGCGTGCGTTATAAGAGTGACGGTGAAGTCCATTGATTCGACTAGAGTAGTCCAATAGCTGGCGTACGGTGCTGTTAATTTCTTTTCCTCTGAGTTATCAGTTCAAAATTAGGCTGGCTATAGTAGATATCCTCGTGTAGCTTGCTTTGTACAAAAGTCCAAAACAAATCGAAGAAATCAACCTCTGTATTTCTTCCGAAGTGTTTGAAGAGTTGAATAAATAGTGACTGAGTCAGAGGTTAATGAAGGCCTACCATTGCCACAGGAGGTCTGAAATTAGATCCGACATAACAACAACTGATGACATAAAATATTTAAGTTCTTGCAGGGAACGCTCTCGCCTGCAGATGTCAGTAAGCCTATCATTTTACATGTAATATATACAAGTGTGCATAGAGTATGTATAATTGGTTTTAATAATATATTACTATATATATATACATAATGAAAATACCATTGCAATTAACTTCGGTTATACTTTTAAAAAAGTTACATGGTACTCACATAAAACTCGGGGTAATTCATGTTATTCTGTCTTTATGAAAAATGAATACAGTTTTTAAATGTTTGATACACTTGCACTTTTTTTGTACGTAACTGGAGCTGCGTTTATTTTATTTTTATGTTTATATTATGTCACATATAGCAGTAATTAAATTTTTCACGATTCCAAGTAGGCCTACTTTCTTTGGTTATATGTTTTGTTCAACATTATTCAGTCGTGCTCTTGACTTCAAATTACTTTAAAACCGTAGCCTAACTTCCTAATCTTAAAAATACCAAAACAATATTCTAATTTGCAAAGCTTAATATATGAAAGACAAAACAATGGCCTAACAATATCAGAAAGCTATGACAGTAGCCTAATTCACTACCTTTAACAATATCTATAAATTAAAATTGTAACCTGACTCGTTAAGCTTAACAATATATGAAAACTGAACTATAACGTAAGTCACAGTTTACTTGTTTTCTTTGAATCCTTCGGGTTATTCTTTTAATCTTAAATTATTCTTACGTTTAAAGTTCAACAGTTTTGTGTTACTAGAAAATTAGTAACATTAAGCCAGCGTTGTTGTTACTGTAGACAATATTTTCCATGTGTTAAAACAAGATGTCTACAAGCACATAATAACAAAGCATATTATTTTACCCCCATAATATTACTTCTTTGTTGTGACTGTTATAGAGCCCATCACAAGGTTTGAAACATTTTTCAATTTTGCCCGGTTGTTAAGGTCGTTGCCATATGTGAGTGTAATCACAGCAGAACTTTTTACACGACAGTTTTATTCTAACATTTAGACCTAATTACAAGCAGTTTACTGAAACTCATAAAATTAATGTGGAAATGTCTTATGGTGTATGACTTCACTTGCATATGAAGAGCATTCAGGCCGAAGAGCTTTACGAATAATAATAGTTTTCGCAGCACAGTGAAAACACGCTGATTCACTTAGGCCTAATTTTCGAGCAGAAAATTTCATATGCGTAATTTATATTCACGTTCACGTGATGATGAACTGTCATATCTTGAATATTAAACAGGTTCTAGATTTTTGTTGATTTATTATTGGTTCCCAAAATGAGATAAAAGCCTTCATTAAAATGTTAAGTTTTAAGATTTACACCTTAGCCTTGGGGTGTAGATAAACATGCTATGTAACAGCGCTAATTAATCACATTTTATTGAAATTGCAAAAAGGGGGAGGTGTGGATTAAAGTAATTCCCAACTAATAATTTTCTCATAACTAGTCAATAATTGTTCGTTATTTCAGAGCCATATAATATGGTGTAAAACATGTAATAATAACCATTAAATTAATAATGATTTTGTCTACATAGATTTATTATTTATTACACCAATTTTTGATGCATTGTGCATTATGGTGGCGACATCTGGCTAACCGTCAGTGATTTATACCAGTATTTGTGTAAAAGTGGATCAATGGGCAAACATTTAAATATGAAGAAAGTTGTACACGAAAATAAGCATTGATTTGGCAAGAATACTGGGATGTATATATACAATACATACACCCTGATTATAACGTACAAAAGTGCTTGAATAACATAATAATTTTAAAAATTCCAAAAGAGAAAACTACAAGTTTGTTTCGAATTTCGCGCAAAGCTACACGAAAGCTAGCTATGCTAGCCGTCCCTCATTTAGCAAGAGTTTGTTGTGTGAAATTCGTACAAAGCTACTCGAGAGCTATCTGCACTAGCCGTCCCTAATTTAGCAGTGTAAGACTAGAGGGAAGGCAGCTCTTGGGCTACTCTTTTACCAACGAATAGTGGGATTGACCGTCACATTATGACGCCCCCACAGCTGAAGAAGCGAGCATGTTTGGTGCGACAGGAATGCGAACCCGTTACCCTCGGATAACGAGTCGCACGCCTTAACTCACCTGGCCGTACCGGGCCGAAGCAATAGGGAAGGCAGCTATAAGAAATTTACTTGTTTGTTTGTTTACAGTTTTTATCACACAATTTAAATATGTACCCCAAATGTTAAAAAAACAAAGTTTAGTCTACATAGTAAAGATTGTAGAATTTGACTTGTCCCCAGTTTCAAGACACAATAAAACAATTACTCAGTGATTTACTGTATAAAGATAAAAACTGTAAGACTCTAGCAGTCGTACACTTCACATGTTTGGACGTCTTATTACATCATCACCACAATTTTATCTTTTCACCGTAAATTACTGAGTAAATGTTTTGTAATATTTCGAGTCTAAAAGCAGTGTTATTTTAAATATTTATTGAATATCATAAGATATGGGTTTTTTTTTAATATTAGTGTGTTATTTAAAATTTACCTAGGTGTTGTCTTAACTTTAGTCTTAAACGTATATTGTGTCCAAATGCATGTCTATGTGTAACCTCGTTGCTTCAACATTTGCAAGTATCAACTGGTAACATGCAGACGTCTGGTACGGATAAGTTCAGTCCTGGAAAAACATCTGTCCAAAGAAACGACAAAAACCAAAAAAAATTGTAAATATTTTTACTTGTATTGCTTCTAATAGTCCCTCCCAGTGGCTCAGCGGCATGTCTGCGGATTTAAAATGCTAAAAATCGGTGGGCAGAGCACAGATAGCCCATTGAGTAGCTATGTGCTTAATTCAAAACAACATTAATCTAATAGTCAAGTATTAACATTAATAAATTCCTAAACACACCCATATCCTGTTTATTACTTACCTTGCCAGCGTTAGTCGCGACCCACAAACAAGTGAACGTAGTCTGAAATCGTACATTGTTACTCTTAACGGCGTATCCCCTGGTGAGGTAGCTGTAAGTATTTTAATATACATCGCTAAAATCATGGATTCGATTCCTCTCTGTGGCTACAGAAGATAGCAAAATATGGCTTTCCTTTGAGTGAAAAAACACACAAAGAGAACGACGTAAGCCAATAATTTGAAGATTTCGACTTAATGTTCAGAGTTAACACTAAAAGACAATTTTGTGTTTTTTTAGTTATGTTTCTAAAACTTATATTTAAATTTTTACGATTTTTCATGGTTGTTTTATTAATAAAACAATGGTGTACATTTCTAATCAACGCAAGCGACATTTTTGTGTTTTTAACAACACATGACAACACAAAACCCCTCCATAAGTGCGTTAAAAATACATTTGAATCACACAAGGAGTACTTATTCTAAAACTAAGACTGGGTTGTTTTTTTCTAGACCTTTCAGCCATTAGTCGTTGTTATGTGACGGCCAATCCTACTACTCACTGATAAAAGAGTAACCCAAGCGTTGTAGCATTGTAAATCCATAGACTTATCGCTGTACTAGCGGGATGCACACGTGAGATTCCTTTTACTTAAGAAAGAAAGGCAGACATACTTCAGTTAACCCTAGAAAGAATGGTGAGGTTCATACGTGTCCCATTATTTTTCTCTAAATTGTTTATCCATTAAAATTGGTTGTGGTCTCGTGACTGTTTAGGCTACAAGATCTCTTGTAGTACATGAAACACAATCATTCAAGTAGTATTGCAGTCAGTAATCGCTACTAGGGTCCATCTACTATGAGTCTCACGGACAGTCATTTTGTTTATCCTTTACAGCACTGGTTTTAACCCCTGGATTATGACTCAAAACTGGGCCGCCAAGGGCCTCCAGTGATTGCCTGAACTTTCCTTTGCAGTCAAACAGTGGCTGTGCCAAGAGGGTCTGTTTGAAGACATAGATCGCCAACTGCGTCCTTATAAAGGTTAAGAACCACTGCTTGTCTGTCTCACTGTTAGAGACAATGGTACGTTTCCTCGGTACATATGTTAAGATATGAGTAGGCATTTTTTTCTTTTTTGATAAAAACGGATGATCTTCCAAAATGATCTTTGAATATATTTCTGTTTGCTAACGATCATACAAATGCATTTTGTTTTAGTGGGTTGTTTCCATTATGTTTATGCGACTTTAAACATTCGTTAAGAGAAGGAAACATTTTGAACGCTGTTTATATTTAATTTATGGGCGCTTCTTTGAAACTATTTGTATAAGAAATGAAGATGACGTTACAACACGTGGCTGCATTTCGTAAAATATCGCTTGAGACATTTATTTACAGTATGTTTATCATACAGTAACAGTATATATTGTAAGAGTTTCGAATTTTTGTATCCTACCAGTCCTTAGTAGCTCGGTGGTACGTCCGAGGTCTTACACCGATGAAACTCTGTAGAGAGAAACACAGATATGTAGCTTTGTGATGAATAACAAAGAAACATGCTCATCAATCGATGAAGAAAACACATTAGCAACACAGGTGAAAGTGATGTAAATGTGAAGATTTTAGTTGCGATTTTCTGTGGTCACCACCCACAAACAGCTTTGATAACAACACAGGTAAATGTGGTCTGGATATGAATACTTTAGTCAAGACTTTGTGTAGTCACCACCTACAAACAGCAGTGATAACAACACAGGTAAATTTGGTCCAGATGTGAATACTTTAGTCAAGGCTTTCTGTAGTCACCACCTGCAAACAGCGGTCACAAAGACCACACAAAAAGAACACAATCATCGTATAAGAACAGTAACATAATTATAATTGCAAAAAACTATCCTGGATTTGATAGAATACTTATTTGTACAAATGACAGAAATATAATCTAGTTTATTTTTATCATATTTGGTCTCCTGGGAACCGTGGTTTGAATGAATAAATTATTTAAGTTAACCTGTAATCTTCCTTTAAGATTTTATCTCTTGTTTGTTTGATTGTTTCGGAATTTCTAGCAAAGCTAAACGAGAGCTATTTGCGCTAGCCATTTCTAATTTAACAGTGTAAGATTAGATGTAGGGAAGGCAGCTAGTCATCATTACCCACCGCCAACTCTTCGGCTTCTTTTTTACCAACCAATAGTGGGATTGACCGTTACATTATAAAGCCCACCCGGCTAAAAGGGCGAGCATGTTTGGTGTGAGGGGGATTTGAACCCGTGACCCGCAGATTACGAGTCGAGCGCCTTGACCACCTGGCAATGTCGGGCCGTTTATCTCTATATGATATTTCTTTACTGGATTTATTCATTAATAATTTGAGAATAATGTTAAAGTAATTTATGAAATTTCTTGTTATTGTATCACTAAACAGTGAAATATTATTCCGAAATCTTGGGTTCTGTATTGATTTTGAAAGTAAAATATTCATATCGTATATTGTTTGTTTCTACTATAGTAGTTCTATCTGCTGTAATCCATAATTTCGAATCTAAAACTGGGGTTTCGATATCTTTGGAAGGCAGAACGGAAATGGCTCAAATGAAATCTAATTTCGAATTATTGATTGGTGGAGATATTGTCAATCAATAGCCTTATTAGTCGCGCTAAGACTCTGATTGCCACTTTTATAATTACTCGCAGCTTAAAGAGCAGGGAATATTTAATGCACACTGATTTGAATCCGATTCACCAGAACCGAAATCCAGAGTCTCTTTCCGCCCCAAAGGCTACCTATCTATTTGGTAACAGAACAGAACCAGGCGTGACCAGGCGATTAGTGTCTAGGACCGTAGATCAAAGGGTCCATTGTTTGAGGTGCGATGCCAAGGAACACACTCCGCATTATTCAGTTTAAAGAACCGGACAAAGTCCCCAGGGGCACGGGTGCTGTCGTGTGGGTGTCTACCTTCTGGTAAGTATCTCAAAATGAACGAAAACTATATCTGAATGAAGTGTCTCTGACTTTACCGCTTATTCCATGTGTGCATGGGGTGTCATTCAAGTTCAGTTGTAACAGAAGTTTAGAAATACACTATGATTTATGTTATTTTATTGTTGTTGTTTTTACAATTAGTCAAGAAACTATGCTCGTTAACCTGCCGTTGGACGATTATTCTACAACAGAAAATAGACGTTCCGTTAAAGCCTCAAGCAGGTGTGGTTAAGTGCCAATGTACCTGGATTGTGAATCCAAGGATTCATGGTTCGCAACCCGCTGTCACAAAAACATGTTCTGAAGCCGTATTATTTTAAAACTTACCGTTGATTTGGCTGTGGTTGTAGTTGATTAAACTGCCCTTTCTCTAATCTATCAGTTGAAAATTACGAACAGTTATATGCAGATGTCTCTTTCATAGGCGCGCGCGAAAATTCTGAAAGCTAAATTTCTGAAAGGACTAGTGTAGTTTTTATTACACAGAACAAGTTTTCTTTTCAGCCTCTCTGTCTGTTCATTGATCAATGTATTCGCTCTTTCTTCTGTCAGGCCAGACTTGATCAGAGACATTTGTCTTCTTCAAAATGTTTTCCTCTTCAAGAACATGGAAACAAAGAACTCACGTACGAATCATTCTGTCACAGGTCAGCTGTCTGTCGTACAATAATGGATCAGAAACAAAAAAAACAGGGAATTTACTTTGTATACTCGAATATATAGTACACAACCCTTTTATCATCCAAATACACACACACTTTTTGAAACATTTTGGAAACTTCGTTTGGAAATAAGAGGTTTGATCGAGTATGGGTGCCAAAGTGTTATTTCCTTCCAAGACTTGCATTCATAAAAGTGTTCTTTCTGTTTGATTTTTGTTTTCCCTTTATTCACCGATACAAAAATGTGCCATGGTTATTATTCAACTTTCAAGCTAGAAGAAAAAGTATTATATATATAGTTTGTTGAAGCTCGGTTTTGTGTATATTAAGACGCTTGTAAATCACCTTAGAGGCAGCCGGTAGGGGGCACTGTGGATTCCTGAATGTTGCCACGTGGTAAGTACTTTTCTTGACGGGCAAGGTTGGAAAAACTGCGAGTGAATACGTAGAGTTGAGGCTCAAACCACTTATTTTCTGTATTATTCTCATAAATTAGGCAGAATCCGTGAGAAATTCATAAGAATTTAACGTTTTCTACTAACATTAGTTAACACATGCCTCGAGACAGTGATAAAAATGTCAATTCTCACTCTATTTGAAATAAAATACGAATCAAAAGTGCAACACGCATCCAGAGATCGCGTGTCACCCACGTCAATACCTTAAGTTTCACTACTACATTGACTATGCAACATTTTGTGTTGCTGTTTTGTCAAGTTTCGTTTTATTATGCGCGTGTTGAATTTCGCGCAAAGCTACACGACAGCTATCTCCACTAGCAGTCCATAATTTTGAAATGATGTACTATATAAAAACAAACAAACTTATAACGCCAGCTTATGGGTTCTCTTCTTACATAGGATTAGACTGTTATACGTATTGCGCATCCACGGCCCCAAAGTGGGATAACGGGACGCGAACCACAGAATATAAGACCTACATCACCCCATGCACAGCTCACTATTTTTCTGTTCATAAGAATGCTGTTTACTGTCTTGAAGCAATTTGTTTGTTTATTTATCCTGATGAAGGTGAGTCAATGTGATGGACGTACCTGAAGGGTTAAGCCTCATGTTTACTGTCTTGAAGCAGTTTGTTTATTTATCCTGATGAAGGTGAGTCAATGTGATGGACGTACCTGAAGGGTTAAGCCTCATGTTTACTGTCTTGAAGCAGTTTGTTTATTTATCCTGATGAAGGTGAGTCAATGTGATGGACGTACCTGAAGGGTTAAGCCTCATGTTTACTGTCTTGAAGCAGTTTGTTTATTTATCCTGATGAAGGTGAGTCAATGTGATGGACGTACCTGAAGGGTTAAGCCTCATGTTTACTGTCTTGAAGCAGTTTGTTTATTTATCCTGATGAAGGTGAGTCAATGTGATGGACGTACCTGAAGGGTTAAGCCTCATGTTTACTGTCTTGAAACAGTTTGTTTATTTATCCTGATGAAGGTGAGTCAATGTGATGGACGTACCTGAAGGGTTAAGCCTCATGTTTACTGTCTTGAAGTAGTTTGTTTATTTATCCTGATGAAGGTGAGTCAATGTGATGGACGTACCTGAAGGGTTAAGCCTCATGTTTACTGTCTTGAAGCAGTTTGTTTATTTATCCTGATGAAGGTGAGTCAATGTGATGGACGTACCTGAAGGGTTAAGCCTCATGTTTACTGTCTTGAAGCAGTTTGTTTATTTATCCTGATGAAGGTGAGTCAATGTGATGGACGTACCTGAAGGGTTAAGCCTCATGTTTACTGTCTTGAAGCAGTTTGTTTATTTATCCTGATGAAGGTGAGTCAATGTGATGGACGTACCTGAAGGGTTAAGCCTCATGTTTACTGTCTTGAAGCAGTTTGTTTGTTTATCTTGATGAAGATGAGCCAAGGTAATGGATGCACCTGAAGGGTTAAGCCTCGTGTTTACTGTCTTGAAGCAGTTTGTTTGTTTATTTGATGATGAAATACTGTAAGGACACTACTAAGGAAAATATGACGTGTGTTATAACGCAACGCGGATTAAAAGAATAAATGCTTTAACATGAAGCCCAAGCATTTTGTAAGTTGTTAATTTAAATTCAGAGAAAAATTACCATAACAGAGAATTATTTGTTTTTGTGTGTTTCTCATTTAAAGAATAGTGCTATAACCTTGTAAGACAACTGTTGTTTCGTTTCTTCCATTGTTACTCTATGTTGCGTGTGGCAATCAGAGGCATTACTTAAATAAACTAGAAGATACAGTTAATTCAATAGTCTTATAAAATATATTTAAATTGTTGTTCCAATTGGTTTTCCAATATAAAAACACGTACACGTGTGTTCGGGTGTACGTGCTTTTCTTGTTGATAATGGCATGGGTAATCGGTTTATACTGAGGTTGTTTACCAACCGTTATAACGGTCGAAGGAGTTGAAAAGTGGGAGGCTGAGAGAAGCTTAATTAGGGCTAGCTAGCCTTCCTTACCTTACCGAAACTTAAGCTTTCTCTTGTTCAACAGTACGTATTAATAGAAACAAAATGGAGTCAAGATAGTCATGTGATATTTGCTTTATTTGGTTATTTCAGAATTGTAGCCGTTGTGCACTCATGACCGTAAACTGCAGAGTGCATATTTATAGGATGCCTGGCATGGCCTAGCGCGTTAAGGCGTGCGTTTCGTAATCTGAGGGTCGCGGGTTCGCGCCCGAGTCGCGCCAAACATGCTCGCCCTCCCAGCCGTGGGGGCGTATAATGTTACGGTGAATCCCACTATTCGTTGGTAAAAGAATAGCCCAAGATTTGGCGGTGGGTGGTGATGACTAGCTGCCTTCCCTCTAGTCTAACACTGCTAACTTAGGGACGGCTAGCACAGATAGCCCTCGAGTAGCTTTGTGTGAAATTCCAAAAGAAACATATTTATAGGAACGGGTCACGAACTGGGAATTATCAGATTCACAATTCCAGAAGTTTAATTGCGAATCCACGATTAGTCTATAAGTACAAAAATTTCAAAAACAGGCAACATGATAATTAATGTCTATATCGTTGTACATTACAAGTTACACTCAAACTGAACCGAAATCAGCTTTCAAATGAAATAACAGAAGAAGAGTGTTAAGTAAAAATAAATGCTATGATTACCTACCGCTTGGTGCCGGGCAGCGGATTGAAAGGTACAAAGTTCGAACTATAATGCGTCGTTGAATAATTTACTTTCGGGAGGCGGTATACTTGTAATAGTAAATTGTCTTATTTGGTTAGGAATTACCGCATAAGAGACAGGCTTGGAGTGAACTTAAGGTCTCTGACCTGGTTGGCTAGCTTATGTTTGTGTTTTGTTTGAATTTCACGCGAGGGCTATCTGCGTTAGCCATCCCTAATTTTGTAGTGTAAGACTAGAGGGAAGGCAGTTGGTCTTTACCACACACCGCTAACTGTTGGGCTACTCTTTTACCAACGAATAGTGGAATTGACCGTCACATTATAACGTCTATACGGCTGAAAAGGCAAGGAAGTTTGGTGTGACGGGGATTCGAACCCGCGTCCCTAAAAATTACGAGTCAAGCGCCCTTACCAACAGGCTATGCCGGACCAGGTTAGCTTGTGTGTCACATAAGACGTCGTTTAAATTACAGATACAACTGAATTAATTTTTTCTAGCATTTAATTTCTGAATGTTGTTTATATTGTGCGCACTTATGGACATTTTAAATAATCAACCCGATTGTTTTGGGTGAAATGTCACTAACTAATACTTAAAATAAATTAGGCTACTGAAAAAAAAAAGACGCATTCTTTACCTTTCGTTTTATATATAGACATGTTTTTTGTTGTTATATTTTTCCAAGTAGAACAAAAGTACAATTCTTAACGTCACAGCACATCGTGTAGCATATAAGGAACTCAGTAAGCATAGCAGTTGATTAAGGTTTTGTAGACCACATAGAACGATTGACTTCTAATGAACATTCCAACTCTAGAACGTATCTTCTCCCTCTCTCGTGTCTCAGCGGTTAGTAGATTGATAACGCTAAAAATCAGGTTTAGATACTTGTGATGAGCAGAACACGGATAACTTTGTGTTTTACAACAGTCCAGAAGACGAACTACAGCATGTCCTAAAACTTAACTGTAAGTTTTTCAAACATGTTAAAGATATTGTGAACATTCTACTGTTCATTTCTACAAATGTTCTCTGTGGTTCATACGTTGATTAACTCATATTGAGGGTCACGAACGAAAATACATCTTGAAATTATATTGTCGTCAGCTGAGCTAAATTCACCTCTGGTTGAATGTTCTTTTTTTCTTTCACTCCATATATAAACATTATGAAATAGTTGAAGTCTCTCAAACAATAAAACAGTTACTTCACATCAGTACTTGAATATACTGGGTTAGGACTAATTCCTATTTTCTAAACAGGCCCAGTCTCGAAAGAAGTTCATTGGGATTAAGAACACCTGTACTGTAAAGACTACTCAAATTACTAATAAACTGCCTTATAAATCGTATTCTAATTTATGTTTTTCAAATTGAACTCTGGTAAAGAACCTATGATTAATTTTGCTTTATTATACACACATATTTTGAACATGATACGAGTTATTTTTACTAAAACACGTAATAAAAGAATATTTTGTAAATATAAAACGATATAGAGATGATAGTCTTAACAATAATGCAAACTAGAATATAGAGATGATATTGCTATGCAAAGGTCATCCTTACATGACTTTCAATATTCAAATTCCATGTTACATTGTAAAATGCACGAGTACAAAATGGTTATGAGATAGGTCAATTAGACCGACCTCGCATCAAGAGTATGTACTAATTAAGACACGTTTCGAATCAACTTAATTTTTCTTGTGCTTACGTCCTACGCTCTTAGTTACGCTACACTGATGCCTACCCTAATATGAACATCATATTTATTATGATAAACTGCATGCTATCAGTCAGGAATATATAACTTCCAAATGCAGTAATAGTAAAGTCAATTGTTTATTTTATAATGTAACATTAAATTTTAATATTTAAAATCATGTAGAGATGGTCTGAGTGTGGCTATAACGCCCTTATATTCTTATTTGCGTTTTTGGCACTGCTCGCGCTATATTATTTGACGTTTACAAAATGTTTTGTATTACTTGTATTCTATAAATGCGCGTAATAAAACTTAATATTACACGTATTGATTTTTTTTTACTCCTTCGCTTCATACATAATATAGGAATTCGCTTCCTGAAGACACCAAAGCATTGAGTATTCTACACGTTACAGTAATCTAATATTCTGATATTATTAGTTAGTAATTTCTATTACAGCCTGTAACTAAGATTTTCATAGGAACACTAGATTTCTGTGAAACAACAAACTAACTTTAAGGGATAATGATAATATAATTAACACTAGAATTATGAATTGTTTTGTTAATACTAGTTATTACTAACAAGCGAATATACCGTACACTGCAAAGAAACACACAGAACAAATTTAGGTTTAAAGTGACATTACTGATTATGTTGTTGTGGACTTATTTCGACTGAAACAAGAAGATGAACAGTTTGTTGCGTTGGTCACTTTCTGGTTTGGTTTCTTAGTAATGGTGCATTGCCTTGTTTTTGGACTTGTTTGGTAGTGAAACAAATGAAAGTGAGTGACAATCATCTTTTTAAAGTAAAATTCTGTCAATGTTCATTTTTCAAGGTGCACATATGTAGTCTGCTTATTTAGTATCTTCACCGTTTTTATATGTCGTCTAAAGATGCTATGATATAGTTTATTTAATTAATTAATATCAGGATATAATTATCAAAGTCTTATAAGCACAAAGCTGTACAAAACCTCCAGTTTTGGTTATGTTTTCCAATTCATCACTAAGCCACAGTAGGAGATGGTTATTGATGAATTTTGTTATACAAGGTCTATTTTTATCCAACGGAGTAGTGGGATATGACCTTCACTCTAACAACTAACCTATAGCTTTAAAGTACAGAGCTCATTTTCACAGCAACGTGATGCGAACCATGAAACACAAAGCCACACTTGGTCTACTCGCTATTGAAGAATAATCTGATATTGGTAAAGTTCTAAAGAAATGTATGATAAAATCAAAAATTGATTTTTTTATATATATTATTATTTGACTGACAACGTGTCTTGATTTGTTTTGAATTTCGTGCAAAGTTACACGAGGGTTATCTGCGCTAGCCGTCCCTAATTTGACAGTGTAAGACTAGGGGGGAGGCAGCTAGTCATCACCACCAACCGCCAACTCTTGGGCTACTCTTTTACCAACGCATAGTAGGATTGACTGACACATTATAAAGCCCTCACGGCTGAAAGGGCGACCATGTTTGGTGTGAGAGGGATTCGAACTCGCGACCTTCAACTTATAAGTCGAGTGCCTTAACCACCTGGCCATGGCGGATGATTCCATACGTTCTACATTTTAAAACTAAAACAATATTGATTAAAACATCAAAACAAATGAAAACTAACATTATCCACAGTTAGGTGAAATTATGGAAATTTGTTTTAACAAAGAGCACAGTAAATTTATTAGTTGAAAAAAGGAACTAAACTCGAATTGAAATAATGGTGAAACGAAATGGAACTTGTAAACACGGTGTTAGTACTTTATTCAGCACTTAAAAAAGTATTTATGTTTTAATATTTTCTTTTCTTTTTATAATAGAAAAATTCTTTGAAAACTCTCAAGGTCCAGTTGATCACAAAATAATGAACTAACGACATGGTTTTTAAAAGAATGTAAATAAAAACTATGTTATTGCTGTCTGTTTCATGCCTGGAGGGCGTTCCCATCGCGCAAGTTTCAAAGACGCGCCGCCCCCTGTTGGTGAAATAACATTAACAAAACAACAGGGCCGCTGATGGGAGATAAGAAACTTGGATAGCAACAGCAAAAATTTGGAGGGAGGGGATGGTAATGGGGAACAATTTAAAGGTAAGAAAGTCTATTGAAAAGGGGAAAAACTATCACATCACGCATCTTGTCAACGCACGTCTAACTACCAGAAGTATAAAAGGGGTTTGAAACGGAAACAGTTACACGTAACGTTCATCTAATTTGTTCCACTTCCTTTCGTGTCTTACTTTTGTTTTTCTTCTGCTGAATGTTCGATGTTGTTATTACAATTGAACACCTGTGTTGTTGTTTTTTACCACATTGTTAGGTTTTGTTATACGAAGAACAAAACAACTGTATGTTCGCATAAGTAATTGTTATGTACCGAACTCATACAACTAATTAGGGCTGCGCGTATTTATAAAGAAACGGTATCTGAAATATCAAATCGTTTGCTTCAAACGTGTATCGTGATTATCCACGTGTTTAGTCTTTTGTTCTCACTCACTGTTTTATGTGTCCTACATGCGGCTGCAGTCAAAATAAATTGTAAACTGATTCAAATGTAAGTTTGTTTATGAATTTCTAGCAAAGCTACACCAGGGCTGTCTGCGCAATGCCGTCTCTAATTTAGCATTGTAACACTAGAAGAAACGCAACTAGTCATCACCACTCACCGCTGCCAACTCTAGGGCTGTTCTTTTACCAACTGATAGTGGGATTGAACGTTCCATCATAACGTCCCCACGGCTAATAGGGCGGGCATGTTTGGTGCGATTGGGACTCGAACCCGCAACCCTCAGATTACGAGTCCAGCATCCTAATCACCTGGCTATGCCGGGCCAACAGATAAAATAAGTTTGTTGTTTGTTTGTTTGTTTTTGAATTTCGCGCAAAGCAACACGAGAGCTATTTACGCCAGCCGACCCTAATTTTGCAGTTTAACACTAGTGAGGAAAGCAGCTAGTCATCACCACCAACTCTTGAGCTACCATTTTACCAAAGAATAGTGTTATTGACAGTCACATTTTAACGCTCCCACGGATTAAACGAAGAGCGTGTTTAATGGGATTCGAACCTGCGACCCATAGTTTACGATTCGAACGTTCGAACCACCTGGCCACGATAGGCTTGCCTTATTCATTAAGACATGACTGTTGCAAACCTCACGAGACCTAAAATAAATATACGGTATACTGAATATGTAATCGACCAAACTGCCAAGAGATTTTTACCCACATAGGAAAACCAGGTAGTATAGATATACATATAATACGAAGCAAACAAAGAGAGTTTCCTAAGTGCAATGTTTTCACTTTCTACAGGAGTCGAAGAGAAATAGCTTTCCAAACTCGTGATTGGTTGTTACAATTCCGAAATATGTTGAAAATATTGACAGTTGTAACACTACAAAACTTCATCACAATACATATGTTCCTTATGTAAAGAAGCATTATAAATCTGAATATAAATTGCATGAACCGAGCCTTTAACAATAAAATAATTTTAAACAAAACATTGCTTTTAATTTTATTATGCTATCCAAATTATGCAGAAATTATACGTATACAGTTTACAGTGGTTATAATTGGCTTAGTCACCAATCTTCTAGGGGAGTTAAATCCTATTTCCTGGAATGGGAGAAGCTATCAATACTCCTGGAAAGTTAAATCCCATTTCCTAGAATGGGATAAGCTATCAATACTCCTGGAGAGTTAAATCCCATTTCCTGGAATGGGATAAACTATCAATATTCCGGGATAGTTAAATCCCATTTCCTGGAAAGAGATAAGCTGTCAATACTCTTGAAGAGTTAAATCCCATTTCCTGGAATGGGATAAGCTATCAATACTCCTGGAGAGTTAAATCCCATTTCCTGGAATGAGATAAGCTATCAATACTCCTGGAGAGTTAAATCTCATTTCCTGGAATGAGATAAGTTATCAATACTCCTGGAGAGTTAAGTCCAATTTTCGTTTTCTGTGAGGGTCTTTAGCCCCATAACTACAGCATAGTCGACACCATTAGCTGAGATGTGTCGTACTAGAAGAAAGGTTTTCGAATGTGAAAACTAAATTATCTTAGTTAACAGAAGAAGGCCTACGAAAGAATGTACCTAGGTGGTGCTTCTATCAGCTTTTGGTAAAGAAACTGGTGTTGAAACATTTCTTTCATATTTCGGTACACCACAAAAAACCGGGTTTCAATACCCGTGGTGGCCAGAGCACAGATAGCCCATTGTGTAACTTTTTGCTTAATTCCAAACAAACAAACATTTTGCATTGCCACAAATATCAATTATAATTAGTTATTCTACCAAGTTCAGCACAGGTAAGTAACATTGATGAAGGGTTAGTTTAACTCTTTCATATGAGTTTGAAACTATAGAAGGAAGGGTATTAGTTATCCTTCAAAATTATCATGGTTTGCCAGTTTCAAGTTTCAGATAATTAACAAAATTAATGAGAACGTGTCTTTTGTTGTTTTGATTTTGTAAGTAAAAATGAATCTGTTATTTACGTATAAACTTGGCAACTGAGGACGTCGTTGACTGATTGTTGTCGTTAGTGTTGTTGTTTCTTCGTTTATTAAAACATCAATCGAAGAAAGGTGTATAATGGACGGTTGGGTGTGTCCAGCATATCTCTGTTTAGTTAATCTATGTTCAGGGTTACTGATGAGGAGTGGATTTTCGGAAACCAGTATAACCCAATAACGCGTGCTTGTCAAAGTGCAGATTGAAATGGACCTTCCTGGCACCTACATTTCAAAATTAAAGAATTTTCGAAATGCTGAGTTTATTTATCACTACAATGAGTTTTCAAATAATCCCGTCACACCAAACATGCTCGCCATTTTAACCGTGGGGGCGTTGTAATGTTACGGTCAATCCCACTATTAATTGGTGAAAGAGTAGTCTCAAAGTTGGCGGTGGGTGGTGATGACTAGCTGCCTTCCCTCTAGTCTTACACTGTTAAATTAGGGACGGCTAGCGGAGATAGCCCTCGTGTAGCTTTGCGCGAAATTCAAACCAAACGAAATAACCCTTTCAATGTAGAGTAAGTCTCTTCTTCAATATTAATATGGGAAGTTATCTATTATATGAACGTTCAACAACATTATGATTTAAGACATGAAATTTAAGGGTAAGATATTACAACACTGAAACAATGTGTGAGATTTGGTGTGGGTGGTGAGATAAGAATATCTTAGTTTTGTTTTAACTCCGATTTCACAACCATATCCTTGTTTTCAGCTATATCCTCGTCTTAAACCATAACCGTGTCTTAAAGCATATCCTCGTCTTAAACCATATCCTTGTTTTAAACCATGTCTTTGTCTTAAAATATACGTCCTTTTATCCACGGGAACGTTATGATATTACGGTCATATCCCACTATTCGTTGGTTAGAGAGAGTAGCCCAAGAGTTTGCGGTTGGCGGTATTAATTAGCTGCTTTCCTTCCATTCTGTCAGTTTTAGTTTAAGGACGGCTAGCGCAGACACCCGTAGAACAGCTTTTCGCGAAATTCAAAACAAACAATTTCAAATATCTGTTAAGATCATTGGTTGACTTGTGTTTCAAAATTAGAAACAGGGAAGTCCTTTAACTTTAGTTTAGTGTCGTGTGCTTAACATCATACATTCCGTGTCTTAACGTTTGATATTTATGGTTGGGTATTTCCGTTTCTTCGATACACAAACTGAAGTTTGTCTGATTGGAGCTCATTCAATGTTAAAACTTAGCGATCTGAAATGTTGAATGGCATCTCAAAGTTTATCAGGTTTCTATCCCTATCCAACAATTTGTATGTTAAAAATGCTGAGTAACTTCGGGTCAAGGCAGTATTTGGGGTGGGGAGTAGAAACTTTATAAGATAAGTGCGAATTGATTTGTAAACAGCCTATATTGTATTGAAGCAAATATTGCGAATCAAATTCCCAAAGTTAATGTATATCGAAATAATATGTATCACTAACTTTCGTTTACTCCCCAAAAAACAACCATCTAACCTGGACGTTTTAAAACGTTCGAGACAACCACTCCCTCCTCTTGTCTGTGGGACTTGACTCCCCCTGTCCAAAGACACCTACATATACCAGAAATCAGTGCGTAACTTCTGTTAAATATTAAAAACTGTAGCGTCCTAGAGGTTCGAACACTGAAGCGTGTAAGTCCAAAGCAGCGTAAAAGTTTCCTTTATATTAATGGGAAAAGGTACCTGTTTAGTGAGACTTAGAATTTTCATCTGGGATTTGATAAACGACTTACAACAGATGGAAGAAAACTTTGTCGAGCAACATAACAGCTTAATAAAAAAAAAAAAACACCACCAGTCAGGGAAACAGTACCAGGAGACACCAACAGCAAGATTTGCTTTATAAACTTTGGTAAACAAGTATGCGGATTTTTTTTTTCTCAGTGAACTTTCTCACATCTCCGTAAGACACATTTTGCGACTCCGCCCCCACTTGTGTGACCCATGAGTGGGAATATTGCGCAAAGCAACAAAAGGAGTTATCTGTGCTCGCAAAGAGAAGCGAACCATAAACAGACCGTCAGGTTCTTAGTTTGGGATGATAACTGTTAGGCCTCACTCTATTCAAAGTCAATGGAGAGAAAGGTTTGGTTTGTTTTGAATTTCGCGCAAAGCTACTCGAGGGCTATCTACGCTAGCCGTCCCTAATTTATCAGTGTAAGATTAGAGGAGGGCAGTCAGTCATCACCACTCATCGCCTACTCTTGGACTACTCTTTTACCAACGAATAGTGAGATTGATCGCCATTTATAACGCCCACATTGCTGAAAGAGCGAGTATGTTTGGTGCGACAGAGATTCGAACCCACAACCTTCGGATTACGAGTCGAGTGCGTTAACCACCTGGCCATGCCACGTCGAGAGAAAGGAATGGATGTTGTTAGAAAGGGAAGTGTACACAGCAATATACACTTTGTCTATTAGTAACAAGTGTCCAACCCAAGTAGTTTGACAAGAGAGTAGAGAGGAAAATTATATTTAAAAAAAAAAGAGTTCTGCTATCGTTGTTGTGTAAGGGTTAATGTTGGAATTCATCTTTAAAACGTAAGTGAAAGAGAAAGCTGTTTAGGACGTGATACAAATAGTGTGTGTGGTTTCTTTAGCTAGAACGTCAATAAAACACAGTATTGTTCAAAACATGATCTGTCGTGTTTTGCTGAAATTAGAGAAAGAAAACCAGAAAAATAAAACTTCTATTTTACTGCTTTACTCGGCACAGGCGTCATTTGTACTTGTTTTCCGTTTTTGTGAATAAACACTATTTTGAATGGTTGATTTGGTGTAGTAAAGTTTTTGTGCGTATCAGGTTTGGAACCAGAGGAAATATTTAAATAATATGTCAATAAATCTCCAGTTTTGTATTGTTGTTTTGTTCTCTGTGTGCTCTGGAAGCATTCGTTACAATGCCATATACTATTGGATTCTCAGTGTTACAAAAAAATTCAAATGTTTCCAAGGGTCTAGCGACTTCTAGGATTCTGTAAGAATTTCCTTCCTTTAAATTAAATCTCAAACAGTGTTGCTGTTTAAAGTTTTTATCTATATAACTTCATGCTTAATTATTACATATGGAGAGGTTATGGATATAGATAAGTCAAACACAGTTTCATGTTTTATGTGATGCTTGATATCTTAAGCAAAATTTCTTGCAGATAAGAGAAATACCACTTTTTTACTCATCTGGTAAGAACATTTGAGTAAAATTACAACAAAACCCAATCTTACTAATAAGAAATATTAACGTATACTGTTTTATTTTTTATTCATCTCCAGATTTATTATACAAGTAAATCCAGAAGACAGGCATCTATATTCTAGTGATGAACTCTGCAATATATAATTCGAATTATTTTATATTTATGGCCCACCTCCCAAGGCTTTTCGCTGGGGTCCCGTCGGAAGCACGCGCTACCACAAGGGGTTTATTTGCTCAGCTCTTTGGACTGAATAGCAGTACTGGCTGTCACTTTACATTGTACTCGCATCTGACAATGCAGTATACACTCAATAGCAACGCGTCTCAAATCTTCGACCTTCAGACATGCAGCCCTATATGTTAACGTCCAGCTTAATTCCGAAATATTTATGTTTCCGGCTTATATACGTCAGTTGTTTTTATCTCCAATTTCCGATGAAAGAAACTGTCACACAATTTTATCTCCATATATGTTTCATACCTTTGGGAAGGTTGACTGAAACTACTCGTCATTAAGTCTTTTAGCATTTTATACACAGTTTAAAAAAGGGTATTTGATTAAAAATCTAAAACAAACAACAGTAATTTAATAGGAAAATTTTAAACCATATTATATCCAAAAAAATTACTTGAAAGAAATTTTAAAATTATTGTTTTTTTCGGTGCAAAACTGTTTTATTATTGATGAAATAAACCACTTGATTACACACTACACGCCCCCCAGTAGCTCAGCGGTATGTCTGCGGACTTACACGCTAAAATCCGGGTTTCGATACCCGTGGTGGGCAGAGCACAGATAGCCCATTGTGTAGCTTTGTGCTTAATTCAAAACAACAACAACTACACACTACATATATAAGTCACCCGTTGGTACAACGGTACAAGCAGCGGTTCGATTCCCTTCGATGGGCTCCGCAGATAGCCCAATATATATATACAATGTTTCTTCCCATGTTTTATCAATAATGACCTAAATATTTCGTAACAGTATACGTCAAATAATTACGTAGCTTAACGAATATTCATTCCCACCATTTTTATATTCAAATTTCAACATTATGTATTATTCACTGAACAGTTTCTACCATTGATCTCTTAAACAACACTTTAAACGCATCTCTTTCTGCTGAAAAGAGGACCGTAGACCTCTGATTGTCCGCCATTTCTTTCAAGAGACTGGAATAAAATAAGCTATAATTTTAAAGTTATAATAAAGTGGTTCTCTTGTGTGAGCTGCTAATCGCAATCATGACGCTAGGTATAAAAAATCCGTTAAAGCAGTTCCAGAACACCTAGAAAGTTCATGATTGTGTGATTCTTTAACTTTGAAGAATTTGGAACAGTGAAAATGCACTATAAATACGAGTAATCAGTGTGAAGATGAACAATAATTCAGTGAAGTTTGTAGTGTGTTATTCAATTCAATGGATTACGTGTTCGTCTATGAAAGATGTATTGTAAGTGAGGCCTAACTTTAGTTGCGTAATTTATTTTGAAAAGGTTATTTATGAGATTAGGCCCGCAAATAAACGTGGTTGTAGCAAATACATTTGAAGAACTTAATTGCGTCATTATCGTAACGCGAACTGGGCTCAGCACTGTTTTAAACAAATAATACGAATGAACCCTCCCAACGACATGAAACGTTTCAACTTGTGTTGAAACGTTTCATGTGCAAATTATTTTTTTTAATTATGCAGAATAATTTCGAAATATTAAACAGTCCCTAAATTCAAGGGATATTACTCAAAATGCTTGTGGTGATTGCTAATAAAATTCGGTAAGTAAATAAAATTGATAATAAATATAATATGACTCGTTTCTATTTCTGAAATAAAGATTTAAAACTGTTTTATTTATAATATTAATCCGTCACAAAACACGTTTGCTTTTTCAGCCGTGGGATTGTTATAAAGTTACAGTGAATCCCACTATTCGTTGGTTTTTTTTTTTTTTTTTAATTTTGTGCAAAGCTACATAAGAGACATCTGTGCTAGCCGTCCCTAATTAAGCGGTGTAAGACTAGAGGAAAGGCACCTAGTCATCACCACCCACCGCCAACTCTTGGGCTACTCTCTTTTCCAACAAATAGTGGTATTGACCCTCACTTTATAACACATCCACGACATAAAGGGCGAGCATATTTGGTGTGACGTGGGATTCGAACGCGCACTCTCTAATTACTAGTCGAGCGCCTTAACGACCCGGACCATGCCGGATTAAAAGTGACTGTTCGGTGGAAAGGAATAAAAAAAGACACTATGAAATTATTGGATCTTACGTAACAATAAAAAAAACAACAACTGTAACAAACGCATGCGCAGTTGGCTTAAATGGTGATGAAATATTAGGGCGTTTTATCACACGGTTTTTAATATTTAATTTTTTATAATAGTATATTACAAACATTACATCTCGTCAGGAAATTGTATCTCTTGTGTATCTCATGTTTTCTTTGTACAGTTGTGCACGGTTTACATTTTGGACTAAGTTGCGTGTGTTTATAACGGAATTTATCACACATTAAAAAAAAAAATACTTGACGCCACCCTCTCTGGACTGCTGTTACCCTTCCACAGTGTGCCCCGCTTACCCTGGACGAGAAACAAATGAAACAATAACTTAAATAACAGTACACAGAAGTACTGGTGTTACAATGAAATTAATCATCCATATCTCGGCCTCTCTGTCCTTTTGGTATGCTGCACATGTTTGAGATAATTCTGAGTTATTATACGTATAAGCTGCATTTCGTTATCCAAGCGTGACACAGCGGTTTGATTGCTTTCAAGTTGAGTGTTATTATTTTGGATAAAATAGTTTTATGCGCAACCATTAATTCCATCTGGATAACTCGTACACAGCTACGAAAGAACGTGACCTCCAGGTTAATTGTAATGCATACTACGAAGGCAGTAAGCGACAGGATTGTATAGAAATAATAATAATACGTGTACGTGTGTGTGTACACACATCTACGAAAGATTCGGTGACAGTATCTTTGTAAATATTTTGGTTTCTACAAGCCTTATTCTTGCCATATTTAAACAAGGTTTAACCATAAAATCCAGATATAGTAAAATGTATCTGAAGACCAGCTGTCACAGAACAGCGCGATAAAAAGAACAACCTACTCTTTGTTCTCAAGCTAGTTTTCTTGTATCTAGTAGCAACTTTCAACCTTTATAACAAGCATAAATCATGGACTAATTGTGTTATTCAAGATGAAAATATTTGAGTGTTTTTTTTATAATGCTCTCACTTTCTGTTGAAGAAGTAATTGAACTAGTTTCACGTTTCCACGCACATTCAATGCACTTGCTAATAAAAAAAAAACATTCTAGCCGTGAATTTTGTAACTAGTCACGAAATTAACTTGGGCGAAATACTATCGCATTTAAAGTAAATATTCCAGTATAACTGCTTTGAAACAAAAGTATTCGCCGTGTTAAAATATTGAAAGTTATAAAGGCAGGTTGTTAACTTGTCGGCTAGAAGTTAAGGGGATAATTTTGCTTTGCTGGATAGTGCATTAGCATTTCTCTATGTAGGGACGGCACGGACGTTCGTGGTAAAGCAATACGAAAAACACCTGGATTCTCTTCTCTACAGGTCATCAGAAGCTAGATATGAAGGGTTATTTGGCATACAGTGTTCCCTCGTGTATCGCGGTAGATGCGTTCCAAAACCCCCCGCAAAAGGAGATTTTCCGCGAAGTGGGATCGCCGATTTTTACGTATATATTTATGTGCATTTAGACTTTTAAAACCCTCCCTGTACAACTATTTAACCTTCCCATTACAATACTGCTCATTATTGCTGAAATAATAAGAACAATTATTAAGATATTTCATTTCTGCACCAATCATAGCCCGTCTTGCACATCGCTACGCCATGAAGCTGATCTCGCGTAGCCTTCGCAGACGCACAATGCGTACATCTATAGCCTTTCCAGTTGGTTCTCTTTCCATTTTCACGCTGTTATAAACTCAAATATGTGTTTATATCTAAAAATATACCTGTTTTTTTTTCTTTACACTATTAATTATATTTATTTTTAATATTTTAATGGTATTTAATGCTATATTTTAGATTTAATGTTTATTATTTTATATATACATGTATGTATATATATATATATAGATATATATGTGGGGGTCGGCCGAGCCCGCGAAGTGGCGAGGTAACACTGTAGTCCCTCTGTCTCCAGCGGTTATTTGCCCCAATACTGTCCTTTTTCTCAGTCATAACAAATTGTCAATAACATTCTATAACAACAATTTTACTTTTTCTTGTTCCTGGATATAAAGTGTTATTTTCAAATTGCTTATGCTTAAAGTAAATGGAAAAGACCTATTTTTCCCTTCAAACTTTGCTTTTGTGACCTGTGAACGTATAACGAAAACATGATGACTGACTGTATTTGGGGGCTGATACGTGAAAGTGATTTACATTACAGTCGCAAATCTCGAAAAACTACTCACTTCTAAATATTTTTGTATAACTTTAGTATAAATACATGTAAATCTTGATTCATATGTTGTTTTAGTCAGACCTTAAGTAAATAAAAATGTGCAAATTTGCCCGTTTTTACACAGAAAATAGGTTAATTTCTAAATTTCATTATCCAGGTCACAAAAGCAAAGTTTGAAGGGAATAATGGCCATTTTGTTTACTTTTACAACATAAGCAATTAAGAAATAACACATATAATCCAGGAACAAAATTTGTGTTGCATATTGCATTACTAAAAGGTACGTTTAATACCACACCTTGTGTTTACTGGTTACTACGAAAAAAAACAAGTTTTAAAAAGAATGACACAGAGGACCTTGTTTGTATTTACTGTAAAATGTAAGAAAGATGTACTATTAAGTGTTAAAACGCAAGAATTCACTGTGTTTATTTTTAGATTTTAAGTTGTAGAAGACATAAAAAAATAGTAATAAACGTGTGTGTAATTGGTGTGAAGCATCAGGGCTTTCTATTCTGCGATCTTTAATATTCAATGTTTTGTAATATTATATCTCTAATATAATGTGATGGTCACGTGACGTAACTTGAGCGTCGCGGGTTCGAATCCCCGTTACACCAAACATGGTTACTCTATCAGCCGTGGGGGCGTCATAATGTAACGGTCAGTCCCACTGTTCGTTGGTATGCGAATAGCCCAAGAGTTAATGGTGAGTGGTGATGACTAGCTGCCTTCTCTGTAGCCTTACACTGCCATTAAAATGAACAGCTGGTATTTTTCAAAATGGAATCTTTAGATTCACCCCCACATGTTGTTTGAAGGTAAAACCTTAGATCCACCCCCACACTTACCCACATGTTGTTTGAAGGTAAATCTTTAGATCCACCCCCACACTTACCCACATGTTGTTTGAAGGTAAATCTTTAGATCCACCTCACACTTACCCACATGTTGTTTGAAGGTAAATCTTTAGATCCACCCCCACAGTTACCCACATGTTGGTTGAAGGTAAAACTTTAGATCGACTGAATAGGAATGAAAGAGGACATTGTTTTTTTTTTTCATATGTACCAGAAAAAACTCAGTCCAAAAAACCTCTCCATCCCAACTCCTCCAAAATGCCTAGCTTCACGATGTTTGAAAAGTAACCCCTACAAAGAGCCCCTATCTATAAACATATTATTGTTTAAAAGTTAAATTAGTGGCAAATATTCTGTTTCATTAACGTGTCTTCCTATGTTTAGCCCAAGATCATAAAGACTCGGGCTCGTCTTTTATAATACTTTATGTTTTTTTTATAATATCACAAGCCTTAACTTAAACGATACTGCTCCGTTTTAATTCATTTAAATTACTAGTCCGTAGAACGCGTACTGTGCCTTTCGTATATTCTGTATCCTTCAATCCGCCGCTTCGTAGGAGGTAGATGGCCACCTGCTGGTGTGTTTTTATACTGAAGCCAGCCAGACTTGTCTAAAACTTCTGATATCGACGTCTTACAGAAGAAAATATGTTCGTTGTAAGTTGTAGCTTACCGTTGGGGTGATTTACTTGTTTAAACGTTCTGCTTTTCTATCTATCCACCAATTGACATATAAATAATTCCGTTCTTATTATTCTTAATAGAAACAGGAAACAATGTCCACATTGAGCATGACGTATGCGCTGTCTTGGGTTTCATACGTATTGCGCTCAAGGTATACTTATACACGAAATGCATTATGAAGTTTTGTTATAAACTGATACAACAGAGATGGTAGCCAGTTTCTTCCTTTATTGGTATTTTTTTTTGCAAATAAGGCAACAAATTTGAATGTCAAAGCTATTACTTCCTGAAAAATGTTAAACGGTACTTACCGTTATGAAACAGGTCTGTCAGAACTTAAAACGCAGTACATTCAGAAGTGATGAAAGATGAAACGTTGGAACTGAAGAACAAGTTAATTGGATATTTTAGGCTACAGTTCATTGTCTTACAAACGTGTACTTTAGTGAACATTTTTCAGCAATGTGTTTGATGACACCATTGTTCTCTTCTTCCTTGATGTAGCACGTGCTACGTTAGTACTGTAATGATAGGTGTGTAAGCACACAAGTAGGTCGCATGAAAGGCTTGTTTGCTGTGGTTATAAAACCACTTATTGTGTGTGGTTCTCCACACGTGATCTGCAAACTTTCGAAAGATTCCATCGAATAGAAAATTATTCATTTACCCGCATAAGTTGGTATATACTCCACCGACTTATACATATATATATGTATCATAACTTGGTGTATATCTGGATATAGTGGTATCGCATACCAACTAAGCCTTTCTAGATTTTTGCTTAGTAAATAGTAATACATTTCTGTTAACACTGTGGCCACAGCAACTCTAATGCTGAACCAATTTGGTGGTAATTTAGAATCTGATGTCAATAGTATTACTTCACGCTGTAAAACATTGTATTCATCCACGTTAACACAATGAACTGAGAAATCTTGTGTAAACCAACTTATAAAGAGCTATTTCAACTCTGAATGTTTGTCCTACAAGTCTTTGAAGTTAGTGTTTACTAACGAGTTTTTTCAATAGGGGATCTTAAATTTACAGACCTAATCCCAGAGGCTTAGCAGTAAGTCTGAAGGCTTATCAGAGTAAAACCTGGATTTCGATACCCGTGGCGGGTTCAGGACAGCTAGTCTCTCGTATAGCTTTACGTTTAACAATAAAACAAACTTAAAATTTATAACTTTACTTTTCAGCATAAAAAAGTCGAATGCTACAATGGGTTTAAATATAACAACTCTCCTTACAGCAGATTATCTAAAAAAATACATTATATTTTTATACGTTTCACAATATTTACGTCTGATATTGTGGTGGAAATTTTTCTCATCTTCAATACTGGTTTTTATTTTTATTTTTTATCTTATTGATTCTTTCATGGTTGAGAGCAAAAGCAATGACTGGGAAATTTGAAATCCCCCAGTTTCAATTAGCTATGTCAGGAAGCTTCAATTTCCTTTCATATTGTAGGCTTAAGGGCTGTAGAAGTTTTAGCGTTTTGGTCATGAGTAAACTGAAAGCTATCTTTTTTCACCCTCTCAACAACGTAGGCGCCATTTCGATAAGTTTGATGACGTGTGGAAAAACCTTTTCCTGAACTAAAAAAACCAACTTATATATTTCTCTCTCTCTTTTTTTTTTCTTTCACATCATTTGAAAAGATTATTGTTAGCTTTCGTGTCTTGCAATAATAGAAGTATTATGCGTTAAAAGTCTCGCCTCTGATAAAACAGTTGACTCGCGCGTGTCTTTCTTAACAGTCAGGCACGATGTTAAGATAGCGTCACTTTCAGAATAATTATTATCCATTTCTGTTTGTTTTTACTTTCCACGAGTTGACAAAATTAAGGCATATCAGTTAAAGTTTAAAATGAAATAATTACACCTAGTTTTTTATCAGTAATGTTTTTTCTACAACTCTAGCGAGGTCTGATTGTTTCCTGTTGCAAAGTGATCTGAAGGCTTGAACCAGTTTGTTGTTTCCTCAGTGTGTGCTGAACGCTAACAAACAGTGTTTACTTGTAATCTGTTTATTGTATTGTGTTTGTTAGGCAGTGACAAAAAGAAACAGAAAGAGCAACATTTTTGCCGGTCCAAAATGTGGAACGCTTCACGATTTTGCGTGTCATCCTTGCACAGGGGACCATGCCAATCATCCCTGTATCGTTCCAATTTTAGTATATGTACTGCCGAAGCAAGTACCAAACAGAAGGAATGATACAGTAAACAGGAAGAGCGATATGACAAACAGAAGGTATAATATAGTAAACAGGAGGAGCGATATGACAAACAGAAGGTATAATATAGTAAACAGGAGGAGCGATATGATAAACAGAAGTAATGATACAGTAAACAGGAGGAGCGACATGAAAAAAAGAAGGTATAATATAGTAAACAGGAGGAACGACATGATAAACAGTAGGAGTAATACAGAAACAGGAGGAACGATATGATAAACAGTAGGAGTAATACAGAAACGGAAGGAGCGACATGATAAACAGTAGGAGTAATACAGAAACAGGAGGAAGGATATGATAAACAGTAGTAGTAATGCAGAAACAGGAGGAACGATATGATAAACAGTAGGAGTAATACAGAAACAGGAGGAACGATATGATAAACAGTAGGAGTAATACAGAAACAGGAGGAGCGACATGATAAACAGTAGGAGTTATACAGAAACAGGAGAAACGATATGATGAACAGTAGGAGTAATGCAGAAACAGGAGGAGATATGATAAACAGTAGGAGTTATACAGAAACAGGAGGAACGATATGATGAACAGTAGGAGTAATGCAGAAACAGGAGGAGATATGATAAACAGTAGGAGTAATACAGAAACAGGAGGAGCGACATGATAAACAGTACGAGTAATACAGAAACGGGGGGAAGGATATGATAAACAGTAGGAGTTATATAGAAACAGGAGGAGCGATGTGATAAACAGTAGGAGTTATATAGAAACAGGAGGAGCGATATGATAAACAGTAGGAGTAATACAGAAACAGGAGGAACGATATGATAAACAGTAGAATTTATACAGAAACAGGAGAAACGATATGATAAACAGTAGGAGTAATACAGAAACGGGAGGAGCGACATGATAAACAGTAGGAGTTATACAGAAACAGGAGGAACGATATGATAAACAGTAGGAGTAATACAGAAACGGGAGGAGCGATATGATAAACAGTAGGAGTTATAGTAAACAGGAGGAGCGATATGGACGTTTTCCTCCACTTTATGTGACTAGGTTGTTATTATATATACATGAATAACAGCGAACTGGGTGTTTAAGTAACTCTTTCTCACTGGTGATGGTAAACAGTAACGACAAGGAGACAGTTGAAGAGAAAAGCACGTGACCAGAGGGGTCTATTATCAGTTGTTTCCGATCATCCTTGGTTAGAGTTGAATATTTTGTTATTCATAGTATTGACTCCCTTAGCCTTGAGCGCGGTCATCTTGTTAACATATGACCTTTATGATAAGCTCCAATTGGAAAAAAAAGAAAGAAAGAAGTGGTACGTGAGTTTTTTTTTGATGTTTTGCTTGTTGAGAAAAAGACAGAAAGGGGGCAAACTTAGTTATTTATCAGTAACTGCAGGGGCCGTCCTGGAATCTAAACATCAAACCAGAACAAGATAGTAGCATTCGTCTTGTTGTTGTTGCGATATTATTTTTTTTTATTTTAATTCATATGCACGAGGAAAACCATTATTAAAGTCGCTTGGCCTCTTCATTACGTAAGAATGTTTTTTTTTCTGTTTATTTTTACAAATAAAAAATTAGTTAGATTTTTAAGTAAATTCTAAATAAACATCAAGGTACCACAGTACATTATATATTTAAACTAGTGCTTTTAGTCTACATTGATCATACTTAAAAATGCTGTCCCTTGGTGTAACTTATTAATTACAGAATTAAGGAAAGCAAAGACAGTTGAAATATTTAGTAATAAGTGAAGAATTTTTTGAAACGTACAACTGCGTTTATTTTCGACAGTTCTGTAGTTTTAATATTTTATATCGAAGTTTTTGGCTTTTTTCTACAAAAACACAAAGTTTATTGTTATAAAACAGAAACAAATATAACCTCTTATCATCATGATTACCTTAACTTTTTTATTATTTTTTTCGATGCCTTGCAGAAAATTGCCCCCCCGCTAGTATAGCGGGTCTACGGATTTACAACGCTAAAATTAGGGGTTCGATTCCCCTCGGTGGACTCAGCAGATAGCCCGATGTGATTTTGTTATGAGAAAACACACACACATTTGTAGAAAATTATTTTAATAAAGTAAATCGGCAAGTCCTATGACAACTACTGCCGATATAAAGTTGCGGTGGAACAGAATGTATAAGAATTATATTTCAATATGTTTTGGCGTTTCTTTGATGATGCTAACAAAAACTGACCGCTTATGAGAGAGTACTCAATGGCCTTTTCCGACGCAAAAGTTTATACACTCAAACGACAAAACTGTGTTAATTTCTAAAACGGGTATGCCCCCCAGTGGCTCAGCGGTATGTCTGCGGACTTACACGCTAAAATCCGGGTTTCGATACCCGTGGTGGGCAGAGCACAGATAGCCCATTGTGTAGCTTTGTGCTTAATTCGAAACAACAACAACAACAATAAAACGGGTATATCTATTGTACTTACTGGGAGTGGAAAATAGAAAAATGGATCAACTTGGGTACCTGGGACTATCAAAAGAAGATACCTGAAACAAGCGACGTCACAGGTTAGAATTCAGGAGCACAGAGGTCGGTGTCGAACCTAACTGTTGGAAAGTACGGTACACAAGATAATCTATTCGGATCTCCCTCTGGAAAAGCAACACAGTGGCACGTCCACATGTTGCTTCTACGACGTAGCCGTTCAACTGAGAGCGTACCTCAAACGAAGACAAATCGACCTAATCGTTCGATTTAAGACCAACAGATTTGTGTATGATTGGATTGTTGGAATGAGCACTGAGAACCCGTTGTGCTTGAAACTGGATGGATTTCGGAAAGTAGGCAGGGAGGAAGGGTCTATTTTTGACGAGGCCTTTTACAATTAATACTATGCTGCAGGATTGCAGATGCACAGTCGTCAGATAGGCCATGACCAACTGTGGTGATGTTGACCGCAATGACGTTGTGAATCTCCAAAATCATTCTAAAATAAAATTTTAAATCTGTATTTCCCGTGGCCAATTATTTCGATTCAGCCAAAGCATTTGGGAGGGGGTGAGATGAAATGATAGGTGAAAATATGGATGCCCGTACAACTCTAAATAAATACTTAACATGTTGTACATTATCACCTTTAAAATTCACTTGATTTTTGAACTAAATTGTCCCACTGTACAAAACACTCGAACACTGCATGTGAACAAAACCAGGATAAAGGTGTAGCTCAAATTATTTCATTTACCTTCATGATATTCTCAACAAGGAGCGTTATGTGGTCCACAGTGTACTCAAAGACAGTATTACTGGAGCGAACTCGTACAGTATAAACAGTGGCTAAAAGAATTTCCACCCTTCTACATTAAAGGGCATGTTTTTATTTTTTCTTCTACTGAATTAAAAAAATCGACAAAATTTAGCAGGAATTTTCACACTATTAAATTTCGGCTGTCCAAACTTTGTTGTAAATTTCGTACAAAGCTACCCGACGGTTATCTGCGCTAGTCGACCCTAACATAGCAGTAATAGACTAGGGGGGAGAAAGCAGGTGGTTAAGGCGCTCGACTCGTAATCTGAGAGTCGCGGATTCGAATCCCCGTCGCACCAAACATGCTAGGCCTTTTTAGCCGTGGGGGTATTATAATGTGACGGTCAATCCCACTATTAGTTGGTAAAAGAGTAGCCCACGTGTTGGCGGTGGGTGATGATCACTAGCTGTCTTCCCTGTAGTCTCACACTGCTAAGTTAGGGACGGCTAACCCTCGTGTTGTTTTGCGAGAAATTCACAAACAAACCAATTCTTGTTGTCGTTTTTTTAAGATTTGTTTTGTACTTTTCTTCTTAATTGTTTTTATATTATTCTAAAAACTGGCTACCACCAACGATATACCTGTATTTTTGTAACTGTAAAGCAATAATTTGTTTTAAGTTCGTGCAAAGCTACTCGAAGGTTATCTGTGCTGGCCGTTTCTAATTTATAACTAGAGGAAAGGCATACACCTAGTCATCACCACCCACCGCCAACTCTTGGACTACTCCTTTATGAACGAATAGTGGGATCAATTGAAACATTATAACGCCCCTACGGCTGAAAGGGAGAGAATGTATAATGTGACAGTGATTTGAAACAGCAACCCTCAAATTACGATTTGGGTTATTTAACCTCCTAGCCATGCCGACCCTGTAAAATAATGTTTTTAAAAATATATTTTAAACAGTCATTAAAAAAGCGTAAGACGCATGCTCTGTAGATGAGTCATCAGATCAGGTTTTAAGGGAAGTAATCTATGCAGGATCTAGTCTGTCGGGAAATGCTGTATCTCTCAGGTTTGGACGAAATAAGTTTCAAAACTTTCGGTTATGTGTCGTGATACCCGAATCCTAATTACAACAGAAACTACGTTATAGCTAGTTTCGTTCTCACAACTTGAAATTGGTTTGCAAGAAAACGGGTGTTGTTGTTGTTTTTTTGTCTAATTGTTTGTTTGTTTTGGAATTTCGCACAAAGCTACTCGAGGGCTATCTGTGCTAGCCGTCCCTAATTTTGCAGTGTAAGACTAGAGGGAAGGCAACTAGTCATCACCACCCACCGCCAACTCTTGGGCTACTCTTTTACCAACGAATAGTGGGATTGACCGTCACACTATACACCCCCACGGCTAGGAGGGCGAGCATGTTTAGCGCGACCCTCGGATTACGAGTCACACGCATTACGCGCTCGGCCATGCCAGGCCTTTTTGTCTAATAACGAAAACACTGGGTTTAGTAATCTGTTTCTTATAGACTGTAGAAAAACTTAACAGTTGTCCTATTTGTTACTCACAGGCTGTAGAAAAACCCAAAGATTTGTCCTTCTGTTTTCCACAAGTTATAGTCTAACATGTGTCCTGCCTTTTTTACTAGGCTTTAAAAAATCTGACTTCTCTTCTTTATGGATAGTAAAACACATTTAACATTTGTTAAGGCTTTTTCCTTGGCTCTAAGAGAACCTAACGTTTACTTTGTCCTTTCACGAAATTTCAACACTTGGTTTAAACGTAATTCTTTATGAATGTTTGAATTAGTACGTTGTGTAAATCGATGCTTTATGTGTAAATAAAAAACATTAAAAGTGTCATTAATACTACACTTCGTTCTAATAACATTATAATTTAGTTGTTTTTAACCGCAGCTCTTGGTGGTTAAATATTTCATTGAAACTTCACGTGCTGTTCCTTCAGCACAAATAAAGTTTATTTTATGCAAGGAAAAGTTTTATTTTTGACTGTATTTCGACATTATTGTTCTATTTACAGCGCCAGTATCAACTTTTCTGATGGGATTTTCTCATGTTGATTCGACGAGGAAACGATCTTTCTTATCACATCCCCGGTCTGAACGCTGCGAAAAATGATTACTTGAGTAAGTCACGTGCATGCGACATATATTTATCAGGCACCTTTTCCCGCGCATTTGTCCATGCTAATCTATACTCGTTGTAATTAATGGTGGAGTCTGTAATGATAATTTAGACGTTTCTATGAGGAGCACAGTACCTTTAAAGTGTTTGATTAATCACCCACATCAAGCTCTTATTACGTATGTTATACGAACTTAGTAAGTTAATAATGAACACTTTTCCCACAATCCATCAGAAACTAGATTAGTAGATATTTTGCCTTCTCGTTATGTCTATAATCAAACGGAACCGAACTGTAAAAACATAATACTACGTAACACAAGTTTTGTTCCTGGATAGCACGTGTTATTTACTAATTGCTTATGTTGTAAAAGTACACAAAATGGCCATTATTCCCTTCAAGCTTTGCTTTCGTGACCTGGATAATAAAATTTAGAAATTAACCTATTTTCTATGTAAAAACGGGCAAATTTGTACATTTTCATTTGCATAAGGTCTGTTTTTTGTTTGCTTGTTTGTTTGTTTTGGAATTTCGCACAAAGCTACTCGAGGGCTATCTGTGCCAGCCGTCCCTAATTTAGCAGTGTAAGACTAGAGGGAAGGCAGCTAGTCATCACCACCCACCGCCAACTCTTGGGCTAATCTTTTATCAACTAAAAGTGGGATTGACCGTCACATTATAACGCCCCACTATTTGTTGGTAAAAGAGTAGCCCAAGAGTTGGCGGTGGATGGTGATGACTAGCTGCCTTTCCTCTAGTCTTACACTAATTAGAGACGGCTAGCGCAACTTTGCTCGAAATTCAAAACAAACATTGTGGCAGAAGCAGAGCCCATCTTGACGAGTGAAGTTCGAGAAGATTCTCTGTCAGCCAATCAGCGCTGAAACGACGTAGAATGTTCTGGAAAAATGGGTGAACTTGAAAATATCATTACCCAGGTCACAAAAGCAAAGTTTGAAGAGAAAAACTGGTCTTTTCCATTTACTTTAAGCATAAGCAACTGGGAAATAACACAGAACAAGAAAAAGTAAACATTTTGTTGCGTAGTGTAATCACAGTTTCAACACATTTTCAGTTACTTGTAGTTTATATCCTACCTAATCATTCTTGTCTCTTGTTTATTTCGGAATTCCCCCAGAGCCGCACAAAGGTGGCTGGCTATCTGCGCGTACGCTATCTCTAATTTCTAACTGAAATTTACAGTCCGAGCACACAAGGCATATTGTAAGCTCGGTCCGTTTGTTTTGATATCAGAAGCATCAAAATAAAACTAGCCCTAAGCAACAGTGTGTAAAACTGACTCGCCGTGTTCTGATAACCTACGTATTTCATTGGGAATGATACAAGTAGACAAAACATTATTAAAGGTTATGATAGACAGTGTTTAAATCTGAAGGAGAGTACAGTACCATGTCGAAGTCATATCACTATTACACAGAACTGAAACGTAGTTTACGATTCTACTATACACGAGTTGATTGGAAACAGAAAAACATATCTATGAAAGTGTCTAAACCCAAAGGTGTTGGGATAAAAGTTGTCTTAATTTGTTTTAGAAGACAGTCTGTCACAGTGAACATGAGTTATAATTTTTGAGAACCCCAAATGTTAAGAAAGATGTAATTAATCATTACTGTGTCTAAAAAAGTATTAAATATTAAGAGGTTAAATTAAGAACGTATTCAGAACATTTCTTTGTTTAACTTCACCAAAGCTACTCGAGAACTGTCTGCACTAGTCGTCCCTAATTTAGCCACAAAAGGCTAAACAAAAGGCAGCTAGTTAACGTCACTACATTGTGGGTTACTCGTCACCAACGAATAGTTAAATGGGCCGTCAATTTTAAACCTTCCATGGTTGAAAGGGTAAAACTTTTCGGTAACGGGATTCAAAACCGTGACCTATATATTGAGAATCGAACGTCCTAGTCACTAGGCCATTTAGGCCAGCATATCTGGATTAATTCAGGTGTAATATTTTGACAGTTTAATCACGTAATTACCAAAATTAACTCTGGTATTATACGTAAAGAGATACAGTTAACTTCACACTAGGATTAACTCAGATATTACATGTTAAGGGTTCCAGTTAAATACTGAACAAAATTAACTCTGGTATTACATGTTAAGGATTCCAGTTAAATACTGAACAAAATTAACTCTGGTATTACATGTTTAGGGTTCCAGTTAAATACTGAACAAAATTAACTCTGGTATTACATGTTTAGGGTTCCAGTTAAATACTGAACAAAATTAACACAGGTATAATATGATGACAATTCCAACTTTGTACCTAGTTAATAGTATAAAATCTTAAGCGATACAGTTAAATATATAAATATATATGAATCTACATTGGCTTCTCAACATGAGAACATAGTTGACCCAAACAATAGAAAAGATAAATAGATAACGAAGAACTGACATTGTAGAATAGACTCAGGACCATAACTAAACTGTTTGGTTTTTGAACTATGAAAAGACACTTGACAATTAGGAGGTTTTATCCATCTATGCATTACTGACTTCTACAAGGCAGTCACGTGTTTCTGTATTTATCAGATTATTCATCTTCTTTCTTGATATTTATACCGCAGTCATCTGTATATACAATACACGTAGTAACACTCACGGTGGTTGGATGTATACATATGTGTGTGTGTGTGTGAATAATGTCCTTCCTTCTGTTGTTTTTTTTAATCCCTCTGATTTATTAACCATATACAACAACATTCGTTGTGTTTTTTTTTAAATAAGATGGATGATTTAGTACTAAAGAAATAATATACCATTTTAATGATCTAATCATGGTCGTCATTAAAGTTGAGTTGCCAAGTCCGTCAGCTCGGTAATTAACGCTTCAGTTAGTTTCGTAATTACGTCTTCCCAACGTTATAATTAGATTTTGCTGAATTCTGACAGTGTTCATCGGAAAGACTTACAATTTTCATACAGTTCCTTCAGCTTTAAAACTTTGTCAAACACACTTCTTCCAAGTAAAAGGAACTCAAAAATCGAAATATTTGAAATGTGTTTCTTATTATATCTTTTAAGATTCGCAGTTGTTTGCTCCTTTGCTCTCACCATTTCAAGTAACGGAAACATCAAACATATTCCTTAGGTTGTGATAAGTTTCTTTACAATAAATCAAGAAAATTTGGAATTTCGCATAAAGCTACTCGAGGGCTATCTGCGCTATCTGTCCCTAATTTAGAAGTGTAAGACTAGAGGGAAGGCAGCTAGTCATTACCATCCACCGCCAACTCTTGGGCTACTCTTTTACCAACGAATAGTGGGATTGACCGTTACATTATAACGCCCTCACGGCTGAAATGGTGAGCATGTTTGGCACGACGGGGATGCGAACCCGCGACCTTCAGATTACGAGTCGCACGCCTTAACACGCTTAGCCATGCCGGGTCAATCAAGAAAACAATAAAGCTTCATACAGAAATGTGCGCCTGGCATGGCCAAGCGCGTAAGGCGTGCGACTCGTAATCCGAGGGTCGCGGGTTCGCGCTCACGTCGCGCTAAACATGCTCGCCCTCCCAGCCGTGGGGGTGTATAATGTGACGGTCAATTCCACTATTCGTTGGTAAAAGAGTAGCACAAGAGTTGGCGGTGGGGGGGTGATGACTAGCTGCCTTCCCTCTAATCTTACACTGTTAAATTAGGGACGGCTAGCACAGATAGCCCTCGAGGAGCTTTGTGCGAAATTCCCCACCCAAAAAAACACAACAGAAAGGCTGTTCAAGTCGAAAGTTTAAAAATAAAAATTTATGTAAACACGAAAACGTGAAACAAGAAACTGAGGCATTTTTCAATGAACGTATGATAGTCTGGGTGAACAACATTAACAACTCTTGCTTTTATATATTGACACAGAAAAAAATCATCAGATTGTGTCTTAACGTATGGTCGATTTTTGTAGAAATGGTTGCACCTTTTTATATGTTAAACTTGATTTGGTTGATGTGCCAGTAAAAATAAAGTTGTTAAAATTAGATAAACCAGCACAAAAGACAAACATGAAAATCGAGCAAAAGAGAAAAATAATTATTAGAACAGCTGATACCTAAAGCAGTCGTTGTGTTTTTATAGAGCAAATCTACATCATAAGCTCTCTGTTCACCGTGGGGAATCAAGCCCGGGATATAGGCTGTTGTAAGACAGTAAACTTACAGCTCATACACTTTTTGGTATGTTGGACATTTTGATACCCCGGTGAGTCAGGTGCAAAAGACTTTTTCCTCCTAACACAGCTGACGCACTTCGTTTCTTCTTTGTGGGTATTTGGGTATGTTGGACATTTTGATACCCCGGTGAGTCAGGTGCAAAAGACTTTTTCCTCCTAACACAGCTGACGCACTTCGTTTTTTCTTTGTGGGTATTTGGGTATGTTGGACATTTTGATACCCAGGTGATTCAGTTGCAAAAGACTTTTTCCTCCTAACACAGCTGACGCACTTCGTTTCTTCTTTGTGGGTATTTGGATATGTTGGACATTTTGATACCCAGGTGAGTCAGGTGCAAAAGACTTTTTCCTCCTAACACAGCTGACGCACTTCGTTTCTTCTTTGTGGGTATTTGGATATGTTGGACATTTTGATACCCAGGTGAGTCAGGTGCAAAAGACTTTTTCCTCCTAACACAGCTGACGCACTTCGTTTTTTCTTTGTGGGTATTTGGGTATGTTGGACATTTTGATACCCAGGTGAGTCAGGTGCAAAAGACTTTTTCCTCCATCCCTAACTTCAATTCTCAGCTACTACTGTGTTGTAGTTGTAGTGCTTTAGGGTCAGAATAACCCACACTACTCGGGCCCTTTTCAGGGCAATGTCCATATATTGTCTTGAGATGCCTATTTTATTTTATTTTTTATTATTATTATTTTTAAAGTCTATTTATATATATATATATATCGAAAAAATTATAAACCATGAATATTTTACTAATTCTAAACGTCTAGTGCATGGTGGCTTGCTTTATTTCTATTTCTTGAATATATATTCATTGGAGAGAGGTACTTAGGTCTATGTTTATCATGTGTGTAGTATCTGTCAAACGAGGGATTTGTTTGTTGTGAATTTCGCGGAAAACTACACGAGGGCTATCTGTGCTAACCGTCCCTAATTTAGCAGTGTAAGAGTAGAGGGAAGATCATCGCCACCCACCGCCAACTCTTGGGCTACTCTTTTACCAACGAAGAGTGCGATTGATCGTCACATTATAATACAACCACCGCTGTAAAGGTGAGTATGTTTGGTGTGACGGGTATTCGAACCCGCGACCCTCAGATTGGGAGTCGAGCGCTCTAATCATCTGGCCATGCCGGGGCTCTCTCTCGTTCAAACATAACAAGACAGCTTTAACAGGATGATAATTCTCTATGCCACCGTTTCTCAAAATGGGGAAATCCACATAGGTTTTCCGCGAGCCATGTCCGAAATGCCATAAAAATATTTGAAGCATATGATGTATAAAATAAGAATTACTCTTCGTTAAATTAAATGCACACGAATCAAAACATTGTATTTTGAAATACAGTTTCTCATATATGCTGAGTCTTTTTTTGTCCTCGAAGCAAATGATCGATAAGTTTGGGGGTCTGAAAAAAAAATTCGGCTAAAGTGTTTCTCGGGCTACTTACTATCTATACGATATCCAGGCTCACAAAGGTTGAATATGTTTCTTTCAACAGGTGGATAATAGTGGGCTGTTGGTTGACTTTCGTATAAAGTAACGTTTATTTAGCAATAACCTTTCATCTTAAAGTTGTTTTATGTAGATTGGGAAACATACTGGGCTGTTTTCATGCGCGTGCTAGAAAGAGGGCTATTTTTGTATCCAATAATGATAATTTCTAAATGTCCTTCAGGAGCTGGGCGTGGTCAAGTGATTACCATGTCGGGTTGCACATGAAAGCATCTGGGAATTGAAGGTAACATGTTGCCAAACAAGCTTCGCACTTTTCAACTGCTCTGAGTGCGTTATAAAAGTGACAGAGCAATCCTGTTATTCGCTTCTGAGAGCTTGTTAAAGCCTTGACGGCAAAAGATGCCGCTGGCTGTCTGTCAGTCTCGTCAATAGTTCAAAATTTGTTTCGGCTACACCTGAACCCTAGCGGTCTCTAACCTAACTATTTCGCCCACGTGAGCAAAAGATTTCATTACTTTGGCTAAAGTGTTTTAAATAAATATATAATATATATATATATTAATACGTAAGTGAAAACGCATTTAAAATTATACTATATAAAGCGGTAGCTTGCAAAATTACAGTATTCATTTCACTACATTTGTTTGGTTTAATTATAAACATTGAAATCTTTAAAAAATTATTACGAAGTCATAAATTTCAACGCTGGGATACCTGAAGTGGCCACATTTAAAATTATAAGAAGTCGTAAGTGAAAAAAGAACAAAAAAACGAACGTAATAATATTTCAAAACAACTATATTTAGAACCAGGGTTTATAATAACTTGCCTACCATCGCCTGGTGATAAAGGCACTTGACTTCCAATGTGCGGGTCGCAAGTTCGAATCCCGTCACCGAACTTCTTTAACTTTTCATCTGGAGATGGTGTTATAATACAACTATGTAGTTAAAAATAGTTTAAGAGTTGGCGGTGGGTATTTTCATTACAAATTAGGAATAACAAAGGTAGGTAACCCTGGAAAAGCTTTGTACGACGTTCCACGAATAGAATTCACTTAGCGTGGATGAAAGATGAGACGTCGTTTGTTTATTATTTCTGAAGTAAACTTGGGAGGGCCTGTTCATAAGTTTTTACGGTTTACAACTAATATTTTGTTGTCACATAAATCTAGAAAATCACCTCAATTAAAGCGTTCTATAAATATCGAGTTCCGTTTCTTTATGTAGATTGGTTAAGGAAAGTCACGTGTTTAATAAAAGTAACCAATGTCAAAATGCGAAAAAGAAGAAAGAAATCAACAAAAATATATGGATACATTTTCCTTCTTGCAGGGATGCCTGTAATTTCATGGTCTGAGCTTGATCTACATACGATTCTAAAGCTTTTGAGGTTTTTTTTCCAAAATTTTGCTCTGAGCAACTAGAAAGCCATCTGCGTATAGCTAGCTGTCTTTACTATAAAATAATGAGATGAGAGGGAACGAAGCTGATAAACACCACTCACCGGCCAACCACTGGGCTACTCTTGTTTGACAGAATATATCTGTTTAATTACCAGTCTTAAAGCGCGTTTAAGACTACACTACACCTTGCCCAGTACTAAATCTAAGTTGGTTTTCTTTAATATTAGAACTTTTGCATTTCAAACTACAGATAGTATAAAGCTCTCAGTGATATTTTACCTGGCCCCCCAGTGGTTCAGCGGTATGTCTGCGGACTTACACGCTAAAATCCGGGTTTCGATACCCGTGGTGGGCAGAGCACAGATAGCCCATTGTGTAGCTTTGTGCTTAATTCAAAACAACAACGATATTTTACCCAGTGCTGTCCCCTGGTGGCTCAGACGGCTTATAACACTAAATATTAGAGGTACTATTCCACGCAGCGAACACAGTACTGTCTGCGTCTTTGTCTTAAAACGAATTTCACCTCACTTTCTAGAACTAAGATATTTACCCGATCAAAGTGAACTAGTGTTATGCCACTAAGACTATGAAACTTCACAGAGAGCTTTACAATTGACATATTGTTGTTTTTTCCTTAAATTTCCCTTTAGGCAACCGATAAATAATATCTTATTCATGCGTGGCTACTCTTAGACCGAGCACGTGCATTAACTGTAGCAGTTAAAACGCTCTCACAGCTAAAAGAGGGGAGTGTGTTGAGAGGCTCGAACCTTGGATTTTTATTACGCAGGGTCTTTGACATCAGGCTGTAGCCGTTCCTAGATTGTTTCGAATATCAAGGTTAAAATCATCTCACTATTCGGAGCTTTCTAAATATTTAGTTTTTATTGGGGTTTTTTGACGAATATGACGGGGTTACGGCTGCAGGTTGTGTAGAAATCCATTTAGTCAAGCAGCTCCAACCACATTCTATTGTATTATACAGGTTAGCCTAGCTAACACATCTAAATCCCGCTTAAAGTACTTTATTAATTGTACTTACATAACATACATTTGAGTTGTAAGCTGTTATGGTTTAAACGTAATTGCTGAGACAAACTTTAGACCTATTTGTTTCTGATCTTTGTTTGTTTGTGTTTTCTTATTTTTTGTTTTTTTTTAATTTTGCGCAAAGCTAATAGAGGGCTATCTGCACTAGCCGTCCCTAATTTAGCAGTGTAAGACTAGAGGGAAGGCAGATAGTCATCACCACCCACCGCCAACTGTTGGACTACTCTTTTATCAACGAATAGTGTGATTGACTGTCACATTATAACGCCCCAACGGCTGACAGGGCGAGCATGTTTGGTGCGACCGGGATTCGAACCCGCGACCCTCAGATTACAAGTCGAGCGCCTTAATCCACCTGGCCATGTCGGGCCCATGTGTGTTTTTGAATTTCGCGCAAAGCTACTCAAGGGCTATCTGCGCTAGCCGTCCCTAATTTAGCAGTGTAAGACTAGATGGAAGGCAGCTAGTCATCACCATCCATCGCCAATTCTTGAGCTACTCTTTTACTGACGAATAGTGGGATAGATTGATATTATCGCCCCCACGTCTAAAAGGACGAGCATGTTTAGTGGGACGGGATTCGATCTCGCGACCCTCGGATTATGAGTCGAATGTTTTAACCACCTGGCCATGCCGAGCCTTTCTGAACTTTCTTTTGAAGCATTACGTTAACAGCATTTTAGAATAATAAGTAAAAGAAAGTTGTCTCTTATCGTCCATCCAAAATGAGTGAGTTTACCATTGAACGAAAAGCCTTTTGGACAGCGACTTCCTGGAGGAAAAAGATGAATCTGAAATGCTATTTTTATACGACTCTAATTTGTAATGCAAAATGAATAATCCAAGCGTAATTTTTATCGCAAATGTTAGGCCTTAAATATTTAGTTACAGGGTACGTAAAACCAAATGCTGTGAAACAGCATGAAGTAATATTATTGGTGAAAATCCATAGTGGATCAGTTAAGACTGAAAAAACAAACTAATAGAAACGTTAGTGTGGAGACTGTGATTTATCATCTCATATTCTCGTTTTAAACTGAGTCCCTCGTGTGGCGTATAAACAATTTAAAACTTGTAAAATACGTCACTGTCATCATCACGTTACCCTCTCCACAGTCAGACAAGCACGTGTTTTAAGTGAAACAGACAATTCTACGAAGTTCTTAATAAAATAAATAACATTCATTATTATACAACAAATGTAAAGCTGTTTTAAAGAGATGGTTCACAAAGAAATAAATAAACCGAGTCTAAGTTTTTTATGTTTGAAAATTAAAAGTAAATTGTTTCACAAAATAAGGATTGTTTGAAAGTCCAGAAACGGAACAGCTGTAAGGTTTTCGAGTTAAAAATAACGTTTTCTCATAAACTCAATATTAAGATATATTTTGAAGTATTTTGTTGTTTAGTTATAAATATTCCTATTAAGATTAAATTAATTCATAAACACGCTGATTAGTTAGTGTTCTTGCTAACAATGTTGTTTAGAATTAAGCACAAAGATACACAATGGGCTTTGTGTGCTCTGCCCACCACGGGTATCGAAACCCGGATTTTAGCGTGTAAGTTCGCAGACATACCGCTGAGCCACTGGGGTGCTCTTGCTAACAAATAACACTATGTAATACAACTTTTGTTCCTGGATAGTTTGTCTTATTTCTTAATTGCTTATGTTGTAAAAGTGCAGATAATGACCATTATTACCTTCAAAATTTGTTTTTGTGACCTGGATAATGAAGTTTAGAAATGAACCTATTTTTATATACAAAAACGGGCACATTTGTAAAAAAAATTGCACATTTACATTTACATAAATTCTGAATAAAACAACATATGAATCAAGATTTACATGTATTTATACTAATGTTAAACAAAAATGTTCAGAAGTGAGTAGTTTTTCGAGATTTTCGACTGTAATGTAAATCACTTTCACGTATCAGCCCCCAAATATAGTCAGTCATCATGTTTTCGTCATACGTTCACAGGTCACAAAAGCAAACTTTGAAGAGAAAAAAAAGTCTTTTCCATTTACTGTGGGCGTAAGCAATTTGGAAATATCAACTTCTATGTACTAAAGTTTCCACGTTGTGAAATGAAATATATTGCGATTATATGAGGGTGACAACTATTAAACTTCGGTTCCCATATTTATATATATATATGTGTGTATGTGTGTGTGTTTATGGTTATGAAAAATATAAAATAAAATTCTTTTCAATTATATGGGACCAAAACTATTAAATGTCGTTTCTTCTTTAGGGCCTGGCATGGCCGAGGGCGTTAAGGCGTGCGCTCGTAATCCGAGAGTCGCGGGTTCGCGCTAAACATGATCGCCCTCCCAGCCGTGGGGGTGTATAATGTGACGGTCAATCCCACTATTCGTTGGTAAAAGAGTAGCCCAAGAGTTGGCGGTGGGTGGTGATGACTAGCTGCCTTCCCTCTAGTCTTACACTTCTAAATTAGGGACGGCTAGCACAGATAGCCCTCGAGTAGCATTGTGAGAAATTCCAAAACAAACAAACAAACAAAAAATTCTTCTCTAGATATATGATATATTTAAATGTAAAATGTTTTACGATCATACGTAACCAAAACGTCTGGTGTAAAATAAAATTTGTGGGCCTAATAATCGATTATAACATTTTATATCTTTCGAGATTTCCGACCAAAACTGAAAATATTCACGGTTAAATATATTTTTTCAAACTTTAATGCGTTTTGTTTCAACCACAAAGAAACTATTATAAACTGTATTTTAACTGATTCTTTTTGTCCCCAATTAGATTGGGGGACCAGAAGTGCTTAAAAATGTAACTCTGCATGCTTATCAGATTCACAACGACTTAAAATCGACATTCTGTAAAACATGCATAGCAAGCAAAGTGTCTTATGGAAACAATAAAGTTTTAATAATTTTATTTTCAATATTTACTGGTCGTCAGTGTTTTAACATGACAGTTATGATGGAACACGGAGGACTGGAAGAACATATTTGCTTGCTGTGTGTGTCTTATGTAAAGAGCTTAATGCATTGGGGGGCATATTTTAGGCTGTAATAGACTTGGCCTAATAAACTGCGACGAAAAACATCACGTGACCTACCATGAGCTGGTTGGGTTTTTGATAAATTTGCCTTTGATTGCTTGTAAATACCAACTTAACCAACGCGTTGTTTGCTTTATAAGGAATATTTTAATAGCGATAACTTGCACGGGAATGCAAGTTCGTGTTTCAAGAGTTCTCCTAATCACATGAAAGAAAAACAAAGAAGGAATGTCGTCATTATCCATGAATATTTATATATTTTTTAATGGGGGCTCTTCAAATTCATGAATTCTCTGGTTATGGCGGCTAATTGAGCATGCGTAATACTCCGTGTGTCATCGGACCTTATTTATGGTTCTCGGGATCTAATCTAGGTACTTGGGTTCCTCTTTGTTTTATAGCTGATTCGCCTTTTTAATTACTAGTCGGCGTTTTATTTCTGTCCTGGTTCTGGCAACGTCACATACCACACACCAGACTTTTCTTAGGGCATGTGCTCCGCCCCTCGAAGAATCCCTTTGTTCCTCGGGAATGTCGCACATAGACATAAAAGCATATCTGAAACTTTTGACTTTGTTAAAGATTTGTCTTTAAATAAAATTTTGTAGATCATTCAGTTGTTCCCAGTTTTACCAGAAGATGTCTTTGTTTTTCTTTTACTATCTAATATCTAAAAAAAAAAGTTTCAGCAAACAAACAAATCTGAAGGATTAGGGTTAATTATATCAAAGTTAAGTTTCTTGTTGTTTGAAGAGTTAGGCTTAGTTTACCAACTAACTAATCAACAGCATTGAATTTTCGAATAAGAGGCTTTAAGATAAAAATACTTGTTAATCTATAGATTTCAAATAAACATCTAGTGACATGAGCAGTTCAGTTTTTAGAATATGTCGTTCACTACCAGTTAAATATACGCTTACAAGTACAAATATATAATAAACTTACGTGTAATAAGCACGATTTACTCGAACACACTTGTACATTGTATTATTATCACAACGCAAACTGTTTTGGAAGAACCATAAATAATATATTTTTCGATTTTATTGCACAATAATTTTATACTGAATTACCACCAGGTATAAAAACAAGACAACTTTATCTCAATAGTTAAAATGACTTCTTAAAAAAAAAGAAGGATGAAATCGACATGACTGACGTTCCAAGTTTGAAAGATTTCTGTAACTAATTCTAAAATATATATATTACCAGTAGTATATCACTTAATTCAGGGATTCGAACCTGCGACCCTCAGATTACGAATCGAACGCCCTAACCACCTGGCATCGCCGCGCCTGACTCGAAATATGTGGTCTTATTTGTTCTGGAGATGAAGAACTATTTGAAAGTTGTGAAGACAAAGTAAATCCGACTAAAAACTCATGCATTGTTAATTTGGGGTCGTGTCTGTTTCTGTATAGCAAACTGACTTGCATTAAATAAAGTTGAAATCACCTTAATAAAATATATAATACAGTTTGCAAAAATAATCTTATTAAAATTAAGCAATGTTCGCTTACATTAAATAATACTCAAATAGCCTCATCACGTTATATATTATTAAAATACTATTCAGGAAAATCTGTCACATATATGTAATACTGTTTGTGAAAATAATCTTAGCGAAGTTAAGCAGTGTTCGCTTACGTTAATTAAACTCAAATAACCTTAATGAAATACATAATACTGTTTATAAAAATAATCTTACCGTGTGTGTGTTTTCTTATAGCAAAACCACATCGGACTGTTTGAAGAGCTCACTGATGAGAATCGAACCCCTGATTTTAGTGAATTATCTTACTGAAATTGAGCAGTGTTCGCTTATATTAAGTAGAATTGAAATCACCTTAATGAAATATATAATACTGTTCATAAAAATAATCTTACTGAAACTTAGCAAATGTTACTAGTTTACATCAGATATCTGAAATAATTATGTTCGTGTCTTTGTCAGCAGTTCAAACTTAAATACGTAATACAGAAAATAAACATAATTATAAACCAGAAAATCAAAAAACTCTTCGAATATATACAAGCAATATATATATAAGCTTTGATTGGTTGATCACGTGTATTTCACTTGCTATATCAAATAGCTACTCAAAGTGTTGACGTTCTTTTAATTTGTTTTATGTAGAGTTTAGTTTTTCAGGACTTGTAAGGTAAGTTCACCTCAAAGTGTTGACGTTCTTTTAATTTGTTTTATGTAGAGTTTAGTTTTTCAGGACTTGTAAGGTAAGTTCACCTTTTAGAGTTTGTCGCTACGTAAAAACGTCTAATTTTTGTATAAATAAGATTTGGCCAAAGTCGACTGTGTCTGTTTCATCTGAAATAATACAGTTTTCAGTAAGAGTTTTGTTTGTTTATTTTAAATTTCGCGCAAAGCCACACAAGAGCTATCTGCACTAGCCTTCCCTCTTATCTTACACTGCTAAATTAGGGATGGCTACTTGGGCTACGCTACTCATTTTATCAACAAATAGTGGGATTGAGCGTCACATTATATGGAAGGTCGAGCGTTTTCGTTTTGACGAGATTCGAACCCGCGACCCTCAGATTGCGAGTCGAATACCTTAACCCTTTATTCCTGCCGAGCCATTCAGTAAGAGCCACAGTGGTCAGTATCGTTTAAACTAGCGTTTTTCGAACTGGCGTTCAGACCAAAAAGGGGGTCACAAGAATATTGTAGTGGAATCACGAGGTACGAGGTCAAACATAATGCAGTGAGGGACAGTTTATAGTATTTACAGTAATGGGTGTGTTTCGTTATAGCAAAGTCACATCAGGGTATTTGCTGAGCCCACTTAGGGGAATCGAACCCCTGATTTTAACATTATAAATCCGTAGACTTACCGCTGTACTATCGGGGAGAAACTCGTGGTTTGAACCATATTTTGTATGTTGAATCCCGTTTTAGAGAAGGCATGTCTAGAATCGTGTTCATCAGTTTACAGTTGTGATGACAGTAACCAACTGTAACCAGATTTTGAAGAACTGGTGAATATTCTTCTCAAAACACCATGTTTCTTTGAACAAGCTCCCCGGTGGGACAAACAACGTTACAATACAAAATTCGAGGTTCGATTCTCCAGGGTAGACACAGCAGATAGCCCAGTGTTGCTTTACTGTAAAAACAAGCCAAACCGAAAAAACTATTTTAAAAGTGATTCAAACGGGTAAAAGCAAGCCAAAAGTCTGCCTTAACGTGTGTGTGTAGGGGGTGAGTAAATACATGACGCATGTCAAACCTCCTAAACACTGACTACTGAAACTACGTACTAATTTCTCTGTATTTGAGGATAAGACTCGCGAGTTTTTCACATAAAGCACTGCGAGGTTCTGTCTGTTTCAGTAGTGGTTTCAGACTGCTGTATTATAGACGACGTCGTGACACTTTCGACATACAATAATATAATGCTTCCGCCTTAATATCACGTAGTTAAAACGTACTTCCATTGCCTTAATATGGGCGTAATCACGCAGTTAAAGTAGGGGTGGGGATTACTTTTAAGCATTTTGATTACACGCACTTAAAACCATGCGTACTTTAAATATCTGTAAACTCAGATAAAATTCTAATTCGTAAGTGTTACATACATATACGGGTTAGAAAATTGCAATACTATATTAAGAACTATTTATGAACTGGAAGGGGATTCAGCTTCCTTCCGAGTCCCGTACTTCTAATGTGTGTGTTTTCTTATGGCAAAGCCACATCAACCTATCTGCTGAGTCTACTGAGGGAAGTCCAACCCCTGATTTTAGACTTTCCGCTGTACCAGCGAGGGTCCGTACTCGAAATATACAAGGAAAGATTTTTCACTAAGGTTTAAACAAAATATTTCCTGCATGTAATTTCAAACACTATTTGGCTGGCAGAAACACAAAATAATTTTAACAAACACTATTTGGCTGGCAGAGACACAAAATAATTTTAACAAACACTATTTGGCTGGCAGAGACACAAAATAATTTTAACAAACACTATTTGGCTGGCAGAGACACAAAATAATTTTAACAAACACTATTTGGCTGGCAGAGATACAAAATAATTTTAACAAACACTATTTGGCTGGCAGAGATACAAAATAATTTTAACAAACACTATTTGGCTGGCAGAGATACAAAATAATTTTAACAAACACTATTTGGCTGGCAGAGACACAAAATAATTTTAACAAACACTATTTGGCTGGCAGAGACACAAAATAATTTTAACAAACACTATTTGGCTGGCAGAGACACAAAATAATTTTAACAAACACTATTTGGCTGGCAGAGACACAAAATAATTTTAACCGCAGTTACTGAAGTCTTTATAGTCAGCTTGTTTCAGGCCTTACTTTAGTTCAGCCTTTGTTAAGTACGGATTATATTCCATAAAGATATGAATTAGTCATAAACTGTGTATATTTTTGCTTTAGTTTAGTTGGGACTGAGCATTATCGTACATAGTGCTACAAATAAACAAACTAATAACGTTATTCTGTAATCTGACGTTAAACCTTTATTTAATAAACTTTTAATACGTTGTACAAAATGTCTACTAAAGTATACTTACCTCATTGTTTTGTTTACATACATATTTAGATAGTAAAACGGAATATTACTGTAATATATTGTGACGGTTATTATTCCAAAGTTCTTATAACCTTCCTCGTGTATTCTAATTTCTTAAGATCAATTGCACGAGTCCATTTTTTACGTTATATTGTATGAAAACACTGACGTCATACATTTTTTTTTTTCAATCATTATGCTGAACTTTCAGTAAATTTAACGTCGGAACGAACAGTTGAGAACGTTCGTCTTCATGTGACGTCATATTACAAGGTAATTATTTAACTCTTAGAAATAAACGTCAGTTTGGACTGCCCTCTAGCTGTCGAGCCAAAATCACTAACAAATATTCTTTTTTTTCGTCGGCATGGAGACAGCGGTGTACAATATAAAAAGTTTCACCAATTAGTGGAAAAACTAAACGTGTGTATTCGGCTCTTGAATAGTTATAAATGGTCTTTAGCAATGCCCGTGTTTCAAGAAAATTACATTTGAAAGTTACTTACTTTTATATCAAACTACTTTGTTTGAACCTCGTAATTATTTTTTTAGCTTTTCTCCGGAGAAAAACGGTTCTGGAGAATTCCTAATTAGAAAAATAAGCGAGTTCCCCACCCCCTGTTTTTACATTTAGATTCTAGGAAGGGAGAAAAAAAAACATTTGAAACGTTATCGAACATTAATTTTCAGTTCAGTTCTCTTACAAGGTTAAAAACGAAAACCACAACGCACGTTTCTACAATTAAATAACTTCAGAACTTGGAATGAAACGCATATAAATGAATGGTGCTCAGTAAATGGCAGATTACATGATTTTAAAAACGAATAAACAGGAATTCTACTGAGACAGTTTTTATTTTTGTTAACGTGTCGTTGTTTGATTCACTAATCCTATCACTGAAACATAATAAGACAGTAAAAAAAAAAGATTGTAACAGAATGAAAGTTGCACGAGCTTACGGCCTTCAAACGTTTTTATTTCGATAGAATATTAAGATGCCATGAAGAAGGGTCATTAATCTCATTAGAAATGCTGGTTTGATGTTAATTAGCAAGGCGTTGGTTATCCTTCATAACTACCCTGATAAGTACCGCTCAATTCTTTATTCAGAAGATTATACAACCAGGCCCCCTGTAGCCCCCCACCCCACCCCATCTCTATATACACCACTCACATTGTAGGGATTTGCAGAAGCGAGTCAGCGTTGGGCTTTTAATGAAAAACGCACAACTCTTTACTTTCGTTTCTTTTTTAATACGTAATTTAACAGAAAGTATTGAAGAATATTCGCCAATTCTTGAACAGTTTAAAACATGCCAAACTTAAAATATGTTTTAAAATATATGTATACGTGTTCATCAAAATGAATAGTACTGTTTTTTTGTTTGTTTTTTTTCCAATTAGGAACATAACTGATTGGATTTGGTTTGTTTTGAATTTCGTGCAAAGCTGCTCGAGGGCTATCTGCATTAGCTGTCCTTAATTTAGCAGTGTAAGACTAGAGGGAAGGCAGGTAGACATCACCGCCCACCGCCAAGTCTTGGACTACTCTTTTACCAACGAATAGTGGGATTGATCGTGATTTATAACGTTCCTCGGCTGAAAGAGCGAGCATGTGACGGGGATTCGAACCTGTGACCCGAACAACCATGTACATGTTAATACTGTACGTTATATAAAAGTTTCACTCGACTCGTAATCTTAAGTTCACGAGATCAAATCCCGCCCCACAAAACGTGCTCGTCCTTTCAGTCTTGTGTGCCTTATATGTGACGGTCAATCCCACTATTCTTTCGTAAAAGAGTAGCCCAAGAGTTGGCGGTAGGTGGTGATGACTAGCAACTTTACCTCAAGTCTTACACTGCTATATTAGGGACGGCTAGCGCAAATAGCCTTAGTGTAGCTTTGCACGAAATTCGAAACAAACCAAACAAAGAAACCTTCTTTGAACAGTATTTTGTTGTCGTAGTGACGTAAGCAAAATTGGTGCAACGCAGTGAGTGAAAGGTAATCTAATTTTCATACAGAATTTTATCGTTGTATATCTAAACATGAAGAACACCTGCAGTTCCCAGTTCATGAGACAACTGTTTAACATAAAAATACCGAGTTTCTCAAAACTTCTGCAATTTACTTAAAACCCAGAATAATGACATTAGAACATTGCCTCTAGAGGGCGTCGTATTGGAACATTTACTAGTCAAGTTTATATCATATCTACACATAAATTTTAAATTGGCTGTGGATTCACAGAACTTCAAAGTGCCGAAACATGAAGACGAACTGTGTAAAAAGAAAACACAGTGAGTTCTTTTTACTTTTAACTGTACAGAAATAAATTACAGTTATCTGAAACAAACATCCACGTGGCTCTGTTCACACTCATTGCAACACGTGTGAAGAAACTCTTACTTTGAACAACGTGTCTGTTTCGTCCGAAATTTCTAAATCCGAACAAGACGTACATACACTTTACTTCATTTCAATTGTTTCAAAAACCCTAAGCACGACAAATTAGTATAAACTAATTTGATATTTGTTTCAGAATTCCATCTATTAAAGAACAAATTTGAGTGGTTTGTTTTGAATTTCGCACAAAACTACACGAGGGCTATATGCGCTAGCCGTCCCTAATTTAGTAGTGTGAGGCTAGAGGTAAGGCAGCTAGTCATCACCACCTACCGCTAACACTTGGGATACTCTTTCACAAACGAATAGTGGGATTGACCGTACATTATAACGCCCCCATGGCTGAAAGGGCGAGCATGTCTGGTGTGAAGGGGATTCGAACTCGCGACCCTCGGATTGCGAGTCGAGTACCTTAACCACTTGGCCATGCTATGCCTCATTAATTCAGAACAAATTTGTGCGCCAATCGTCCTCAAGCTAAATAAAACAAGATGTATTATTTCATACACATTTAAGTCAACATTAGGATCAGCTAGAAGGATTTATAACTCCATGTTAATCCGATTATTTTGTGTGGCTTTTAACAGTCTAGCAAGAATTAACGTGAAGCCAAGGCTGTTGTCCAACCTACTAGACTGGTGAGTTATTGTATGTGACAAAGAGAAGCGGGATGACGTAATCTTCTGTGCACAGCTTAATTGGTTAAAATGTTTATCTTTGGAACCATTCAGTGTCAAACATTTCTGTTAACGATGTGTCAGAAGGTAAAGGGTTTGACGTTTTTGAGGATTGCGTTTGGCTGGACTGCGGTGCGCAACGTTTTGGGGTCTGTGCTGAGGACTTAATCCGCCCTCAACCGTGCCGTTGTTTTGTGATATATAATGAACGGATATTTGTTGTGGGAATCTCGTGATGGTTTCATTTTCCATGCTGAATTATTACAAATTGCTCGGAGTTTCACAATGGTAACAAAGTGGTTTGCAAGTTAATAAGTAGATTAGGGATTGTAGCCATGAGCTGTTGAGAGGTCGGTTCTGACGCCTACTTCTTTTACAACTCATTAAACGCGCTCGCATTCCTCTGTGCGTATAGTTAAAATATTTTACAGATGTGATTTCAAGAATTAACTCATATTAAAAATATGAAAACACAGCAACAGAAAATAACTAGTAACTTTGAAACATATCCTTCAAATCCTAAAATTATATGCTCCAGTCCTTCAGTGGCACAGCGGTATGTCTTCGGGTTTGTTTGTTTGTTTTGGAATTTCGCACAAAGCTACTCGAGGGCTATCTGTGCTAGCCGTCCCTAATTTGCAGTGTAAGACTAGAGGGAAGGTAGCTAGTCATCACCACCCACCGCCAACTCTTGGGATACTCTTTTTACCAACGAATAGTGGGATTGACCGTAACATTATAACGCCACCACGGCTGGGAGGGCGAGCATGTTTGGCGCGACCCTCAGATTACGAAGCGCACGCCTTAACGCGCTAGGCCATGCTAGGCACAAGTCTTCGGGTTCACACCGCGAAAAACGACGTAGATCATAACAGATAACAAAAGCGTCCGCAGAATTTATTCTAGAGGAGGATGGAGAGTAGGCCACGCAGAGTGTTGACCATTTGTCTTGAAGTTTGAGTGCGATGGTCTCGCTAACTGTGGCTTATTTATGTAAACCTAATTTTCTTACTTACATTCAAATGTTATTTATTATTTTCTGATAATTTTTTAAAGTAAATAATTCAATGAAAGTTCTTCTGAATTATCTTGGGAGTGTGGTAGGTGCCCTCTCTGCCCCATTATGCAGACACCCGTGGCGTATAGCCTAAAGTGGCTTTGCTCTAAACACACAAACAAAGAAATAAACAACACTTCGTGTTTTGAGCGTGGGTTTGTATCGCGATTGAGTTCTGGATTCCGACGTTATAAGAGTAACAGTCTATCTCTTAGCATACATGGTGAGTGGAAGATTGCATTCCCTCTTGTTAGTAGTTTACATTCAGAGAGCCAGCCTTATTAGCTTTGTCTTAAATAAAATACTTCAGTGATTAAAAAGAAACTTTACTTACGGCGCATATAATACCACCAACAACTTTACTTTCTGCACGAATTCTTGAGTTAGACGTTTCGATATCAATGGCATGATGAAGATGAGCCTAAAAAAACAAAACGAAACGTCGTTCATCTGAAAACTCAAATAAAAATAATTCAGTTGATGTTTCCAATCATATCAAATTAAAATATCATTATAAATATTCTCCCATGAAATATATTCACATCATTTGTACCCTGCAAGGAAAGAAGTAATTTGAAATACACCCCTATCAGGAAAAACGTGTTTACCTTCGGGCTTTAGTCCAATTAAAAGTTTTCGTAATTAAAGAAGAAAAACGTCCAGAAGCTTTCGAGGATTTTTGGACTTTTTCGGCACAAACTCATTATCATTATAACGCTAAGTCTTAACAACTGAGACGCTGTAGTTAGCTAAATTACCGTTCTGTTACAAGTCAAAATAAGGTCCAGATTAAACTTAAAAAGATAAACTTGTATATGACGAAATCCAACGTAACAGACTGAAAGTCTGAAACAAGAAAAACAAAGGGCAGAATAAACAGCAGGAAAGTTCTCTATGTAACAACATTGTTACTGAACGGTTACGGATTGATACGTGGTGTACCTGCAAGGCAAGTACGTGAATACGCATGCGTGTTTTACAGTCTTAAATTATTGTAAATATTGTACAAATTATACCGTGATATTGTATTTGATATCTGTGGTATGGAACGATACGTCGTTACTCAATATCTCTTCTAAAATCATTGTTTGGAACTTAAATTTATACCTTGTAATAGCTGTAAACAACGAATATGGAAACACGTTTATGTGTTCCCCTTCGTCGTACTATGCACTTCGCAGACTCGCGTACTGAAGTCGTTCACGAGACCACAGAGGCGTGCACGAGACGACACTACATAGTTGAAGCACAACTCAAAATGAATGTGGAAATGTGTTGACGAGGAAAGCTGTTTTTGAAAAAATAAAAGTTTAGAGACGACTCGACTGGGAAATAAAGAAAACAATATAAAGGTACAAGGTAACATTATGTTTTTGAAACATCATACGTTTATAATAAAGCAGTGTCCAAACTTTTGTAAATATATATATATATATATATATAAATAATACAATGTCGCGCTGCGCGAGGAAGGGAGTTCTCTAGTGGTTAGCGTGAGCAAATTGTGAATCAGAGCATTTTATGATTCATCAATGTTGCCCCCAAAGACGCGCACTGCATTTTGTGGCTGTGGGTGCGCGATAAACTTGATGGTCGAATGCCACTCTTTGTTCATACAACAGCAAAAAAAAAAAAAATTGCCCTGGGGGAAAAAAATAACTAAACGTTACTGAAGTTTTAAGGTGACAGAGTCTAAGTATATCACCATCATCCGGGCCAAGTCCTCAAAATAACATTTAATCCAAGAACCAACCACTCTCATGAATCAACAAAGTTTCTTAACGAAGATTTATGATAAAGGAAGTCTCGTTTATAACGCTCTTTATTAATCTAAATATGGACCAAGTAGTGTTAACCACGCATGCGCTGTCCTTCGCTGTTTACGTGTTTAGTTAGATCAGTACTTGATGATTTGCAAGCTAGGAAAAACATTCTGTATTTGATGATTTAATGCAAACATTTAAATGAAACACTGTTTGAAGCGGTCCGCTGTTACAGACGAATCTATGGGTTTTTCTTTGCTGTAGTTACTGTTAAAATAGCCAGAAGTTGTGGAGTTCAGTTGTTTAAGCATAACGAAAACGTTTGTTGCGATGGTTACTGTTTAGTTGCTATGACTACCAATAACCCGAGTTATCCATCAATTTTGGCTGACGGTCGTTCTTCGAGAGAGCAACTTCTTTACGTGTTCCCCGACAACATGATTACGGACTCTGAACAGTTTCGCAGAAGTCTTTCACGGAGAAAGACTGACCATTGTCCAGTTTTATCACGAGTCGCTGCTTTCGGCTATTTCCTTATACACCTCGTGAGTTCAATCAGCCACGAACAGTTTCACAGCTGATTCTTATAAAGAAGTTACGAGTGATACGATCCTTTCTTTTCCTTATTTCTTCTTTCGTTTCCACTTGACACGAGAAACAGATTTCACTGATCTGCTGAACAGATAAAAAATTCGTATTCAATGAATGTTACGAAGTACTAAATATTCTTTTCAATATGTTACCAAAGTCACCGAGTAATCAGTTTTATTGTTTGGTTTTTGAATTTTGCACAAAGCTACTCGAGGGCTATCTGTGCTAGCCGTCCCTAATTTAACAGTGTAAGACCAGAGGGAAGGCAGCTAGTCATCACCACCAACCGCCAACTCCTGGGCTACTCTTTTATCAACGAATAGTGGGATTGACCGTCACATTATAACGCCCCCACGGCTGAAAGGGCGAGCATGTTTGGCGCGACGGGGATGCGAACTCGCGACCCTCAGATTACGAGTCGCACGCCTTACAACGCTTGGCCATGCCGGGCTCTACCCGAGTAATCAGAACAACGTGATTAGAAACTCTACTTAATGGCCACGTGCTTAGACGTTTTCAAGTATTCCTAACCACGTGTTTTATATATTTTCAGTACCCACTTAACAACGTGTTTAGACACTTTCAACGATATTTAAACACGAGCTTTATATGCTTTCAGTACTCACCAAGAAACAACGTGTTGATAAACTATAAGTGACTTTTATAACAATCTGATAACGCAGGTGACGTTTTTGTAACAACGTATTTGTGTTAAGAAATTTGACTGTGATTACGTCATAACAAATTTCTGGATAGATTTTCTGGAACTATTAATATATCCCTTCAGAGCAGCTGATAACGACACAGACGAAAGTAGACAGGGGTGAAATTGTGTATCTTTCAGTGATAAGATATGACGAAAGGGTGAAACTTTATTGACAGAAATAAATGATGCACGAGGTACAGGCTAGAATAAGACTTAAATATTACTCGGTTTACAGAATATTACAGAATAAAAAAAACTGATGTGAATTTCGGAGGTTAAAAATGAACGACACAAAGACTACTTGAATACAGGCAGTGCGTATGAAATACAAAACAAAGAGGTCATTATCAGTAAGATAAGATACAAATGAAGTCATTATCAGTAAGATAGGATACAAATGAGGTCATTATCAGTAAGGTAGGATACAAATGAAGTCATTATTAGTGAGATAGGATACAAATGAAGTCATTATTAGTGAGATAGGATACAAATGAAGTCATTATTAGTGAGATAGGATACAAATGAAGTCATTATTAGTGAGATAGGATACAAATGAAGTCATTATTAGTAAGATAGGATACAAATGAAGTCATTATAAGTAAGATAGGATACAAATGAAGTCATTATCAGTAAGATAAAATACAAATGAAGTCATTTTCAGTAAGATAGGATACAAATGAGGTCATTATCAGTAAGATAGGATACAAATGAAGTCATTTTCAGTAAGATAGGATACAAATGAGGTCATTATCAGTAAGATAGGATACAAATGAAATCATTATTAGTAAGATAGGACACAAATGAAGTCATTATTAGTAAGATAGGATACAAATGAAGTCATTATTAGTAAGATAGGATACAAATGAAGTCATTATTAGTAAGATAGGATACAAATGAAGTCATTATTAGTAAGATAGGATACAAATGAAGTCATTATTAGTAAGATAGGATACAAATGAAGTCATTATTAGTGAGATAGGATACAAATGAAGTCATTATTAGTGAGATAGGATACAAATGAAGTCATTATTAGTGAGATAGGATACAAATGAAGTCATTATTAGTGAGATAGGATACAAATGAAGTCATTATTAGTAAGATAGGATACAAATGAAGTCATTATAAGTAAGATAGGATACAAATGAAGTCATTATCAGTAAGATAAAATACAAATGAAGTCATTTTCAGTAAGATAGGATACAAATGAGGTCATTATCAGTAAGATAGGATACAAATGAAGTCATTTTCAGTAAGATAGGATACAAATGAGGTCATTATCAGTAAGATAGGATACAAATGAAATCATTATTAGTAAGATAGGACACAAATGAAGTCATTATTAGTAAGATAGGACACAAATGAAGTCATTATTAGTAAGATAGGATACAAATGAAGTCATTATTAGTAAGATAGGATACAAATGAAGTCATTATTAGTAAGATAGGATACAAATGAAGTCATTATTAGTAAGATAGGATACAAATGAAGTCATTATTAGTAAGATAGGATACAAATGAAGTCATTATTAGTGAGATAGGATACAAATGCACTTGGTGTTGTTGCAGAGACATATGTGCCATATTAAACATTTACATATGTAATTTGTATGATGAGGTAGTTTCTATGGGCATCATGAAGAATTTATTAAAACAATAAACAATTTTATCAGAGACCAATAGAAAGATATGTAATTCAGCATTTCACCTATCACAATAAAATCTTACTAAAATGTACATAATTGCTGACAAAATATAACATCATATTATTATAAATATGGTTTGTAACTCTATATCAGTTCATACTAAACAATCAGTACATGGTTGGTTTTCCTCGTACTCTAATAACTTCGGCAAGGTGAGGTGGCATGTTGTCGATGAGGTTACTGATGTAATTCATCGGGATTTCATCCAGACATGTCATTAGAAGGCGCTACAATTTGATTACGGTTCAGGATCGTGGTTAGTAACTTTCCGTCTCACTTCTGCCCAACAATTCTCAATGGGATTACAGTCTTTGCTGGCCATGGAAATATTGTGGGCAGTATTACTGTCATTCTGGAACGCAAAGTTATTGCCAAACATTTCCTTAGCATATGGCATAAATATCATCTCTATGTGACGCCTATAGGAAGTGCCATTGATGTTTCCCTGGAGGATATGAGAGGGCAGTTTTTACCCCATAATAAATAGCTATCCAAACATGTACTGCACCACCTACTGTGTATTACCTGTGGGAGAGACAATCTTTCCTCATACGTTTTCCAAGCAAACGAATAAACAAGAATCCTATCACAATCTTTAGCAAACTGGAAACAGGATTCGATGGGAAAGATGTAATGTTGCCATTGTCCTAACTGTTAGTTGGAATGCTGTCTTGCCTAAGACGATGACGGTAGTAAATTCTGGTTAATATCGGATTACAGATAGCCCTTCTTTCAAAATAAACTTGTCTGGTCAGTCTTCTAATCACGGTTGTTTTGGATATCCTGGGATAAATGTGTCCACGCCGTTCCTATTATAAGATGTTCTAAGACTTATTTCGAGCTGAACGTACTAACCTGATCAAATCACGGTTACCTCGAGCAGTAGCTTACTTAGCGTCGACCAGCAGACTTTACAAGAACAATGTTTTTTGTAGTCCGATGACGTTTCAAGATTCTGGATACTGGGGGTACATTATTGTTCTGGAAATTTCCGTTTGCTTCATACCATTTCTTGACAGTCGAACAATTTGATATCCTATAGCTTTTGGCACGTGAGGAGTCATGGCTCTATACCACATACAGCACGTGACGAGACATGACTCTACACCGCATACAGAGAAATTGTCGAGAAAAACCGTTGATCTGTTTGGAAAGACATTTTACCAAACATAAACACTTTTGTACAAAACAAGTGTGTGTGTTGACAAACATATGCGAAAAACAACTAATACAGACCAGAATGACAACTCGTACATATTTGTTCGGTCATTCGATACCTTCTCTCTCACTAATCAATAATTATATCATAAATTTAGACAGTAACATAAATTTAAAACAGTCAGGCAAACATTTCATCCAAGTCTGTACGTGGTTATAAAAAGAATTACTGAATTACAGAGGTGGCGCGACGGGCTTAAAAAATTCGGAGCTCGGGCCCGGACACGCGGGATTTAAAAAAAAATCGTTTTTAAGTTTCATTATGGCATTGATCGTGGTTTTTATTCTGATATTTCAAGACACCATCTGTCAAATAGAATCGGGACACTGCCCCCATCTGCCAGCGCCTCACAACGTCTCCGTTAAATAGGAATTTAAACAATCATAAATCAGGTTTCGAATAAAGAATGAAGAGTGAGTACATATTAAACAAGAAAATTAAACTTTTGACTTCCGATAAGCAGAACTGAGTGGTGTTTGAAAAATAAAAAGTGACGTAAAAACTTGGTTTTAAATACAAATAGATTGTCGAAATAGTTACTGATGCTCACAGCTTTTCATTTTATAACACAGATGATTACACAAAGTGTTTGTTTTTTAATTTCGCAAAAAGCTACACGAGGGCTATCTGCGAGGGCCGTCCCTAATTTAGCAGTGTAAGGCTAGAGGGAAGGCAGCTAGTCATCGCCACCCACCGCCAACTCTTGGGCTACTCTTTTACCAACGAATAGTGGGATTGACAGTCTATTATAAAGCTCACTCGGCTGAAAGGGCGAACATGTTTGATGCGACCGGAATTCGAACCCGCGACCCGATTACGAGTCGAACGCCTTAATCCACCTGGCCATGCCGGGGCCCTACATTAAGTGAGTGATTTAGTTGTCTCGAGAATTTTGCGCAGAGCTACACAATACCCTAATTTTGAACTGACAAGTTAGAGCGACTACTTACTAAATGAATAACTCCTGGACTAACTGAACAGTGGATTTCACAGTCCAGATACACAAACTTCTTATCCCAGTAAGTGATCGAAAGGTTATATTTAGGACTTGTATATAAGAAAAAGAAATGTTAAAAATTATTCCATGATAATGGGCAAAAAATGAAAATCAAAACACACGCGTAGTCTGATTAATTTCAAATGAGGAGAGGCCTGCCAAGGCCTAGCATTTCGGGCGCTCGACTCGCAATTTGCGGATCGCGAGTTCGAATTCTCTTCATCGCACTAGCTTTCCCTTTTAGCCCCAACGTGACGATTAATCCCGCTGTATATTGATAAAAACGTAGTCTAAGAGATGGCGGTGTGGTAGCTTATCCCTGCTAAACAATCGAGTAGCTTGTTTGCGAAATTCAAAACAAACCCGAGAGAAAACTCGCACTGGTGATGTGTTGAGGTGAAAATTTGAAATATTCAGTGTACGTTGAGCATAATAGATACTAAAATAAAGTAGGTGTTGTTGTTTTATATTAATAAAAGGAATGAATAGTTTTGTTTTCTGATCTAGGTTTAGAGACATCTTGGAAATCAATCTGATTGCACACAAGTAAAGTGAACTGACAATGATTTCGCAGGTTGAGTTTGTTGTGCAGCGCACCATGGGAATCGAAATTCGATTTTTAGCGTCGTACGTTTCCAGAATTATTGTTGAGCCCTTTAGTGAGTGTGTGTGTGGGGGGGAGTGTACTTGAAGGTAAGAGCTGTTTATACGTGTAATTTGATCAATATCAAATCCAATATTTCTGATGGTCGGTGGACACCAATAAGACATAGAGCTAAACGGACCTCCTTACAAAACATAGTTATTACAATTACAATAAAGGAGTAATTAATCAGATTTACAAGTATTTCTTTTATGATCCTAGCCACATCGATGTCAACAATAAGTCATTGTCTACTTAGATGTTTTGATTTATTTTAAAACAACAAATCATATTCAAAGTGATATCCGCCGTGATGTAATTTTATGAGTTATCATCATTAGATTCCATCCAGGAACATAGGGCCGCAGTCGCTTATTAACTCTTCAACAGATATTTAAGTGAGTAGGTTGTTGGCCCACTGCACCGAGCCGTCCCTAATTTATCAGTGTGAGACTAGAGGGAAGGCAACAAGTCATCACCACCCACCGCCAACTTTTGGGCTACTTTTTTACCCACGAATAGGGGGATTGACGGTCACATTGTAACGTCCCCACACGGCTGGGAGGGCGAGCATGTTTGGTGTGACGGAGATTCGAACTCACGACCCTCAAATTACGAGTCGAGCGTCTTAACCCACCTGGCCATGCCGGGCCTAATTGTCGTGATAAATAATTTAAAAATCTATATTAATTTTAGATTTTTATTTCGTTTTTGTTTAATAATTCGTATTACTAGACTTTCGTCATCATACGTCTTATTAATTATTAGCCAATCATACAATACTTGACGATGTTATTGTTGGCTTATGCCTTTTCTCTTCTTTCTCGGTTTAAAATTAAAAACAAATGCATAAATAACAGTTATGTAACTTTGTTCAGAAATTCTAACCACCTGGCATGCCGGAGCCCGACTTCGGTTGAATAATAAAATGTGTGGTATATATTCATACCTGAGAAGAAATGAGAACGATATTACTGTATGTAGAATGTACATAATATAATTTGTATTGAAAACAAAAACTTTCCCAAAAGGTATGAGAAACCCTTTTTACAAGTGAGCCGTATATATGTATAGTATCATCCTCCATGTCAGATCAACTAATCAGTTTTGTCAGCCTGAATATAACACTGCTCTTGGTTTTGTAGCTTGCCTTGCTTTCCTGTTTTTATCCATTTTATGGGATGTATCTGGAATGTATTTGAACAATACGTTTTCTTCTAGTAACGTATATGCCGCACGTTCCTAAGAAAGCTATATATAGCGGCTAAAATGTCGGGCGAGAAATAAAAATATTTTTTCTTCTTTTGAAAATATAGTCAATGTTGTAATGTTGAACATGAGTTCAGTATCCTAGTTATCTCTCCGGATTTCAAGAAATAACAAGATTCCCCATGGTGAGTTCTAAGTGCCTAACGCAGTAGCTTATAATTGTATTTACAGTCCCATTGTTGAATGAAACAACAGAACTTGTGTCACGTACCGTCACCTGGACAACAATAAGTGTGTGATGAACAATAACCCGGATCTGCACTTAAGGCTGAGAATGTTGTATTGAAATGAGCTGACATCAAAACTCCTGTTCGGTCAAATGCCACCTTGTAAAGATAGATGTACGTGCATGGTAATGTTCTGCATGGAAGAGGTTAGTTTTCATTTTGTTCAAATAAAGAAAACAACAACAACAAAAGAGCAAATAGCATATTTTCGTCTTTGGAGGGGGGGGGGGTATGGAGTCTGGGTGTGTTGACACGTGTAAACAGCAATGAAGTTTGATTCGACTATATCAACGATTGAGCCGAGTGTGGGACATCACGTAAATCACCGTAAATGTTATTTTTAAAATCATTCGTATTAGTGAAAATAAACAAAGATGAAACTGTTGTCGTTATTCATTTTATAATTTAATTTCATATCGTTTATCTTATTTACATGATGATGCACACAGACGCTCGATACACAGGAAGGCCTCACTGATTTAAAAAACTCGTGTTTAAATGTTAAGATTGTTTCTTCGCTGACACAATAGTTTTAACTTCGAAGTTAACCTTATCTAGGTCCTCCATGACTAAATAACATGATGCATCCAACCGCTTAAAGGAATTAATCAAGAACTTACTTATAAAATAGTTTGTTCTTACTTTTCCTAATGCTCCCGTTAGGACAAGTCAGCAGATTGTGGTCTTTCAATCATCCAGCGTATTCCTGCCTAGAGGCTACACATACACGCGTGACCCCTCCAAATGCTTTGCGTACGATGTTTCATTTACAAACAAACGTTAGGTCAAATTTGTTCAAAACATTTGTCTGTATTGGACACCAATAACGCAATCAAAGCGATAAAGGACGTTTATTAATACACGAAAGTAAAAGGCACTTATTACTGCCTGCATGATTATTATTAAACCCCCCACTGGCACAAAGCACTTCGTTTTTTTGACTGTCCTCCTCACACACACACACACTAAGTGAAATAATGAGTTGTTTGACACCACTGCGGCGGCATTATAATGTGACGATCAATCCCACCATTCGTTGGTAAAAGAGTAGCCAAAGAGTTGATGGTGGGTGGTAATGACTAGCTGCCTTCTCTCTGGTCTTACACTGCTAAATTAGGAACGGCCAGCACAGATAACCTTCGAGTAGCTTTGCACGAACTTAAACAAATTATTGCTTTACAGTTAGCTACGAAAATACAGGTATATCGTTGGTGGTAGCCAGTTTTTAGAATAATATAAAAACAATTAAGAAGAAAATTACAAAACAAATCTTAAAAAAACGACAACAACAAGAATTTCTCGCAAAACAACACGAGGGTTAGCCGTCCCTAACTTAACAGTGTGAAACTACAGGGAAGACAGCTAGTGATCATAACTCACCGCCAACACTTGGGCTACTCTTTTACCAACAAATAGTGGGATTGACCGTCATATTATAATGCCGCCACGGACGAGCATGTTTGGTGAGACGGGGATTCGAACCCCCGACACTCAAATTACGAGTCGAGCACCTTAACCCACCTGGCCATGCCGGGCCTAATTGTCGTGATAAATAATTTTAAAAATCTACACTAATTCTAGATTTTTATTTTGTTTTTGTTTAATAATTCGTATTACTGGACTTTCGTCATCATACGTCTAATTAATTATAAGCCTATCATACAATACTTGACGATGGTTATTGTTGGCTTATGCCTTTTCTCTTCTTTCTCGGTTTAAAATAAAAAAAACAAATGCATAAATAACAGTTATGTAACTTTGCACAGAAATTCTAATAATGATAACAATTTAAAAAATCAGAACATACATACATCCGTGACTTTTAAACAATGCGGATACAAAAAACACATTATTCAAACGCAGAATTTTTTATTGTTAATTCTGGAAGCGAAGAACTTCAAGAGAAGAGTATTCAGAAACTATTCTCGAACCCAGTATAATGCAACATCCTGACTTTCAAAGTGAGAAGAATCCGGCCACGAATAACGAATGTTTGAATCTAAAAGACCATTGTTAGGCCTATCTCCTGGTGCGTTAACAAGATAAACAAGGCTTTTAAAGTTCAGCAGCTTTCAGCCACAACTCCAAATCAATAGGCGGAAGAATCAAAACAGTTCCACCTGTCAAGCATCCCCCTTCTTCGATCTAATAGATTTTGGTGCCATTAAACTGGTTAACGCGACCCTTCAAGCCCACTTCCACGTATAGCGTCAGACCTGTGGGACGTCTGTTAAAATATTTAACCTTGCTGTTTTTCGCAGAAGCTTGTCACAATGGCTGTTGTGGTGTCAGCCATTTAGTGCATAATCGTGGCCATCAGACTGGGCACGATCAGCGAACCGCGTGGTTATCGGGCAGAACCTTACCAGATCTACCGTTCTTCTGAAGTTCGATTAACTTCAGTAATTTGCATATCAAAGAACCACCTACTCGCCGTTTAGTTTGTTTTTTTGTGTTTTGAATTTCTCACAAAGGTACTTGAGGGCTATCTGCGCTAGCCGTCCCTACTTTAGCAGTGTAAGACTAGAGAGAAGACAGCTACTCATCACCACCCACCGCCAACTCTTGGGCTACTCTTTTACCAACGAATAGTGGGATTGATCGTCACATTATACGCCCCCACGGCTGAAAGAGCGAGCATGTTTGGTGCGACCAGGATTCGAACCCGTCATCCTCGGATTACGAGTCGAATGCCTCAACATACTGAGCCTCGCCGTTCAGATAAGAAGATAAAATTCACGTATGAAAAGTTGACATAACCCTAAAATCAATCTTATATCAACGTAATAAAACACATTTTTACATTGAAAACACCGATTATTTTTTATGTATATTACTAAGTCGGTTGATTGATTGCAATAAAGCACAGGGCTACACGATCGACTATCAGCGTTCTTCCCACCACGGGTACTCAAACTCGAATTCCAGTGTGGTAAGCCCTCAGACATACCGCTGTGCCAGTCAGAGGGGCATTATGTGGAGTTTGTAATAAAACAACTTACTTCTTGGAACACAAACTTTAGAAGAGAGCTATGACGTCACAATAATGCAAATTGAGAAGTCGATTGATAAACGTTTTAGTTAATACACATGTATACATGAGCATTAATACATTCATTTACATATAGGTTTGGTTAATACACATGTATGTATAAACATTAATACATTCATTTATATATAGGCTTCGATAATACATATGTATATATGAACATTAATACATTCATTTATATATAGGTTTTGTTATACACATGTATATATGAACATTAATACATTCATTTCTACATAGATTTTGTTGATACACATGTACATATGAATATTAATACATTGATTTATATATACGTTGATTAATACACATGTATGTATAAACATTAATACATTCATTTATATATAAATTTGGTTAATACACATGTATATCTTAACATTAATACATGTATTTATATATATGTTTTGTTAATATACATATGTATGTGAACATTAATACATTCATATATATATGTTTTGTTAATATACATGTATATGTGAACATTAATACATTCATTAATATATAGGTTTGGTTAATGCACATGTATATATGAACATTAATACATTAATTTATATATAGGTTTTTTTAATATACATATATATGTGTACATTAATACATTCATTTATATATACGCTTGTTTAATACACATGTAAATATCAACATTAATACATTGATTTATATATAGGTTTAGTTAATACACGTGTATATTTTAACATAAATACATTTATTTACATAAAGGTTTTATTACTATACATGAATATGTGAACATTAATACATTCATTTATATAAACGATTGGTTAATACACATGTACATGTACACATAAATACTATCAGTTATTTATAGGTTTGGGTAATATACATCTATATATGAACATTAATATCTTTATTTATATATAGATTTGAATAATACACATGTATATATGAACATTAATAGATTTATTTACATATAAGTTTTGTTAATATACATTTTTATGTAAACATTAATACATTCATTTGTATATACATTTGGTTAATATACGTGTATATGTGAACATTAATACATTCATTTATATATAGGTTTGATTAATTAATACACATGTGAATATGAACATTAATATATTTATTTATGTATAGGTTTTGTTAATACACATGTGCATATGAACATTAATATATTTATTTATATATAGGTTTTGTTAAAACACATGTATATATGAACATTAATACATTCATTTATATATAGGTTTGAATAATACACATGTATATATGAACATTAATACATTCATTTATGTATAGGTTTGGTTAATACACATGTATATATGAACATTAATACATTCATTTATTTATAGGTTTTGTTAATACACATGTATATATGAACATTAATACATTCATTTATATATAGGTTTGTTTAATACACATGTATATATTAACATTAATACATTTATTTATATATAAGTTTTGTTAATATACATATATATGTGAACATTAATACATTCATTTATATATAGGTTTGGTTAATACACATGTATATATGAACATTTATACATTCATTTGTATATACGTTTGATTAATACACATATATATATGAACATTTATACATTCATTTGTATATACGTTTGATTAATACACATATATATATGAACATTAATACATTTATTTATATATAGGTTTGGTTAATACACATGTTTATATGAACATTAATACATTCATTTATGTATAGGTTTGGTTAATATACATGTTATATAAAAATTAAAACATTGATTTGTATATACGTTTGGTTATATATATAGGAAGATAATTACATTCATTTATATATACATTTGGTTAATACCTATGTATATATGAACATTAATACATTCATTTATATATAGGTATGGTTAATACACATTTATATGTGAACATTAATACATTCATTTATACATAGGTTATTTAATATAGATGTATGTATGAACATTAATACATTCATTTATATATAGGTTTGGTTAATACACATGTATATGTGAACATTAATACATTCATTTATATATAAGTTTGGTTAATAGACATGTATATGTGAACATTAATGGATTCTTTTCTATATAAGTTTTGTTGATAAACATGTATATCTGAAAATTTATACATTGACTTATGTATACATTATTATATTTATTTATATGTAGGTTTGGTTAATACAGATATACATATAAACATTAATACACTCATTTCTATATAGGTTTGGTTAATATACATGAATATATGAACATTAATAAATTCATTTATATATAGGTTTGGTTAATAGACATGTATAGATGAACATTAATACATTCATTTGTATATACGTTTGGTTACAACACATATATATATGAACATTAATACATTTATGTATATATATGTTTTGTTAATATACATGTATATGTGAACATTAATACATTCATTTATGTATAGGTTTGTTAATACACATGTATATGTGAACATTAATACATTTATTTATGTATAGGTTTGGTTAATACACATGTACATGTGAATATTAATACATAAATTTATTATATAGGTTTGGTTAATTTACATCTATATATGAACATTAATACCATTATATCTATATAGATTTGGTTAATACACATGTATATGTGAACATTAATACATTTATTTATGTATAGGTTTGGTTAATACACATGTACATGTGAATATTAATAGATTTATTTATATATAGGTTTGGTTAATATACATGAATATATGAGCATAATACATTAATTTATCTCTTGGTATGGTTAATATACATGTATATATGAGCATTAATACATTCATTTACACATAGGTTTGGTTAATACACATTTATATGTGAATATTAATACATTTATTCATATAAAGGTTTTCTTAATATATATGTACATGTGAACATCAATACATTCATTTTTATATAGGTTTTGTTAATAGACATGTATATATGAACATTAATACATTCATTTGTATATACGTTTGGTTAATACAGATATATATATGAACATTGATACGATTATTTACATATATGTTTTGTGAATATACATGTATATGTGAACATTAATACATTCATTTATGTATAGGTTTGGTTAATACAAATGTATATGTGAACATTGATACATTTATTTATGTATAGGTTTGGTTAATACACATGTACATGTGAATAATAATACTTTCATTTATTTATAGGTTTTGTTAATCCACATGTATATATGAACATAAGACAATAATTTATGTATAGGTTTGATTAATATACATTTATATATGAACATTAATACATTCATATCTATATAGCTTTGGTTAATATACATGTATATATGAACATAACACATTAATTTATATATAGGTTCGATTAATATACATGTTTATATGAAAATTAAAACATTGATTTAAATATAGGTATGGTTAATACACATATATATGTGAACGTTAATACATTCATTTATACATAGGTTATTTATTATACATGTATGTATGAGCATTAATACATTCATTTACACATGGCTTTGGTTAATACACATTTATATGTGAATATTAATACATTCATTTATATATAGGTTTGGTTAATACACATGTACATGTGGACATTAATACGTTCCTTTATATCTATATTTGGTTAATATACATGTGTGTTAATAAGAACATTAATATATTCATTTTTATAGAGATTTTGGTTAATATACATGTATATATGAACATTAATACATTCATTTATATATAGGTTTGGTTTATACACATTTTTATGTGAATATTAATACATTTATTGATATAAAGGTTTTGTTAATATATATGTTCATGTGAACATCAATACATTCATTTATATATAGGTTTGGTTAATACACATGTGTATGTGAACATTAATACATTCATTTATATATAGGTTTGTTTAATGAACATGTATATATAACATTAATATATTCATTCAAATCTAGGTTTGTTTATTACACATGTATATTTTAACATTAATACATTTATATATAGGTTTCGTTAATATACATGAATATATGAACATTAATACATTCATTGATATATAGGTTTTGTTAATAGACATGTATATATGAACGTAAATACATTCATTTGTATATACGTTTCGTTAATACACATATATATATGAATATTAATACATTTATTTATATATATGTTTTGTTGATATACATGTATATGTGAACATTAATACATTGATTTATGTATAGGTTTGGTTAATACACATGTACATGTGAATATTAATAGATTTATTTATATATAGGTTTGGTTAATATACATGAATATATGAACATAACACATTAATTTCTATATACGTTTGATTAGTATACATGTATATATGAACATTAAAACATTCATTTATATATAGATTTGGTTAATACACATGTATATGTGAACATTAATACATTCATTTATATACAAGTTTGTTTAATGAACATGTATATATCAACATTAATATATTCATTCAAATTTAGGTTTGTTTATTACACATGTATATTTTAACATTAATACATTTATATATAGGTTTGGTTAATATACATGTATATATGAACATAAGACAATAATTTATGTATAGGTTTGATTAATATACATTTATATATGAACATTAATACATTCATATCTATATAGCTTTGGTTAATATACATGTATATATGAACATAACACATTAATTTATATATAGGTTCGATTAATATACATGTTTATATGAAAATTAAAACAGTGATTTATATATAGGTATGGTTAATACACATGTATATGTGAACGTTAATACATTCATTTATACATAGGTTAATTATTATACATGTATGTATGAGCATTAATACATTCATTTCCACATGGCTTTCGTTAATACACATTTATATGTTAATATTAATACATTTATTTATATAAAGATTTTATTAATATATATGTATATGTCAACATTAATACATTCATTTATATATAGGTTTGGTTAATACACATGTACATGTTGACATTAATACGTTCCTTTATATCTATATTTGGTTAATACACATGTATATATGAACATTTATACATTCAATTGTATATACATTTGGTTAATACACATATATATTAACATTAATACATTTATTTATATATATGTTTAGTTAATATAGATGTATATGTGAACATTAATACATTCATTTATATATAGGTTTTGTTAATACCCATGTTTATATGAACATTAATACATTCATTTATATATAGGTTTGAATAATACACATGTATATATGAACATTAATACATTCATATATGTATAAGTTTGGTTAATAGTCATGTATATATGACCATTAATACATTCATATCTATATAGGTTTGGATAATACACATGTATATATAAACATTAATACATTGATTTAAAGATATGTTTGGTTAATATACATGTATGTATGAACATTAATATATTCATTTATATATAGATTTCGTTAATATACATGTACATATGAACATTAATACATTTATTTATATAAAGATTTGGTTAATGCAAGTGTATATGTGAACATTAATACATTCATTTATATATAAGTTTGGTTAATAGACATGTATATGTGAACATTAATACATTCTTTTCTATATAAGTTTGGTTGATATACCTGTATATCTGAAAATTAATACATTGATTTATGTATACATAAGGTTAATACACATGTATATATGAACATTATTATATTTATTTATATGTAGGTTTGGTTAATACTGATGTACATATCAAGATTAATACTCTCATTTCTATATAGCTTTGGTTAATATACATGAATATATGAACATTAATACATTCATTTATATATAGGTTTCGTTAATAGCCATGTATATATGAACCTTAATACATTCATTTGTATATACGTTTGGGTAATACACATATATATATGAACATTAATACATTTTTTTATATATATGTTTTGTTAATATAGATGGATATGTGAACATTAATACATTCATTTATGTATAGGTTTGGTTAATACACATGTATATATGAACATTAATATATTTATTTATGTATAGGTTTAGTTAATACACATGTACATGTGAATATTAATAGATTTATTTATATATAGGTTTGGTTAATATACATGAATATATGAACATCTATACATTCATTTATATACAGGTTTCGTCAATACAAATCTAGATGTGAACATTAATACATTCATTTATATATAGGTTTGGTTAATATACATGTGTATGTGAACATTAATACATTCATTTATATATAGGTTTGTTTAATGAACACGTATATATAAACATTAATACATTCATTCAAATATAGGTTTGCTTAATATACATGTACATATGAACATTAATACATTCATTTGTATATACCTTTGGTTAATATACATGTTTATGTGAAGATTAATATATTCATTTATATATAGATTTGGTTAATATACATGTATATGTGAACATAATAGACTCATTTATGTATAGGTTTGGTTAATACACATGTGTATATGAACATTCATATATTCATTTGTATACACTTTTGGTTAATACACATATATATGAACATAAATACATTCTTTTATATATAAGTTTGGTTAATATACATGTTTATATGAAAATTAAAACATTGATTTATATATAGGTTTGGTTAATACACATATATATATATGAACATTAATACATTCATTTATATATAGGTTTGTTTAATACACATGTATATATTGAACATTAATACATTTATTTATATATAGGTTTGGTTAATATACATGTATATATGAACATAAGACAATTTATATATAGGTTTGATTAATATACATTTATATATGAACATTAATACATTTATATCTATATAGCTTTGGTTAATTTACATGTATATATGAACATAACACATTAATTTATATATAGGTTCGATTAATATACATGTTTATATGAAAATTAAAACATTGATTTATATATAGGTATGGTTAATACACATGTATATGTGAACGTTAATACATTCATTTATATAGGTTATTTAATACACTTGTATATGTGAAAATTAATATATTTATTTATATATGGATTTGGTTAATAAACATGTATATTTGAAGATTAGTACATTCATTTATATATAGGTTTGGTTAATAAACATGTATATATGAACATTAATATATTCATTTATATATAGGTTTGCTTAAAACACATGTATATATGAACAATAATACATTCATTTATATATAGGTCTGGTTAATAGACATATATATTTTCATTAATACATTTATTTATGTATGGTTGTTAGGTAAATGTTATGTAAACGACAACCATGTCGAGAGTGCTATGGAAATGTTATGTAAACGACAATCATGTTATGTAGTGTTTGAATTTCCATATTTATATTATTGTTTTGATGTATAAACCAGTGAAATTTAAAATAACATTTTAGAATTAATTAAAATTCATTCAGAATTATTTATGTAACAATTTCTAGAACTAGATAGATTAATCATTTGTATTGGCCTGGTGTCTGTACTCTGGAATTCTGGGAAGTTACGCGATTAGTATATAAACAGAGGGCGATGCGAGGGAAGTAAGTCATCTGTTTTTACTCGGATCAAAAAGTTTGTCTCGGTTGAGAAAGTTTGCCGTGTGATTATTCAAATTGAATTTGTGAATAGAGCTAGATCAACTAAAGCGGTGAATTTATTTTATTGCGTCAATCTTCATAATTCAGTCGAATTTGGGATTATACCGAAAGCCAACACGTATTGAACTGTGAATTTTTTTTTTTAAATACCCATTCAAACTTCGTAAATTTCTTCGTGGGACTAAATTCCCCGCCTAGATTGAAATTTTGGATGTTGGATTTGGACACTCACTCTGGATCATATTATTAAGCATAGGCCAGTACCTTTTTGTATTTTAAGTGGTTTTGAAGGTTAAAACTGGATATCTGTTATTGCTATTGGATAATTTATTCTGTGTCTATCACATATAAATAGATCATCGTAATAAAATTATACAAGCTGCTATCTGTGTCTTTCTGTTGCGTTCAGTCCACATAAAAAACGTAACAATGGGTTTGATTAATACAGATGTATATGTGAATATTATACATTCATTTATATATAGGTTTGGTTAATACACATATATATCTGAACATTAATGCATTTATTTATATATATGTTTGGTTAATACACATGTATATATGAACATTATTACATTCATTTATATATATGTTTGGTTAATACACATGTATATATGAACATTATTACATTCATTTATATATAGGTTTGGTTAATATACATGTATGTAAGAATATAAATACATTCATTTTCATAAAGTTTGGGCTAATATCCATGTATATATGAACATAAATACATTCTGTTATATAAAGTTTTGGTCAACATACACGTATATATGAACAGAAGTACATTGATTTACATAAAGTTTTGGTTGATATACATGTATATATGAACATAAACAGATTAAGTTATTCAAAGTTTTGGTTTATTTACATGTATATAAGAACATAAATACATTCATTTGTATAAAGTTTTGGTCAATATAGATGTATGTATGAATTGAATTACATTAACAAATAAAGAAAAGAAATTATCCTGAGTAGTAACCCTACAGTCCCGGTTATACTTTATTTATCTGTATGTGTGTCCCCTGGTTTAAAACGTATGAGATACAACATAATAATGGCGGAAGCCAAATGTGTCTGTTTTCAAAGTATACTCTGCACTCTTCAAGTTCCCCATTAATAGTCATATACAGCTCATTTTCTAAACAGTTTGTTTTTCCCCCGTGTTTGATGAGAAGCTGTAAGAGGAGGCGGGACTGGTGGTGAGAGAGAGTCTGCCGTTGAAAACTTGTTACACCGGTAACATGTATTCTGATAAAAGGTCTGACGTTTAATTCAAACCACATGGTTTCGTAAGTGACTACTGCAGAAAAGAAACGTAAGACATGAGGGTCAAAGTTCATCCCCACCCACCACCCAACTAGGAGTTTTCTCACAGTTTTTACTTATGTATGCAAGACAGGGGTTACCTACTCCTCGGTCTCTCCTGCTGATCTTGTATTTCAAGACTGTACATTTGTGTATTTATCTGCGCGTATTTCTGTACTTCTCTGTCTGCGTCTGTCTGTATATATGATTAATGGATACGTTTTTGTTGAAAGTGTAAGCACGAGTATTCGTTCGTTTTGGAAAGGTAAGAACTGTTTTTGTGTGTGTGTATAATAAGATGGAGTAAGTGAAACGGTTACTTTGTTGTTGTTAATATATTGACTCTTGTGTGGTTAATGTGAACCAGTAACTAAGTACTGTATTCTAAAGGGTAAAGAGATTCTACAAAACAGATTTTCTTATATCATGAGATATAGAACACCTACAATGTTATTAACACACAATGAGTATCACTGATCCGTTTGTTATTCACTATATCATCCGCATGCACGTGAGTTTCGAAAAAATTATTTGTACGAGGAAGTATTTATGTAATTCGAAGTATAATCGTTAATTAGAATTGGCCTAGTTCACATGCTCTTGTGGTTTTGTTCTCAGGTTGTATTTTTTGTTCTCAGACAGATGTTGTGTTTTTTGTCCTCAAGTTGTTGTATTTTTCATCTTTTTATAATGTTATACGCAGTTTCATGAGTATTAAAAATTGAATCTTTATTAGTATTGTGGTTAACAGCCTATACCCTATATTTTCAATTAAGTTTCGAACGGAGTTCTTTTTATCTTTTTGCTTCAACGATTTGTTTGCTTCAAAATTATACAACAGTGTTTCTGTTGTCTGCCTGCAGCGTTTATCAAAAACCAACATTTTTTGCGTTATAAACACCGAGGGAGGCTTATCGCTAATTCACTGGGACGTTGCTAAAGCTATTGCTACAACCTTGCCTTCCCGTTACACCAAACATGTTCATCCTTTCAGCCACGGGGTCGTTATAAGTTACGGTCAATCCTACTATTTACTGGTGAAAGAGTAGCCCAAGAGTTGGCAGTGGGTGGCGATTACTAGCTGCCTTCCCTCTAGTTTTACACTGCTAAATTAGGGACTGCTAGCGCAGATAGCCCTCGTGTAACTTTGCGCGAAGTTCTGGACAAACAACCAATTATTATGTTTAAAAACAAAAACGAAAAACTTTGAACTTGATTATTGCGTCAACTCGCGTGTTCACGTAAATCTTTCTTCATCTTCAGGGCCGGCGTCTTTTGTAATACACACATAAATACGTCCATTATATTTTATTTTATCATTATTCTTTTCCTTTTCGTACTAGGTAGAATACATTTTATAAACATGTACTTTTATTTCTGAATACGTCAGTACGTGAATGGTTTACTTGATGTGATGTTCGTTAAAGGCCCCTAAGAAAGACTATACTCAACTTTGCTTTCAATAAGATATAACACGAGAACTTGGTGAGACATTTTCTTTTTCCTTTCGTTTAGTTCCCTTCCAGAATTTCTGTTTTTTTATTGTTCCATCTTTCTCTTAATCATCGTGTAGGAAACTCACTAAAGAGCATTTCTCGAACACCCAGTCAATGGCTGACTATTAATACGTTAACGAGACTTGAAGTGCGGAAAAAAGGAAAGGCCTATCACCATTTACTTCAGGCGTTTCCAAGTAGCAAAGTGTTCTGAAGCAAATTATTGTGATTATCATTACACGTTCTTGACAACTTCGTAGATTTGAAGGATGGTTCTAACTCTTCTGTCTGTGTAACATTCTCTTTCTCTTTCGTTCTTTTACTGGTTTCAACTATTAACTCTCTCTGTTTTGTAATTCCATTTTAAATTTGGGTTGTATGTTGTTTTACAACAATTTATAGATATCTCTCCAGTTCATTTCTACTCTCTCGGGGTTTGGGTATCATATATAACCTGAAGGGTCAGATGCTTTATTTTCACTCTCTCGGGGTTTGGGTATCATATATACCCTGAAGGGTCAGATGCTTTATTTTCACTCTCTCGGGGTTTGGGTATCATATATACCCTGAAGGGTCAGATGCTTTATTTTCACTCTCTCGGGGTTTGGATATCATATATACCCTGAAGGGTCAGATGCTTTATTTTCACTCTCTCGGGGTTTGGGTATCATATATAACCTGGAAGGTCAGATGCTTCATTTTTACTCTCTCTCTCTCTCGGGATTTGAGTATCATATATACCCTGAAGGGTCAAGTGCTTTGTTTTTACTGCATGCTTTTCTTTCGCTTTTTAAATTTTGCGCAAAACTACACGAGGGCTATTTGTTCCATCCTTCCCTGATTTAACAGTGTAAGACCAGAGGGTACCCAGCTATTCATCATTGTTGCCATCCACCGCCATCTCTTGGAATACTCTTTCACCAACGAATAGTGAGATTGACCGTCACTTTATAACGTTTCCACAGCTGAAAGGGCAAGCATGTTTGGTGCGACGGGAATTCGAACCCGTGACCCTCAGGTTACGAGTCAAATGCCTTAACCACCTGACCGTGCCGGGCTTAAGGCTGAGGTTGACTGGTACAACTTTTGTTATTATCATTCACTATAACTTGCAATTAAAATCGTTATGAACATCCTAATTTTTATGAACATCTCTGTTCATCGTAAAGGCAAGAAATAGATTTACTGGCAACATTTATTTTAATCAACCTTGTATGTATATATATATATATTATAAAGTAGCGTAGGAAGGGAATAATCACTGTTTTTATCGTGTTGTATATATACATATATACATTAACCAACGTCACAAGGCCTATATTCCTATCGCATATCTTTACAGCCACCAACAACCAATATTGTAAAGCCAACATTCTTGTTATATCTGTGCGACCAACAACAACCGACGTAACAAAGCCTAGCCCACCTTTTTCTTTTGTGGAAAACAATATATTAGAACCTACAGTGAAATCATAAAGGATCTAGTCTTAACACTTCACATTTTCCAGAACTCCTTTAGCATAACATATCAATTGTAACAAATCAGTTAAGGGTCTTCATATCACGTGGCTGTCAAAAGTTAACATGGTAGTTAATTTGTTGGGCTTCATTGGTTCTTAATAACAGCCAAACGTCAGTTTCATTAGTTCGCATATTAGCTGTCTCTTGTTGAGTCTTTGTCTAATAATCACTTCCCAAGCTGTCTGCTCATAACAACACTTGTGTTAATAAAGAATCTCTCAACGAGCTTTGTGGAATCTGTAAGACTTCCTAACCCTACTATAATGTTTTGCTTCAGAACGGGGAGACATTTTTTTAACACAAGTGTTTTTATTCAGAAACGAAATTCGTTATATAGTAACGGAGCCAAAGGAACCACATTTTCTATCCAGTTTTTGTTTCATAAACTTCTGTTTATGCATGTATTATTCTTCCCTGCTTTTTAGTTTAGTTTTTGTCCACACATACACGATGCCAGCACTTATTCAGGTACTTTTAAATGCATTTTTAAAACTATTTATGACGAAATTACTGATAAATTTATGTTTTATCGGCGAGGCCCATTGTAACGTGAATCAAACACAGGAAAAATTAAGCAAAATTACCATCTCCATGGTAATTAATCTCACTGATATGAGCTACGTATTTCACATGGTGTTTGTTTGTTTTGCCATGTTTTTCAATTTCGCACAAAGCTACGCGAGGGCTATCTGTGCTAGCCGTCCCTAATTTAGGAGTATAAGACTAGAGGAAAGGCAGCTAGTCATCACCACCCACCGCCAACTCTTGGGCTACTCTTTTACCCACGAATAGTGGGATTGACCGTAACATTATAACGCCCCCACGGCTGAAAGGGCGAGCATGTTTGGCGCGATGGGGATGCGAACTCGCAACCCTCATATTACGAGTCGCACGCCTTAACACGCTTGGGCATGTCGGACCGTGGAAGGATGAAAGAAAATGGATAGGAATAGAGTGATTCCACACCTTTTTCGTCTGTCCTTTCTTTACACTGAGTGTTATAACAGAGTAAAGAAATGAAGTTATTGAATACCATGTGGGCTATACAGGGAAAGATTCTTATGACAATGTCCTGTGAGATATGTTTCACTTCTCTGCTTGCTACCTTACACAACTAAAATTTTCCTCTGGTAGAACTCAAAATCCACGAGCACCGGTCGTCTTTTATTCTTCTAATGACTTTGCGACTTGTCTAAACTTCGACTACAATATTTGAAATTGATTTGATCCATCAAGTGGATAAACGATTTCAGCATTTGCGGGAGAGAGTACAGTTCCTTGTTGGCAAATCTTCAGTCCAGGTTGACACTGCGTGGAGGTGATTTCTTTTTGTCTTATTTCGCGCCCCCCAGTGGCTCAGCGGTATGTCTGCGGACTTACACGCTAAAATCCGGGTTTCGATACCCGTGGTGGGCAGAGCACAGATAGCCCATTGTGTAGCTTTGTGCTTAATTCAAAACAACAACAACGTCTTATTTCGCTACGCAGAGTCAAACTGAAAGGTTAATCGAACAATACGTAATTTGATTCCGAGTATCTTTACCTCCACTTTCCGAAACCGGCGTAGACGATTTCACTGAGCGTCACAGGAAACTGAAGCTATAAACAGTACGTTCTGTGTTCTAATTTGTACGTCGTCTGTAATAACCCTCACTCTGTTTTAATACAAATTTAACAAACATTTTACGCTTTTAAAGGATTGAAAGCAGTCGTTGTCCAAGCGAGAGGGAGCACCATTTTAGGTATAAACTAAATCCTTTGACAATCAGAGCAATTGGAAACCTTCAAGATCCAATCTGTTAATAAAATATATACAATGACCATCCAAACCATAGTTTATCTTCTTAAGCTGATTATTTCATTGTTGGTTTATATTTAAATAGCTGATACTCCCAAAATGCTTGAAACATTGTTATTGTATCGTTACAATAATAGTGTTGTAAGATCTTTGGTTTTGCAATACATGCACGAGACTCAGATTATATCTTCCTATATGAGAAAAAAAACAACTAATAAAAAATCTTTGGCCAAGCAATTGCAGTTTTTAACCTGAATAATATCTTATGTGCACGTGGACTAGAAGTTCGGGAAAGACCCCCTGAGATTCAGATATAATTGGCCCTGATTTTAAGCTATTTGTCAGAAGGATATAATTGTTAAGTTCTTTAAAACCAAGTAAAGGAATTGAAAGTGTGTTCAAGCACATATCTCGAACTCTTGACCCTTTGATCCGCAGTCCGACACGGCGACCTACGCTTGGTCCATCTTGTCTCAAGGTTGAGTTTTCGAGCAGATTGAAAATTGCACGATACTTTATATGTTTATAAATCAAGAGGCGCTTTTGTAACATGTCGATTTGCTCATCAGATATGCTTAGAATCATATAAACGGTAAACCTAAGCATTATCTTTATCCCTATTCAATTAAGTGATTCTCTCACTGGTCAGCAAAACCATAGAATGAAAGTTAGACAAAAATCTAGTTCATTTTATATTGATTATTTTATCTTAATGTTGTTCCATCACATACATCACAGGACCTTGTTTACTCACATAGTTTTATTTGTTTACTTACAAGTTTCAAATATATGCATGGTTAGTTGGAAACATAGGAAAATGAACGAGGAAGGTGTTGTTTTTTCACAAGACAAATTTTTAAAAATGTTTATTAGAAATATCTTTCGACGTTTTGTATAACAAAATGAAATTAAACCATTATGGAACATGTTTTAGCGCAAAGGTGAATAGTGGGTTATCTGCGCTCTGTACACATTGAAGGGATCGGCTGTCAGGTTCCAGCTGTGTAAATTATGTAATCCTACTGCTGAACAACTCTAGAGTGTGTGTATGTGTGTTTTCTTATAGCAAAGCCATATCGGACTATCTGCTGAGCACACCGATGGGAAACAAACCCCTGATTTTAGCGTGGTAAATCCGTAGACTTACCGCTGTACTAGGGGGCGGCGGGTCTTAGTAAAACAACGGAAAGAGAGAATGCACATATTTCCTAGCAACGAACTATTAATACAATTTTCTGTGTAAAGTCAGAGTCCAGACTGTCGTACGCGGTCATTTACTCTTATGATAATGAATTACAAGTTACTAAAGCATTATTCACAGCTAATCTGTGTTTATCAAGGCTTAATGTTCTTGACATTACAATACTTTATTATTGCTGCAGGAGTGTGTAATTCAGACTTCCTGATAGATTGTACGCTTTAAATTATGCAAATCTCGCAATACAGTGACTTCCAGTGGCGCGTGGAACGTAATCTGGCCAGATTCGGGCGATGGTCATACACTATTCTTGGCTTGTGTGTTGTTTTGGAACCTTAAGCTAAACCAACTCTTCAGTCTTACAAACTCATAAATATGGGCAACAACCGCTGCATTTAGATTCAACATTAATCTCGTCGAGTCTATCCACTTAAGAAATAGTTTAAACTCCCTCTGGTGTAACTGTCTGTTGAAACCTTTTCGGTGTTATTTAGTAGCGCAAGTTTTAAATTATTAAAAGGTAGATAAGACATTAGTAATCTGTTTACTTATGTACACAGCTGTTTACTTGTCTTTCTATCTTGTAATCAGTTGAGAAATAAATAGGTAGATAAGAGAATAATAATTACTTACGTACACACTTATTTTCCTGTCTATTTTGTAATCAGTTAACAAATAAATATGTAGAAAATGACAGTAGTAGTCTACTTAATTATCCTATATACCTATTTATTTCTTTTTCTCTTTTATAATTAATTAACAAATAGGTAGGTAGGTAAATAAGAGAATATTAACTTATGTATATTCCTGTTTACTTGTCTTTATATTTTATAATCAGTGAATAAATAAATAGGTACATAAGAAAATAGTTACCTACTTGATTATGTAAACATCTGTTTAACTTTTTTCTATTTTATATTGAATTAACAAATAAATAATGTAAGCAACTGTTTGGTTAACTAGAGGGAGAGAAAAGGGCAGAAGTCTTAGCGAACGATAGAGCTAAAAGATAAGTTCTAAAATTTATTTCGTTAGATTTTCTTCATCTCACAACAACAGATATAAGAACTTAAATTTTGTTTTGTTTTGCAACTGATGCGTATAATTTATAGACAACTCATCTGAATAATTTGTCGTTACTTTCTTTAGATCTTATGTGACATTAGAATAGGGCACGTCGCTTGACGAGTATTTATTTAAATAATATACTATGATAAAAAAAACTGTCCTTTTGTAGTCCCTACCGTTCACTGGTTCTGAACAACATGCTGTTTGCGCTCGATTCGTGGTAGATAAATGCCAGTTTCCATCTTGTCCTGCCCCCTCCTGCCATGTTTCCCACAGTCCTGGTTACTGTTTTTCCGGCATCGTTTGTTTCTCGAGAGTGAAATCGACATAGGGAACAACCGCCTTGTCACTTTCTCCACGTGCGTTCGTTTGTCTTCGCTCTACCTTCTCGTGCTGCGTGCAGACTCGCGCGAAAAACGAAAAGATTCTCCGTGTTAGACGTGTTTCAGACACACAAAAAATACGTACATGTTCGAGAAATAAACTAACTAACCTCTTCATTTAATATACTTTTTTCCTTATCGTTTTGATAAATTTTGCTGAAAAACGTTAAACGAACTTGATTGATTTAAATATACTGTTAAAGTTTAATAACATAAGTTAAAAGAAATGACAAGCACAAAAACTAGCTCAAATGATAAACTTAGAAAATATGTTTTAACTGCCAAATCAAACTCAATTGCATAAATCACATTATATCAGTTGAAAAATGAGGCTTAACTGTCTTTCGTAACGAACGAAATCATGCGGGTGCCAAGGGGGCAATTTTCTCATTCTCTCAGAAAAAATAAAAATAGTTAGCTACAAGTTAAAAAAATTCTGGTCCGTACAATGTCAGGAAAAAGTAAAAAACATAGATCTCAGGTTACTTACTGTCAAAGAACAGTGGGAGATAAATCACTGGTGAAACATCAAAATGTTGTTAACCTTCATGTTTAGTGCAACAGAAACTCAGAGGAGGTGACACAGTTAACACTTTGTGTCTCTTTTTTTGTTTTAAGGCGTGCACTCGTAATCCGAGGGTCGCGGGTTCGCGCCCGCGTTGCGCCAAACATGCTCGCCCTCCCAGCCGTGGGGGCGTTATAATGTGACAGTCAATCCCACTATTCGTTGGTAAAAGAGTAGCCCAAGAGTTGGCGGTGGGTGGTGATGACTAGCTGCCTTCCCTCTAGTCTTACACTGCTAAATTAGGGATGGTTAGCACAGATAGCCCTCGAGTAGCTTTGTGCGAAATTCCAAAACAAACAAACAAATAACTGCAGGACAGTCCTTTAGGCATTGTTGCAACATACGTAATGAAATTGTCCTTTGGGATTTTACTCCAAGTGTCTCTAATGCACTCCCATAAAGTTTCTTTTCAAGTAACTTTTGAATTCTCATGTTTTTGATCAATGCCAGTTGGATTAAGATCTGGGCGCTGTGAGGGCCATTGTATCATTTGAATGACTCCAGCAACTTCTTTGTTAGCTAAGTAATTTCTCCACGGCCAGGTGGTCAAGACACTCGGCTTTGTAATCGGAGGGTCACGGGTTCGAATCCCCTTTACACCAAACATGCTCGCCTTTTCGGCCGATGGGGAGTTATAGTGTGACGATCAATCCCACTATTCGTTGGTAAGAGCAGCCCAAGAGTTGGCGGTGGGTGGTGATGCCTAGCTGCCTTCCTTCTAGTGTTACACTGCTAAATTAGGAACGGCTAGCGCAGACAGCCCGCGAGTAGCTTTGCGCGAAATTAAAAACAAACAAACAATCGCTGTACAGGTTGAAAGAACCTTTGGGGTCATTATTTTCCTGGTGTTAGAATCCTTTTATCAATAATACACAAACCACTGGGTGTACCATGACTGACCAGTATTTAATGGTACTTCTGGTGGTCCATTATTTCAACTATTTTACAAATATCTTCTGTTGTCTCAAAACGCCAACAATTCCAAATCATTACACTGTTTCTTCCATACTTCATAGTAGGTACTATACATTGAGGTGAGTTTCTTTTACCTTTCTTCCGCCGGACGTACAACATAGGCTTTGAATCAAATATTTAAAACAGAGACTCGTCCGTCCATAACACCATTTTCCAATCATTAACAGCCCAGTTTTTGCACGTTTTAGCAAAGTTCGGTCTCCTGACAATATTTGGAGGTTGAAGTAAAGGTTTATTTTAGTTCTACACAACCATATATTCCGTTCTTGTTGAATTTTCTTGATACTGTAGATCTGGACACGTTTATGTCATCTGGTACGTGGTCGTTCATTTCACGCTTTAGATCAGTGGCTGTCTTCGTTTATGCAGTCTTCGAGACAGTTTTCATAAAAGCTTTACGCGATACTGTTTGGACTCTCCAACAAAGTACTGCAGATTTAAATTCTCCCCAAATACTGTCAAGTACACCCTAGATCGCCTGGCATGGCCTAGCGCGTTAATCTGAGGGTCGCGGGTTCGCGCCCGAGTCGCGCCAAACATGCTCGCCCTCAAAGCCGTGGGGGCGTTATAATGTTACGGTCAAACCCACTATTCGTTGGTAAAAGAGTAGCCCAAGAGTTGGCGGTGGGTGGTGATGAGTAGCTGCCTTCTCTCTAGTCTTACACTGCTAAATTAGGGACGGCTAGCACAGATAGCCCTCGAGTAGCTTTGTGCGAAATTAAAAAACAAACAAACACCCTAGATCCTGAAAGCAAGACAGTTAAATTTTAAAATAGGAAAAGAAGAGACAGAACACCTAAACTTAACGAGAACTCTGTACTCTAATAATTCCCTCCGCTTTTTAAGCTGTGACACGAAACGGAATTTGATATATAGTGTTAGACATTACTTTTATTAAGGTTTATTTGTGAAGTGCTATTAAATTGATTTCTTTTATTATATACCAATCGGTACTACACGCTAGCTTCTTTCTATATAGTTAAGACACTGCATTTGATCAATATGTTCATTCAAGTTGAACTGTTATGAGATGCCCTTGGTACAAATATATGGATGTTCTAAAGAATGTAAACTGTTCTCATTATGGCGAATTTAGTTGTCAATAGAGATTAGTGGAATAATAGCATAGTGCTTAAAGCTACATTTTATAATGGCAAGGAAAAATTCGCCCCATGAAAAGGAGAACAATGATAAAATATTATTATAACACTTTTGCACAGTAGTATACATACATATTTATTTTCACAAATACATTTCCCTACCCCATTGGCTCAGTGGTAAGTCATAAAATTTATAAAGTTAAAAACTTGGTTTCGATACCCGTGGTGGGCACAACACAAATAGTCCATTGTGTAGCTTTGTGCTTACCTCCAAACAACCAGCAAGCTTATACAAATGTAATCAGAGGTGGCAGAAAGAATTCGATATTTTACCCACTATTCTAAGTCAATAAATACCGAATGGTTATCTATATGAATTTGATGTCTGCAAGGAAATAGTTTTAAAAAAAATCATTTCTTAAATAAGTGAAGAAAAATATGATTAAATGAAGAAATTTATAAATATAAAAACTTTACTTAAATGTTTGGACGTCCTGAATTACTTCATGTAATCTGACTTTTAAACTTCTCCAAAAATGTTCCCGTATGCGAACGATCTGTATTTGTTATAATTATAAAACAAAATTATTTACATGGCTTGCAGTTCGATAATAATTACACGAGATAACTCCAGACTACCGAGTTCTGAGCATTTAACACATTTTTAGTTTTGAGTATTTCAAACATTTTTCATGTTGGTAAGTTTGAAATCCTTGCTTACAGTTTTATGATAATTACACAAAGTAACACAATACGACTTAGTTTTGTAAAATGCTCTTCACGTGGAGTAGTTTTCAGGTTCTCAACTTTCCATAATAACTTCATTAGATAACTGAACTATTTCATGTGCGAGGACTGTGAAATCATTCATGTGTTGTATCACTTCAGAAGACTTTGTGTTGACCAGTACCAGTATACACTTGACAGACTGACTAAAAATACGAACAGAACACCACAAAGAAATACCTGGCACTAGCAGTATACACTTGACAGACTAACTAAAAACACGAACAGAACACCACAAAGAAATACCTGGCACTAGCAATATACACTTGACAGACTGACTAAAAACACGAACAGAACACCACAAAGAAATACCTGGCACTAGCAGTATACACTTGACAGACTAACTAAAAATACGAACAGAACACCACAAAGAAATACCTGGCACTAGCAATATACACTTGACAGACTAACTAAAAACATGAACAGAACACCACAAAGAAATACCTGGCACTAGCAATATACACTTGACAGACTGACTAAAAACACGAACAGAACACCACAAAGAAATACCTGGCACTAGCAGTATACACTTGACAGACTAACTAAAAACACGAACAGAACACCACAAAGAAATACCTGGCACTAGCAGTATACACTTGACAGACTAACTAAAAATACGAACAGAACACCACAAAGAAATACCTGGCACTAGCAGTATACACTTGACAGACTAACTAAAAATACGAACAGAACACCACAAAGAAATACCTGGCACTAGCAATATACACTTGACAGACTAACTAAAAACACGAACAGAACACCACAAAGAAATACCTGGCACTAGCAGTATACACTTGACAGACTGACTAAAAACACGAACAGAACACCACAAAGAAATACCTGGCACTAGCAGTATACACTTGACAGACTAACTAAAAACACGAACAGAACACCACAAAGAAATACCTGGCACTAGCAGTATACACTTGACAGACTAACTAAAAACACGAACAGAACACCACAAAGAAATACCTGGCACTCTTGCTGTATGATACAGCTTACAAACGTACTGGAGCTAGCAGAAGAAAATAACGAAGAAATATTTGACACTCTTACTGTATAGCTTATACAAACGTACTGAAGAGGGCAGAAGAAATTAACGAAGAAATATTTGACACTCTTACTATCAAGTTCCATGAACTTAATGTCCGAGTAATTCTACTCTTAACTCTCAGAATGATCTTGTAGATACCTTTTAGTCTGACCTGTTTGTTGCTTACCTTAAGCAGTCTACCAAGACCATGTTTATATATATATATTATATATATTCGTATATGAGTTTTCTCGGGGATTGGAATACTCTACAACTCAATTCATTTTTGCATACAAGAGAGCTTCACAGAATATATACATGTGTGAGTGTTTGTATACATACTTCCTGTACATTACAAAGTAACACAGATGTTAAATGAACTCATCAAGTTTGTGTTCCACAGCTGTGTCTCAGTGTCATTGTAGCCTGTTTGTTAATCATATCTTCAGCTAACATCGTCAGGAACATGTAATTATTAAACAAACCGGTTCGGTTCAAATGCGATATTAAAATTCATGTATTATCTAGGGAAAAGCCGGATAAGATGGTTTTAAATATTAAACACTGTAAGAGTTGAATTTTATGTATACACCATAGCTTCGAAACTAAGACTTATGAAAGTAAGTAAAAGTAGAAACCTGCCACAAAGAAAGCAGCTTTAATAAAATATACGAGTGACTTTCAACTAGAAAATTACCTCAATAATTAGAATTCAGTAACAACGTTCATAATGAGGCGTGCGAAATTATTGTTATATCAGAAGACTAGAAGTTAATGAAGTAGTAACTGATGGTTTTTGATGGTAAATAAATATATAATATGGTGTTAAATGATAACTGATAGTATGTGGTGTGAAAATAAATATATAATATGGTGTTAAATAGTCCTATTTCTAATTCTTTTTGTGGGGCGTCGTAAATAAATGGCATGAAGTATTAAACTTCACCAAATCAGCCTAGTATCACCATAATAATTGTTCGTGATACAATTTCATAATGTAAATAGCGTCTCAACGATTGTAATATCTTCCGTGGTTTGTTTATGGATTTCAGGCAAAGCTACCTGTTGGCTATCTGTGTTAATCATCCGTAATTTAGCAGTAAAAACTAGAAGGAAGAATAAAAGACGACCGGTGCTCGTGGATTTTAAGTTCTACCAGGGGAAAAATTTAGTTGTGTAAGGTAGCAAGCAGACAAGTGAAACATATCTTACAGGATATTGTTATAAGAATCATTCCCTGTATGGCCCACATGGTATCCAATAACTTCATTTCTTTACTTTGTTATAACACTCAGTGTAAAGAAAGGACAGACGAAAAAGGTGTGGAGTAACTGTGTGAAATGGCCCGGCATAGTCAAGTGTGTTAAGTTGTGTGACTTGTAATCTGAGGGGCGCGGGTTCGCATCCCCCTTCACGCCAAACATGCTCTCCCTTTCAGCCGTGGGGACTTTAGAATGTTACGGTTAATCCCACGATTCGTTGGTAAAAGAGAAGCCAAGAGTTGGCGGTGGGTGATGATGACTATCTACCTTCCCTCTTGTCTTACACTGCTAAATTAAGGACGGGTAGCACAGATAGCCCACGTGCAGCTTTGCGCGAATTTCAAAACAAGCAGGTCACTCTTTTCAAAACTCGTTTCGTTGTGTAGTTTTTTGTTCAACGTGAATGCGCTTCGATCGCATTGATATAGATTATTTTAGGAAAATGTTTCAGTTTAAACTACTCTCCAAGTAGAAACCCGAACAAGCGAATCGATAAGTATCAGGAAAACCGTCTAGTTTGTTTAACGTGACATCGAGTAAATTATTAACACCCATTTAATACCTAACCCTAATTACACGCTGTTTCGCTCTCAATTGTTCGTAAGTCGTCTCACATCCACTTGTTTTCGAACACTTAGTTAGTTATCTTCGGGCGTTGTATCTATTACGTGAAAGATTTCGAGCGATAGCCTGTTGTCATGGAAATTTGAACTCAGATGTAGATATGCCATTTAATTTGGTTTTAATGAGTAGTTAAGTAGAGATGTTGGGATCTCACAAAGTTAAACATGTCTGAGCTAAACGCCAGCTTATTTTGATAACCTTTCTAGCCTGCTATGTGCGTGTGGTCTCCAGTGTACAATTATAACGATAAACGCTTCTTCATATTACATCACTTTATTTCTGATTTACATAGCTCTGAAAAGATAAAATTCCTTGATGCAGGTGACATGGTGGCGCTACGGTATCGCCCTTCCAGACAATAGCTTATCTGTATGATATTGTGTTGTAGACATGTAAAATAGTTTTACCTAATTGTTTGCGTGGGGCTTAATAACAGCGCAACCCCTCATATTTTAGGAGATTGGAACTTCTTCCTGGTGGGTCCGTGCTTGGAACAGTGCGTGACTTGAGTAGGCTAAGGCAATAAAACGTTTTGTTGTCCCTATAATTGTGTAAAGAATTCGAAATTCTCCATGAGCGTATGTAAAAGAAAAGAAAAACGTGTTTTGACGTATCCAGGAATCGTAGTTTGTGATGTTTAAAATCAGTGATATTTTCTGCTAGGTGATCTTTGTGTATTTATATGTATACACTGCTGGCCAAAATCTTAATTAGGCCAATGAAAATAAAGAAAAAAATATGCATTTTGCATTGTTAGACTCAACCACTCGTTTGAGTAGAGCTTCGAAAGATGAAAATAAGAAAAGGGAAAATAAAAATAATAAAAAAAAAATTAGCAGTTAATAGGGAAAATGTGAACACTATGAGTTTAGTCTAAATACTAGCTGGTCAAAAGTTTAAGACTATACCAAAAAGAAGTCCTAAACAGGTTAGGAAATGCCCAACAAGAGGTCTCAGTTGTGAGTTGCACGGCCTTCATTGCGAATAACTGAAAACATTCGCTTTGGCATGATCAATACAAGTGTTTACAGAAGGCTGGCTGGAATGTTATTCCAGGTGGTGAAGATGGCTTCACGAAGATCATCCACTGTTTGGAACTGACGTCCATTTCCATAGACTTTCCTTGCATTCCACCCCCAAACATTTTCAATGAGGTTCACTTTGGGCAAACACACTGGATGGTCCACTGTGTCGTGTAGGAAATGTCTCCGGTGGGATATCCTTATCATGCCAGAACGTTAGAAGCCATCTGGACCATCCTGGTTAAAATTTCTCTCATCAGAGAACAAAACCTTCTTCCACTTTTTTACATTCCATGTTTGGTTTTCTTAGCAAAGTTTAACCGAGCTGTTTTGTGGTGTGGAAGGAGGCGTGGCCTTTGAAGACGTTTACTGTTTTTGAAGCCTTTATCTCGTAGATGCCTTTTTATTGTTTTTGAGCTGCATTCTGCTTCCGTAAGGGCCTCAATCTGGATCGACAATCGGCTAGTGACTTGCCGGACAACCCGTCGAATCCTCCTGCTCAACGCCGGCGAAATTTTTATGGGCCGATCACTTGAAATTCCCGTTCCGTATCCCTCAGGGTCTTTTAAGAAATTTGCAACAACAGTTTTACTACGCCCAATCTCACCAACGATGGTACGTTGAGAGAGACCTTGCTTTTGCAGCTCGACAATTCTGCGACGTTCAAATTCTGTCAATTTTTTAGCCTTTGCCATGTTTTTACCCAATGTAACACAGGAGATGTCCGTTGGAGATGTTGACAACGCTAATGCTTGAACGCAAATGACTAAATTTCGTTACGTGTTTACCGATTACCGCTTCGTTTCAGTATGGTCTTAAATTATTTACCAGCTAGTATTTAGGCTAATTTCATAGTTTTCACATTTTTCCAATTAAATGCTCAGAAAGTTTGTTTTTTATTTTCAATTTTCTTATTTTCATCTTTCGAAGTTCTACTCAAATAGATGGTTGAGTCTAACAACGCAAAATGCATATTTTTTCTTTATGTTCATTGGCCTTAAGCTTTTGGCCAGCAGTGTATGTATAAATGTACTCGTTCCTCTGTTTCCAGTATATATTTAGTAATTTAAATTAAAATAGTATTAAGAGATAACCTAGTCTCGGACTCGGCATGGCCAGGTGGGTTAATGTGTTCGACTCGTAATCTGAGGGTCTCCGATTCGAACCCAGGCCGCACCAAACATGCTCGCCCTTTCAGCCATAGGGGGTTATAAAGTTACAGTCAATCCCACTATTCGTTGGTAAAAGAGTAGCCCACTGTTAAATTAGGGACGGCTAGAGCAGATAGCCCTTGAGTAGCTTTGCGCGAAATTCAAAACAAACAAACCTCGTCTCTAGCATACGAGTAACATTTCAAGGTAAAACAATATTAAGAGATTACCTCATTTCTAACGAACGAGTAACAATTCAAATTAAAACAATACTAAGAGATTACCTCATTTCTAACGTACGAGTAACAATTCAGATTAAAACAATATTAAGAGATTACCTCATTTCTAACGTACGAGTAACAATTCAGATTAAAACAATATTAAGAGATTACCTCATTTCAAACGTACGAGTAACAATTCAGAATAGGTGAATGAATTCTAAATATACTTCAATTATTTCTCTGAAAAATATTTTTATTATACACTTCCCTTTACGTGTCATATAATTATTAAAGCTCAATCCATTAGATGGTTAGTACAAACGTGAATCAACTGTTAGAAATCATTCTATTATTACTGATAAAAAATCTGCCTTAAAACCTTACCAAATCGCTGAATACGCTGATTTTCAAAATGAAATTCGCATTAACTCATATGAACTCGATCTAGAGTGTACTAGGTTCTTCAGTATTGCCTTTACTAACTATTTTACAAAAGCAAAACTTGGTTCTTGTTTATCGACTTTACTAAGTATTTTACGAGAAAGAGACAGGGTTATGTAACTATATGTTTTTCCCGTATTTAATCAAACAAAGATTTCAAGTGAAAAGATAATTCAATTAATTTACGAGATTTGTTTGATTAAACTACCGACGTCCAGAATTTGAATACTTTGATACTATCTATTCACACAGTCTTTTGAGAAATAATGCGCTTCGAAACTTGTCCGAAGCGTGCCTTACCAAAGAATCGTTATTGTTTTGTATTAAGCACAAAACTACACAATGCGCTATCCGTTCTCTGTCCACCACAGGTATCGAAACCCGGTTTTTAGCTTTGTATGTCCGCAGATATAGCGCTGAGTCACTGGAAGACACCTTACAAGAGAAGAAATGTATCGGCTCTCAGATCTATATTCATGTTTATTTCTTTCAACGACGTCTAAGAGTTTCTGAAATGTAACAAACTGAACTTATCTTGTCATATAAAAGCTACTACTTACTGACTTCTGAGACTTATTGCAGAAATTGTTACTGTTAAGAACATTTCATAGTTAATTCTACACATTTTAAAATACAAAATAATCTATTTTGTTCTTATGGTTGTATCTGTTGCAAAATACAAAATAATATACTTTGTTGTCATGGTTGTATCTGTTGTAAAGTACAAAATAATATACTTTGTTGTCGTGGTTGTATCAGTTGTAATGTACAAAATAATGAATTTGATGTTATGGTTGTATGTGTTGTAAAGTACAGAATAATACATGTTTATTGTTATGGTTGTATCTGTTGTAAAGTACAAAATAATATACTTTGTTGTCATGGTTGTATCAGTTGTAAAGTACAAAATAATATACTTTGTTGTCATGGTTGTATCAGTTGTAATGTACAAAATAATGAATTTGATGTTATGGTTGTATGTGTTGTAAAGTACAGAATAATACATGTTTATTGTTATGGTTGTATCTGTTGTCAAATACAAAATAATATACTTTATTTTTACTGTTGTATCTATTGTCAAATACAAAATAATATACTTTGTTGTTATGGTCATAGCTGTTGTAAAGTACAGAATATTAAATTCGTTGTTATGGTTGTACCTGTTGTAAAGTACAAAATAATATACATTGTTGTCATGGTTGTATCTGTTGTAATGTACAAAATAATGAATTTGATATTATGGTTGAATCTGTTGAAATGTACAAAATAATGAATTTGATGTTATGGTTGAATCTGTTGTAAAATACAAAATAATACACTTTGTTGTTATGGTTGTATCTGTTGTAAAATACAAAATAATACACTTTGTTGTTATGGTTGTATCAGTTGTAAAGTACAAAATAATATACTTTGTTATCATGGTTGTATCAGTTGTAATGTACAAAATAATGAATTTGATGTTATGGTTGTATGTGTTGTAAAGTACAGAATAATATACTTTATTTTTATTGTTGTATCTGTTGTCAAATACAAAATAATATACTTTATTTTTATTGTTGTATCTGTTGTCAAATACAAAATAATATACTTTGTTGTTATGGTCATAGCTGTTGTAAAGTACAGAATATTAAATTCGTTGTTATGGTTGTATCTGTTGTAAAGTACAAAATAATATACATTGTTGTCATGGTTGTATCTGTTGTAATGTACAAAATAATGAATTTGATATTATGGTTGAATCTGTTGAAATGTACAAAATAATGAATTTGATGTTATGGTTGAATCTGTTGTAAAATACAAAATAATACACTTTGTTGTTATGGTTGTATCTGTTGTAAAATACAAAATAATACACTTTGTTGTTATGGTTGTATCTGTTGTAAAATACAAAATAATATACTTTGTTGTCATGGTTGTATCAGTTGTAAAGTACAAAATAATATACTTTGTTGTCATGGTTGTATCAGTTGTAATGTACAAAATAATGAATTTGATGTTATGGTTGTATGTGTTGTAAAGTACAGAATAATATACTTTATTTTTATTGTTGTATCTGTTGTCAAATACAAAATAATATACTTTATTTTTATTGTTGTATCTGTTGTCAAATACAAAATAATATACTTTGTTGTTATGGTCATAGCTGTTGTAAAGTACAGAATATTAAATTCGTTGTTATGGTTGTATCTGTTGTAAAGTACAAAATAATATACATTGTTGTCATGGTTGTATCTGTTGTAATGTACAAAATAATGAATTTGATATTATGGTTGAATCTGTTGAAATGTACAAAATAATGAATTTGATGTTATGGTTGAATCTGTTGTAAAATACAAAATAATACACTTTGTTGTTATGGTTGTATCTGTTGTAAAATACAAAATAATACACTTTGTTGTTATGGTTGTATCTGTTGTAATGTACAAAATAATATACTTTGTTGTGATGGTTGTATCTGTTGTAATGTACAAAATAACACATATTTGTTTTAAAGTACAAAATTATCCACTTTGTTGTTATGGTTGTATTTCTCGCAAAATACAAAATAATTTACTTTGTTGTTATTGTTGTGTCTGTCGTTAAAAAAACTATTTTTTTTAAGGTTCAACTTTGAAGAGTGTATATTATATTATATTATGTATAAAGTCGTTAAAAATATCCTTTGACAACACATCTGAAGATAGGAACACTTTGGTTGTGACTTCAGAAAATATATTATTTTAAAAGCACGTTAGCATCTGAACTTAAGTTAATATATTACTGTACCGAACTGTGCAGCTCTCGTATATTCGTGTTATATCTTAATACTTCTGTATATCACATGGATATACATTACGACGTAATAGGGAATCGGTTCTATAGCCATGGTTTTATATAACCTCGTGGTTATAACCCCTTATGCACATATCTCATTTATCTGGTAAAGATGTAAAGTACCGCTGGAACGTTACACATTTCGGAGGCTCGCGCCAGCTGCAACTTTATATAGTACATGAATATGGCACCGCGTGAAATTTCCCAACTTAATAGAAAAGCAAGTAAAAGAAAACATTCTTTCCCCGAACACAAGAACGGTTTATGAAAGGATGTTCAGTGGTGATATGGGGCATTTTCTTCTACTTTCCTTACGAGCTTCTTTGGTTTTTTCTTTTCAACTTATCTTTCTTTTAACTAAGGAAAAAATTAATTCATTTTAAACAATAAGTGTAATTAAAATACATAAAAATTAGGCTCGTGCTTTTGGGTCGAGTTGTATTGTATAAAAACCTCTGTAGGGTTCAGTTAACAATGGTTTAATATATCATAGAGGGCGTGTTTATAAAAATCAGTAATCTAATTATCTATTTCTGAGCTATTTAACTCGTGAATGTTATTCAAGTTAATGAAAAAGAACACACGCACACATACATGTAGTATATATACTCCTGCAGTGTCCCTGAATGGGTTTTGTTTCAAGAGTAAATAAAACCAAAACCAAGAGTTACAAATATTTTTGGTTTTGGCTTTTAAAGTTCGTATGCAATGCTGTGTTGCATACAACAGAGTCATTTGTGACATGCATACATTTTACTGACGTCACGACAGCATAGATTGCAACATCAAACTCTCTTATGTGACGTCATTTTATTGTCTTCTGACTAAACAACAGACAACCCATCACTGTATAATGGTGCGAGTGGTTAAAACAGGTGATCCTTTTAAGTGGTTTTCTCTCTCTCAGTGTGATCTTTTGTACCCTAGAGGGTCAGGTACACTTTGACCTCTTCCTCTCTTTGCTTCACTTTCATAGTAATGCAGTATGAGTAGGTACAACTACTACTTTTAGGTCAGAGTAGTTTGTGTTTACTCTGACCCTTTTCAGGTCAATGCTCATGTACTATTTTCGTACATTTGTCGATATGAATTTCCCGTATCAGTAGGAAGACTACTTCGATGGTGGACTTTTTTTTCCCCTTCCTTTTTAATATTATTTTATTTAGTTCTTTTATTTTTAATTTATTTGTGTTTTTAAAATATATGTTGACCGGAGAGAGGCGGTTTGCATGGAAATAATTATTTGTTTTTTATTTTCGCGCGAAGCTACACGAAGGCTATCTGCGCCAGCTGTCCCTAATTTAGCAGTGTAAGACTAGAGGGAAAGCAGCTAGTCTAGTCCTCACCATCCTATGCCAACTCTTGGGCTACTCTTTTACCAACGAATAGTGGTATTGATCGTCACAATATAACTCCCTAACGGCTGAAAGGGCGAACTTGTTTGGTGCGACAGGAATTCGAACCAGCGACACTCATATTACGAATCGACCGCCTTAACCATCTGGCCATGCTGAGCCTGTGGAAATAATATTAAAGTTTTTAAGCTCTCACCAAATAAAGTTTGAAAATTTATTAAAAATGGTTCATTTGAACAAAGCAGGTCTTATAACATAACTGTTCTAAATAATATCTGGTGGAGGGAAAATACTATATTTTGTGAAATCATCTTTTGAAAGAAGGAAAATGAGGAAGACTGAAGAATGCATATAACATTTTAATCATTGGTTTATTTTATTTGTAAGCATCTGGGCCCAGCATGGCCAGGTGGTTAAGACACTCGACTAGTAATCCGAGGGTCGCGAGTTCGAATCTTCGTCACACGAAACATGCTCACCTTTTCAGCAGTGGGGACGCTATGAGGATACGTGGTGGTGATGACTAGCTGCCTTTCCTCTTGTCTTACACTGCTAAACTGAGGACTGCTAGCGCAGATAGCCCTCATGTAGCTTTGCGCGAAATTCACAAATAAAGAAACTTGTAAACGTTTGAAAATATATAAAATTCTTAGGTGGCGCTGTAGTGTATTTTGGTAGTTGTTGTGTGAGCAACATTATAAAATTATAGTAAGGTAATGTGAAAAGCTGGAATTAACTGTATTCTTTTTATTCTGGTTTGTATATTGGATTTTAATGTTTGTATGTGACTTTATCTTCAGACGATATCCCTTCCAAATATTGTTTTTAAATGTATACAAATGAACAAGGCCCAGCATTGCCAGGTGGTTAGGGAGCACTCGACTCCCAATCTATGGGTTGTTGGTTCGAATCTCTGTCACACCAAATATTTTCGCCTTTCAGCTGTGGGGGAAAAATAATGTGACGGTCAATCCCATAATTCGTTGGTAAAAGAGTAATTTGGCAATGGGTGGTGATGACTAGCTGCCTTCCCTGTAGTCTTACACTGCTAAATTAGGGTCGGTTAGCGCAGATAGTCTTCATGTAGCTTTGTATTTAATTCCAAATAAACAAACAAAATCATTGTATAATCTGATACGCTATCTGTTAAGTGTGTTCCTGACGGAGGTTCGTTTTTGCAATACGTTCATTATAAACGTGGTATGGCATATAATACTCACGTGTGGTATTGCATGTGACGGATACAAAGATGGTCTATCTATTAATGACGTAACTCGTCACAGACGCCCACCATGATGCATTGGCTCTGTAGTAAGATTTACTGGAAATATGATCACTGCATCGAAAATTCAACAATTTCTTGGTCACAAAGTAATACAGAAATAGGCTACAAGATGGCGGATAAGAAGCGCATCATGCCAGCGCGATGTAGATTTATTGATCGTCCAATCATCTGTGGGGCTCATTATTAGAAACAATTTATACAAGTTGGTAAGGTCACAGATCTTCTTGTTTCGTTTTGTGACGTCGTGCGCGCCTTGATGCTCACAAGATCTATTTCAGAACAGAACTAAAACAAATGAGAGAAAACTTCAAAGGACCTAGGACACACTATTAGCAAATGTTTCGTATGATTTAGCTTTATGTAACAATATTTTGTTTACACATGCCGTCACTCGGAGGATCAGTGGTAACTTTACGAGTTTACCACGCTCGGATTCAAGGTTTGCTTCCCCGCGATGAACAGAGTGCAGATGGTCCAATGTGCATACGTAAAATTTCTCTTAAACAAACAAAGAGTTATATACGCCTTACAAAGATTTGACGTAGCATTCAGAATTTTTGGGATTAGCAAAGATTCCTCACTTCGATTTTTTTTCACATATATATATATATATATATAAAGATGTTTTAAAACAAAATGTGCTTGTCTTTCTTCAGTATTGATTCCACAAATTATTGAAGCTGGTTAAAAAAGTATGTTTATACCAGGCAAAGACAAACGAAAATTTAGATTCTATTCGCTATAGCATATTTTTCGGCTTCAAGTAAATCGCATACCTAAACTATCTTTTGTCCCGAACGTCTTCAGATGGTAAGTTATTATCTTCTTCTGTATTATCAGCTCAGACAGTGGGTAAGGGTAAATGAAAATATCTGTCTATAGAGTGAGAATGTATGTCTATGCTAATCAAAGGATGGCCAGACATTTCACTGAGCCATCATCTGCTGCCTAATATAATTAATGTGGTTGCAAACACGTTGTTCAAGTGTTATGTGTACTTGTAGGGTAATGTGTACTTGTAGGAAACATGAGCTTCCACGTTAAACGACACTCAAGGAAAGTCATGGTGTAAACTGTAACAGTTATCTAAGTCCCGAATCAATTGACATCGAAATAGTAATCTACCAATAGGGCAACATATGAATACCAATCTGCATTCTTCTTTATTGCTAGTTGAAGCCGCTTCACAGTTTACAAAGGTATACCTAAGTTATGTTCTAGATTAAAAACAGTTATTACAAAGAAAGAACAATGCCATATCGTTTCCTTAAGCTTTTATTACGTCATAGTGGACTTTATTTAAGATCCCCAGGGGCACAGCATTATATCTAAAGACTCACCTCGTTAAAAACCAGGTTTCGATACCTGTGGCGGACAGAGCATAGATAACTCATTCTGTAGCTTAATTCCAAACAAACTTTATTTAAAAAAAACACAAATATTTTTTTTATTTCTTGTGTTCGACAAACATATCCAAAATCTCCAGTTTATGTACTAGTATGTGTCTCGATAACAAACATGTTGTTAATAACGTTAATATTACGTAGAAGGGTTCTAATTTTTATCAGTATGTAACATAGCATACCAAGCAAATTTAAGACAGCTTTGTTGACTCAAAATTATCCAAGGATTTCGTTTCTCAATTTTTATCGCATTTTTCCCTACAAAGACAACTACCCTTCACGAGAAAAAAGTAAAATTTTGTGGACTTAGCTAAAGATCTGAGTAATACATTCCAAACGATGAATGTTATATAAATGCATCAAAATTAACTAAAAATAAAAAGAAGCTATAATTTCCCCAGTTTTCTGTAGTTTTATTTGTAAATGTTAATTTTACTCCAAAAAAAGGCATTGTTTTACTCTGAGTTCTATGAGGAATTTTTAAATGTACAAGAACATTCAATGTCTTATGAAATGCACCGTATTGAAATGTGTTGTGTAAAACTCAATAAAAACTCTATAATCCCAGTGCTTTCGAACGGTGGGCCTCTCTTTTTAAACAGCAAGCTGGGGATCAAACCGAGAAAGAAAAAAAGTCCTATTTCGAAGTCGTCCGGATTATAGGATTTTTATTCATTTCTATCGAGACTTTTTGAACCTAAGTGTTTTTCTGACATCACGAAGTGTATTTGGTGTTAGGGTTCAAAATATTTTAAATTAAGTGAACATTAAGCTATTATTTGTTTACTTGTTTGTTGTTAAGCACACAGATACGCAAGGGGCAGCATATGTGCTCTACCCACCATAGGTATCGTAACCCGGTTTTTAGAGTCATAAAATGTAAAAATAAAAACTGACTTCAGATTGGTTAGGCCTACGTGCACAAAGTGTATTAGAAATAACGATATCAAAAGACTCTTTCTCCGTAGGTTAAATACATTTCGGATTGGTTAGGCCTACGTGCACAAAGTGTATTAGAAATAACGATATCAAAAGACTCTTTCTCCGTATGTTAAATACATTTCGGATTGGTTAGGCTTACGTACACAAAGTGTATTAGAAATAACGATATCAAAAGACTGTTTCTCCGCATGTAAAATTCCTTTTTACTTCAAGTTTATGATTACCTATAATTTTCTACTTTATTTAGAAACGAGACGTATTACCGACAACAAATTATTAACGTAGGTATGTTTGAGATAACGAGACCACACCACTTTAACTGTGTGAAACCAGAGACGAGCATGCGTGATGCGTATTTCTGGAGTGGTTACTCTAGTGCGCACGCGTAGATCATCGTTTCGGAAAGGATGAAATGGTTGTTGTTGTTTTTGAATGAAGCACAAAGCTACACAATGGGTTATCTGTGCTCTGCCCACCACGGGTATCGAAACGCGGATTTTAGCGTGTAAGTCTGCAGACATACCGCTGAGCCACTGGGGGGCAGGATGAAATGAAAAGCAGTTATCACACCGAGTGTCTCTCCCCTTCCCTAACCTCCATTTTCTGAATTCATACAAAACTATTTATCTTAAACATAATTGTAAAATATTATTTGTTATCTTTGTGTCATTTTTAATGTTTTACCAAAATACAAAATAGAAAAGTTTTTGAAATTCCTGTATTTCCTTGACAACCTGACGATAATATTATCTCGGCCCTTTGAGAACCGTCACAACTACGTTGACTTAATAGAAAAGATTACTTGTTACGAATGGAATTTGGTGATTATGACGAATTTCTACTAAACATGCGGTAATAAAAGACGTCGTCCGACGTGGTCTGGTGGTTAGGGGTGCTGAACTCGTAATGTGAGGGTCGCGGGTTCGAATCCCGGTCGCATCAAACGTGTTTGCCCTTTTAGCCCTGGGGCGTTATAATGTCACCGTCAATCCCACAATTCCTTGGTAAAAGAGTAGCTCAAGAGTTGGCGGTGGGTGGTGATGACTAGCTGCCTTCCCTCTTGTATTACACTACTAAATTAGGGAGGGCTAGCGCAGATAGCCCTCGTGTAGCTTTGCACGAAATTCAAAAACAAACATTCGTTTAACCTCCATTTTTAGCGAGTTATAAATAGGTCCATAAAACGAGCAGTCAGTGTCAACGTAGTAAATTTCATTTATAACCTGAAATATTGTATATTCATTTATTAAACCATGACTACATTAAACGCAACGGCGGGTTAAAACTTCATGTACTCTAGGTAATACAAACAAAAACAAATTTCTACCTTTTAAGCAAGTTCTAGTATTCACGTAATGCACGCCTGACGTAATTTACGAATGACAACGATGTACGAATGATAAGTAAGCACACAAGAACTGTCTCCCATCTAAATGAGGCTTAACAAATTATTAACGTGGTAAGTCCTCTCTGTCGCCTCAACTCTGGTTTGTTGTGCATGCTAAGAGATTGCTTATATAACGTAATAATGTGCTTTAGAAATTTCTCTTACAATCACAGTCTGATTTTATTTGATTAGAAGGTGGCTGATAAGCTTACGTAACAAATTAATAATATAGAGCAATTTTGCAGGACGTTGCGTTGAACAGGGTCACGTGTCATTAAGTTAGAATGCACGGGGTATGTGCAATTAATTCTCGGCCGTTTTCCCTAAACATGTGAGATGTTTTATAAAAGATAAATGTTTGGTCGGATGTTTTAATGAAGATAGAAAAGTAATAGTGCTGTTTCAATATCAAACAAAACAACAGTTGAGAGTATCAAACATTTTTATCTCACGCTTTTCAAGTCATGCTGTGTTGTAGCCTACAGAGTGCATAATTCTTCTCGTAATTCATGGTATGCGCACGTTCTGCTGACATCATAACAGTACAAATTTTAACGTTGTTTGACGTCAGTTTAGTGTCTACTGATTGACTGACAGACAAGATATAACTGTATAGTGATACGATAGGTTAATCAGATAACCCCTCCACGTGGCCTTCTGTCCTCTTTCAAAGAAATAAAAACCTATATTTTTATCAATTTTTTAAGTAAAAATATGAATCTGAGATTATCATCAGACAATGTCATGAATATTAAAAATGCAAAACAATTGTGAAAAATGCACTCTTCAATTTAACAGCTAATTTAAGTACCACTAAAGATGTAAAACATGTGTGTATTGTAAATCTGAAGAATTTGTTGTTGTTTTCTTTCTTGTGGGCCCTCCAGTGGCACAGTGGTATGTCTGCGGACTTACACACTAAAAACCGGGTTTCGATACCCGTGGTGGGCAGAGCACAGATAGCCCATTGTGTAGCTTTGTGCTTAATTCTAAACAAACTAAACTAAAACTTTCTTGTAGTATATCATTAAATTATTTGGAAGAGATTTTCATTCAAAGATGAAATAAAGTTTTTGTTATCATGTATCAATAGTATTATAACTTTAGCAGTCATCACCATCCACTGCCAACTCTTGAACTTCTCTTTTACCAACGAATAGTTGGATTAGCCGTAACATTATAATGTCCCCACTGCTGAAAGGGCGAGCATGTTTGGTGCAACTGCTATTCGAACCCGCGACCCTCAGATTACGAATCGAGCGCTTTAACCAATTGGCCATGTCGGGCCATTTTAGGTAGTGTCTTTTATGAAGGTTAACTTGCTAAGCCTAAACAAACAACAATAATTATAATCATAAAGATAATCAGAAGTACAAGAAATTATTCCTTTTATAATTATCAGATGTCGTCGATGTATAATTAATATTAACGCTATCCCAAATCAAATGGAAAGAGTTTCAGATATATTTGCAAAAATATGTTTTAAAATAAACAAATCATACTATCACAAAGACAACCAAAATGTTATCGCCATCAAAAAGTTTCACTAAGCAAAAACCAGCTGAGATGGTTCTTAGTTGAAACCAACATGCAATTCGCACTTCTCGGACAAAGATCTTTCTAACGGTATGAGATTTGTAGCATTTTATTTCGAAAAATGCGATAAAATTCCGGACAGACAAACGGAAGCGTATTATTTATTAAAATTTGTTATTTAACCTACATAAAAGCTAATGTATGCGACGTCACACTTAATTTCTCGAAAGGTAAAGGTATAAAAGCCAAAATGCATTTATCCGGATCGAACAGTTCGATTACTGTCTGCCAATTACGAATGTGGTGACGAGGGTACTAGTGAACCATGATGGAGCAATTGTTTTAGGGCTAAGTGATCCCACATTACTTAATATACCAACACTAACTACATTTATAAGTAATGTGGAAGGATCACTTAGCCCTAAAACAACTGCGTAAAATTCATCATGAAAGTAGAAAAGATTATTAAATTTTTAGACTTTCCGAGTTAGGCTATTTCATGTTATATGACCACCATTTTTAGTGAAAACCTACGGAACTCTTTACTAAAGAAAATCAACATATATAATTTTTTTCTAATTTTGTTGTCTATTCGTTGTATTTATGTTTTCAGTACACAGACTAATAAGAATATTGCTAAGCAATATGGCATAAAAGTCATTGTTGGATGGAAGTGTTACCAAAACGTACTGTTTTTCTGTGCATTAGAAGTTGTTAATCTGACTGATTTTACCAATAATTATTCTATGAATACCCCTTTAATTCATTTAAGGAATGATCTTCATTTTGATTGGCTCACAGAAGAACTTACCGACGTTGACTACATTCTTTGCTTCTTTGTTGGTCAAATTTGATTGAGAAAAATGTATTTATTTCAGTGAAAAATGAAATGAGTCCCGACATGGCCAAGTGCTTAGGGCGCTCGACTCTCAATCTGACGGTCACAGGTTCGAATCCCTATCACACCAAACATGCCTGCCCTCTTAGCCTGTGGCATTATTATATGACGGTTAATCGTTGGTGAAAGAGTATCTCAAAAGTTGACGATAGGTGGTGATGACCCATTTCTTTCCCTCCAGTTTTACACTATTAAATTAGAGATGGCTGGTTTAAGTATCTCTCGTGTAGGCTTCTGGCGAAATTTCAAACGAAATGTGAGGTTAGGGTGCATTATGGAGTTGCAGTGATGTTGACTGCACCGTCATTTTTGAAGGCTATACCCTTGTTAATATGTACATTACTCCAGTTTCTGAAAAATCTGCTCTCAGTTCTCCGTTTCACATTTCGATAACAGAAATATTTTGTGAATTTATAAAAACCAGAAAGTTTAGGATTTATTATTGAAAATAAATTACGAACCTATTTTAAATCAGGATTTTCTTACGAACGACATTTTTGTTTTTCTTTTTATTATAGATAATATTTATATTATCTCATGCAGAATAGGATAAGCCTAACTCTATTCCTATCCATCTTCTTTCATCCTTCCAAGGCCCGCCATGGTCAGAGGGGTTAAGGTGTTCGACTCGTAATCTGAGGGTCGCGGGTTCGAGTCACCAAACATGATCGCCCTTTCAGCCGTGGGAGCGTTATCATGTTACGGTTAATCTCACTATTTGTTAATAAATGAGTAGCCAAAGAGTTGGCAGTGGGTGGTGATGACTAGCTACTTTTCCTCTAGTCTTTCACTGATAAATTAGGGACGGCTAGCTCAGATATCCCTCGAGTAGCTTTGCGCGAAATTCAAGAAACAAACAAACAATCATCTTTCTTCAGATATTAAATTTTCAAACGTAAATGTGTAAGTAATATTATGTTTGTTCGCTTTAATGGAAAATTAATGTATTTCTATGAATGTCATACAATATTCACCATGCATGAACTGTTCTACAAACAAAATGCAATATCGTACTTTACAATGTTTCACCCGCTTCCAGGTATCGAAATATTAGACAGAAAATAAAACACATTCGTTGACTTGACTTTCATTGGCGTTGGTTCTGTTTGAATAACAAAATGTTTTGCGAATTATTTTAATTTGTTTTTAATTAAACAGTCGACAAGGATGCAACACAACCCCTGAAGTCATAATCAGTTTAGTTGTTTATCATCATTAAATTTATCCAATTAATTAACAGCTCTTTTGTAAGTCGAAGGTATAAAATATATTTTTTTTAAATTGTAGGCATATCAATACAACTTTCACAATTACCATGAAAAAGGGCATTTTTAAAAGAAATTACATGTCTTTGAAAGACGCGATGTTGTAGTGAATGAATATTTTGTATATTTCATGGCTTAATACCACCAGAGGGCATTTATGTCACGGATTTTTAGTTTCGTTGTTTAGTTTTCTTATCACTATAGGCTCATTAATCTCAGTATTCAGTATCTTAATGCCACTGATGGGGGGTGGGGTGGGGGTGTTTCCTTACCTGATTTATATGTTTAAAGAGCACGGTAGCGTTGTGATATATCTATTTCCGTGTTTAGTTATTTCTGCCTCCAGAGGGCAGTGATGCTGCTAGACATTAATTTTAGTATTTTGTAACTTACTATCACTAGAGGGCAGTGATGCTGTGGGACGTTCGTTTTGGTACAGTTTTTCTTTGTGTAGCATTTCATCTAGTTTCATTATGCTGTTTTAAGTGTACATAAACAAGCAGAGATGATAGATTAAGGGATAGATTCTCACAGTGGCAAATAATTGAATTTTTTCTTATTACTTTTGTAACCTAAAATAATACTCAAAGTTTACATATCATATACGTTCTTGTTGTGTTGCAACTAATGTTCCACATAACGTTTATTGTTTTACAGGAAGATAATGTATTAAAATAACACATGCAAAAAATAACACCAAAATATATTTTTATAATTATCATTGGATTAAAGATAAACTAAACACATAAAAGATTCTCTCCCACCACCAAAAAAGACAAACTATTATCCAGTTACTCTGAAAATACGATAATGGAACTTTAGAAAAATGACACAGCTTTGTAGAATGAAACCTAAATGCTTAGAATATATTATATAATATATGTTTTTAATACTGTTTTTATTTTATCAAGATGGCCCGGCATGGCTAGGTGTTTAACACACTCGATTCGTCATCTACTAGTCGCGGGTTTGAATCCTCGTCACATCAATCATTTTCTCCCTTTCAGTCGTAGGGGCATTATAATGTGACGGTCAATCTTATCATGCATTGGTAAAAGAGTAGCCCAACAGATGGCGATTGTTGATGATGACTAACTGCCTTCCCTGTGGTTTTACACTGCCAAATTAAGAACAGCTAGCGCAGATAGCCCTTGTGTAGCTTTGCGCGAAATTAAAAAAACAAACAAGTTTCTAGTTCAAGCTTTCAAAACAATCGTATGGGTGGACGGTTATTGTTGATTATTCATTGTTAATTTTTCAGCACATATTTACTCATTTTTACAAAACCATCCTAATTAAACCTTGTTTAGTGTCATATGATATTAGTTTAAACAATTAGCATAAATAATGATGCTTGATACAGTTGTACTGATTTCACAGGGGTGACGACAAGAAACTGTTAATCTAAATTCCGTGGCGTTACTATAAAGAAAGCTTGGAGAGGAAAACTGTCACCATATATCTCAAAGAATCCGGTTGATTCCGTAAAGAAAAGGTTTGTTCCGAATAATAGGGTTGCGATTCGAAGACTAATGTCGGTTATATTCGATTGTCAGTTTCTTATTTGATATGTATTGACAAAACGTCATGATATTTAATCAAAAACACCTTAGGGGTGAAGAATAGGTATAACAAAAAAAAGACCGAGGGTGCGATACCCGACATATCCAGGTGGTTAAAATACTCGACTCGTAATCTGAGGGTTACAAGTTCGAATCCTCGTCATACAAAACATGTTTGCCCTATCAGCCGTGGTGGCGTTATAATGTTACGGTTAATCCCACTATTCTTTGGTAAAAAAGTAGTCCAAGAGTTGGCGGTAGGTAGTGCTTTCCTTCTAGTTTTACACTGCAAAATTAGGGACGGCTAGCACAGATAGCCCTCGTGTAGTTTTGCGCGAGATTCGAAACAAACAAAATCAAACCAAATTGAGCGCGCGATTTTTATAAATAAAATCAAAACCTGCGCTCAAACTTACAACACCTATAAGAATTTTCCAGCAAAAATTCATTCATTAGTTAGCCAGATGGCGAACTGTGTTTTACCCACCATCATACCTAAAATCGAACAGAAAAAAAAACGCCGCGTGTTAAATTTAATGAATGAATATTTGCTGTAAAATTATCATCAGCGCTATAAGTGTAGCTGTCAGTTATTTCTTTAAGTCGCACCTTCATTAGATTTATATAAATACATATACTCCCGCTAAATTAGGTTATGTTAGGAACTTTTGTTTTAAGTTTACTCATTATTCCGAACGCTTGCGAGATTAACGCATGACCACGACATGTTATACAGAAGACTCGAGTTGGTTTTTTGTCCTTTGTTGTCATTTTTTTACCCTGCTTTAGGGTGCAATATCAGACCCCACGGAGACATGTTAGTCATTGATCGTTAGGGTATACCGCAGTGAATTGGAAGAGTACAATAAGAAACGTTTATCAACAAGTTGATTGTGTCACATGACACCAATCTTTAAGCTTTTGACATCTGCTTATGTCACCGAATTTCTAAGAAGTTACAAACAAAAACATGGATTATTGGGTAGAGAAAGAATGAAGTTGGTCTGTTCTGTGTTTCAGCTTCAATGGGTAATGAAACCCGAACCTCAGATGAAAACAGTATTTTAAAAGGAATAATTACAAAAAAGAACACTTGTTCGCTCACTCAGAGTTGTAACTGTGTAAAGGTATTTCCTGTAACTTGATATAGAAACTGTACGATTATCTTTCAAAAAGATATTTTACAGAGAGACAAAGAATTTTACTGCAGAAAAAAGATGCATAGAAAAATCAAACAGGTGTGTTCTTGATGAAGTCAGATTTTTATTTTTTTAAGCAGGTGAAACCAGTTAATAGATACAGAATATCGAAAAGGCATATAAATAAGTTAAAAGAACATATAAAACCTCAAACACAGAAAAAAACCACCGAATGTATGTATATATTAAATTAGTAAAAGAATCCACTGACAGTTTGGGTGCCTGACACAGAAGGAAAGTTAGCTTTGAGCCACCGTTTCTATAACGTAGATTCCACGTGGAGATACTTGGTGATCGGAACCAACAGTGAACCGGAAGGTGGCGCTCTGGGACGCCAAGTAAGACCCCACAAACATTAGACGAGAAATATTCCTTAATGTAGCCGGTTCATTTATCAAAAATTGTTCACCACTGAAGTGTTTTTACCCATTGTTCTATATTGCTGTAAAGCTAGAAACAATGTCTAATTTTTTAATATATAGAACTGTTTACTAAATACTTTTGTGCACGGATTTTGCCATCTAAGTCAGTTCAAAGTAATATTTAGAAGGAAAACGCGCGAATAAGAAATTCAGAGAACCCAGAGAGACTTTGGTACAAACATTTTTTAGATCACGAAGAATATTTACAAATTGTAATCTTCAAGTTTTTATTTAAAAAAATGAAGTTTTCAACAGAATAGTTGTATAAAGGGTACATATAATTCATTCCAGACACGTGTGTTTTGTGTTTGTAGCGCGGATGTCGAGAAGGTATGTAAGTCATTTACGTTTTGTAGAATTCTTACGAAACGATGGAACTCAAGACAGTATGTTGTTTTACAACACTGATGTCTGTCTCCGTGTTGTATTTCGTATGAAACTGGGGATGGCAATTTGTCATTTTGACAGGGCTATATGTCTTGATGTTTTTGTTGTTATTTTTCCAGCTCCGATGTCGGATGTATGAAAATAAAATGCGCCTGTTTGAAAAATACACGATGGCTATGAGATGTTATTGTTCAGTCAATGTAAAACTACACGTGTTCTGTTCATCACATTGATTAGTTGACACTCGATAAACGTTGAATGGTTTTTTTGTTCAGAAAGATCTAAGTTGATCAGAGTAATATCTAAGTCGGTAAATGAGTTCTTTATTTAGAGTAATCTGAGTTGATAAATGAGTTATTTAGTTAGAGTAATCTAAGTCGGTAAATGAGTTCTTTATTTAGAGTAATCTAAGTCGATAAATGAGTTCTTTATTTAGAGTAATCTGAGTCGGTAAATGAGTTCTTTATTTAGAGTAATCTGAGTTGATAAATGAGTTCTTTAGTTAGAGTAATCTAAGTCGGTAAATGAGTTATTTATTTAGAGTAATCTAAGTCGATAAATGAGTTCTTTATTTAGAGTAATCTGAGTCGGTAAATGAGTTCTTTATTTAGAGTAATCTGAGTCGGTAAATGAGTTCTTTATTTAGAGTAATCTGAGTTGATAAATGAGTTCTTTAGTTAGAGTAATCTAAGTCGGTAAATGAGTTATTTATTTAGAGTAATCTAAGTCGATAAATGAGTTCTTTATTTAGAGTAATCTGAGTCGGTAAATGAGTTCTTTATTTAGAGTAATCTGAGTCGGTAAATGAGTTCTTTATTTAGAGTAATCTGAGTTGATAAATGAGTTCTTTAGTTAGAGTAATCTAAGTCGGTAAATGAGTTATTTATTTAGAGTAATCTAAGTCGATAAATGAGTTCTTTATTTAGAGTAATCTGAGTCGGTAAATGAGTTCTTTATTTAGAGTAATCTAAGGCGGTAAATGAGTTGTTTAATTAGAGTAATCTAAGTTGATAAATGAATTCTTTATTTAGCGTAATCTAAGTTGATAAATGGGTTCTTCGCTCAGAATGATTTCAGCCAGTAAACATGTTATTTGTACAGAGTAACCTAATACAATAAACAGGTGATCTATGTGTCGATAAACGTTTTCTTTATTAAGAGTGATCTAAGGCGATAAATGTGTTTGGTGCTTAGAATGATTGAACTTCATAAGTGAGTTCTTTTTCAGAATGATCTAACATAATAAATATGATCTTTGTTTTGAGTGATCTAAGTCAATAAGGGGTGATCTATGTGTTGATAAATGTGTTGTTTATTCAAAGCAATCTAAGTCCAGATTGTCAATGCTTCAAGCGTGATTTTTCTAAGAATTTAATATTTCATCAAGGTTAAGGATCAAAATGATTTAATATAAAAATAAAAGCCACATCCAGTAATGAATTGAGTCGGAGAGAACTGTATTCTATGTGTTGACAAAGTATTTTTCCAGTGACTATTAGTAGTAGTAAGCAATTACAGATTATAACAATTTTAGAAAGTTAATCCTATAACATATTAAGAACAGCTTTAAGAAGCAAAACCAGTTTGTTTTTACGCACCACATATACGCTCCCACAAGAAACAACTTTTTGTATTACTGTAATTGTCTCTTTAATAAAATTGTTTTTTTAATCAGTGCTCGGCATGGTCAGGTGGTTAAGGCACTTGTCTCGTAATCCGAGGGTCGCGGGTTGGAATCCCCGTCACACCAAACATGCTCTTCCTTTCAGCGATGGGGGCGTTATAATGTGACAGTCAATCCCATTATTTGTTGGTAGAAGTGTAGCCCAATAGTTGGCTGTGTGTGGTGATAGCTAACTGTCTACCCTCTAGTCTTACACTGTTAAATTAGGGACGGCTGGCACAGAATAGCCCTCGTGTAGCTTTGCGCGAAATTCAAAACAAAACAAACCAATTACTTTATCAGAATTAGTCTAGTAAGACTAAATCGCGAACAAAAAACCAAAGAAAAGACTTCACCTCCCAATGTACAGACTGATGTTCATTGGGATAGAGCGTTAAGTCTAATAAAATGCTTTTGTCGATTTATCTTTTATATTGCATAAAAGATAAGACTGTATAAATATATTTAATACGACACGACTAGGCATATATACATAATTTTATTGCGTAAACCTTTTGCTCTACATATAAGTCTCTTTTTTGCAGAAATAAAATAATTGCACGTACTTATAATCCACATAAGTGTATTTGTTTAAACTAGTTTGCGCTAAAATCACATATTATGTCTCCAACTAGGTTTAAAACAGAGGTTTCGTCGACGTCCGAAGGAACTAAAATCAGTGTTATTTTATTGACTAATGTTTGTCCGCGGTATGGCTGCGGACTTACAACGCAAAAAAAACGGGTTTCGATACCCGTGGTGGGCAGAGCACAGATAGCCCATTGGGTAGCTTTGTGCTTAATTCAAAACAACAACGACTAATGTTTGTAATGGTAGTTTGTGATGCAATAAGCGGACTGTGTGATTTTTGATGTTATATATTTCTGCTCGTGTACATTAACCGAATATTTAGCTTGGCCTCGTGAGTTCAACAGCATGTGTTTGTTACAGGTCATTAACATTCGCAGGACCAACGAATCTCCGGTTATTAAAAAAACATTAAGATTTTAATACATTTTAAAACTTGCGACCCTTGTTTGCAAAAATTTTTCTTCGTTCTACTTTTTACGTTTTTTACAAGCTTTGAAATGTATAATTCTTTATTTTATAAATGCATAATCAATTTCGAATCATAGAAAATGAGATTTTTTTAAGTATCTACGATATTTAGGTCGCACCTGCTGTCAGTCTCGCTCATATTTTAACATGTAATAATTATGCCAGTTGTGCATGTGTAAGAGTAGTCAAATTCGAGTTACAAAATTTTGACTAAGTTCGATTGTTTAACACTTTTTTTGTTTAACACTTACTAGATTTCTTTCCACCAGTCTCGTTACCTTCTTTAATTGTAGATAATATATATATATTAATATGTATTTGCATATTCAATCCGTCAGTCTTATTAAAGATTTTGTTTGTTTGTTTTTGAATTTCGCACAAAGCTACACGAGGACTATCTGCGTTAGTCATCCCAAGTTTAACAGTATAAGACTAGAAGGAATGCAGCTAGTCGTCACCACCCACCGCCAACTTTTGGACTATTCTTCTACCAACGAATAGTGGGATTGACGGTTACGTTATACCCCTTTCACGACTTAACAGGCGATCATGTTTGGGGATTCGAACCCGCGAATTACGAGTCGAGTGCCTTAACTACCTGGCCATGCCGGGCCACATATTAATAAAATTTAAACAGTTTGAATGGAGTCGGACAAGGTTTAGTGGTTAGTATGCTCGGGTAGTGTTGCCTTTAAAATGCACTCCGCTGTTTTTGGTCACGGATACGCTATAAGGGTGATATTTAAATCCCACTGTTCGATCAGACAAAGTAGTCCAAAAGTTGGCGGTGAGCAGTTGTGACTAGATGCCTCCCGTATAGTTTATTGGTTCAAACTTAGGGAAGCCAGCCCTTTGCGTTTAGCATTGCGGGAAATTTCTGACTCAAAGAAATAAAGTGTTGAGATATTTTATTTTCTAGTACTTTACGTTTTATTTTTACCAGGTTTAGTTCTACTTTTTCTGTTGTCGTTATTTTTAGCAAAGCCACGTTGGCTGTCTGCTTTGTCCACCGCAATAATTTAACTCCGAATTTTAGCGTCGTTAGTGCATAATGTTACCACTGACCCGCAGGCGGACGTTATGTTTCACATTAACTCAGGACTGTCGTGCTTATCAGATTTGTCATTTTTAGTCGTGTTTACTGAATGCTGTAACAAAACTGCAGCGTCCCATGCGGAGGACATTTAAATACAATTTTTCTTCGTCTTACTTTTTTACGTTTTTTACAAGTTTTGAAATATATAATTCTTTATTTTATAAATACACGTACTTAGTGTCTAGCTTTTCGCTTAACACTCCCCCACCTTCGCTAGTACAGCGGTAAGTCTCCGGATTTACAACGCTAAAATCAGGCGTTCGATTTCCCTCTGTGTGCTCAGAAGATAGCCCGATGTGGCTTTGCTATAAGAAAACATACACCCTTGCGTTTAACAACAACCGAAAGACGAACGCTTATGTATAAAGATTTGCAACATAATCGCGCCATTTTGGAGACTGAAAAAATGTCATATTATTTCCTACGTGGTTTATTCATAAGCTTAATAATGTGCATCGTATATGAATTTTAAAACATTTTCATGTGCAATGAGTAATGTATAGTTTTTTTTAAATTACTTTCCACGGTAATAAAATACACAATAATATATTTTATCAATATTATCTTAGCCTGTACTATACATGTGAAAATATGACGGAATTATTTTTGCCCCCCAGTGACTTAGAGGTATGTCTTCAGACTTACAACGCTAAAAACTGGGTTTCGATGCCCGTGGTGTGCAGAGCACAGATAGCCCATTGTGTAGCTTTGTGCTTAATTCAAGACACCATGGATTTTTTGCTTTGAATTTCTTATTTAAATCGTTCTGTATTACACATACACGTACAAAATATTCGTTTCAGTAAAACGTTTTCTGGCAAGTTTTAAATGGACACGTTACTTATAAGTAAAAATGTTCAAATTAGGACCCAACAAAAATACTGTATTGGTATATTTAGACTATTATCGGGGTATTCAACTACAAAACTGAACCCCATTTGGGTCTGTGTATTAAGCCACTAAAACTGATTTATTACTTGTATATTGCAATGCAAAATAGAGAATCAACAAGTTATTTCGGTTTTGAATAAGCCCCTCAATGATTCAGCAGTGTGCACGTGGACGTAAAACGCTAAAACTCAGGGTTCGATATACCTGGTGTGTATTTACACTAAGAATAATTCATTGTGTAATTTTTGCGCTTAACTACAGACAAACAGTTTTGAATTACTGTCGCTAGAACAACGATCTTATACAGAAACTTACATAGAAACGTGTTTGTATTTATATATGTTTGTCTGTGTATTTATATATGTTTGTGTGTGTGTTTATATATGTTTGTGTGTGTATTTAGATATGTTTGTGTGTATATGTACATATGTTTGTGTGTATTTAGATATGTTTGTGTGTGTATTTAGATATGTTTGTGTGTATATGTACATATGTTTGTGTGTGTATTTATATATGTTTGTGTGTATATTTATATATGTTTATGTGTATATGCGCCATCTGAAAGAATCGCTCACCTCTTGTGAAACAGGTAAAGCAAATGAGACGCTTTTGATGACTTGGTTCAATTTATGGACTTGAAACTTCGACATATCAAACACTGTTCACGATCCAATCCAACCTAAATTTCGCGAATGTGTACGATGAATACTAGAACAAAAAGTACACCACGAAGTGTCCCTTTGTCACGTGAAATATTTTAAAGTTTGATGTATAAATAGGTGAGCTAAATGAAGTGTGGAAACACGGTAAAAAACAACTGACAATCAAGCGGGATTTTCTTTTGGAAAGTATTTTGTTATTAAACTCAAGAGCCTGCTTCGGACTAGGACAAATATAGCTGAAAGACAAGGAAACATTTTAGGTAAGAAATGCGAAGATTTAGCTCAGCACTTTTTTGTTAACCTACTCTAATACCTAAATATATATATTTCTACTTTTCAGTGCACGCAATATTTTCCGCAACTTATTTCATATAATGTTTGTGGTATAGTACAGCCAAAAAAAAAATAAAAAAATTTAGAACTTAATTAGCACGGGTCCGACTCATTTTTTAACTTGTAATAAATTCTCTCAGTCTACAGGCCATAAACACATACAGGCTTTTCACATCAGCACACTTTCCAAAGTTAAATATGTCAAATAATATTTCAGGTTGCGTGCTAGCTGGCTGTTCTTATGAATTATAGAGAAAGAAAAAAAAACGTTTCGCTCGATTCCCGCGAAGGATACGCTGAATTAGTACCGAAAATCACGATTATTGTCTTGCGTCGTGTTAGCGCAAGAGGCCTCGATGCACTCAGTGTATTTTCGCATCACATGCTGAAAAAACGCAAGCATTTTACACAATTCGTGCTATGAATTCTGTTGTCTTAAGACTTAACCTGCATTATTCAAGTATTTTTATTATATTTTTTACGTTCTCAGTTTCATGTAGATGTGAATGAATCTTGTAGCTTTTGTTTACAAAAGTCAATTATTTTGCAGATATGTTTATTTATCCACAGTTCTCATTACCTGTAAACGTATTAACACATTTTGCTTCGGCATATTTGTCATTTTTAGTGAAATATTTTTAAAATGGGTAATAAACTTTTTTAGTGATACCGCTGCATTAGTGTCGTGTTATAGTTATAACTTAATAGTGTAGATAAAGTAAACTTGTTTATCAACTGTAATGTGGATGGAAATTATATTTAAAAGAACTGTTGTAATTCATTATGACGTTCATTATGTACCTGGTACATCAGGGATCTAAGAACAAGCATTAATTATGTACCTGGTACATCAGAAATCTAAAAACAAACATTAATTATGTACCTGGTACATCAGGGATCTAAAAATAAACATTCATTATGTACGTGACATATCAAGAATCTAAGAACAAGCAATCATTATGTACCTAATACGCCAGGGATCTAAGAACAAACATTCATTATGTACCTGATACGACAGGGATCTAAAAACAAGCATTCATTATGTACCTACTACCTCAGGGATCTAAGAACAAGCATCCATTATGTATCTGATACACAAGGGATCCAAGAACAAGCATTCATTGTGTACGTGATACACCAGGGATCAAAGAACAAGTATTCATTATGTACGTGATACTCCAGTGACCTAAGAACAAGCATTCATTGTGTACGTGATACACCAGGGATCAAAGAACAAGCATTCTTTGTGTACGTGATACGCCAGGAATCTAAGAACAAGCATTCATTGTGTACGTGATACACCAGGGATCAAAGAACAAGCATTCATTATGTACGTGATACTCCAGTGACCTAAGAACAAGCATTCATTGTGTACGTGATACACCAGGGATCAAAGAACAAGCATTCTTTGTGTACGTGATACGCCAGGGATCTAAGAACAAGCATTCATTGTGTACGTGATACACCAGGGATCAAAGAACAAGCATTCATTATGTACGTGATACTCCAGTGACCTAAGAACAAGCATTCATTGTGTACGTGATACACCAGGGATCAAAGAACAAGCATTCATTGTGTACGTGATACGCCAGGGATATCTAAGAACAAGCATTCATTGTGTACGTGATACACCAGGGATCTAAGAATAAACATTCATTATGTACCTGATACATCAAGGATCTAAGAATAAACATTCATTATGTACCTGATACATCAGGGATCTAAGAATAAACATTCATTATGTACCTGATACATCAAGGGTTTAAGAATAAACATTCATTATGTACCTGATACATCAAGGATCTAAGAATAAACATTCATTATGTACCTGATACATCAAGGATCTAAGAACAAGCATTCATTGTGTACGTGATACACCAGGGATCAAAGAACAAGCATTCATTATGTACGTGATACTCCAGTGACCTAAGAACAAGCATTCATTGTGTACGTGATACACCAGGGATCAAAGAACAAGCATTCATTGTGTACGTGATACGCCAGGGATATCTAAGAACAAGCATTCATTGTGTACGTGATACACCAGGGATCTAAGAATAAACATTCATTATGTACCTGATACATCAGGGATCTAAGAATAAACATTCATTATGTACCTGATACAACAGGGATCTAAGAATAAACATTCATTATGTACCTGATACATCAGGGATCTAAGAATAAACATTCATTATGTACCTGATACATCAAGGGTTTAAGAATAAACATTCATTATGTACCTGATACATCAGATAATTTACAGCATTAGCCGAAATAGTTTTTTACTACATTTCTCGGACTTTCGTTCACACCAGGTGAAACAACTTTTTGCCAACCAGCCAACACCAATATACATACAATGTTAAAGCCGCAGTGTCTGTTTCGTGTTTGAAAGAACGAGCGGTTAATTGGAAACGGATGCTAGTCATTTCGAAAGATATGGACAACACTAACTTTTTCGGAAATTTTCACGAGTGATGATTTGCCACTTATAATGGCCAACATAAAGATGGTGGACAGTGTGACGTAACTTGGTTATAGCATTCTTTGATTCGGCGCCAAATAAAATATTTCTAGTTTACTCTTCACTTGTAGTAATGAATATGGGCGATATTTACTAATAAATTGCTCACGTGTTTCTTATTTCTCAAAACATACTTGCAATCATACCTTTGTGAAAACAGGTAACACAATATCTACCCATCTATCTCGTAACAATTGTAATTTACAATAAATGATGCATTTGTAACATCAATTACGTGCTTCCAACACTTTAGAGAAGGCCGTGCGTAACTAGCGCAGTGTTCAGAAAAATTGGGCAAAACAACGTGGAAACTAATGTTGGAAAGATGACGTAAATTATCTGTGAAGCCAGTGTAGAAATTCCTTGAAATGTATACTTTGTAACCATTAAAAATTAAAATTGTTTCTTTGAGATCAAAGTTGTTCAAAAAGCTTTGGTCATTCTCTTTTCACACGTCCGCCAGTGTATATATACATAATTAATAATATGTAGCGTAACCGTTTTACCAAAGAGACCATCTTATCTCATTTTGTTTGCTACATGTTTTTTCCGTACAAAAGAAGTATACACAGGCTGCTCGTTTTATTAAGTTCTAGTTTACGTGTCCCAGTAAATTAAAATAACTTATAAAAATTATTTGATAAGCTAGTAAGGATTATGTGCAAACCTAATAGTTTTTATTCGGAAAAGTACAGTAAGCCTAAAAAGTTTCCTTCCTAGTTTCTCGGACGTTCATTAACATTGGATAATTGTTTGAAACAGATAACATTTATTGGAGAACAACGTTATGGAATATTTATTGAACAAATGTCAAACGGCGACCACACCCACACGATGGTTTCCTAACTTTCAGACGAAAGTAATATTTTCTTTATAAACTATACAATCAACAATACAAAATTCAACTTTGAAACACACAAATACGTGGATTAAAAATTCATTTTAATCTTAAAACCAAAAGATAATACTTGGTATTTGGTATTATCTTCAGATAACATTATATTTTCCGACTACAGAATACTTCGTAATACCCGAAGAGACATCTTAGGGGTGACTTAGCATTAAGTCTTAGAACTTATAACGCAAGAATTCAAGTTTAGATACTTGGGGTTATCAAAAAACAGATAACTCTTAGTATAGCTTTGCAATTAACGACAAACACAAAACTCTGCTTTAAACTACATTAATTATGGGGTTGTTAATCGTTGAAGTAAAGTGCCAATAGAAATCTAAATAAAAATATGGGAAGTTAATAGTTTTCGTAAGTATTCCTTATTTTTAAATGTCAATCGAATATATCAGAAAAGTGAGAGTATTTTATATCTGGTTAAAGCTACAAAGGTCTCTCTAATTTCTAACCAGAAACACTTATCACCCACACTAAAGTATTATCAGTCTCATAATTCTCTCACAGTCTAAAAGGTGAGGGAGCTTTTGTAGTATTATAAAGATTTGAACCCCACTCGTCACTTCCCAAATCTAAAGCTATACCCCAGGGCCATACAACACAGGGGATTGTTTGTTTGTTTTGAAGTTCGTGCAAAACTGCACGAGGGCTATCTGCGTTAGCCGTTCCTAAGACTAGAGGGAAGGCAGCTAGTCATCACCACCTATCGCCAACTCTTGGGCTACTCTTTTACCAACGAATAGTAGGATTGACCGTCACGTTATAACGCCCCCACGGCTGAAAGGGTGAACATATTTTAGTGTGACGGAGATTCGAACCCCCGACCCTTGGATTACGAGTCGAGTGACTTAACCACCTGTCCATGCCGGGGCCCCACACAAGGAAAAATTAGAAATGCATACAGCGCGTAAGTTTAAGAAAGCAAAACAAAACGAAGTTGGAAATAGCTTATGAAAATACAAATAACTTAGAATATTTTTTTATCAATCGCCCAGTGTAGGATGAACGATTTAATTTGACAATTTTTATGAATTCCCAGAAAATAGTTTGAGGAAATGAAGTAATTTACCTTGTTAAGCACTACTCCTTATTTCGCAAAAACAAAGTTAAACTTCCATTAAATCACGAATGGCTGGTAAAAGAACTGTATGACAGTTAATTCGAAACGAGCGGTTTATTTTTTCTTTTCGTGGTTTAAGTCAGACATGGCCAGGTTGTTAGAGCGTTCGACTCGTAATCTGAAGGTCGCGGGCTCGAATCCCCGTCATTCCAAAAATGCTCATTCTTTCAGCGTTGAGGACGGTAAACTTTATAATGTGACGGTAAATCCCACTATTCCCTTGTGAAAGTGTAGCCCAAGAGTTAGCGTTGGGTGGTGATAACTAGCTGCCTTTCCTCTGATCTTGTAATGCTAAATTGGCACAGTATGGCCAGGTGGCTAAGGCACTCGATTCGTAATCTGAGGGTCGAGGATTCGAATCCCCGTCACACCAAACATGCTCATCCTTTCAGCCGTGGGGGCGTTAGGGTCAATCCCACTGTCCGTTGGTAAAAGAGTAGCCTACGAATTGACGGTGGGTGGTGATGACTAGCTGCCTTCCCTCTAGTCTTACTCTGCAAAATTAAGGACGACTAGCGCAGATAGCCCTCGTATAACTTTACGCTAAATTCAAAGACAAACAAAGCCTGGAAAGTTACTAGCTTGGCTGTCTAAATATAGATACATATATATGTATGTATATATATAAGCTACCCATTGGCCACAGTTTTAAACTTGTCATTTTCTTTTATCTGTGTCTGATCCACCAATGTGTGACCTTTGTGACACTCAATTCATAGCACCCCATGTTTTCCTGTCGTTATGACCACGAACGACGACACCATTTTAGAAGTCTTTTCTACTGATTTACCTCTCGCGTTGGACAGTGTTATTGGCGATGCTGACAATGTCCAACTTCCTCGTGCCTTTAACTTTTTACGAGAACTAAGCCTTTTTAATTCCACTTAAAAAGTGTCTTCCTAAACATCTTCAGGATTATCAGCATCATCACAAAATGTCTTCCTAAACATTTTGATGGTTATATGAGGTTTTATTTCTAAAGAACTTGTTTCTGTATTTGTAAGGTGGTCCATCAATGATCCTGTTCTTCCGGTTTAATCATGTTGTTTTTCGCTTCGAACTCATTGTTACACGTGACATAACATCCATTACTTCGTTGGATTCTTAATCGATCTAATTATTATCCTAAATGAGGCTCGTGGAGAGAAGTCGAAACATGTTCAAGTCATATACAGGACAATTACAAAGTTTGTTTGCTACGTGACACTGCAAGTGCTCGTTGATTATTTCTCTCTTTTGTCCTTGTATGTTATTTCTCTGGAAGTCTGAGCGAAGACGGATAAACCAATTAAACACATCTTCGCTCGTGGATAACACACGTGTCAACAAAAGAATAAGTTGACAAATAAAGGTTCAACTTGAATTTCCCTACACAGCTCTCTAATTTATTTCCCGTCAACTTCGAAACCTTGTTTATCAGTAAATGCAGTTTTTGAATTGCATAGAAATTAGCTTAAAAGATCGATGTAACTTGCTGGCTTATACGTTCAATGCTGGGTTCTGTAACGTCTGGAATTGTTAGGGAATTCTGTGAAAGAAAGCAATTAGTAGACCATTAATTACGTTAAAAATCTACCAGCCAATAGGTTTTCGAGAACGATACTATTCAATTTAATGTACTAATGCCATGCTAAGACATTTTTAACACTGTGTTGTATAGTTATAAAATAAAAGGTTAGTAGAATCCACGAAACCATTTTTCCACTCTATATGCAAAACACGGAGAAATTATATAACAAACCAACAAGCTATTGTGAAACAATAAACATACAAACACATTATAGTGTTTCATTCTTGTTCCTTAATCACCTTATTTCGTGTCAGCTAATATTTAGTATGGAAGGTTATAAGTTTATCGTGGAAGATAAATCTGAAAAGGTTCGATCATTCTCTTGTTTAAAATGGAGGGAAATTCTTAACGAATACGAAAGACGGTTCCAAGTGTTTCCTGTATCTTCGACTATTTTAAAAAAACTATTTCAAAACAAACACCAACAAAATTAAAGTCATAAGTACTTAACGGTATACCTACAGTTGTCTGAACTAAGTGGTTAATTAGCTCGAGTTATGTATTCGAACAGGCATGGCATGGCCAAGCGCGTAAGGCGTGCGACTCGTAATCCAAGGGTCGCGGGTTCGCGCCCACATCGCGCTAAACATGCTCGCCCTCTCAGCCGTGGGGGTGTATAATGTGACAGTCAATCCCACTATTCGTTGGTAAAAGAGTAGCCCAAGAGTTGGCGATGGGTGGTGATCACTAGCTGCCTTCCCTCTAGTCTTACACTGCTAAATTAGGGACGGCTAGCACAGATAGCTCTCGAGTAGCTTTGTGCGAAATTCCAAAACAAACAAACAAATGTATTCGATTATCCCCGAGCTTGAGTCTTGCTGCTTTAGAAACGCACTCCGGACTTTGAGCTGTGGAAATACTGTAAGAGTGACTGCATAACCACATTATTCTCTCAGATAAGAGTTGGCGAAGGGTGCTGTTGACAAGTTTCCTTACCTTTAGTTGTAAAGTAGCGATAGTCATTCATAGATATCTCTTTTGCGAAACTTTTAACTTCACCTAAACGAACCTACAGTTATTAATGAACAATAGATATGATAGCCTCCCAAACTGGTTTGTTTGGCCAAGCGTATTACATTGATTAATATGCTGAGCAGCGGATTTAAAGTTCTGCGGTTTGCTCTTAGATACCGAGTAAACAAAATTACTCTCCGCACTTTAGAGCCGTAAGTGCGTCATAAGAGTGACCAACAAATCCCATTTTTCAGTCAGACAAGAGCATCCCAAAAGTTGGCGGTAGGTGAATTTGACTAGCGGCCTTTAAAATTAAAGATAGCTAACGCAAATAGACTTTGAGTCACTTTGTGGGAAATTCAATAAACAAATTTGTTAGTTTGTTATTTAACAAAAAGCTACAAAACAGGCTAAGCTTCAACGTTATCTTTGCTGTGTCCACCTCGGGTATCGGAACTTGGTTTATGATCCCTCAGACTTATTGTAAAGCTGCTGAGGGGAAATTCAACAAGAAAATGAAACTTTCTTCACACTATGAGCTGAAAGAGAAGGTATGTTGTCCTTTATTTTATCTTGCAATAAAATCACTATATGCTACAATGTCGCATAGTCTCGCGTGAAATAAAGCTAATTTAGTCGACGAAATTCATCAGTACCCCATGCTGATAAAAGTCACTTGAACTATTGACAAAATGGGAACACATGGAAGTTTAAGAACTGCTATGAAAACTTTGTGATTGGTCACGAGCTCAAGTGCAGGAACTAGTTTGGTTTAAATTTCGCGCAAAGCTTCACGAGGGCTATTTGCGCTAGCCGTTCCAAATTTAGCAGTGTAGGACTAGAGGAAAGGCAGCTAGTCATCACCACTCACCGCCAACTCTTGGGCTACTCTTTTACCAACGAATAGTGGGATTGACTGTCACATTATAAGAAAAGAATATTTTATCCTCAACTGGGAAATGATGAATGGATGCAAGATTTAATGTTCTTTGTTGATATAATGAATCATCTACAAACTCCCAACTTGGCACTCCAGGGGAAGAATGAGATTGTTTCTGATCTTACTCAGACAATTTTCAGCTTTCAGAATAAAATAATACTTTTCAAAGAGACATATTGTCAAGAAACTACAGTTACTGTCCCAATCTTAAAAGGAGAGTAAATACATTCCCTGAAATTGAAATAAAATACCATACACTGGAAGAATACAGAGATAAGTTACAAGGACTACTTGATAATTTCCTACACAGGCTTGAAGACTTGCAGAAGTTGAAGCCCTACTTCGCCTTTCTTGTAAATCCATTCATGGTTGATGTAAAAAGTGATGGGTTGTCCAATTCTCGAACCTCTGGTTGCAGAATCACCTGCTGTGGAAATGGAACTAATAGGACTACAGGAGGACCTGGGTCCAAAGATGATCCATAAATCCCATTATACAACTGAGTTCTGTAACCAAGTCTCAGAAATAAAAATCCTGAACTGAAGAAAATCATTATGCAACTCATCTCAATTTTGAATACAGCATACTGCTGTGAATCACTTTATTCTATAATGAATTTTGTAAAGTCGAAGTATCATGCAGTCCTTACAAATCAACACCTGACGAAGGTAATTCGTAGAACCTTGACAACATATCAGCCAGAATTTCAACGATTCGTAAACCAAGATGGAAACTCACAAGAACTCTTCTAGCAGTAAACAGGCTGATAATTGTTTAAATGTCTGTTTGTGTCAGAAAAATATCATGATAAGACTAAAATTTTGTAAGATGATATCTGATTAAAATATCTGTGATTTTAATGGTTTACATATTTTCATGTTTTGACCAGATATTTACTAAAATATATATCATTAAAAATATCTGTTTTTACCCTTTTTTTTTTTTGTCTGTCTCATTTAATGTTAATGAAATACACATTTTTTTGTCTTAGATGTTTCCGTAATTCATTGCCGTATTGAATATGCTCAATATAGTTATAACAAAAATCCACCAGGATTTTTAAAACATTTGGTATATATATATATATATATGTGTGTGTGTACTTTGTTACTATTAGTACGTACATGTTTTTCTTAATATTTACATAAAATTTGTGTCACAAAATGCGCACGTAACAATAAAAACGTGTGTAATATTTTTTCATGTCTTGCTGCTCTCAAACATCTAAAGTTTACCATTTGTGGTTCTTACGTTAAGTAAGATTGGCCTCCACTGATATAGATTGCCATTGTTCTTGACAGAACTCCAGCTAAATCGAGACTTAAGTTTTCTACTTTGAAATGTCGACGTTTCTTTAAAAAAATATTCGATGTTTTTTTTTCAAGAGCACGTGCCTATCACTCTTCTACATTTGTGTTTTCCGAAGCTCTAAGGAATAAACCTTCCAGAAAATTGTGTTTTTACCATTCCTCCAGATTTCCATATTTTCAAGCGTTAACTGAGGAGTAAACCTCCTGGGAAAGTGCACGACTGCCACTCATCTGGAGTTTTGTACTCTCAAGTTTCAGTTCCAAAAATAAAGCTTCCAGAGAAGCTCTTGTTCTCAACATTTCAGAATTTTCTCACCATACTTCTCGGCCTATAATAATTTATTAAAGATATTCAGTAACATATTTTTTTTAGTCGTGGCATAGCAGCTCACACAAGTTTTGTTTTTCAAGCTCAAACTTTTAGCTTAAAGCGTCATCTCTTGATAGCCTTAAGATCTAATTATGGCCGCGGCTATTGATGGTTCCCTCTTGTTTCGGGACAGGACTTGCAATTCTGGACTCGAGTACTTTTACAATGAAATAAAAAATAATTAAATTGATATGATACAATCAAAGACGGACTGAAAGCAAGGATTAGACATAAATTATTACTTATCATCCATATTTCCTAAAAGTGTTTAATCCCAGTGGTACCTATGTACCACTGTGTGTACTCACACTTGTGAGTCAGCGGTAAATTTAGGAGGAACAACGAAATTAACCATGGATGAGATTCCCCTTGACGAACAGAACTCAGATAATCTATTGAGAAGCCTTTCGTTAAAAGAACACTAAAGATAGCAGTTTGCTTATAAAGCTATGGAAATCATACATCGAAAATCATCAATATATATATTTTTAAATATATTCAGGTATGTTGAAAGTCTATTTCTTACGATGAGGTTCCATTACATCTTACTAACATTAATAAAAAATTTAAAAACAAAAATAAACGTTTATCTACGTTTCGTTTCCGCCAGTATTTGATAATATTGAAGAAAGAGATGAGTCAGCCATTTTGTAATCGCATAATCTCCATACCAAGCCCTCATATACAAAGACAGAAGGCACAAATTTAGAATACTCCTATAATAATAATAATAAAATAATCGCGACAGTAGTGGCAGAATGTGTCGATAGGGTTTGCGTCAGTAAAGCAGGTAAAGGAATTTTGTCAATAAAAATAATTGGCATACTTTTGTAGCACATCTTGGAAGAGAGAAACCACCTTTAGTAGCGTGTGTTTGGTTCAATTGAATGCGGCATTTTGTCGATTTCCTTCCTTTCAATCTACGTGTTTCAACTATAACAATGAACATTCTTATAAGTTACACATATTTTCAGTGAGGGAATGCTTAGTAATATGTTTCTCGCACTCACGGATGTTTCTATTTTTGCCAGTTGTAAAGTTTGTGAAAGTGCGTGTTTGTTTAAAACTTAATAATGCGTGTCTAAGTTCTCGGTTTTACCTTAATCTTACGCCATGATAATTTTACCGAAGGTAGTCGGAAATTTAAATTAGTTTTTCATGGAGTTGCTAGGTTATAACCTGTGCCTAAGTACTGCGTAAATAGTACGTCGTAATTCTTCTCAAAGATAGGAGATATCCATCTTTTGGTATCATAATAATATCAAACATGAGTCCGCTTTAAAAGTTGGCTTTTCTACTACAGAATTATTTTTTAAAGCTATGTAGCCTGGTTAAGGACAATCATATTTTATAAGAACTGTGTGTTAAGCCTTAATGTTGTCCCTGAAACTGCTTCTTCTATACTCGATTTTGTTGAGTTCTGATCAGCCACCAAATGATAAGAATTTCCGCTGTATACGTCTTGTAGAATTCTCCACTGTATGTATGCGTGTTTTTTCTTATAGCAAAGCCACATCGGGCTACCTTCTGTATTCACCGAGGGAAATCGAACCTCTAATTTTAGTGCTGTAAATCCGAAGACTTATTTTTGTTCCTCCGAGGAACACTCCACAGTACCTGAAGCTCAGAATCTGAAAAGAGTATTAAGAAAACCAGAGATACGAAATCTTATATGAGCGATGAGGTGTGTGTGGGGATACTTCACAGTTTCCTGGTCGAATAGTATTGCTTTTGTTTTACCTTTCATGCTGTCGTTTAGCTCATAAAAACAGCAGTTAATTTCGAGGTGTGGCTGAAGGATTTTGAGTCATTGCTAACTTTAAACCTTTGATTAGTACACCACGAAATATGTCCAGCTTCATTGTAGTGATTCCCCGGTAGGACAGCGGTAGCTCAAGTGAAATACAATGCTAAAATCCATGGTTCAGTTCTTCGCGTTGGACCCATCAGAGGCAGCCCAGTGTGGCTTTGCTCTAAAAACAAACAATCAATTCACCACAGTATTGTTTTGTGTCGAATTTGTTGTCTTCACTGTGTAGATGAATGTTGCTCTGCTTATTCGTAATGACGAGAAACCCACTTTAAATAAAAATGTATCTCAGAATGGCTGCTATGGGTATTAACACTTTTTACCAAAATAAAGCAGGAAATAACGTATCGACCTTCTTAGGTCATCTTCAGGTTACCCGTAGTTGCTCTGGCTACTTTGTAAGGAATGATTTCGGAGCTTGATGTCGTGGAAAACACACATGTATTTTTTCCGACACCATGAGAAACACTGGAGGCTATTTTCTACACTGGTTCTATACGAAACTTTTGTTAGAAGAACGGCTCTGTCTTGCCCTTCCGTTTAGCCTTAAGCTCATTGATATCAAACGTGTGAAAATTCACCCAGAATCAAACAAGTCGCCCACGGCACTATGGCCCTACAAACTACTATACTAGTATGTGCAAATCTTTCTTATAAACTACGATTAACCCTTTCCAGAAGGATTTCGTTGTAGTGTTCTGTAATATCTAAAAGAATCTAAGTTAGCTTTCCAGAAACATGAACTCTTAATTGACTGAAATAGTTCGTATCTCAGCTGAAAAACCTAACAATCCATCACCATTTGACTGTCACATCAAAGGTTTCATATCGTAATTACGAATGATTAATTGCAGGGAGGTCATACGGGAAATTCAGCCCTTTACGTCCTAGATTTGGGTTGTGAAAAAGTTACGCATTAGCCCACGAGCGCCGATTCAACACCACAGAGAGAAATTGTGTTGAAAAGAAAATTAAAATGTAGTTTCCATAAAAAAAAATTAAGAATTTCAAGACCAAATAAAAAACAAAATTGTGTTTTTATAAATGCTAAACGGCGAAAAAAAAAAAGATTGGACAGGAATACAAGTAATAAATAGGCCCCGGCATGGCCAGGTGAGTTAAGGTGCTCGACTCGTAATCTGAGGGTTCCAAGTTCGAATCCCCGTCGCACGAAACACGCTCGCCCTTTCAGTCGTAGGCGCGTTAAAATATGATGGTCAATCCCATTATTCGTTGGTAAAAGAGTAGCCCAAGAGTTGGCAGTGGATGGTGATGACTAGCTGCCTTTCCTCTAGTCTTACACTTCTAAATTAGGGACGGCTAGCGCAGATAGCCCTCATGTAACTTTGCGTGAAATTTAAAAAAAAACAATAAAATGCAAAACCTTTATTTAAAAATTTAACACAAAATAAAAGATCATCGCCTTTAAATGCATTAAAAATCTACAGAAACTTGTACACGTGTTTATTTCAGATCCGGTATTTCTAGAATAATTCACAGGTAACACCACAAATACAGTTCTAATGATACATTGATCCCGGTTACATTCTTACTTTGGAAACTGAATTAACATTTCCTCAGGTATGTCCTTTGTCGGCAGCCACACAAACAGTTTGTCCCATTAGTTGATAACAAATGGCGGGATCAATCACGTTGTTGACTCGTGGCATGACCCTTCTCCTTGGGAGTACACTATGTAGAACAGTTTGATTCCTAGTACTCGAAGGAGGAGTACCAACACTCCTTCCAATTTCCACTGTCTTCTCATGTTTTAACTTCCTCTGTAGAAACAGTTGTAGTTCATTTGTTCCGTATTTAATGACCGAATGACGCCACAGAAAAGAATGCCTGAGCATTTTGTCAGTTTGCTTTCTAAGAGTCTTTATAATGTTGAAATAACAGCAATGAACTTCTGTGTTGTTCTTGTTTTGGAATTTCCTCTTCGCCTTTGCGATGAAAGTACTGATACCTAACATTCACAGTGTATGCGACACAGTGCAGAGACGTGCATAATTTATAATACTTTAAATATTCTTTTCTGAAGCCGTTTCATTATATTATATAAATAAATTACTAAGGAAATTTATTTACTGCGTGGTTGATTCATTTCTTGGCTTACTTAGCTTCTAAAACCGTTTGTTTTATCTTCTCACAATTACTCCACTGGTTTCAATGTACACAAGCCTGAAATAAATGACTCCTGTTCGAACACAGGCTTTGTTATTGATTACGGTGACTTATCTTTAGAGCTATGAATAAAATGATGTTCTTGCTAAGAAAGAAGCTTAGCTGGTTAATGTGGTGAGTCTTGACTTTATGGAAAACGCAAATTATGAACTCTGTCTTTGTTCATCATAAAATAAAAAATAAAATATTATTAAGCTAAAAAGCGTTAATCCAAATACTGTGGTAACATACCAAACAAACTCCAGGAATATACGTTCAATGAATACAAGCGTTTATAAATACCAGTATTCAGAACATACCATATAGAACTCAATACATTTTACATCTGTAAATACCAGGATTTGATCACATTTCACACTTGTGAAAACTGTCTTACAGCTTTGAATACCAGAAGCATTCTAGCACATAAAAATGTAAAGTACAGATAAATTCCAGCCAGATAACACAGTTCTAAATTATTGGAGAATTCCAGTACATAACACAAGTTCCAAGAAAAAGAAAGAACAGCGTGTATAAAAGTTGTATAACAAAATACTTGGAATTCTTTTTCATTCTGTGTATTTGAAACTTAAAAAAATACCTTGGCTCTAATGAAGCATTAACGTGGCTGAATTCACTCAAGGAACAAAATTGCTTCCTACTACAACCTGGATACAAACTTCCCAGGAATTCGTTTGTTCTTTTTAGTTTCAGTACGACAGTAAATACTTTTGAAAATTGAGACAACTTTTGGTATCCATTAAAATGTGAGATTTAAAACTGGAGAGCTAAAGTACATACTATTTGTTATGTAGGGGGTGAGGCCATAAGCTCCATAATTCAGTAATATTGGCTTATTGTTTGACAAGTGTTCGTTCATCTTTCTTTTTTAATATTTAGCGAGTTCAGGCAGTAAGTTGTTTTGTTTTTTTTACAATGTTTTTGAGAAGTATATCAAGTAAAGTTGCTCATTTATGTGAGATCTAATTTAACACTAGAATTACCATTGGGATCCATCTTTCTAAATATATTTAATACTAAAATTACCACTGAGGTCGAACTGTCTGAGTATATTTTTCTAAACTATCATATTTACATACCAGAGTGTTTGTAGGTCCAAAGTATTACAGGTCAATGTGTTCCTAATTACACGAGTCGTATAAAAATAAAAATTTAAACAGAAATGTCATAAATATTGCATTCTACTCCATTGTTTTCTGCTAGGGGTTCCTTAGTATTTTAAGCTTTAAAAAGCGATTTAATAGATTCTCAGCCATTTCATTACACCGAATGTTGTAATAGGCAAAAATATAATACAATACAATATTTGAATCCCATCGTTATAAATAAAAAGAGCCAACAAAAACAGCGTAGTTTTAGGAGGGGGCACTTGTGTTGATCCTTTTGACACAGATTCAATGCACCCACCCTAGCTTCCTTTATCGCATTACTATTCCTAACTGGAGCATCTCTTTTACTCCGAAGGACTAAGTTACTACTTTATTTTATTAATTTTTCTGTTAGTTTTCCATTTTGGTTTCAAAGCTATTTGTGCTATACTTACCATTAGTATTGAAACTTGGATTTGACTATAAGCTTTTAGACTGACTCCTGCGCTACTGCAGGGAACTTCTGTTTCATATTTTGGAAAACATTTCGACTTGCTCGTATGGATTGTAAAGAACACGACGAATTGAATTGAAAGCTCCAAGAAATATGTGTATACGTGTGTGTATATATACGTTTCTATGGCCTGTGTCGTGTAATTTGAAATTGCTTGAGAATCGTATATTATTTGGCAAATGATCCAATGATTAACTGAACATCGTAGAAATTTATTATAAAGGCTTTCAGAAATCAAAGCTTTAGTTATATCCAATCATCAAAAGGTGAGTTTTAAAATCAACGAAGTGCGATTAGGAACACAAAAATCGACTTTAAGTGAACCATTACTGTGCTTACAACGTCGTTCCTCGAAAACAATAAGGAAAGCAGAGGAGATTACAGCTTCAAAGTGAACAAAACACTGCTAGACAAACATTAGCGTCGCTTGGTTAAAGTTTGAGTATAATATAATGATCGAACCATAGCTATTTGTCGTCTGATAGTAACCAAATACCAACGAAGTATATAATAAAACAATCAAGTTTAAGTTCCAAGCTGTCGTGATTTATTTTTATGTATTATTAAGCAAAACGGAATATAAAATTATCAAACACAACAATTAGATACATGTTCGAGAGTATGATGTATTTTTTGCGTACTATTAAGAAAAACAGAGTATTAATATATATATTAAGCAGTTTCTGCCTTCCTTTGTGTCACGTTCGTTGTTTTTTTTGCAATGGCTCACAATTTTAATCGTTGCTTAGCAACAAACTACTAAGCGATATTGTTGTTAGGCCACCTATCTTTTTTTTTATTGAAAGCTTAATATAAATGTTGATTTTTTAAGAAGGGTTTGTTTTTATTCTCTAATTTTTATAACTTTGGTGATATAACAGCAAAATAATTTAATTCAGAAATGATTTAGATTTAGAATTGATATTTTTTCTTTCGTGAGAAGTTTTATGCACTTTGGTTTACGGTAAGTTGTTAAACACTACGTCTTTACTTTAGGCCTAAGTACTAAACAAATAGTAGTTTAGGCTCTCTTCTGACAGCGTGATTATTAAATAACATTTTATTTTATTTTTGTTCAGTTATTTAATGAATATATGAGTTTTTGAACATTGAGTTGTAGAAGAAAGTAAAATGAAAGTTACCAAGTGAAGTGGTGTTTCAGCTAAGCCTTACGTTACGTTCATATATCAGGAGGCCTAATGCTTAAATGCGACTAAAAACTGACCTGCTTTACCAACGTTAAAATCGCGTAACATTTCGTTACATGTGTACGAATGTGATCGCATAGTATTTAAATTACGCAATTAATGAAATTAATGTATCTTTGAAATATACATACTTTGTTTTAATATGTGAAAAGTTACAACAGGACAAGGAAAAGAGGAATGCAAGACAATTTAAAAATGTTGTATTATGCAGCAACTACTAAAGCACTGAAAATTTTCCAATTTTTAGAACGTTTTTAACATAATAAATAACATATACATTGTCAATGTTGTGTATAAACTAACATTATGAAACAAAAATGTGATTTTTTAATGTGAATAACATTGTTGTTAGTTAATTTATAGTAATCTTTACAAAGTTTTCTTAACACCCGTCGTTTTTGACGGGCTATAAAGTAATAACAATATAAAACACAATAAGACACAAGTTCTTAGATATTATTATTTCTTTACTGCCTGGCAGGGCACGCTGAGCATTGGGGGTTCAAATATGCTCGCTCTTTTAGCTGTGGAAGCATTATAAGTTACTATTAATCCCATTATTCGTTGGTAAAAGAGTAGCTCAAAAGTCCTACACTGCTAAATTACGGACGGTTAGCGTAGATAGCCCTCATGAAGCTTTGCGCGAAATTAAAAAAACACAAAAAACAAACAATTCTGCGTGTTATTAAGGCACTCAAACTCTTACGACACAAAACAAGACCTCCAATTACTTGATGTCTACTTTACAATAAGTGAAATTCCTTCGACAAATTAATAAATTACATATGAAAATTTAGATTTGAAACTCTTGATATGAGACTACTTTATATTTTAAAAGTTTGGAACATTTTTTTTGCGTGAATAATGTTTTTTCTTGTAGTTTATGAAACTATCGACAGAGTTAAACGCAACCTCAAACTTGGGCAACATGCAATATCTGACTTATCTTATTAAATAATTGAAAGTTTCTATTTGTCATGTCACCTGGTTTAAATACACGGCAAAAAAAGATAAAAAAGTTAAATGAAATCACTATGTAAGACACATAAGGGATCCTAGCATAATTTATTGGAATTAACTGCAACATTCATGGTATTTTACTTTACTCACGGGCCTGGCATGGCCGCCTCCCAGTGGCTCAGCGGTATGTCTGCGGACTTGCACGCTAAAATCCGGGTTTCGATACCCGTGGTGGGCAGAGCACAGATAGCCCATTGCGTAGCTTTGTGCTTAATTCAAAACAACAACAACAACAACTGGCATGGCCAAGCGCGTAAGGCGTGCGACTCGTAATCCGAGGGTCGCGGGTTCGCGCCCGCGTCGCGCTAAACATGCTCGCCCTCCCAGCCGTGGGGGCGTTATAATGTTACGGTCAATCCCACTATTCGTTGGTAAAAGAGTAGCCCAAGAGTTGGCGGTGGGTGGTGATGACTAGCTGCCTTCCCTCTAGTCTCACACTGCTAAATTAGGGACGGCTAGCACAGATAGCCCTCGAGTAGCTTTGTGCGAAATTCCAAAACAAACAAACTTTACTCTCATGTAACTTGGGGTCCCCTCATAGACCAACAAGCAATTTAGTGCATAAACAGTTCAGTAAAATATGTTTAAAAATCCGACGGGTCCCATTATGTAAATTTTAAGGTTAGTACGTATGTACTGACTTTCGTAATTCCTCAGTTCCATACCATCCTAAAGACAGAATGTAATATCCTGAGTAGGCCTAATGGCTGTCCATGTTAGAAAATGAATTAGTTCAAGTGGTTTAATAGTGTTACTTTCACTCGACAGTGCTTCGTAAACCTTGTTATTTAGTGTTAGCTTTACGCAGTGTGACGTGATAACAGCACCCAAATATGACTTGCTGTAAATTATATTATCTCTATATATAACGTTGCCATTTGTCTATCTGGCTCCTTGTGTAGAAGGGGCTACGTTACCACATTTGCTGAAAATCAAATAAACGTTAAATTCTTGTTATTTGAACGTTCGGCTACTGGAAAGATGAGCCTCGAAGACTTTATTCGGACATTTGAAAACAACATACTATCAAGCATCCAATCAGATAAATTCAGTAAGAACAAAATACTTCCTTGACACAAACGTGTACGGATCATTAAACTAATGTCGGAAAAGAGAAAAGAAGAGTTTCTGGAGTTCATCATAGAAATCAGCAAATATGGTTGTGTTTTTTTCATCCTAGAATATTGGATTTTCAGATTTTTAACAACGAAGTTCTCAGTTTATCATAGTCATCCACTAACATGAAAGTCTGGTAAAGAAAAATAATAATGTGTGTATATACTTACATGTGTATTATTGATTTAGAATTATAACAACTAGACTACTTATCATAACTTTGAAAGAAAGAACAAACATTCATTCCCTTTTATATCATACTCAGAAACAATTTATCATGCGATCCTGTGGAGTTTGATAAGGTGTAATGAATAACATTAATTGATTGAAAAACTGTAATCAATGATATATCAGTATAACAACAGATCTGTTCTGTCTGGAAACTGGTGTGACATTGTACTACTGTATGGTTGGAGCACATTTTACCAGTTCTCTGAATCAACTTTGGAACATCGTTTTATGAGACGATTGTACCATGATGGTTCAGGGGAAAGTCGTCGCTTAACATCTAATGAGAAAGTTGCAGAGAGGTAAGGTTTTATTCCCATTGACCTTTGTCCAGTTTGTTGGCTATCATTTTCATGGCTACGTGATGTCATCATTTTTTATTTAATATTATTTCATGTGTATGTGTGTTTATAGTTAAACACAAATTACCACACGGGACTGACTATCTGTGCTCTGCCCAGCACGGGTATGGAAACCGTTGCAAGCGTTGTAACTCCTCAGACAATGGTGGTGTGGAGGGCAGCATTGGTGGTTCACATTTTAGTAAATCTACAATCTGTCTTTCACTTCGTCTGTCTAATAACGACTGATTGAAGTTGATTATTCTCAGTAAATAATTTACTTTTGTAGGTCGAACCTTTAATATACAGTTGTTTTTAAACAAATAAAATAATCTATCTTATTTCATGGAGAATAAGTCACAGTATGTTTTAAAGTTTGTGCATTGCTACTCGGGGGATATCTGCCTTAGACTCGAGGGGAGACGTGTAGTCAATATCCATCACTAACTCATGGGCTGTTCTTTTACCAACGAGTAGTGGGATTTGTTATCACATTGTAAGGGAAACAATAGGTTCACAACTCTGAATAAAATGTGAAGTATCTTGAGAAATAAATACTTTTATATTATTCCATCAATTGCGGTATTTGTTTCGTCCTAACTTACAAAACAGTTATGTCAAATCTTCTCTAACATTATTTGAAACTCGCAATATTCCTTTCAAATATGGTATTATAAAGCATTTGTAAGGGTTTACTAATGTAGATTTAAATAACAGAGTGAACTTATTATTTACAGTTTTCACACACAGAAACTTAAAACCTTGTTTCATTTAGTTGTTCTAAATCAGCAGTTTGCGTTGTGGTTTGATTCGTCTGTTATCTATGTATGTGTAACGTTCGTTCCCTGTTTATAGTCTGATTTTTAGAGACAGACAATGTGCGTGTCCAGTTACACGATCAAGTTATGATTTATTTTAAATGGCTGTATTAACGAGGAAGATGGATAATATACGTGTCTAGTTATATGAATAATTCGTAATTTATTTAAAATAGGTAAAATAATGAGTAAATTATCATATCTTCTGTATCATCAGTTTTGTGGCTGTTGGCAAAACATTCCGCGTCTGCATATTAAGCTCAGGGATCGTTTATTAGAAATCTTTTTTTTTTTACTAACTCTCTTTCCAGCCCATCGTACGTTATGGCAGATTAGTTTTAGGAGGGGGGGGGAGCTCACTCCACTAAGACGGAACACCCCTAACTTCTCTTTCACATACATCAACCTCTGTGCACGTGACCGTCTTAAAGAATGAATCCAACAAGGTTGTAAGGCACTTAGAGGCAATAAAGAGACCGATCGCTAGTGATTTATTAAAGTCCGATGTTAATACCTACAACATTTTACGAGGCGGGAAGAAAATGGGACAGTGTGTTGACAAAACGAAACTATTTTTCTTAAACTCCTGAGCTTTTGTTAAGGAGAGAGATTTAAGATGGGAGGAGGGAGGAAGCACTGCTCAAAAAGGGGCCGTTTCGAATTACGCCGCCGGTATAAATAATTATCGAATTTTCCATTCAAGATATATGGGTATAAGGGGATGACGTATTTTGAAAAGTGGGTGAAAGAAAATTGGTCAAGTCAACAAGTTTGATTTGTTCAAATTAACTTAAGTTTTTATCGGATAGGAAGACGAAATAACAATGTGGTTGATAAAATGAATTGTTAAACTCGCCTCGCGCAAGAAGTTAATGGAAGATATTCCATAATTTATGCATAAGCAAATAATATCGTAACCTGGATATTAATAACACGAAACAAACACTTAATGTTCCACCGAGAGCGACAAGTTTTCAATAATCTAATGAAACTTGAATTATGCACTTCTGTCAGGATAGTTTAATAACGTTAAGCCTGCTCATAAGAATTTAGGCCTACTTTAATTTTTGTTTTGTTTTATTTCTATCAATGCAAATTTTATTCATGTAATGTATCATGAAGGGCGTCATCTTCGACGCGACCAATTTCTCTAGGTGATTATACCACAACAAATAATCGTCACCTTTATAATAATTTTCCCGTGTAAGTTAGTTAACCAGTCAAAAGTTAATAATTTAAGCTGTCTGTTTCACGTACTTTAAAAAAAATTAAACAGTTTTACGTGATAACGAATCAAAGTAAAAATTTAAACTTTTTTTTTGCAGTAGAGGTTTTAGTTAGTAAATATATCTCTTGGTAACTGCTTGCAAGTGTTTACATACAATGACAACGATAAACAGGCAGTTTACAATGGAAAAGGTAAGCAGCATACAGACAATCGCAGGCCTGACATGGTCGAGGGCGATCGACTCGTGATCTCAAGGCCGTGGGTTCAAATCTTTGTCGCACCAAACATAGTCGTCCATTTTAACCGTGGGGGCATTATAAGGTGATGGTCGATCTCGCTATTCGTTTGTACAAGAGAATCCCGAGAGTTTGCGGTGAGTAGAGATGACTAGCTGCCTTCCTTCTAATTTTACACTGTTAAATTTGGGACGGCTGGCGCAGGTAGCCCTTGTGTTGTTTTACGCAAAATTTAAAAACAAAAAACAGGCAATTTACCGTGACAACAATGAAAAGGTACCTTAGTCAAAAGCAAAATACAGTGACAACTATAACCAAGGAGTTTACACATAAAGTCAATGATAAACAATTAATATACAGACAAGTTACAACAATAATCAGGTAATTTACTGACAGTAACAGCCTTACTCGAGTAATTTACAGACAACAATATTCAGATCTTTTCTGGAATGTGATGGGTGTACTAAAATGGTTTTCAAGTAGGTTTGCTAGATGCTAGTTGGAAAAATCTCCCTATTAAATTCCCATTCTGGATAGGAATTGGATATGGATCATTGAGTATCCTGCTTTGCTTTGGATAAATTATTAAAATTCCAGTTTATTCAAATTGAAATGTTCAAGATGCTGATTAAAGTCATCACAATGAAAAGGTATCTTACCGGTTGTACATCTGTCCGAAGCGTATGTTTCTTTTAAACCTATGACAATTATTGTTCTTGTTATTACTGTTACTAATGACAATACATAAGATGACAGAGATTTACAGTGAAATTATTTTCTGTTGATCAAAAAAGTTACAAAATGCATATTGTTCGTTACCTTCTACTACGTAGAACGTAAAGCGGAACTCAATAGTGAATAGCTATACCATTGGATTATAAATTATCAATCACTGTTGGAGGGTGGGGTTAATATTTTACTAAATAGCTGCGACAACACTAAGAAAATTTTCAAAGTAGATAACTAGAAATGGAAATCCCCCCCCCATTTCTGCATTAGCCCTTAAATGATTTACCCTCTCTTTATGCTCTACCCATGAAACTAATTCACGTTCACCTCGATTCGATTTTCGCTGCAAATGGTAAGTTCTCCCCAACTCTATCAGGTAGGTCACTCTAGATGGTGATAAATGATACTTCAACAGTGTTCATATTATGACAACGACACCCAAATAGTTTTTCAGACTGTGACAACGGTCATCGTATATGTAGATTTCTCATATAAAACGGAAGACCATACGTACACTAAATAATAAACTATATTCTGTTTGCAGTAACCTTTCTTGTTTACTAATTAGGTACGGAAGTCGTAACATGCTCAGGCGTGACTCGTCGTCAACCGAAATAGATTTCCTTATAGAAGTTTCAACAGTTCCGTTGTCCATGGTGTTATTAACGTTCCTAGTCTGAGTACATTTCCTACACTTGAAAGGTATCGTGTTTGTTTCCTTCTGCGATCGCTTCAGTGCGTGTAATTACAATCTGATAGAGTTTAGGTGTAACAATGGGAATAGCGAGCTTTATCTTTCGAGTAAAGGACTTGGGCAACACACGCGGAACTCCTTGTAATAGAGAGCTAACAAACTACTGACAGGGAGTAAAAGTCTTAGGGTAGGACATATAGCATTTTCTGAAGAGTTGTAAAGGTAAACAAGAAATGTTACAAACCAGCACAACGTGGATACTATGATAAGTAATAACAAGAGTACATTTGTTTGATTTAAACAGAAAACTTTATGATCTCTGCCTTACACAGGGATTGAACCCTTAATTTAAGTTATAAGTATTAAAGCTTACCACCAACCGGAGGGGTAGATAACGAATTATGTTTTAGAAATTAAGCGCAAAGTAATACAATGGGATATACGTTCTCTGCTCACCATAGGTATCAAAACTCGGTTTCTAGCGTTGTATGTCCGCGGACATACCACTGTGTCGCTGGGGGGGGGAATAACAAATATAATAATAAATACAGCAGAAAATAATTTTACGTAAGTACACTGAGAATAGATTTTGAAGGTACTACGGTGAATGTACGAAAATGTTAGAGGGAGTATTGTTTAATGAATGGTCACATCAAAAATTGAGGTTTGATTTCCAGACTTTGTTTTTATTCTAATATATTTTTCATCTCTCTTTCGAGATTTTATATTCTTAATCGTATGTACGAAAATTATGTTACATTTTGTGCATTTGAGTTCATTAACCTTCTATTTAAATAACCAACTTTCCTGAATATTGACAAAGCCTAGTAAGTCCAGTTTTGAATCTTCATTGAACTTGCCCCCCAGTGGCTCAGCGGTATGTCTGCGGACTTACACGCTAAAATCCGGGTTTCGATACCTGTGGTGGGCAGAGCACAGATAGCCCATTGTGTAGCTTTGTGCTTAATTCTAAACAACAATAACAGTCATTGAACTAACATCGAAGGACTGTCTGGAAGATACCAGTTGTGTGCTCCAACCTTTTCAAACTATCTAAGAACAGAATTACAATGAGTCTGTTATCCCGGTGAGTCTCTGCCTTTCTTAGTCCTGATGACGAGGCTACGAGCTTTACTTCTTAGTAAACTCTACTGGAATACCGTATTTTCCGGTAAATAAGCTCTGAAAATGAGGGTTTTTGCTTATTACCGCCCAATAAGCCGAGGAGAGATGGAATCAATATGTCATTCGTTATTGGCTCCACTCACTGTAATTAGGTAACCAATGAAATTCCAGAATTTTTACTCAGTAATTAAAACCACTAACCCAGGGTATAAACACCAGGGGTATGTAGTGGGAGTTTATCATTGTACCGTCAAAAGCCAAAGATGTCTACACCTGCAAAAAAAAAATGCGTTATGATGCTGCTTTTAAACTGAAAGTAGTAGAGCTAGCCTTAAAAACCTCAAATATGAATGCCGCTCGCCATTACTGTGTGAATGAAAAACAGGTCTGTGAATGGAAGAAAGCAGAATGTGTGCTAAAAGAAATATCGAAAACAAATAAATGTAACCAGAAAAATCAACCGAAGTGGCCAAAACTGGAAGATGTAGCGACATGGGCGAATGAAAACCGGCAGAGTAGCCTGACTGTCACGCGTGCCCAGGTCCGTATTTTTGCACTAAAGTGGGCTGTTTGAAATAAAGAAAATTCAAGAGACTTTAAGACAACCAACAGCTGGTGTACCCGCTTCATGAAACGACACAGCCTTGTACTTCGAGAGAAAACGAAGATGATGAATTTGATGGATTTTGATAAATTTCTGAGATTTAAAGTGTGTATTTTATGAATTTTGTTATTTCTATGAATACATGTCATTATTAGACCTTTTTCTATTAATAAATAAAGTTTATTCAACTGAAATAACTCTGCCGTAACTGTGAGATCAAAGGTATGATTTTGGGGCCGATTTTGGTCTTCGGTATTTTTTGGTCCAAAGCTTGTGATCGGCCAATAAGCCGACCCCCAAAAATCAGGTCCAAAATTTGGGGACAGAAATTCTGCTTATTAGGCGGAAAATACGGTATATACTCTGATGATAGAATGGTTTTATTCACCACGAAGCTACTGTAGCTGTAGCTTAATCTACAGAGAAATAAGCCAGCGTTTCGAAGTTATTTCTTTATTGTTAGATATACTGCCCTTCAGAGTTACGCCCCCAACATGTCTATCTATGGAACAATATGAAAATATTTAAAACAAATAAATTAAAACACACATGTGTAAAAGCATAAATACTGGTTTCAGAAACAGAAAAGCATCCTGGCAGATTTTTTTTTTTTTTGTTACAGAGAATTTTAATATCGTGAAAATGGCCAGTTTTGTTTATTAGCATACATTTTAATCACAGATTTTGATTTGAAAGCTTTGCATGTTCCATTAGTCCTTAAAAACACTTTTTTGTTACTAAAATACTTAAGAGGTTTAAGAAACAAACTTTTTTCAAACTGTGGTAACGTACGCCCCAGCCCCCCAGTGGCACAGTGGTATGTCTGCGGACTTACACACTAAAAACCGGGTTTCGATACCCGTGGTGGGCAGAGCACAGATAGCCCATTGAGTAGCTTTGTGCTTAATTCTAAACAAACAAACAAACAAACGTACGCCCCAAATCCACATTTTATACCACTTTGTAATTACCTCGGCAACTTGTTTAGCGATCTCGACAGAGAATCCTGGGTATATAAATCTTGATTTTAAAAAAAAAACCTCGTTCTTAGAACGATTTAGGCACCACGAGATGTTTGAAGGAAACTGCATTTAAAGGTTAAATTTCTAAGTTTTTCTTGGGTTAGTGTGCACCCAGGAACATTATGGTGGTTCGTGCCCTCTACCAATTTTAAACAGCTTTCAGGTTTCTAACAAGTTAGTTACAAATAGAAATTTTAACCTATCACCTGAAATATTTTTACCTGAAATGCGTGTCTGGGTTTCGCATATAGATCATCTTGAAATTTTCGTAGTCTTGGTCATTATTGTGTCCAGGTTAGATATTTTAGGTAATGTTTGTCGAGTTAAAAAGACAAAGTTTTTTAGTTTTATATTATTATATGCCTTTAATTTATGGACTTTAATACGAACTCAGAAAAGCAATAGCGTCAAACGACTTTGTGATAACCACATGTCTGCATATTTCAACTCAGTCGAGTATCATTATAAGACCGCACGTTTCTTATACGTCATTTGTCTACGTCATCTTTTCTCCAGCATGAAAAAAACAGAAATGTGTTTGCAAGAATTAACGAAACTCTTTACGTTTGGATTGCTGCAATAATTAAGAACTTGAAATAGAAGATCTGGGTGATTTCAGCGTTCCTCACAACTCATCTGGAGGGCTGCAGCAATTAAAGGAATATTTAAATGGTAAAAGCAAACAAACAACAATCTACTGAAAAATTAAGAAATGTGAAGCCAACTAGATATGCAAAGTTTAAAATGTCTCTTTTATTTCGTAAATTCTAATAAAATGGGACACGTTACGTCGGTTTATTAGATATGTGTAATCTAATTAAGCTGAAAGTGACATTCTCATTTTGAAACTCGTACTTTACTAAATATATTCCACTCACCAGACGTCACTATTTATCATGATACTGCAGAAAATGAACAGCTCAGGAAACGGTCGGTGATAACGTTTAATTAAATACACTCGTTCTTTAATACAAGTTTCTTTTTTTTTCAGTTGGAGCTAATGTTTCGATTCCTCTACCGATTGGAATGTTTTAAGGGGTGTGAAGGGGAGGTGTTGTATAATGGTGGAGTGTATTTGTAAAAGGCAGGAATGAGGGAAAACGGTGCTATAGGACGATAACTGTACAGCTACCGTTAGTAGAGTTTCAATGATGCGCGTGGAAACAATGTGAACGCCTCAGTCACTTTTTACATAAAAAACCTCTCACGTGAGCTCAGTTTTCACAATGTTTATTACCCGCGTCCAACTTTATTGGCACGTGAGCGCGGTCAAAATGATTTACAGTGTGTGCATGTTCGTAGCACTGAGTGCTTGCTTCAGTTATGGATAGAGATATGATTTCGAACTCCTGTGTGCCTCGCGAATTTTAATTGAACGGACAAATTAGTAGAATATATGGAACAGTCCACTGTAATACTGCTGCCACGACTCCAAAGCTGTAGTGAGAGCTTAGGAAAACTTTACGTTGGGGTTGGAGAGGCCGGGTTAGTGAATGGTGCCTTCTCTTGCACGAATGTCTCACTAGCGGCTACTTGCTATGCAAAAAATTTTGGAGACTTTATTTTAAAAAAGTTATATTGGAGTAAATTTGTCAAGAACAAACACGACATTCTAGGCTCGGCATGGCCAAACGGTTAAGGCACTCAACTCGTAATCCGAGGATCGTGGGTTCGATTCCCCGTCACACCAAACATGCTTGTCCTTTCAGCCGTGGGGACGTTTTAGTTTTACGATCAATCCTACTATTCGCTGGTAAAAGAGTAGCTCAAGAGTTGGCGGTGGGTGATGATGACTTGCTGTCTTCCCTCTAGTCTTACACTGCTAAATTAGGGACCGCTAGTGCAGATAGCCCTCGTGTAGCTGTGCGAGAAATCCAACCAAACCAAACTGGACAATCTGTTTGAAGTGGTTAATACCTGCAGATAGAAATCCAGAACAATAAACACCGTCAACGTTTAGAGAATTTTGATCAGCATGTGACATGCTCATTGTCCAATTTATTATTTTATTTCTCGCTGCGCTGTATCTGTCTTTCCTGTAATCCAGGAACCTTTGTTGAGATTTACAGAAATATACGTAATCCTTGTTACTGTATATCTATATAAATAATACACTTGCGTTTGTTTATCCGAAATATTTTTTGCAAATTTATCCATTAAATGCAGCAAATCTGACATCATTATAAAAGCTTTTCTCCGATGAGTCTGCATTGCATATTGGCTTTTCAATTTACAATCACCTTATCTGGTTTTTGATTAGTCAGACTTTCAATGTAACAAGTATGGTACACGGTGATACAATATCGTTGTCATCACGTAACGACTAGCCTCGGTTTCAGCTTCAGTTGTTTTATTTTTTTTTATTTACAAAATATTCCACGCAAACAAACACTTAATTCCTGTGTAATTTCCTTTAAAAATGAACATTACTAATACAATTTCTATAGGCTTTCTCGACTTATTTAGGCCTAAAATATGAATGCACGGTTCAGTCCAAACCTCATGTTTATTAGTTTGTGAACACGCATTCAGACGTTTCTGCATAATCAGCTGCGTTTGCCTTCCTTTCAGCTTTTCAGTTACTTTATTTTGTAATTATTTGGCTTCGGTTTATTTCATAAACAGCTATAAACACTATTTAACTACTTTTAATTAAGTAGCTAACTTCAGCTAACTAAATTGAAATTCACAAATTGCGGGTATTATTCGTGAGTTTCATTGTTTCATCTTGTAAAATCGTGTCATACACTGAATGCTCATAATTATTTCATAATCTGTACCCTTCGTTTCGTTTTATAAACTGCTGCTTTACGTAAATCTAGGTGTTTAGAGTTTCCTCTACATTTCAATTCATCTATGACTAACTTTTAGGGATTTTTTTCATTCGTTTATAATTTATAACTGAGAGTCGCGGGTTTGAATCCCCGTCACACCAAACATGTTCTTCCTTTCAGCCGTGGGGAGTTATAAAGTTACAGTCAATTCTACTATTCGTTAGTAAAAGAGTCGCCCAAGGTTGGCGGTGGATGGTAATGATAAGTTAGATGTCTTCCTTCTAGTCTTACACTACTGGTTAATTAGGGTCGGCTAACGCAGATAACCCTCGTTTAGCTTTGTGTAAAATTTAAAAAACAAACACACAAAACTATGTCCGAAAAGTCTGGAACCATAAGAACTCCAAAGAACATTACATAATTGGATAGTGCGAAACATATTCATGTCATCGTCATTGGTCCGTTGTTTCACATGTTCGGTGTCTCAGTTATTTTCTTTGTACACACAAGCCTTGAGAAGTCCCCCAGAAAAACAAATTTATGGGAGTAAAATCCGGATATCTTGGGAGCCATTTCATAAGAAAAGCTGCAAATTATCTACGGCTCCAGACTTTTCGGTCACACTACAGAAGGACATCATCCACTTGATACACTTTGTATAATCTCAGTTGTTCGAATTTGGTACCTTAGTGTTTAATAATTTGTTTGTTTTTTACTTTTGCGCAAAGCTACACGAGGACTGTCTGCGTTAGCCGTCTCAAATTTAGCCGTGTAAGACCAGAAGGAAGGCAGCTAGTCATTACACCACCAACTTTTGGGCTACTCTTTTACCAACGAATAGTGGGATTGTTCGTAACATAATAACGCCTCCACTGCTGAAAGGGTGAGCATGTTTGGTGCGGCCGGAATTCGAACCCGAGACCCTTAGATTACGAGTTGAACGCCTTAACTCACCTTAACCCATGCCGGGCCGTGTATTTCATTATATTAACTTAAATTGGTTCGTTTTGAATTTCAGTCCAAGCTAAACGAGGGCTGTGCCTTCACAATCCAGTGTATGACTAGAGGGAGGGCAGCTGCTCGTCATCACCTCCCACCGCCAACTCTTGGGCAACTCCTTTACAAACTAATATTGGGAATAACCGTCATATTATAAGCCTTCGTGACTGAAATAGCGAGCACGTGTAGTGAGACAGGAATTCGAACCCGTGACCCTCAGATTGGAGTCGAGCACCCTAACCCTAATTGTTACTTTTGTTGGACGTAACATTATATAAGCGACGTTATACTGTATCCATTTTTATCGTTATTGTTAAATGTCAGGAATTATATCTGTAACTTCATATAATATATTCTGTGACCTGAACACCAGAAAGGACGAAAATTGTGCCCACACAAAAACATTTTCATTTTCTTACTGAGAGTTCCTTTAGACATATTTAATATCATCTGACAAATTAAAAGATTCCTAATCCTTCTCTCAGCGTGAGTTTCTTTAGACGACTTCAGGCATCTGGCGTTCACCGAGTAAAATCCACCTAAGGAAACACCCAGTTTTCAGTCGTTAATTGGAATTTTACTAAAACGTAAAAATCACTAAAATGAGGTAAATTAAAAATAAAATCAGTATGTTAAATATAATAAATAGAAAAACCAGTATTTATTATATGCAAAAAAGTTATACGTGAATTAATATTTCGCCCCCGTTTTTAATTATTTGAGATTAGTTTACTCCTAAAAACGGGAAATGTATATACATACATATGTAACTGACATGCTGTAGTATACTTTTAAGATCCACCCATTTCAAAAATATTTTAATATACTGTACAATATTGCACAGATACAAAGACGTAAGTAGCTAACTAGATATCGCAAAACGAAGTTTTAAAGAAATTTGATAACTACGCGAGAGAAAAAAGTGTCAAGCGTAATAATCCAGTTAGAAAACTTCCTTAGAATTTCCGCATAAAGCTACACTGTCCGCATATAGCTAGCTGTCTTTCATTTAGAACTGAAAGACAAGAAAGAAAGCAACTAGTCAACAGCTCAAACCGTCAAATATTGGGCCACCCTAATCTGACAAAATGTGCAAAGAATGTTTGCGGCAACGGGACGCGAACCATGAAGGTCCGGATTCACGGTCCAGACATGATAATCAGTGAGCCATGCCTTTCCAGTGCCCAACAGAAACCGGCCAGCGTAAAACTTTCAAGCACTTGTGATTAGTAGCAACAGAGAAAATAAAACAATCACATTGAATTTGCCTTGCTAAAAGTTTAATTTTGGCATTACTAACTAAAGTTTCTTAAGCACTTGAGCTCAAGGCTCTGTTTCTTGACAACTGACAGACAACGGAAGGAAACCCCTGCTAAGGTTACACAAACTTTTAATCAACTATATTGTGATGTTTAGGATTTTCTAAAGCATTTTCGAGTTGCCCATCTATTTCTTATGTACCACAGAAGACGGAATTCTTTCCGTAGTGTACGTAGTGTACACTGTTATTATGCATGACACTAAAATATTTATTTTAATACAGTACTGAAGACGACATTGGCCGTTTGTGTTATGGAATAAAAACAACAAGGTGATGTTTTTGTGTGATTCCTTTTGTGTGTGTGTATGAGTTTTTAGAATAAATACTTGTAGGTGGCGTATTACTAATATCACGCTATTACACTAAAAAACAAACTACTCGTGTAGGACAAAAACAGTTACAAATACAAGGTTAAAACAACACCATCATTTTTGCGAATGCAACACAAATGTGTAGACCGATGTTCACTATTTTTACTGAATTGTATACATTTATTTGTTTTAGGTCAAAGCCACTTCGAGCTATCTGCTGTGTTCACCGTGGACATACCGCTGTCCCAACGGAGGACAATTTCGTAAAATCTTCGTGAATGTGATCTATTGTTTGTCACCAGTTAGCAGTAACCGGGAGATTTCTGATGATTTGTATTTTATTTTGGGATTGGTTTGTTTGTTTTGAATTTCGCGCAAAGCTACACGAGGGCTATCTGCGCTAGCCATCCCTAATTTAGCATGGTAAGACTAGAGGGAAGGCAGCTAGTCACCACCACCCGTCACCAACTCTTGGGCTACTCTTTAACCAACGGATAGTAGGATTGACCGGAACATTATAACGCCCCCACGGCTGAAAGGTTGAGCATGTTTGGTGTGACAGGGATTTGAACCCCCGACAACTGGATTACGAATCCAGTGCCTTAACCAGTTGGCCATGCCGGGTCGTTTTATCTTGGAAATTTTGTTCGATAAGTGGGATTAAAAACGCCCTCAAACGGCATATTTGCATTTTATGGACTTTTTACTTTAGATTTAGATATAACAGTATTTAATCTGTTTAAATTGGTTAATTATCACTTTCCACGTGGCAAGGTATGTAGTAAACACCAAAAATACCATTAAGGATTTAATAAGAAAAGAAACAAGCAGCCAGAGGGAAGAGCATATAACATTGTCCTATATATATATATACAGTGTTCTATAACAGTATCCTGAACTGGTACTAACATAAATAATATAAATAAATCAACATAAATTATACATAAACACAATTATGAACTATTGCAACTGTTTGACTTGTAACAAAATAAGATCAAGTTATCCCCTGTGTCGACCGAGGGGAATCGACCCCCTGAGTTTAGCGTTGTAAATCGACTATCCCACCGGGGGACTCGTCTGTAAGAGAAATCACATTTGAATGTTTATATCGTGGTATGATTTCATCCATTGTTTTGTTTGGTGGAACACAACTTGTGTATTGTTGTGGAGCTGTGGAATAATACAGTTTTTATATTAAAATACAAGATGAATTTCATTTTATAATGTAACACCACACATGTTAACAAATACATTCCATTTTAACTAACTAGACATAACCATATTTCCCTTTTGAAAGAAACGTTTAAACATCTAAAGTCACTAATAGTACAGAAAGCGCAACAAGCCGAAGGTTAGGTTTAAAGGTCAATTTCATAACCCAAAGGCATTTTTTCCCACCAAGGTATATTTACGATCACTTCATACGCAGTCTATTTTCGCCTGTTATTTGTTGATATCATCTTTGAGTGTTCCTGTGGAGCCCCATAAATAACTTCCTGTGTGCGGTGTTATCCATTTATTCATCTTTTCAGGAATTACTGCCACATCCGTACATTTGTTCTGAACAGATTGTTACCTCAGATTAGAGCTCAGTATTGCATCCGACAGGTACATAAAACAAACGTCAAACTGTAGAAATATATCACATTAATGAACGAAAAACAATGCTTGCCCGTCCGTTCATCTATTGTCTTGTGGTAGTTGGGTATATCTTCCAACTCGCGTGTTTTGCAAACAGATCACAAACGCAAGGCAGGCGAACCTTTTCTGCTTCGTAGCAGCTGACGACGTAATCCCTGAACGCGATTTCTGCGACTTGGCCAGCGTGGTCGCGGCGAAGCAGCTCACTGACGTGAGTCATAGAGATTCTATGTTTCTTTGTCCCAAACTGTCATGTTGGGCTAAGCACACGATTGATGTGGTATTTCTGGGTGCTGACTGAAATAGAGGGAATTTTCAGTCTCTGAAGTGAGCAAAGAAGGAGCATATTTTTTGTCTTTTTTTTTAATTTCTTTCCAGGAAACTTTCTCGAAGTAACAAACACTGTTCAATTTCCTTTCGAAATGTCGCAATTTCACTTTACCTGAAAACACAGATAAGACTAATGGAAGGGAGTCCTCACACGTGGCCTAGGGCTGGAACACTGACGCTGCTAAACATGTTTACAGCGAAATTTGAAGAAATCATAAATAAATAAGGGATACAATGTTTTCATCATCAGTGGGCTGTTTCATTTTCAAAAACAAACTAGGTGGTAAAAAATGTCCAAAGAAATAACAATATCGATTTAGTTCAAGTGTATCGGTGTAAACAACCCGGTGCTGGGCGCTTGTTCTGATTACTGAGCTGTATAATTACAGAAAACAGTAATGCATAATATATTTGGTGTTTAAATAAAAACACATAGGTTTAAATTATCCTTTCCTTAATTCTTATGTATTGGAACATAAACAATATTGATGAAAAAGTTTCATTTCCATTACTTAATATAGCTCACCCTGAGAAAACTATCTTCAAGCGACATGCTAATATAAATAGTTTCAACCACTATCGTGTCTGTTGTATCCTCAACCGGTCTAACTATCTCTCGTATTGGACGAAAGGTTTTGTTGGGACTGGGTGTAGCGTATTGACATATTATACTCTCTTCTGTGCTTTCACTCGTACGATGTATTAATAATCGCCAACCTGCGTACGAAACTTTCACAAATGTTGTCCAGTTTTTCACTTCTGAGAAACTATGATTGTATTCTAGACTTTTTATAGAAAATTGTAATGTATAAATATATTAAATATATGAAGATTGGAGTGTATGTATATTTTAAGCGTTGTAATATATAAATATATAAACTAGAGTAGAATTGGAGTGTCTATAAATTTTAAGCGTTGTCCATTGTAAATATATTAGCTAGAAAAGAGATGGAGAGTCTGTAAATTTTAAGCGTTGCCCTCTATAAAACATTAACTATAATAGAGTTGGAGTGTTTAAGTTTCAAGCGTTGCCCTCTATAAAAATTAACTAGAACAGAGTTGGAGTGTCTAAGTTTTAAGCGTTGCCCTCTATAAAACATTAACTATAATAGAGTTGGAGTGTTTAAGTTTCAAGCGTTGCCCTCTATAAAAATTAACTAGAACAGAGTTGGAGTGTCTAAGTTTTAAGCGTTGCCCTCTATAAAAATTAACTATAATAGAGTTGGAGTGTTTAAGTTTCAAGCGTTGCCCTCTATAAAAATTAACTAGAACAGAGTTGGAGTGTCTAAGTTTTAAGCTTTGCCCTCTATCAAACATTAACTAGAACAGAGTCGGAGTGTCTAAGTTTTAAGCGTTGTTCTCTGTAAAAAATTTACTAGAACAGAGTTGGAGTGTCTATTAATTTTAAGCGTTGTCTTCTATATATACATTTACTTGAACAGAGTTGGAGTGTCTATTAATTTTAAGCGTTGTCCTCTATATATACATTTACTAGAACAGAGTTGGAGTGTCTATTAATTTTAAGCGTTGTCCTCTATATATACATTTACTTGAACAGAGTTGGAGTGTCTATTAATTTTAAGCGTTGTCCTTTACATATACATTTACTAGAACAGAGTTGGAGTGTCTATAAATTTTAAGCGTTGTTCTCTGTATAAACATTTACTTGAACAGAGTTGGAGTGTCTATTAATTTTAAGCGTTGTCCTCTATATATACATTTACTAGAACAGAGTTGGAGTGTCTATAAATTTTAAGCGTTGTCCTCTATATATACATTTACTTGAACAGAGTTGGAGTGTCTATTAATGTTAAGCGTTGTCCTATATATATATATATACATTTACTTGAACAGAGTTGGAGTCTCTATTAATTTTAAGCGTTGTCCTCTATATATACATTTACTTAAACAGAGTTGGAGTGTCTATTAATTTTAAGCGTTGTCCTCTATATATACATTTACTAGAACAGAGTTGGAGTGTCTATTAATTTTAAGCGTTGTCCTCTATATATACATTTACTTGAACAGAGTTGGAGTGTCTATTAATGTTAAGCGTTGTCCTATATATATATATACATTTACTTGAACAGAGTTGGAGTGTCTATTAATTTTAAGCGTTGTCCTCTATATATACATTGACTGGAACAGAGTTGGAGTGTCTATTAATTTTAAGCGTTGTCCTATATATATACATTTACTTGAACAGAGTTGGAGTGTCTATTAATTTTAAGCGTTGTCCTCTATATATACATTTACTTGAACAGAGTTGGAGTGTCTATTAATTTTAAGCGTTGTCCTTTATATATACATTGACTGGAACAGAGTTGGAGTGTCTATTAATTTTAAGCGTTGTCCTATATATATACATTTACTTGAACAGAGTTGGAGTGTCTATTAATTTTAAGCGTTGTCCTCTATATATACATTTACTTGAACAGAGTTGGAGTGTCTATTAATTTTAAGCGTTGTCCTCTATATATACATTTACTTGAACAGAGTTGGAGTGTCTATTAATTTTAAGCGTTGTCCTCTATATATACATTTACTAGAACAGAGTTGGAGTGTCTATTAATTTTAAGCGTTGTCCTTTATATATACATTTACTAGAACAGAGTTGGAGTGTCTATAAATTTTAAGCGTTGTTCTCTGTATAAACATTTACTTGAACAGAGTTGGAGTGTCTATTAATTTTAAGCGTTGTCCTCTATATATACATTTACTAGAACAGAGTTGGAGTGTCTATAAATTTTAAGCGTTGTCCTCTATATATACATTTACTTGAACAGAGTTGGAGTGTCTATTAATGTTAAGCGTTGTCCTATATATATATATACATTTACTTGAACAGAGTTGGAGTCTCTATTAATTTTAAGCGTTGTCCTCTATATATACATTTACTTAAACAGAGTTGGAGTGTCTATTAATTTTAAGCGTTGTCCTCTATATATACATTTACTTGAACAGAGTTGGAGTGTCTATTAATGTTAAGCGTTGTCCTATATATATATATACATTTACTTGAACAGAGTTGGAGTGTCTATTAATTTTAAGCGTTGTCCTCTATATATACATTGACTGGAACAGAGTTGGAGTGTCTATTAATTTTAAGCGTTGTCCTCTATATATACATTTACTTGAACAGAGTTGGAGTGTCTATTAATTTTAAGCGTTGTCCTCTATATATACATTTACTTGAACAGAGTTGGAGTGTCTATTAATTTTAAGCGTTGTCCTCTATATATACATTTACTTGAACAGAGTTGGAGTGTCTATTAATGTTAAGCGTTGTCCTATATATATATATACATTTACTTGAACAGAGTTGGAGTGTCTATTAATTTTAAGCGTTGTCCTCTATATATACATTAACTTAAACAGAGTTGGAGTGTCTATTAATTTTAAGCGTTGTCCTCTATATATACATTTACTTGAACAGAGTTGGAGTGTCTATTAATTTTAAGCGTTGTCCTCTATATATACATTTACTTGAACAGAGTTGGAGTGTCTATTAATTTTAAGCGTTGTCTTGTGTAAATATATTGACTAGAACAAGGTTATAGTGTGTCTAAATTTCAAGCGAGGTTAATAAAGTTCATTTGTCTTTAGAAAGTTCAAAGACAGATACGTTTTTATAATTTCAGACAAACTATAGACATCTGTATCAAACAAGATTAATGTACCCTGTCGTTATCACATTCAATTTCATTCAAATTATTAAACCTAAAAAGTCTTAAAAACTATTGTGTGCATACAATATAAAACCACTAGCATTGGTACAGTTCAACCATTAAGTAACATGTGGAACGTTATAACGCCAAGACTCAGTCTTATTATACACGAACGACTGATAAAATACATTTATGTTTATGTTCATACCGAATAAAGATCCGAATTTATCGTTTAAGGAAAAATGGATTCTTTGCTCATGCATCTCATGTATATAAAACTCTAAAAGAAGTCGATATAGCTAACGTTGTCTCCAGGTGGGGTAAACGGTAGTTTATGGACTTGCAAAGCTAAAATCCAGGATTCGATTCCATATGGATGGTGCAGTGCAGGTAACCCAAAGAAATAAACAAACGTCTCATGCTTTTCTGTTTGATTTCATGACACATGAAGAAAAAAATAAAGAAAAACTTTTTTTTTTTAAATGACCATGTCCTAAAATCTATTTGACTTATGGGAGGTTAATATCAGTAGAGATACAATGGGAACCAAAATTTTAGTACAAGGTGTTTCAAAAACTGTCAGATGATATTTTTTTTAATTCACAAATTTATACAAAGCACCACAAAATATATGCATCTATATAACATTTCTCAGTGTTTTACTGGTTGAGTACAAAGTGAGCAGGACTGCTTTCTGGTCGAATAGTGGGATCTGACCATCACCCAAAGCGCAGAGATAGTTTACTGTAAACAAATCTATATTTCGGGCATGCTGCCTATTGAGACACACCCGAACCGTAATAGAAAAGGTATTTCATATGCTTTACGTATTCCCCCCCCCCCCAACAAGCGAAACTACCAACAGCATTCATCACCTGTCCTGATGTGTGTTGATTCTACCAATATCTTGCTCACGGACAAGCATTTTATTCAAATTGCCCATCTAGTGTTGTTGAAAGAGAGTGGGGGGAGGCGGTTTAGGGGCTTAGGTAAACAATATGAACTAGTTTCGAAACATCCTGTATTGTGTCCAAAACTATCTAAAACTTGTAACTTACGACCATGGTGAGGACCGGACATAGTTTTGTAGTTAGGGTGCCGGACTGTGAATCCGAAGTTCCTTGGATTTACGTCTTGCTGTCGCAAATTTGCACGCCGGACAGTAAGTAGAGTGACGGTTAACTGGTGGTATTTAAACAAATTAGCACGCCGGACAGTAAGAAGGGTGACGAATAACTGGTGGTATTTAAACAAATTAGCACGCCGGACAGTAAGTAGAGTGACGGATAACTGGTGGTATTTAAACAAATTAGCACGCCGGACAGTAAGAAGAGTGACGAATAACTGGTGGTATTTAAACAAATTAGCACGCCGGACAGTAAGAAGAGTGACGGATAACTGGTGGTATTTAAACAAATTAGCACGCCGGACAGTAAGAAGAGTGACAAATAACTGGTGGTATTTAAACAAATTAGCACGCTGGACAGTAAGAAGAGTGACGAATAACTGGTGGTATTTAAACAAATTAGCACGCCGGACAGTAAGAAGAGTGACGAATAACTGGTGGTATTTAAACAAATTAGCACGCCGGACAGTAAGAAGAGTGACGGATAACTGATGGTATTTAAACAAATTAGCACGCCGGACAGTAAGAAGAGTGACAAATAACTGGTGGTATTTAAACAAATTAGCACGCCGGACAGTAAGAAGAGTGACGAATAACTGATGGTATTTAAACAAATTAGCACGCCGGACAGTAAGAAGAGTGACGAATAACTGGTGGTATTTAAACAAATTAGCACGCCGAACCTTTAGAAGAGTGACGGATAACTGGTGGTATTTAAAGTCCTTGGGTGACGGGTTCCGTTGACTAGCCCTGCTATAATCGATCTGTTAAAAGTTAGGGGTGCCTAGCTAAAATCTCCCTTATCTAGCTTTTCGCAAATAAAGAAACAACCAATGGTACGTTTCTGTTCCCCTGACACAAGAAAGATGCAGTGATTTTTAAACAAAAGGATTTCTTGACAATAACGTTGTACTTTTAACTGTGTAAAACAACAAGGAGTTTTGCTGTCAAGTTTTAAAGTAACACTGTCCGTAATACTCTGGCTAATAAGTGCTGACCGGTAATAACGGATACACAGAAAGTGATGTTTAGTTTGGCTAAAGTAGGAGGTCCTGCATGGCCAGGTGTTCGACTCGTAATCTGAAGGTCGCGAGTTCAAATCCCCGTCACACCAAACGTACTCGCCCTTTCAAACGTGGGAGCATTGTAATGTGACGGTCAATTCCATTATTCGTTGGTAAAAGAGTGGCCCAACAGTTGGCAATGAATGGTGATGACCAGCTGCCTTCCCTCTAGTCTTACTCTGCTAAATTAGGGACGGCTAGCGCAGATAGCCCTGGTGTAGCTTTGTGAGAAATTCAAAACAAACAAACGAAACATACTGGGATCACGCACTAGGACAGCACTCGAATACTGTCGTTATACAATAGGGCTTAGTGTCATTGATAATTTCTATTACGGAATAGAATAATATAAATAATTTACGTCACATCATGGAAGTGTCTACCGTTTTTTTTTCTTCACCTGTTTCATTAATATGCTAATTTATGCACCGCTAGGGTAAATCTCACCCCTGTGGTCATGCCCCTAGCTTAATGAATACAGTGGCTGTTAAGGGAGTAAATTGGAAAAGAAAAGAAATTTTCATTTTTTCTCTCTATTAGTTGTGAGTCCTTAACACGAACAGTTCATGAAAACGATTAGCTGTATGCAATATGTTTTTTTGTGTGTTCTTTTTGTAAAATAAACTACCACTTCACTGTCACCCTCTCTTCGATCTCACAATATGAGGAGGCTGGTTTAATCTTTCGTTTGTGGCTCGTGCAAATCTGTTACCCAACCCCTGCTCAAAGATTCACTAATTTTTGCGGCATTCTAAACGTTGCGCGCAAAATGCTTCCAACATATCATGTGAACCGCAGTTGACGGGTTAAATCTGGCGATGAACATAGGGCCCATCCAACAAATATCATAAACACGTAAACATCCAATAAAAAAATCAAAGGACATTACGTTTGATTAAGCTGGATACACGTGTATCTCTTTAGTGACTAAAAGAAAACACTGTGTACAAGACTGCAGAATACACACGGTAATTAGACGAAAGGGCTAATACAGAGCAAAAATAAATAAATGAAGGGCAAATTGTCCAAGTTATTTAAATAATACACGCGTATCTGTGAAGTTTTTATCTTGGCTAGTAGACCATACAATAATTTATATAATTTGACACAAGATGTCGTATTAATCGGTTTTAATATACATTTTGATGTTTAAAATAATAAGTACTAAATAAATGGAGAATCAAGTCAGAATCTTAAACAATGTGTTCTTGTTTACATTTTTCTCACATTGTCGTCATTTACGAATTTTGTTAGTTTAGGATTTATTTAATCTAAACTTATAAAACTGTGTATTATATACTTATAAAATGTTTATTTTGCCTGAAATCTAAGAAACAGTGTGTTATGCACTTCTCAAACTGTTCAGTTTGACCTAAATCTATCAAACTCTATATTGTAGTCTTAACAAACTGTTCAGTTTGACCTAAATCTATCAAACTCTATATTGTAGTCTTAACAAACTGTTCAGTTTGACCTAAATCTATCAAACTCTGTATTGTAGTCTTAACAAACTGTTCAGTTTGACCTAAATCTATCAAACTCTATATTAGTCTTAACAAACTGTTCAGTTTGACCTAAATCTATCAAACTTTATATTAGTCTTAACAAACTGTTCAGTTTGACCTAATATTATCATACTACCTATTAGTATTTTACCAAATTGTTCAGGATGCTTTAAAGCTATTAAACTATGTAGTATTGTAAACTCCAGTTTGAATGTCTCAACTGAGATGTTGACTAGATGGAGCTACTAACATTCATGATGTAATGACCGAGACATTTTGCGAGAGTTATAAATACGAGTGAGGAGTGATAATGACACTCATTCAGTGAGCTTCAGTTCTATGAGAAGTTAGTAAAGTATTTAGATCAGTGTCAGTTATCCGCACATTTAGTCACTACATCGATAAGTCATGAAATTGTACAACTTGCATATAAGGTTATTTGTATGTTAATCGAGTAATAATAATAAATTCATTGGCGAGTAATTTATCTGTTGATAATGTTGTTTATGAACTAGCAATAATAGTTTGTAGTAAACGTTAATGAAGAAATAACTAATTTATTAACATAATGCGGACTGACCTTCGAATTAATATCACAGAAGTGTTAAGTTTACCCTAAATCTTCTAAATAAGGTATTATGTTCACTACTGGATTATTAAGTTTTACCTAAAGCTATCACATTGTTTTATTTACTTCATAAACTGTTCAATGAACGTTATTCCAACCAAACTCTTGTTTAACATGAGGCTGTTGAACAATATTTTGTCTTTAATTGTTTTTGTTTTCAGTTGATGTATGCTTGTTCAACAAAATGAGCTTCCTAGTGGCACACGGCATGTCTGAGGACTTACATTACTAGAGATCGGGGTATCTACCTGTGGTGGGCAGCAGTGGTAGATTTAAGGATGTGCGGGCTAATACTTTTTGTGGGTTCTACATCCTGTGTAATTTTTCACAGAATAAAATTATCAGTGGGCTCCCATTAAGACCATGGACCCAGGGGCGAGTCCCCCAATCCCCCCCTCTACACCTTACCTAAATAAGCTACTGGTGAGCAGAGCACAATTTGCTCACGGTGTAGCTTTATGTTTAACTAGAAAGAAAGAAAATGAAATTGTGTATTATATAACCAGTTTTATTTTACATGTAAACATGTTTACTTCTCATGGTAACGTACAGTAAAATGTAAATAACAAGATACGTTACAACGAATGAACTCTCATATTTACCATCCGAACATAAAAACAACTGGGCCAGGTTTAACTTTGGTTAGTGTTTTAAAATACCATTACGAAAATAAATGAAATAATTTGTTACAAAAGCCAGTTTAAAAACAAGTTAAATCTTCAATTTATCTTAGTGTAACAGAAAATGTTTAAATAATTTTGTCATACTGATTTCATAACCTATAATTGAGTAGTTAACATAATATTTATTTTAGGTGGTAGCTTTTTTTTTAAAATGGTTCATAGCTGTCGTAAAGTGATGTTTACGTATGTGTAGCTATTGTAGTTTAAGAGGCAGTTCTGTCTTAGAAAGCTAGAAAAAAATATTCACAACCATTGTACCTGGATCTGATATTTTATTTTACGTCAAAATCCTAAGTTTTATTGTGGATCCTAAGAAAAATTAAATTTTCCAAGAAAGGGAAAGTTACGAAGTGATTGAAAGCCGAATTTCGAAAACTAGATGTAGGAATTTCCATTAAACAGCAGTTAAAATTGTCGTCCTGTTAATTAACTAACGAATCGAGTAACTGTTGAGCTGACAGCTTTGTTCATATATTGAATTGTGACTGTTCTCTTAAAACGTCACTGATAGGCAGGCGATATGTTAATTATTATATGTTGATTGTTGAGTTCGTCATTGTTACGTCACGTTAGCAGAAATACACGTGAAATTAAAGTTGTCCCTTTCTAGGTGGAGTGTCTTCTCCGATGAGCATTTTAGCATAAATATTTTGTCCATTTTCACTTGGAATTTACTGAATCGGCTGATTTTGCTTACTAGTGAAGGGTAGAGGACTTAGACTGTTAAATCTTATTACCCTTAAAAGAAAACCAAAGCGAAAAGTTTTACGACATGTTTGTTTGAGTGATATAAAGACAAGACTTACAACCGTCCATCTGTATAAATCCAGGCACGTGATTAACGCTTTGGAACACCTACTGTGCATAGTGTGAAGATGTACTTACATTACAGGAAGTGCCCAAATAAAATATTCAATGTATACAACCCTCAGGTATTTGTCACGCTTTGAAATACTGCTGGGCTGAAAATACAATGTTATGGTTTTATCAGCGTCTTCAAGTTTCACAGCCATGGTCACGATCAAAGGTCTGTCTGTACGTCTGTCGTAATGAGTTAATACGTTAATGTCCCTCACTGAATAGTATAAATATATAATTGTGTTTAACGTAATTTATAAACATGCTTACTGGCTTCGGTATGACCAACTTTAAGTATTTAAACAAAATAATGCGGTAGTCCATTGACAACATCATAAAAGTAACTGTTTATGTATTTATTTCAAGTGTTTATTAGTCAGTTTATTCTCCCGTACTCCTAGGGTGGAATATTGTGATTCGTCTTTATTTCACAGGCGAATACCCTCCACCCCTTCATTTGTACGTTTATTTTGACCATATTTACAAATAGTTATTTGCTCGTATGTTTGCAGTTAAACGCTTTCTTCTTTTAACCTATTTCGCATATGCTCAACCTTGCAAAGTTCATCCGAATTATGAAATAAGACTATTTTTTTTGTCGTTAGGTGGCGTTTATTACAAAAACAAAAGTATTTTGTGAAAAACCTGAAAAGTCAGTTATTGACAAACACGAACTACGTATTCCTGTGTTTATCGATGTAAAAATAATGTGTTCTTTTAATACAAAACAAATGATAGTTTTATATCGACTTTGTTTTCATATTAGAAACCCGAATTAATATCGTAAACATGTACTACTCTCGTTCATCTGATTTTTATTTTCAAAGAAATCTGAGTAGTTGTTTAATAACTGACTTTTCTGTTTAGGTTAAGATATTTATACTCATTAGGACTATTATGTTTTTACAGTTAACAGTTCATCTAATACAGTAATACATAGTTTTGTCTGTGTATCCAGGCAAATACGCACGTGCACACGTGAATGCAAACAAAAGGTGGTTGAAAATATACTTTAGTAAATACTTTGTACAGCATATTAAAAGCCTAAAAAGCTTTAAAATAGATTGTATGATAAAATTATACATTTATTTAATGATAGCACTAACTACGGTTAATATTAACCCCAACTAAAAAACAACAACAAAAAAATGTACGCAAGTTAATGTTAATTCATCTCTATTGAATATAACCCTGACGTTACCTAAAACATTTGTAACGTTAGGCCTAAGACAAGGGGTCTTGCCGATTTTGTTGTTTGTGATTAGAATTCTTCAGTATTATTCTTTAAATCCTGTATTTAAATAGGTACCAATGCACTAAAGATGCTAAATTGACCGAAGTTGTTTTGGGGGTATCTGACATTTCAAAAATATTACGTAGAACTTAACGTTTAAAAACAAACATCTATCGTGTTACAAAACACTTGGAGATGCTTAATACCTGTCGATAGGCCTGTTCGTCGCACAAACACGTAGATTTAACATTTTTACTTACTTTTCCTAATGCAAATTTCAAACAAAGTATAGAATTTTCTGCGGAACACTGCGTACCCATTTTGACGTTAAGAGCTCTTTTCTGGTTGTTTCGTTGTTTCCTTCAGCAATTACGGAACAAGACAGAAAAGAAAACTGGATATAACCTTTGCAGCTGAATGCATGTTTTTTTAGCTGGTTTTTGATCACTTGTTTCTTGTACCGCTATAGAAACACGTGGATGAAAATCGTATAATCCACATTAACTTTACGACTTCCCACGGGATACGCGACACGTGTGACAATCGTCGGAACATGTGGAAACGCGTCAATTTTTGAAAACGAACTGCATTTGTGTATTCAAAGAACGCGACAGGACGAAGGGTGTGGGTCACAGAGAGATTATTACAGGACGGAAAGTCGTTTTGGTTACAGACGAATTTGTAAACTGGCCTGTTTACTTCCTTTTTAAAGAGGTGCCAACAAATTAACCAATTATTGTTTTTCACAAAATCTCACACTTAAAAATCAGGTGTTTCTTTACATTAGTTTTGTTTTGAATTTCGCGCGAAGCTACACGAGGGCTATCTGTGCTAGCCGTCTCTAATTTACTAGTGTAAGACTAGACAAGGCAGCTAGTCATCACCACCTACCGCTAACTCTTGGGTTACTCTTAATTCCAACGAATGGTTGGATTGACCGTTATATTATAACATCCTCGCCGCTGAAAGGGCGAGCATGTTTGGCGCGACGGGGATTCGAACTTGCGACCCTCAGATTACGAGTGCCTTAACCACCTGGCCATGCCAGGCCTACATTGATTTAGTTCTGACATTAATTCAGTTGTGTATTGAATGCAGTATGAGTCAACACTTCTAATTTATTGTGGTTGTAACAAGGCAGATCACGACACACGATATTGTTTTCTTATTCTTCTGATTCATAAGACTTGTATGTGTTTAGCAAACGTACATGCCTCTATTAAAAATATTCTAAGTTATGCGTTAACCCTCACATTAAACCCATAGTTTTTTTTAGATATGATAGTGATGTGATTATTATATTTCACCGAAAATATTATAAAATAATTTTGTACTCAAATCTGTTAATTTGAAAGCAACGGTGACGATAACTAAAACAAGTAAATTTAACAGAGAAAAAAAGTAAACTGATGTCAGTACTGTTTTCTATTAAATGGAAACTGAAGTCTAAATTGTTCGATACAGCGACATGTCTGCGGACTCGCATCGCTGGAAACGGGGTTTCGATACCCTTGGTGGTCAGAGCACAGATAGCCACCCCCTTGTGCAACAAAAAATGTTGTTTGTCGAACGAAAAGCAAAGTGACGTAGAAGTAATTATCTGTTAAACTGAAAACAGACTGCCGTCGAGATTTATTTTCTATAAAATCATAAATGTGATTGTTAAGCATGTTATAACCTCACGGCCAGGTAGGTTAAGGCACTCGACTCGTAATCTGAGGGTCGCGTGTTCGAATCCTCGTCATATCAAACATGCTCGCCCTTTCAGTAGTGGGGGCGTTATAAAGTGATGGTCAATCCCACTATTTGTTGGTAAAAGAGTTGCCCAAAAGATGGCGGTGGGTGGTGATGACTAGCTGCAATCTCTCTAGTCTTACACTACTAAATTAGGGACGGCTAGCGCGGATAGCCCTCGTGTAGCTTTACGCATAATACAAAACCAAACAGCCTCACGAATCAAAACAGATGTGAGACCTCCGAGATAAAAACAAAACAAACGAACACAAAGAATACAAGAGATAACCAGTAACAGTGAAAATACGGTTTACGTGACTTATCAACATTTTAGGAAAGAATGTAAGAATGAGAACAGCGTTAATGAGAAACTTCCTAGCTGTTCCTGTATTGTATTGTTCTAAATGTCAAATAACACACAAAGGTGGATTTGACACCAGAATAAAAAACAAAATATGTGCCCCTTCTGTTTTTCTTTTTTTTATAAAATTGATTGTTTCCACAAGATTGTCAGTTTACAGGTAAGAAAAAATTATTTTTTGTTCCCTTGTATTTAAAAAAATAAATTTTAAAAGTTAAAACCTATATCCAATCTTCAATTATATCTTACTGCAGTCGCACTGTGATGATGACGTCATGATTTTGTATCTATTACCTATAAATTTCACATATTTTTTGTAAATTAAGGACACATTCACTGTCGTCGAATTCCTTTACTCGAGTATCTGACGAATCAGGTGGATTGCAGCACACGGAAATGACGTCAACATTGGAAATGAGCTGGGCGGCGCACGAGATCCCCTCACTACTGGTAGTGGAAGGTAGTTGTCAGTAGCGTGTGTCCTCGCAAGCAGCCATGACGTCTAGCCAAAGAAGATGTTGGAAAATATTTTATGTGCTGTTGTTTGGCTTCATCAGGTATTCGACGAGCAGACAAGGTAAGAAAAGATTTTAAAAGAAATTAGTTCTGAATTTTTAGTATGTTGTCTTATTTAGCTAGCCAGTTTTCTTTTACAGATCTAAATGTACAATCACCTTATTGTACAAAAGGTACTTTGATACGCACTTGGTGATCAGCCACTTACCTTAAACTGGAATATAAGACGCCTTTCATAGTAATGAAACCGAGCGTGCGTTGCTTTCAGTGTGGTTTTTATTATTATTATTATTGAGTTAGACATTGGTGTAGCGTAAAATTTGGTTTCAAGAAAGTATCTACATGTTAGATAATGTATATGTTGTTATTGCATTTAACAGTTGACATTCTTCTAAACAGTATCTTCGATTATATAGAAAATTCGTAACTATATCGTGGCTCCTAAAAAGAAAGTTCAGTTTTCCATACAAAGTAAACTTTAAGAGACGGTTTTGGAAGAATCAAACATGAATATAGTATTTAAACATCAGCTGTGAGGATGTAATTGTCTTTTTATTTAAAACTGGGTTTACTAACGAATAAAGTTTGAAAGTCTATAAATAACAGAATTTTGCTGCCTTTAGTTCGACAGATATGTATTAAAAGCATGGAATTTCAAACCTGAGTTCTGCGTGATGAGAGTTGCAGGTTTATCTGTATTATGTTAATACTTTCTCACGGCTTTAAAAGAAAGTTGCTGTGACGTATCCCTTCTTCCTTCTGTAACTTTATAACTAGAATTCTTGATAGGTTTTAACTGTGCTTCACGGGCCACTTCCTCTGGGGGCAGGGAAGAACCGTGCCAACCTTAAGATTAAAAGATCAAAGTTAAAGACCACCGTTAAAAGACAATAGTTGGTTTTGCGCGAAATAGAGCGCAATAAAAGTACACAAAAATACGTGTTCATCAACACACCAACAACAAGAAATACACTAACGTACACCATCGCTGAGCACCACGTAACGGATACGTCGAATTTACAGGCATACAATATAGCATTCTTCATACTGAGTTAATATAATGTGAAGTGTTAAAAGTACTGTACTGTTTTGGTGTTGTAATCAGACTTCATTAGGACGTGAGGAATGTTTTAAAAGGTGTTGGTAACAAGTTTATTACTGACACTTTAGTTGTCACAGGCTCTAAAAAAAGGGTGTGTATTAGGGTAACTTAACTTTTCATGGTGAAATAAGAAAACTTTTATAAGAAACCGAATAACCTACGACTGTTGGTATAGTGGTAGTCCACGTGCGCAAGCCTCGAAGTCCTTCTTGGGAAATTTGGTGCAGTATAGACTGGTGCAAAGAAAAAAAATGAAGGTGCAAGTGACTTTTCAGGTTTTTGACCAGTGTTCTTGGTGTCGCTACAGCAAGAACGGCGTCGCTACCGAACGCTCGCCCCGTCAGCAAGGACAAGTTTACAGGGTACTGCCGCGAGCGATTGAAGTCTCAAGAACACGAAACCGAAGGTTAGCTGCTGTTCGATCGTGTCACAACCATCTGAAGCAGGTTTTGTTCAGTTGACGAAATTATTCCTAATGCTCATGTTGTATGGTTCAATCGAGTGGCGTCGAAAGTAATCAAAGGAAGTCGATTAAAGAGTTGTGTGACAATAAACAAAGACATAAAGTGGTTTCTTTTCTAACTTCTTGTGTTGTGCGTTTGTCCGTTTTCGTTCTCATTTGAAAGCAATAATTGCCTCGAAGTACTCCATTGCTAGTGTAAAACTTACTTCAGAGTATTGATGTGCGTTTGCTCCTGTGAAGAGGTGTGGTTTTAGTGATTAACATAATAGTTAATAAATAATCATATATTATATGTCTAAATTAACGAAGTAAAAGTTCTCATTGGACTGGGGCCAAAACGACGTTTGTTAATACAAAAATCCCACCTGGATTAGGACGACCAAGACCTCGTTTGTCCTTCGTTCGTGAAGGAGTGATTAGCCAAATATGTCACTTGCTCTTTCATTGATCGTGGAGTTTTCTTTTATGCCGTGCGGTGGCGTTAGTTTGCAGTTTACTCATCCTGATTTTCATGAAATCACAGGAAGGAGTTAGTTGTATTGTTTAGGCTTAGCTTTATTTAATAATTGCTAAAGAAAGTTATTTAAAAATATAATAGCAGGAGAAGTATTTGTAAATGATACTTGCCAAGCCTCTCGGGCTAATGAAGGGTCTTAATTTCCATCATTTGGTATACTGGGGCATTTTGTATCCACCTCAGTCAGTGACTTCAAGTCGGGTAAAATGTCTCCGAGCTTCTGAGTTTGACAGAAACATGGTATTAAACCACTACTTGTTGTAGCAGAATATGTATTCCAGTTAAGAGGTGAGCCACGATTTATAGACAGCAGAGGAAAACGTTCATAAGAATATTGGTTGTAACACACACACACACACACACACACACACACACACACACACACACACACACACACACACAGAGAGAGAGAGAGAGAGAGAGAGAGAGAGAGAGATTTAGGGGCTAGTTATTACAAGATGAAATGGAGCTTTTGTTGGTATTTCACGTAACGGAGGGATATGGGAAACAACCTCGCCGTGTGTGCATTTTGTGATACTGGGCCAATGGTTCGGAAGAATGCTCTGCGGTTTCTTTCGCCTTGAAAGTCGCTTTTCCTAACAATAAAAAGTTTGCGTTGTTTTTTCTGATAGCTTTGTTTGAGGACTTTTTTTTTTATTGATGGACCATAATTTATGGAAATGGAAGTCTTGCGTTTCTCCGCAGTCTGTGGAGATAGGACACTTAACGTGATATTTTTATATTTTGCATATGTTCGTTTGTCGTAAGCTATTACACTTACTCATTCGATATCAAATGAAAAACGTGCTCAGAATTTAAAGATGAGAAACCGTTTTCCCTATTAGTAGTACCAGAGGAACACTATAGAGATCGCCAGCGGTCGTTCTTAAGGACAGGAATATCTTTACGTGTTAAGCAAAACAACTAAAGTATAGAAAATAGAGATTTTTCATTCGACAGAATTAAAACAAAGAAGGAAAAGGTCTATATCATAGTGTTCTTAGTTTTTCACCCATCAATACAATACTGTGTGTGTAAATGATATCTGACAATTTCCACATCTTTGAAAATCCTTCCCTCCCAGGCAGAGAGAAGTTTGTATGTCACCTCCCATTCAAAGTATCCTTTGATTATCTCTCGTTTTCTAAATTAAGTTATGGTGCAATGTAGATTGTTTTTCGTGTTCTTTGGTAAGATTTAGCGAAACTCATTTCAAAGGTGCAAATTTTGTTTGTCACCAACAATATGATTCACTTTACACTCGGATTTGTATGGTATAACCACATATTACCATTCTCTGGTGTGATAACAACGTTATTATTGTTAGCTGGCTTTTCAAAGGCAGAAAGTATGTTTTTGGTGAGAGGAGAGGGTTAGATGTAAGACGAACATTGAGCAGGTTTTGTTATTGTTCAAACGAGGCTGCACAAAGTTTGGAAGCACACCCGAACAGAAGTAAGTTGCTGGACCTAAGGAATAATTTGGTCCTTCAGCTGATGCAGCTTTAGTATGACCACCTAGTTTGTTTTACAGCAAAGCTACATTGAGTTATTTGCTGTCTTCCGCGAGGAATCGAACCTCAGATTTTAGCTTTATAAGTACGTAAACTTATCGATGTTTCAACAGCTGTATTTAACGTACAATGAACCTGTTCTCGATATTATTTAAGAAGAGATGCTTTAAGTTTCACGTTTTGAACGTGCTCTTGTTTGATAGTGATTCATCCAACTAAGCTGCCTTTTACAAAAGTGTTCCGTCTTCAGCTGACCGTCCACGAATTGGCATGGAACCCTTCACAAGAGAACAACGCTGTTCGGTTGATAAAGGAATTTCGACTGATAGATTACAACATTTTTTGCTCGTATCACTTATTACCTGTCTTTCAGTCTGTGGCTAGTTTTGTCATTTAGATTCAACTCCATAATTCTTTTTCCAATTCATTTCTCATAACTCGAAAAATTGGAAGAAGGTGATAACTTTAACAACTGTCTGTGTCGGGCTGATGAGCCCTGGCATTGGGCGAAAGGCCCCATCGGCACTGGATATGACGTGTGGAGTGTGTTCCCATATTCTTCTCTGCTTTTACTCGTGGGTTTCTAGAATTACAAGTGTAGATTTCTCCCGTTGCTTGACACGATCCTGGATTTAAAAGCTAACTTGTTGGTTGATTAGTTCTTGTGAATGATAGTAAAAATCAGTTAAAAATAACACTGATAATCAGTGTAAACAAATAATCAATGTTAAATTTAAAATAATGATGTATTATTCCTTTGCCTAAATTTTGATATGTAGTTTAACGAGAATTCATAATACAATTCACTTGCACGATCTGATTCGCACACTAACACTTCTTGAGAAAACTGGTGATTGTTCATAGCGCTGCGATTTCAACTACGTCTACTGTATCCCAACCAATCTGATGATCCCTGGTATTGGGCGAAAGGCCTCGTCGGCTCTTAATATAGTAGATGTAGTGTGGCTGACATATTGTAACATATTCTCATTTTATTTCACTCGTAGGTTCTTAAGAACATGCTAGTTATTTGAAAATTAAAGGAGCGGGTGTAAACTAAATAACCTAATTTTTAAATTAGTTCGTTATAATTTATAGAATGTTTTCAGCTGTACAGCACCGATTGTTACTTTAAAATGTTAAGACAGTCTTCATATTCCTGTACAATTCAAATAGCCGTATTACGAACAAGCTTAAATCGAGATTTAAGGAGATAAACGTAGTGTGGTTTAAAACAAGAACCTCTTGTCAGTTATCAGCTTCCTTTTGTCGAGACATGTAACATGTTACCGAAACACTTCTGAAACTACTGACTGGTTTAGATACCGGTTGGGTGCACATTACGCGATATCGGGTAACATATTTTAGCCTGTTACAACACTCAGGGTAAAGAACTGACAAAAGGGGGTCTTAAACTGGTGTTCTATGTATAGTACAAACGAAACTGTTCCCCCCCCAGAAGTACTTAGTGAGACCCTCCATATGGATGGTGTGATTTGTTAGTTGTATATTATTAGGGACATTGGAAGTAACAAATTCATGGACTTTCAAATAATTTGGTACATGAATAGTTTTGTAAAGTGAGTTTTTAGAAACTAGTAAATTCATCGATAGTTTTAGGATTAAAGGGTGAATATCAGAGGGACGAAGTTGAACTGTTGTCACTCATTGTCTCATTTCGATACGTATCTTTTGTGGATGATGACAACGAGCGTGTAGAAGAGCTAATTGTTTATAGCACAAACTGGCTGTATTCAATCTCTTCTCAATTCTTTATTAGAGGTTCCTAGTTTTCTGTTACATTTTACGATCTCTAAGTATCAAATTAAGGATGCAGTCGGGCCAAGGTCTTGTGTATTGATTAATGTTCTATCTTTTTAAAACTTGCCACGTCACTAATTATATGCTCATTGTAAAAATGTGCACGTTGAAAACTACATTTACAGTTTCATTAGAATGAGAATAAATTAATTGGGATACCTCGTCTTCGTGGAATCGGGTGGAAGTTATTGACCTAACGTTCGATATATCAATCTGTCTCATAGCATTACATTTGTGGCTGAATTTTCTTTGGCTCAAGCATAGCTTCGGGGTGATAAAAACCTTCGTCACTTCCTGTGTAAACGAAGACATGATTTATTCCAGAATGAACTGGCGCCAGCTTTAATCTCATCTCTGCTGCTAGATGTGTGTAATGTCTGGGGTATAATCCCCCTCATCGAATCCATTGGCCTAGATCCACTTTGCTCGCTGCTTACTCTCGATTAGGCTCCTCGAAGACGTGAATTTATCGTGGTAATTCACCGTTGTTGACATCATTTCTACAAATCAAATGCAGCTCCCTGTAGAGCACAAAAGCCATTTTTGATTTTGTGAATATTCAGAGACTTACATATAATCCATGTTTTGTTTTGTCGTTGTTTTTCCTGCTATTGTGTCTTTTTATGGACTTAAATCTGATTTACTTGAATCAAAGTTGGTGACAGGAAATACTTTGTCTCAAAAAGAAGCAAGCAGAAGCGAATGAAGCCATGGTATTCACATTAAAACTGACCGTGTCGCAAAGCTAAAACATTTATATTCAAATGATTGTCATCTTCATCACACTAAAGTTTAGAAGAGCGAGTTATATTCGGATGAAAATAACAGTGAAGCTTTATTTTTTTTTCATCTCCTATGTTCATTAAAATATAAATAAAGGTTAGAACAAGTTACAATTGAGATTGAAAATCTCATGGTGAATAAAATAAAATTACCATATTGATAGACACTGTTTAGATTTTGATTTGTTTGTTCGTGATTTGGTTGCAGTTTGAGGTGATTTTGTTTAAAACAAAAAAAAACATTCATTAAAAATATGCTCACATTCTAAAATTAGTGCTGAAAAATGATATGAAAAAGACAGATAAGAGAAAAGTTCAATCTACTCGCGTTTACTTAATAGCCGTCCAGTGTAACAATACGAATAAATATAATAACAGTTTTCTCGCGTTTACCTCCCAACAATCAAATGTTAACAGTATGAATAACGAGGTCAGAAGATAACATACTCAACATTTCGGTTGGTCAACCATTTAATTAACAAACAAATATAACTATAATACAATATTATAACGATTCCTCGCGATGGATGAATTTAGACACTCCACGGGGCCTTGCGGTGAAACAAACACAATACAATAAAACGGCCACCGTTCTTAACTGTTAATAGTTGAGTACCCTGTTTACACTGGTTACTCTTTGTTAATTTAGTTTAAAGTTAATTGAAGATTCAAATTTTGGGGTAGTTTCAGGTGTGTCACATATAGACTTGTTAAAATATCATTTCGAAATTTGGCAACTTGTTTTGTTGAGGAATAGAATTGGGAGGACGTGGTCCGTAGCCACCCTAATATGTGCTATTTAACCAATAATCCTTACTGTTTGGGGTGATACTCTTTCCAAAGACTAAATAAAATACGGTGTGTTCATGCGATGAATAGTGTAGTCTCTTCAATAGTAAGGATATAGCTCCATCTTTGCTAAACTTCATATACTGAATACTGGGCTCATGGGATTCACATAAACCATTAAAAACAGCGATAAATGCCAACTATCGTGGTTTCTATATTGCATTAGTTATGTGACAACAGTAGACGGCTTCATTCCACTGTTGCGGAATTGTGTGTCAAGTTGTTAGAGGCTATGACTGCTCCATGTTAAAGACTGTAATCACCGGGAGAGGGCGAAGTTTGAGCTTATCGACTCTCTGGAAGAATGTGTGTGTAATATGCTTCGTCCCTGGTGCTAAAACGTATGTGGAAGAAGCTGCTCTCTTAATGTTCCCATCATGGCTGCCAGCTCATGTTTTGGTTTCGTAGCGAATTTACTATAACAACATCAGACACCTCAATGGAAGGAAGTGTGTGAAACCGCAGCCTTTACCTCTAATGTATATTTTGGTATCTGAAAGTTTTGGATGACAAAGAAAATTCAAAGCCGCTTGGTTCCTGGGACCCTGGATATCATGCTTGGAAACGTTTACAGAAAATCTGTTACGATTTATGTGTTGTGTGATTTTTATACAGAAGGTTGAGAGATGAGCCAAGTTTCGATGGATATCGGCCATCAGTTGTATGTGAGCGATTATTTCATCAATGTTCTTATTTTTTAGCATATCTGCAAGGGAATGTACGCTTTTTTGGTTTGGTAAAGACCCGGCATGGCCAGGTGGTTAGAGCGCTTGACTCGTAATCTGACGGTCGTGGGTTTGAATCCCCTTTCAGCCATGGGAGCGTTATAATGATAGGTCAATCCCACTATTCGTTGGTAAAATAGTAGTTCAAGAGTTGGCGGTGGGCTGTGATGATTAACTGCCTTCCCTTTAATCTTACCCTACTAAATTATGGACGGACACAGCTATGAGTTTGTTTACTTTACAACAATGATTCTACACTGGGTACTGGCGGGAGTGTGTGAGAGGGGTGGAACAGCATGAATACCTTTATTTATTTACTTTATTTGTTTGCACTAAAAATGATAATCACTTTAGTCCAATGTTTATCCCCCCTACCCTTTGAGTAGATTGGACGTTTCACAAGTGTGAAAAAGTGGAGCCTGAGCTTTGTCTTTGTTTGTTATACGTTAACACTTTCAGTGTTGTGTACTCTAGGAATTTCTTGATTATAGGGTGGTGGAGAATTGTTAGGGGTACAAGAGAGCAGTTGCTTCCCACTTTTCCTTCTATACGCTGTTATTCTCACAACATTCACAATAATTTATTCGTGTTTTGTTTTTGTGTCCTACCGTATTTTGGTTCCAAGACCCGCCCATGTCATTGGTTATTGTTTTATTCGTAATTGCCACATTTAAACCGTTTCTGTCATAACTCACTTTGCCAGTTTTAATCAAATCTCCTGAGAATGTGAAGGAAGATCCGTAAAGCGCTGTTCATTGACTTTTCTACTTAATTACATCTTATGGGTAGAATTGACGATAGCGTGCGTGCATTTACCAAATCGCTTTAAGGCTTTGAAAAGAGCAACGGTGTTCTTTTGAAAGAGGCGGGCGGGCAGCGAGTTGTGGAAAGGTGACGAGGCTAATGTATATTACACCGTAAGGAAAAACTTTCAAACCAGGTGTCGGTAGCGCACGTTACAAAACATTTGGGTGTGCAGGTCTTTTGAAGAAAAAAAAACCCATGTATTCTAAATACCTCACACACTCGGGAGTTTGGTGCCGTAATGTAGCGCCACGTTGAAAGCAATGTATCATAAATATATATCGGTTATCGTTCACATCAACCTCCAAGTTCTGGGCAATATTTATGTTTTTAGTATTTATCTCTTCTAACAAATTATTTGAAAGGCACTTGTAAATTATAAAAAATGGTCCTACGGTTACGAGTTTTGTTCATTTATGGGGGTATTCATTCTTAACTCCAATATTTCATTACATCATTCAGGCACTAGCTGCATATAAAGCTTTCATGAATTTAAAAAGTTATTTGAAGAAATACACAAACCAGCATAAAATTATACAACACTCTAACAGTTATATAATCTGTTTAGTAATACGTTGACAAATGTACCACTTATCACTTTGTTACGATGATCTCAAAACATATTTTAACAAAAGTTGGTATTTTGTGATACAACATTATTACCTGTTACCCTTGTTTCGGGGTGGGTCTCTTTACGTCTAGTTCTAGCACTTGGAATTTCTTTCAGTTTGTTTCTATTGAAGAATGTCCAATTAAGAAGTTTCTAGAACAAAAGAAATAGACAAACATGTTTCGTATTGTCTGAGGATCTTGGAATTTTTTTTTTAGTTTTCCTTCATAAACTACGGAATTTTCCAGTGTAAAATATTTTACTATCAAGTCTTTTATGATTAATTTTCACGTTGTTTCTGCTCCGGTAAGGTACACAGAAATAAAACTACCATTGAGTTTATCACCACTTGAAACTAATAAATTGAATAGACGGCTGAATCGGGTAATATAAATCTTTTATTACAGATAACCCTATGAACATTTTATCACGGAACACAAATAGATAGAAATAATTTTGTTTGTTATGTAGTAAAGTTTATATTACAAATATCAGCTGTCTCTTCAAGTTAACTTGCGGTAGAAACCTGTTCTGGTGTGCATGTTTTGAGCCCACGTCCTTTTGGGGTTTGTTTGTTCGTTGTTTAGCGCAAAAACCACATCTTCGTTCTTCCCGTCGCGGGTATCAAAACCTGAATATTTGCGCTATAAGTCTCCAGACTTGCTGCTGTGCCACGTGGGTGGGTGGGGGGTCTTTATCCCATTTATAGCTTTTATAAAACATTTCTGTAGTATATTAACATTTGTTAAATTGTAAATAACTTTGATCAAAGATACATAAATTAAAATTCTACAGTAAACCAGTTAATGTGGTTAATTTTAGATTAAACCGGTTTCTTAAGGAATATCGTAAAATAAATGTTCCTGATCATAATGTAACAAATTGTTTGTTGGAAACTTTTGCTTTCATCGACATTTTATATATTTTATAAACTCTAGAACTGCCGATGAAAGTTATCCCATTTTTAAAAAAAAAACACGTTTTTTGAACTGTTTTTATTCAATTGCTTGTGAATTTGTGAGTTATAAAGCCCCTGATAAGATAATCACATTAAAGAGTAAACACAGTTGTAATGAATATTACAATTAATTCTGTTAATTCCTGTTAGGGTTAAGGTTATTTTAGCTCAAAGCTACACAGTAAGTTATCTGCGTTGTGCACATCACGGGGAATCAAACCTTGGATGTTAGCGTTGTAATTCTATAAATGTGATGTCGGAGGCATTGGGAGACTGGTGTGATCCTCCTATGTGAAATTTATGGTTTTAAGCAGTTTTTAAATCATTTATTTTCATTCTTTTTCTGTAACATATGGAAGCCAAACTATCGAATTTGACGTATTAAGTGGAATTCACTGGTAGCTAAAGATACAAAGATAAATTCGGAGTTATCGAGTTACAAACTGTAATTTGCTTTCTCGATGACAAGAAACCCAGTTGAAATAAACATGCATCTCAGAATGGTTGGTATGGGTATTAACACTTATGGATAAGCAGAGAACAACGTTTCGACCTTCCTAGGTCAACTTTCAGGTTGAAACTTATTTTTATTCTGTTGTGATCTTCAAAGCTCTTATTACCAACTCTAATGAATTATTTTTAAATGTAGAAGTAAGGTAGGACCTACTTTTCTTAGAAAATGTTAATTGGAACATACACAGTTACACAGTACCTGATAAGTTACGTGTTTATCGGCCTGTTTTTAAGTCGCCTCTTTACCCTTTCCTGCGGCAATTTTTGTAGCGGAAACGTTACGAAAAGTTTTAGTAAGGACGTTTCACAAGGTGCCCGTTGAATAAAGCTACACTCCTGTTGTCTGTCTACACGAATCCTTTTGTTGTGCGAGTTGGACGTTGTATTCCGGTTTAGCTGAAGGAGGTCGTAAATGTTTTTCTTCCCCTTGTTTTAGTTTATATTTTCTTACATAATGCTAGCCTTGCATTTATATCTGATTTGCGAAGTTCTTACGTTTACACATGAATACGGCCATGCCGTCTATGTTTAACCCACAAATTTATCGTGGCGTATGAAATTTTTTAAAGATATGGGTAACAAAAAACACCTCGCTTGTTTTTGTTTTTACATTTCATTTACTGGTTACTCATATGATGTAAGAATAAATATTTAGTTTCTCTAATTGTTTTTTTTTTTACGTTGTTCTGTTACATATTACATCAGTTATATACTTATTAGCACTGTTGTCTTTAGAAGTTTAGTTGGTTGTAATGAGACTATTAAATTCAGTGTTTACTGTTCGGAGAAAGATACAAAGTTTTACCGTATCTCTTCACGCGTTTCTCTGGTTACTTTTATCCACCTGGGAAATTTATTGATAAATTGCGTTGTGATCATACGTAATGTTTCGGTAAAGGATCAAACCGCATGTTGTAAGGTTAGTGGAAATTTTAATGGTGCCCATGTCAATTACTTTAATATGCACAGATAGCATTTTCTTTTATTAGAGTTTGTAGCCGGGAAACGCCTGTAGCTAGAGAACTGTAGTCCTATTTTATGTCAGAGATTTTTTAATGCTTTAAAACATCTATTAATTTAGATATACAGTTTATTTTTCTTTTACGGAATTGCTGTTCCATTTCAACTATGTTTTGTAGTAACACTCGTGGTCTTAGATAACTAAAAATATTTCTAATATTAACAAAAAGAAGTAAGTCACTTTTCAGAATTGGTCCTCGCATCTTGGTGTGGAATAATGGTTTTTAAGACCGAAAGCAACATTTAATGAACTCTGGCACTAGATAACGGTTTTTAACCCTGAAAACATCACTTGGTAAACCATCTTCTTACCTGGTTAATTTTAACACCAAGGAAGAGAGCGACAACTATCGGAGAAAGGGGCACAAATACTATCTATTAAGTTTATAAGAACTCGTTTGAAAAGAAATGAAAGCTCCCTTCTCCTTGGATGTAGGTTTCACATAAAGTAAAACTGGTTATTCTGCGGAGGGTGGGGGACAGCCATTTTTCTCATTTTAAAGCGAAATAGTGTCCTCCATTTCTCTGTGTTGTGTGATTACAATAGAAAACATGTTATCGAATCTGTTCAGTGCTCAATGTTTTTCCGTTTTGCGTGCATTGACTATCTATCAGTCATTCACACCTTCGGAATTGTGAATTAATGTTTTTTGTTAAAGATGCCCGTGTTTTTTAAATTTCATCAAAAAATTATTGGAGGGTGGTATCAATTCTAAAAAAAAAAGTTCTTATTTCTTCTTGCTTACTGAAGTTCGTGCTCACTACCGAAATAATTTAAAACATACTCTGTGTTTGAATAGTTTTATCGTATTTTATAACTGTTTTCCGTGTCAAGTTTTGTAAACTTCCGTATTTTTCAAGATATTAGGAAAATAATTGTTGTATCGTTAGGCTCAGGGTTCGTATTGACATGTTTCTTGAAACATCTTCATTAATAGCAGTGAACAAAATGTGAATCTTCACCTTTTATCATTGACACTAAGATAAAGAATATTCCTTTCCAAATTCAACGTTTCAACATTTGGGAACTTCTCATTTATTTGTATTCACTCCCCCGACTTCAAGAGTCCGAGGACACGTAGCGATGATGTCCATCTGTGGGAAACACTTTCCACACGGCAAATAGTTTTAAACAGCATCTTTCAATCGAGCTTCACAGGTCACTTCCTTTGATGGGAGAATTCCTATTGACTTTAAGTATAAGGGTTAGTTAATAGACATTTTGTTTCTGTGCAAAAGAACTGTAACACATGTACCATTTTTTTTTCAACACACCAGAAGCAACTTCGAATACCAGTCCCACCAAACATGCTTGCTCTTTCAGCCGTGGGGGCGTAATAATGTGATGATCAATCCCACTATTCGTTGGTAAGAGTAGCCCAAGAGTTGGCAGTGGGTGGTGATGACTAGCTGCCTTCCCTCTAGTATTACGCTGCTAAATTAGGGACGGCTAGCGCAGATAGCCCTCGTGCAACTTTGCACGAAATTCAAAACAAACAAATTAGTGGTCGTGTTTTGAAGGATCAGCCACAGACAGACAGATATTATTGATTTAGTTTTCGTCGTTTCCTAATAACATTTTGCCTCCTATTTTCTTCGGGCTATGGTAACAAGTCATTGAAGGTGGATAAATCAACATAACATGCCATCCTCAGATTTGACCTAGTTGGTGCTGAACCTTCAGCTTGTTTTGGTTTTAAAGCATTTTTAAGCATAAAAGAGGGGTCATCTATGTTTTTTGCTTACCCACGGGTATCGAGCACACGGATTCTTACGTTCTAAGTTGCAGATGTGCCGCTGGGGGCGCTCGCAGAAATATTGGTATGTCAGGATAGAAATATCAAGTTAGTTATTTCCATTGTAACTTAATCATTAATGTAGAATTATACACTGACATTTTTCTTCTTCAAGATACACATTGATGTCCTACAAAGGTGCTCCACTACCAGGGCTGACAGTTTGTAAATAAGTATTGTAACCCCGAGAAAAGACCATATTTCTACATATTAATTTATGTACATTATGGGTTTTAAAAACAATAACGGATAATAGTGGTATGTAATACAGCTTGTAATGCGGTAAAGGACAGCATTGAAATGTCACTCGTTGTTGTTGTGAAAAATACAATTAGATAAGCACCCACTGTATCGAAGACCAGACTCTCGAGTAGCCACATAGGACATTGAGTGGTCAGTTAATTTTCTGAGAGAAGGTATGTTACGATCAGTGTCATGAAGCGACATCTAAGTATGACAATATCAATTATAGCGACTTTCATAATTCATGGGAAAGTCGATGTATACGTCATATTTTCACACGTACCCAGTGAGCTTCAGAAGGGATATGAATGTACTTCCTTAGACACGCACGCATAGATATTTTTTTTCCATATTTCAGAAAACATTGGTTGTGTCAGAGCAAAGCCATATTGTGCTATCTGCCATGTCCGCTGTCTCACCAGCAGATCTGGTGTAAATTTCAGACTCTTTAGCATTGATATGTGGTTGTGTATTACAGAACAGTCGATAGGGCCAAGTACAGACATCACCAAAAGAAGAGAAAGTTCAGACTCTTTAGCACTGATATGTGGTTGTGTATTACAGAACAGTCGATAGGGCCAAGTACAGACATCACCAAAAGAAGAGAAAGTTCAGACTCTTTAGCATTGACATGTGGTTGTGTATCACAGAACAGTCGATAGGGCCAAGTACAGACATCACAGCACAGAAATGGTTTTCATGGTGTCTGTAGATGTTAATGTGCAATTAAATTCTTCAAAAACGAAGGTACAGAAAACTTTGCACCAGCGTGACCGTCGTGTTGTTTTCCACACATGACTTGGCAGATGTTCTTTTGTTGCTATGCATACTTCAAGTAAGACGTTGCTATGCATACTTCAAGTAAGACAAGTATACTCGAAGTATGGGAGAAAATTCGATAAGTTCTCATCCTGGTGATTTCAAGTTAGGTCACTTTTATTTTTTAATAAGACGTACATAGTTTTGTTGTGTATTTTATTGGAGTGTTTAAATTTGGTTAAAGTTCTGTTTAGGCTTAACCTAAATTCTACTCGCTAACCCATAACTGTTCTAGTTTAAATACATGATATATTTATCTGTTTTAATATTTGTTCTAACTCAGGATTGGGGAAATCATTAATAACATCAGTATTTGTGTTTATGGCGAAGCGCCACCTATTGCCGCCCTTAATTCTGAGTTACTGACCAGATGGAAGGTAAGGCAACCAGTTAGCAGCGTTCTACCACCCGAAACCCACGCTAATGGTTAGACTGTCACTTTTATAACACACTCATATTTTAGAGTGCGAGGAATATTTTGTTATCGCAACGCGTTCGAACCTGGATTAGCATGAGGGCAAACCATGATTCACTGGCATTATTTCTACCTCATATAATAACTGGTTGGTGACTTAAGTTTAAGGTATAATTAGATTTTCTTCAAGAGTTACTGAATATAAATCACTCGGAAAGTTTTTTCGTTATTCTATATCAGATGGTTCATGTTCTACTCAAACATCAAATTAAAAAAAAATTGGGTAATCTACCATCATAATATTTGACACCAAATATTAGTTATTGTTATTTTTAATTAAGCACAAAGCTACATAATGAGCTGTCTGTGCTCTGCCATCCACGGGTATCGAAACCCGGTTTTTAGCGTTGTAAGGCCGCAGACATACCGCTAGAGCCATTGGGGGAGGCTCCAAATATTAGTTCAAATAATAATTGTAAGATATAAATCTGAAATAAAATTATTTTGAATTTCGCGCAAAGTTGCTCAAGGGCTATCTGCGCTAGCCGTCTCTAGTTTAGCAGTATAAGACTAGAGTGAAGGCATTTAGTTATTACCACTCACCGCCAACTCTTGGGCTACTCTTTTACCAACGAATAATGGGATTGACTGTTACATTATAACGCTCTCGCGGCTGAAAGGGCGAGCATGTTTGGTGCGACCTTCGGATTACGAGTCGAACGCCTTAACACACTTGGCCATGACGGGCCCAAATCTGAAATAAAATAAATACAAATCAAATATTGTAAACAGTATGTATATATGTGTGTGTGTGTAATGCTATGATTTTGGTGGTTTATATTTTTCCAACCAACGTTTCAAGTATCGCATTTGCTAACAAAGAATGTAAAAAGAATCGATTGATATAAATTTGAATAAAATACACCATTAATACATACACGCAAAAAAAAAGATACGAACTTTATTTTTTAAAAGTGCCCTCTGGTGAAATTATTAAATATGTGAATTTTGCTGCTCTGTTTCCAAGACCTGGTGATGTAAAACGAAACTTACGTATTCTCGTTTAGCCTCAGTTTTGTTCATGAAACCCGCCCTCTATTGGAATCAACCAACGAAACCTTGTCAAACATAGTCGTCGTTTTATATTATGTGCGATGCTGTTATTTATTATGGATTTAGGTAAGAATGTGAGTGGGTCTGTCACTTTTTCCTCACGGGCAAAGAAAATTTATTTTATTTTTACCCACGCTTACATTTTGAAGCTAGTTCGTGTTGACAGTTAAGTGACAATAATAAAGAAATGCCCTGTATCGTGCGTGGCCTGGTAATGGTTAACTAGTCGTTTACAGTCTATAAAAATGAAAGCTTTGGCAAAGTTCAAAGTCTTTAAAAGTATTTGGCAAAAGACACACATACACACATTTTTCTCACAGTTTACTTTTTCTTAACACATTAATATTCACTTATTGTCAAAAACTAAACATTTATTAAGTATGTCCACCAGTTTAGATTATTTTATGCGTGTGTTATAAATTACGGATTATACTCGGTTATTCAGGTTTTGATATGTAGAAATATAATTTTTTTTTGTTTGAGACTGGCGTTACACTGACAGCGAAGTGAGAAAAACTTTGCTTCGGACTGCTCGTGTAGCTTGATTCTGTGACGTAATAATCAACGTTCACAGCGAGCTATAAGGATCTTTTCGAACGCATAATGCGCGTGCTCATTTCAAGTTTGAGTAACACTGTTTGGTGACCCGGGTAGTTCTTTTGTGCATAAACATCTACAGGAAATTACCTGCCACTGCTTTCTCTGTGGCTGTCTTAAACATCTCGTAAACGTTTTTAAGTGACCAGAACGTAGCTTGGAGTTTAGCGTACTTAATTGGAAGATCCAGGGTTCGAACTCCGCACCTACAGCTAGTGGCGCGTTATTGGAATGCACACTGAATTCTCTGGTATGGCCGTTTAGACCGAGATGTGAAAATCGAGTGGTGATTCCAGACGCTTTGTTAACTTTAGTGTAAGGAGTTGGATGAGGAGCTGAATTAGTAAGTGAAGAGGGAGAAACTTGTAGTCATTCTGGAACTGAAACGTGAGGACTCGGAGCATATTCTTCAAAAGTTAAGAGGTGTGCAACGGAAAGGAGCTGATTTTAAACTGTAATGTAGGAATGCTGAAGTGAAACACCAATTATTCGGTTTTCCTTTCCAGGCTTAAATGTGTGTGCATGCTTACGCGAAATGGGAGAGCCTAATCAAACTGCATTAGAATCTCTAATTTAACTTTTCTTTTTCACAGGAAAATTGTTTTACGTTGAGCGATAAATGTTCGTGTTTTTTTGTTTTTTTATCGTTAAAGGATAATTATCCAGATTACACCAATGTTGGTGGATAGCACACATCTGAATAATTTACATGCGTGTTTTAAGTATGATCTTTTTCTATATTGTTTGTAATTATAGGTACATATTCCTTTAATGTCTTTATATAATTTACGTACAGGGCAGGTTAATTGGATAACAAACATGTAACTAAGAGTTCATACATTACATGGTTTTCAGTAATGTGTGTGAGAGGCTAAATATACAATTTAGCGAATGAAATCATAAGAAAATGAAACAAGAAACACACGCACACACAGCACATTACATAGTTAGAAAGAACTTTTGAAATGCACGTCTTTGGGAAACATTTTAAACTTGAAAAATGAATATAGTATGATGTATATATTATTAACACACTTCCTTCTCCTCTCAATATTGATTATGTCGTTGAGCACTCGAGGCTAAGGTACAAGTTTTTACATGGATTTTTATCTCTATCACAGGTGTTATATTTTATGTAACCTTACTGACTATATTATTTGAAAGGAGCATTGAAACGCTAAAATGAAAAGTGTAAAATCGATTCGTGCTTTCTCGATGTTTTAAAATTGGTACAATTCTAGTATCCAGGGTCTAGATTCTCTGGGGTGAACAGAGCACAGATAGCCTATTATGTAGCTTTGCGCTAAAAGCTAACAGCAACAAAAATCTCCTGTGAAAGAAGTCAGTGAAAGGTAATGATTCCTTCTAGGTTCTTCTCTTCACAACAACTAAAGCCTTTCCTATTGACTATATTTTATTCCCCTATAGGCGTCGCGCCAAGCGCTTACGATTACAGACGTGGCAAGCCGTGTTTTGCGAAAGAGTAGCGTTTATTTGTCACCTGTAGTTTGATAACGTATATATATATATATATATAGATAGCAACTTTTTCGCGCGACTGATTAAAAAAAAATAAAGTTAAGAAACGTAAAGTATTATGAGTAGATGTTAGAAGTTTCGTCATATTTAATGATACTCAGTTTTGAGGGTCGTGCGGGGTCAATAGGTACTATCACTAAGTGCTTTTAAACATTTAAGTGACCAGTCCACCTTATTAGTCGGAACATCTTTTTTAGAGGCAGTTTATAGCACGCGCACGGTCAGGTGTCTTGACTCGCAATATGAGGGTCATGGGCTCTTTGGTAAAAATAATAGTCCAAGAGTTGAAAGCGGGTGCTCTGGTGTTTAAATGTTGAATTAGGGACGGCCAACGCAGACAGTTCTCGTACAGCTTTGCGCGAAATTCAAAAACGAACAAGTTTCTAACTCAAGGTTTCAAAACTGAGAAGGACCTAACATACAAACAGTTAGGGAAAATAAGTTCAGGAAGGAGGAAGAGGTCAAAGAGAACCTGACCCTCCAGGGCAAAATACCCAGATACCATTGATCCATCAAGGTTTCAAAACAATCGTACGGTTGGACAGTTATCCAAACCAAAAATACAGTTTGAACATAAACAAACGCTCACAATTTTTCAGAATGAATCAAATGTATAACTTTTATAAATTTTATGTTTTCGTAAAGCACCATAAGTGTGGTTGTACGTTCATTCGATGCTTAGATTTGTATTAATTAGATTGTGTAAATATTTTTTATGAGAGGTGTATGTTTTATCGTCCATCGGTAATTTGTATATATTTTTTAAACATGTTAGAGACATTTATACACAGGGCAGTTACCAAATGAAACATTTCCCTTTAAGTAATGGCTGACTATGGCATAAAAATTAATTTGTTATAACATTATAAAACAAGCCGAAACCAAAAAAACAAAACGTTGCAGTAACAGATCTGAGTACTAGCTACTATGTGGGATTATAAACTTTTAATTAGTAAAGCGATTTTGTATCATTTATTTTTGTTTCGGCTTGTTTTTTTAAATAACAAACTAATACAATTAGTCAGGATTTGGATTTGCTGTTTTTAACAGTCGTTCCTTGTGGTTTCACTTATTTTACTTTAAAGTTTATTCATTTTCACTAAAATATGTATGAACACAGACTTGTACAGTCTTTAAGTTCTTGCTTCCAGTTTAGCGTATTTTAATTTTTATAGTTTGGAATTTTCCAGGGAATTGTTCCTTGTTTAATAGGAAAGTTCATACTAATCGTAAATCCGCTAAGTTATGCTGACTTAAGATAAACTTAACAACACACAACTCTAATAATAAGGAAGTTGTTAAATAACAGGAAATTTCGCGGTCTCCATGACATCTCGCGCTTATTTTCCTCGCAACCAGAGCGACAACTAACGGAAATTACCGACTATGGTAGAAATGAGTGAGCGAAATCGTGATTCATTTCTATAGTATTACTGAATATATGCAAATAATATGTACAAAATACTACTAGACTTCCTTGTTATTTGGTAGTTTCTACAATAGTTGAAGTTACGGAACTGTTACAGAAAAATACACGATTATTTGTTTTTTTTTCTGTGTAGTTATGTAACCCGTTTCCTGTAATTTTTCGCATTTATCAAGTTTCCTTAAAGAAAAAGTAATCTTAAAATTTAATATTTTTGAGCTCTCTTTTTTTTATCGTACTTGTTACGCACCTATAACACTACAGACTCCTACAAATCATAAAGAAAATTAAAACAGTTGTTGCAATCCCAGTTTTGAAATGGAAAATAAATTTATCACTATCGACTCCAAAGAGTATATAGCATGTATTATTACATGCTAACTCTCGTCATCAGGTACGACTGTAATGAGTGAACTCGTAGTCTAGGTAACGTAAATAACTAGCGGATGGATACATTGGTATTTAAATAATGTTGAAGTAGCTAACCGGTTATTCTTGGATGAGAATTTCAAGGAAGCAAATAATTAAATAAACTAAAGGTAAAGCAAAACAATAAATATCGTAAAGCCGTTAAAATATTTTATTCTCGAACAAGTTTACACTTACATATAATAATGTTGGGATATTTATAGAAATATCTCAACTCTTTATTTTTCGATTCATTTTACTTTTTTGTCACTCAATTGTTTATTTGAACGCCGTTCTCGTCCACGATTAACCAGTTAAGCATTGTTTATTAAGCTCAACCAATCAAATACGGATGAAAATTAAGCAAGTTGTTCGTGCCACCTGGATTTCGAGTTCATTCACTCTAATTGTTGTATTTAATAATGATAGGTTTATCCGATAAGAAGTTTTCCAGTTACTCTAACGAGAACTTCTTTTAATTATTTAGTGGTTGTTTTATTGTAGGCTACGACTGTTTAGGGTGGTACTTGTGTTATCTGGGTTAAGTCGGATTGTGGTAAGTTTTTTTTTAATTGTGTGTGTTTTGAACAAAGCTGAATGAATAAACCCAGAAGTTAACGATTAAATGAAAATTGACCAATAAGCAAACGGATATATTTTTCCAGGCTTTAAGATTTTCTCAGTTATACAAATTTTAATACCGATATCAATTAATTAAAAAAAACCCTAGAATAAAATCTGCGAGCTTGTGACATACACCTGTTTGCTGGGGTTTGTTCCCAGTGTCTGTAAATACACTGCTGGCCAAAATCTTAAGGTCAATGAACATAAAAAAAAGTATGCATTTTGCGTTGTTAGACTCTCCACTTATTTGAGTAGAGCTTCGAAAGATGAAAATAAGAAAATGGAAAATAAAAAACTTTTTTTAGCATTTAATAGGGAAAATGTGAATACCTATGAAATTACCCTAAATACTAGCTGGTCAAAATTTTAAGACAAAACTGAAACAAAGCGTTAATCGGTAAACACGTAACGAAATTTAATCATTTGTGTTTAAGCATTAGCGATGTCAACATCTCCCACTAACATCTCCTGTGTTACATTGAGTAAAAACATGGTAAAGACTAAAGTTGACAGAGTTTGAACGTGGCAGAATTGTCGAGCTGCAAAAGCAAGGTCTCTCTCAACGTGCCATCGCTGGTGAGATTGGGCTTAGTAAAACTGCTGTTGCAAATTTCTTAAGACCGTGAGGGATATGGAACAGGCATTTCAAGTGATCGACCCATGAAAATTTTGCCGGCGTTGAGCAGGAGGATTCAACGGGCTGTCCGGCAAGTCACCAGCCGATTGTCGAACCAGATTGAGGCCCTAACGGACGCAGAATGCAGCTCACGAACAATAAAAAGGCATCTACGAGAGAAAGGCTTTAAAAACAGTAAACGTTTTCAAAGGCCAAGCCTTCTTCCACACCACGAAACAGCTCGGCTAAACTATGCTGAGAAGCACTAAACATGGGACGTAGAAAAGTGGAAGAAGGTTTTGTTCTCTGATGAGAAAAAATTAACCTGGATGGTCCAGATGGCTTCCAACGTTACTGGCACGATAAGGATATCTCGCTGGAGACATTTGCTACACGACACAGTGGAGGAGGTTTCATCATGATCTGGGATGCTTTCTTCTTCCATGGAACTATGGAGCTTCAGGTTATGTAGAGAGGTGTCAAACAGCAACTGGTTACATTGGCATGTTGAAGATAGCATCTTTATTGACTGAAGGCCCTCGCTTGTGTGGAAATGACTGATCTGTATTAGGACAACACTGCAATCCACAATGCCCGCAGGACAAAGGACTTTTTCATGGCGAATGACGTGATTCTTTTGGACCATCCAGCGTTTTCGTCCGAAGTGAACCCCATTGAGAATGTTTGGGAATGGATGGCAGGGGAAATCATGAAATGGACGTCAGTTCCAAACAGTGCATGATTTTCTTGAAGCCATCTTTACCACTTGGAATAACATTCCAGCCAGCCTTCTGGAAACGCTTATATCGACCATGCCAAAGCGAATGTTTGCACTTATTCTCAATGACTGCCGTGCAACTCACTACTGAGACATCTTTTTGGGAATTTCATACATTGTTTAGGACTTCTTTATGGTATGGTCTTAAATTTTGACCAGCTAGTGTTTAAGCTAATTTCATAGTGTTCACATTTTCCGTATTAAATGCTAAAAGAGTTTTTATTTTCCCTTTTCTTATTTTCATCTTTCGAAGCTCTGCTCTAAGTGGTTGAGTCTAACAACACAAAATGCATATTTTTTCTTTATATTCATTGGCCTTAAGATTTTGTCCAGCAGTGTATTAGGAGTGAACTAAGATTAGTAAAACAAATATTCATCGCCTCATAATTTGATGACTACCAACGAGTAGGGTGCTTAAGAAACTCGGCGAAACGGAGACTTTGTTTCTGAGACTCTTTTTAGTATTTATACTCATAAATACATGATGTTAATAATAAAGAAAATGTGGAGTTCGTGTACCCCAAAAGAGACAGTGATAAATTACAGGAGGAGTTGGAACTTTCGAGTTCTTCTTCTTTTGAAGAAGACAGACTGATTTGACTGTGTAATTGTGTACAAGAAGGCAGAATAATTGAAATTTCATGAAGTGTCATTAGCTTTCAACATAAAGAGGAGGGCAGGGAAGGTCGGGTTTCTAGTTTTCTATAGATGGGTTGTACGTGTACTGTTGCTTGTTTTGTTGTTCTTAGACTTCAGCCAGTATGGCAAGTTAAAAAGAATTATTTTATTTCTCTGTTTATAAATGTTTATAGGAAAGTTATTTTTCAGAGAACATGCGCAGATTGTCTTCCCTGAAATGGCTGCATGATTTATGGAAGTGCTTAAACATACGTTCTTTGATACTTTGTGGATGGTTTGGCACAATTAATGGTACCAATGAGTAGAAAGTGTTAAACATGTGTATTGCGATTCCTTGGGAATAGTTGGACTTAGGAATTGAAGTCTGTTATATTTGAGGCTGCGTGTAGCATAACGTGCCCAGGTTTAGAACCCAGGTTCAACTTTCGAATTCTGTTGATGCAAACATTTACTCATTACTTTGGAACCACAGGTGAAAGTGGTAATCAAATTCCACTGTTAGGTGAGACAGGAGAAGGACCAAAAGTGAAGGTATGTACTGTTGACTAGTTGCCTTCCTTCTGTCTCTTGGTGCAAAATGACAAGCGACTGTGCTTAGGCGCTCTCTGTGTATCTTTGCGTGAACATTATAAAACAAAGCAACAAATATTGTTACATTGTAACTGAGTACGCTTAACAGGTAAACCATACACACATGTTTAATCATTTGCTGACAGAGGAAGGGGTCCAAATTTTATTTTAATTTGGAAGATCTCAAAGTTGTAAGATATAAGCAAGATAATTATAAAATGTACCCGATGTCTTTTATTTGTTTATTATCCAGATACGTCTGAAATCATTCATAAACGGTAAAGTGATCCGATTTTGTAATTTGTATTCTTTGTACTCGTTGAAAATGTTAACATTATAGTGCCTTGTTGTCGTGGTAAAGTGACGTATTTAGAAATTGAAAAGCGAGCGAGCGACCCATTATAACAACAGGACAGACGGTCTGGTTTTCTTGTACAGTTTGAAAACTGCGTTTTTTGTCGTAACTCTAAAAGAAACTTTTATCACAATAAAGTTATTGTGGCGTCAGTGTCTTCTGCGTTCCAAAATCAAAAGTTTTAATGTTCTGGTATTAGTTCTTTTATTGTAGCTCATTTATATTCAACTGAAATGCAATAATATTTATACATTGTTGCGAAACCAGGGTGTGTGTGTGTGTGTGTGTGTGTGTGTGTGTGTGTGGTACAAACTAATGTAAACTGTATTGAGTGACATGTTGTGGTATCTAGCAACAGTTTTTCAAAATTTTTATTTTTTATTAGTAAATTTTGCTAAATATTTACGTTTCTACATAGGCAATTATCCTTTAATATGTTTTTTATTAATTTATTTTTAAAACATTAACTGTAAAACCAATTATAAGGTGTTTTAAAATTTGGAAATACAGAAATAAAAATTCGTCAATGGAAGAATGTGTCATCAGCGTTTCGGACGTCGAGGATCGATAAATGGCGTTTCAACCAATCTTTTGACACCACACAATTATTACTTCCAACAGTGTTACTTGTTTGCTTTTTAATGCTTTATCTTGCAGCGTCATCTTGGGAGAATTAATTCACTGCTGATGTCAGTTCGCCTTAAGTGTTGAGGAAACAGCTTAGTTTTGTATGTAGGTTCTTGACCCCCCCCTCTCCTCCATACAGAAATCCCTTTCGAAAGGGACGTGCGAGGGGTTCCGCAATAGAGGATCAAGGGGTATTTGGTGGCACTCACATTTGAAAACCCATTCACTTAAAAATTGTTCTTAATGTAAAAGCCAATGAAAACAATAAATCTAGTTTCGAAAATAATCAAATCTATTTGTTTAGGTTTTCAAAAGTTTCCAAACTGGGTAAGCAGTATTTATTTTACTAAGTTTTTGTTAACCGTGTAAATCAAATGGACAGTTGAAAAACGTCTGAATATATTACTTCTCTCTCGTTGCATTTGAAACTGTGGGCGCAGACAGCCTAGCTGCTTTGCGACAAAAGACACTAAATCAACCAATCTACACTGTATACTTAAGCGCATTTTGAGTACCTTAGTATAGAAGAATACAGATGCAGTGAATCTCATTTCGTTTAATGTGAAGTACTAATGACCACTTAAATAAGTCGAAAGGCAGACACCTTTAGTGTAATCTAATTTTTCCTAGAAGGCTGCTGTTGGTGTGTACTCAGTACCCAAAGCCTGCACTGAATTCTACGAATATGTTCTTTATGCCAAACCCAGCATGATTCCACACTTTGCAATGGTCAATTCCAAGACCAGTACCCACTGTTGTGACTTGTATGACGACCTGCTGGGAACGCAGGAAGAAGCCGCAGAAAACTGAAGCAACGAAATTATTATTGATTTACGTGTGGCTTACTGTTGAAACTCTAAAGAAAAACAAACAAAAAGAAACATACTTTTCGACGTTCCTAAGAAAAGTATTAATATCTTAACTCTTGGTGTTCAAAGTTATTGATAGTATATTCCTTCAGTGAAGTTGACAGTATCAAAACACAACAGTTGAGAATGGTAATACTAATGTTTTTATTCGCACAATCACGATATAATCTCGATAGCAGAGAATAAATTTTCAACATTTTCTCTCTACGCTCGCGGAAGTGCAAGTTTGAACATTTTGCATACCGTGTTTTAACCTGTTATTTAGATTTTCTTCTTTCAGTGAAGCCGACAGAAAATGTCCCTAAAAATCTGTCACCTCTTCCTCCCCCCATATAGAGGGGCAAATGACAATGTTCCAAAACCTGAATTATTTATAAATGCGTACCAATTTCATGCAAGTTTTGTAAATCCAGTTTCGAAAGATACCAAACTCGCTTTGACTCCATTTTGCATGCCACAATTTTAAAACACTCAAAATAGTAATTGTGATCATTATTATCAATGGCTATTTACGTGGTGAGATCAGAGTTCACGTATCTCGGTTTTGCAAAACCCTAGAGCTTACAAACCCTTTCTGTTTTCTCGTTTTGAAGTCCCTTTGTGATTCGTTTCAAAATATTTGTATTCGGTGTTAGTTAAGAGCCTACAAAAAACCTTAAGTTGTTATGTAAAATAACTGTGTGAGAACCAGAGTATTCAAGTGAAACGTGGATGAATGCATAGGTATAATTAAGAAATACTTGTTATTAATAACTTCTGACCTGGAGCTATTCTGTATATCAAAAGTCAACCACTCGGTCCATCTTGTTCTATTGTTTGCAAACCGTGTATGTGTCTGCATGTATCCTTACTTATCCGTTATCATTACTGAAAACCCTCTTTCGCATAGAAGGCACATAGGCCTCGTTTCATTTACAAGCGAATGTATGAATCCAAGTTTCAAGTAATCGAGTGAATATTGTCGGCACTTGTTTTCAGGATCGGCGGCTGCCATTATGGTTCATGGGTTCGTGGCTGAAGTTAAATGAATGAACTTTATTAACAGGTTACAAGAAGCACAGCTCAATGTTTTAACGTTTTATATTTAAAGGATAAGTAAAATAAATATAAATTTTTATTTATATCGAATTACGTGGTCATGTGGCACAACGTTACACACTTTTTTAGTAGATCTGAAACATAAAATTTTCGTTTCCTTATTTGAATTTTTAACCCTTTAAGTACTGTTTTTTCATTTACGACGCCTAATCCCCCCAGTGACTCAGCGGCATGTCTGCGGATTTACGACGTTAAAAACCAGGTTTCGATACCAGTGGTTGGCAAAACACAGATAGTCCATTGTGTATTTAATTTAAAACAACAACAGCGATACCTAATGTCCTTTTTAAACTGAGGAAACTCGAACCTCCATTTCCGGATACAGCAAACAACAATAAAAAAATTAAAATAACCAAGAAAAACCATCATTTGTAAACATCACGAGTGTAAGCCAGAATGAGCATAAAATGTATTGAAAAATACCTTACGCTCACATTGCTTTCTGATTGGTTCAATTACAACCGTCATTTGGGTGGGCGGAGCGTACGAGTCTCTCTTGTCCAGACTCGTATATGACTTGTGCATTTTTGTACAATTAATTTAGAGCTGGTATTTTTATTTCCATTGACTATACGACTCTTACTTTCTGCACAATATTTTGTTTCATTTACCAACGATATTTAGTAAGTCGTGCTTTTGAATTAACAATTTCTAATCGACCCCTGGAAATTCCTCATCGAACTCTGGGTATCAATATCGACCACTTTGGGGACCCTTGCTCTAAACCAAATAAACGAGAAATCTCAAAATAGTTGAATTGTATTACCAATGACGTAAAAAAGCTAAGCTCTTAAACAATCATGTTTTTTAGGTGGTTAAGGTGTTCGACTCGTAATCTGAGGGTCGCGGGTTCGAATCCCGGTCGCAACAAACATACTCGCCCTTTCAGCCGTGGGCGTTATAATGTTATGGTCAATCCCACTATTCGTTGGTAGCCCAAGAGTTGGCCATGGGTGGTGATAACTAGCTGCATTTCCCTCTAACCTTACACTGCGAAATGAAAGACGGCTGGCGCAGATAGCTCTCGAGTAGCTTTGCGCGGAATTCAAAACAAACAAAAACAGTTTTTAGGTTCGAATAATGAGTAATGTGCTTCGTTTTTTTTTTAAATTAATATCTTTATTTCTTGTCCTATTCACTTCTTGGATATTACAAATAAGGTATCGACTACTACAAACAATTCCAGTCAATATGTGTCTGGAATCAAATATGTGGGTCTGAAATTGTACAAGTCGAATGTTCTGTTGACGACCGTCGATTTATCAATTTTTTTAACAGTGGGTATTGTGTTAACAACTTGGTTTATCATACCAGTAACCTCTTTCAACTAAGAACAGCTGGTTTCGTGTCCAGATATTTGCGAACAGTTTCGTACAGTATTGTTAAATGTCTTTTATATTGCAACACTGCATTTAAGTAGGCATATTTTGAAACGCTTTTGTTTTTTTTAACTGTCTCTGCGGACTGTCTGTAAACTAAGGTTTGTGGACTACTATGTTGGTCACCACCACTTACATACACTGTATAATTAATCTTTATGTTAACGAAGTGTATTTTCTGCTCTCCCTCTATACTCAGTGTAAATATTGTATTATATTGATGTACCATCCTCGATTTCTTGCGCGGACAGTTTTTTTTTAATTATACTATTCGAGGTATTAGTTTACGCTATCATGCACGTGAGCTCCTATATATAACCTTCACGTTCTTTTTTATCGTGTAGGCTTCTATACCTTCCATGATTCATGACCTCTAGAATACTTTTGGCTTGACAACTCATCCTTTCTCCAGAATGTAATTATTGTTAGAATTGTTACACATTTACCCGGAACAGGGTGTGGCTTTAGTTACTGTGCCGGACTGTGAATCTGAGGTTATGTTTCGCGTTTCCTTGCCGTGTGTCGTAAGTGACGGTCAAGTTTCGTTGTTAGAGTAGCCCAGTGATTGGTGATGGGTGCTCTTTACTAGGTTCTTTCCTTTTGTCCAGCGTTTCTCAACCGTTTCGATATCGGTGATCGACTCGTTTCCTCCCAACACTGTGGCGGACCGCTAAAATGAAACAACAACAAACAAACCGTAAAACTATCGATTTGCATATGAATATTCTACCAGATTTTCTTTGTTTTCAAAAAATCCCACCGACTAACAAGGTGGCGTTCATAGTCCTTGTGTATTTTTACGCTAATATCCCTCCACCATAGATGGGGAGAGGGACACTATCCCCTTCACTTTTCATAATACACTTTATTAATTGTTTTATGATGCTTTACTCTCTAACCCGCTTCTTAATGTAAAGTTCTTCAAATAACATGAAATTCAAGATAACGTCTGAAACCAATCACTTGTTTTATGTTCTGTTATTTCTTTAACATTACCTTATTTAAATGTATTGGTTACAACGTATAATATTGTGTTATCATTGTTACAAAATTTATTTTGCATTCTAAGCATAGTATATGGATTTAAAGCTAACTTAAATACTTTACGCTTGCCGAACCTTGAGATATAATTGGGATTATGGACATTTATGTTGTTACGAGTGACATTAAGTCACCTGGTCAAACAACACATTCTAATCATTGTAAGCGAAAACGTGTATATGTTAAGTATTGTTAATTTAATGGTTACTATCTTTACTCCCATCTGCTTTAGAGGTTTTACTTTATCGTTATTTTTCAACACTTCCACCTGAGCTCAATGTTAGATTTATTTTCGAGGCCCGTGGTGGGCAGAGCACAGATAGCCCATTGTGTAGCTTTGTGCTTAATTTAAATCAACAACATCAACAACATTTTCGAGGACAATATGCCTGTTATTGGCCTCAGTATGTATCACATTCTCCTCCCAATGTTTTCATTCTACAGATCCCAATCTTTCTTTTAGTGTGTACGAGGTTATATGTTAGCTTCACTGACAAATCTTTACTTATATTCCCCAGGGTTGAGCGTATTATTTTTTCACACGATATCCTTCCTAGCTCCCTGGTTTGTTTGGCTTTCCTCTGGACAATGAGTATATTCAGTTTAACTTCATTTACAACGTTTGCGCTGACTGGAGTGACGTATCAAACAAAGCGAGGTTGTTAACTTGCGTGAATTATACTGGTATTTCTGTGGAGGATACGAGACTACGAGGGTAAAAAATTAACCCATATTGGAAACATTTTGGTTTAACCTTCTTATAAGCTTTGTCAAAAAGCAAGTAGCATATCCGTTTAACTGTTACAAGTGTAGTGGCAACTGTGACGACTGGAAGTTGTGCACAAACAGAAGGTAAGTCGGTGAGGTAGTGTCATGTTTATTAAATGTCAGTATAGATTTCGTTACATGAATAAGTGCTATTGCACGCAGTATATTATATAGAATCCATGCATCAATCTAATTAATACACGTGGCTTCTCTCAATTGGTTTAGACTTCAAAGTTGGGCCATGTGTGGTCGGTCTTGAGACTCCAATTTTTGCCAGCTGTTTTGGGAATGTACAGAAATGCGCGGGCGTCGCGTGCCGTGGAAGTTTATCTCTTACCCTTATGACATTTTGGCCCTATTTTACCGAAATAAAGAGTCGACGTAAATTTCACGCATCAAGCTCGCCTCTATTTTTCGTCCACAGCTGGTACGGTGCTCCAAGGAAGGGAAAATTGTCCAACACCCCACAGGCACCTTGATACCCAAATATGACCGAAAAGAATGCGTAGAAAACGGGTTGTCGTTGCGCCCGGTTTTAATGTGTCGGCTAATGTAAGAGAGAACAACTGTCGTATTTCACGTCGATCCAAACTTAAGATTCAACCGCTAGTCAAAAATAAAATAAAATAATAGTAATAATAAATAAATGTAAGAACAGATCGTCCTGATATCATCATTATTTCGTATTTAGAACGTTGTAACAGACATTAAGACGGTATGTGTTAAACAGTTTATAAAGAACTAGATGGTCCGCTATGACCAGGTGGTCAAGGAACTCTGCTCGTGATCTGAGGGTCGTAGGTTCGAATTCCCGTCACACCAAACAAGCTCGCCCTTTCAGCCGTGACTGTATTATAATGTGAAGGTTAATCCTACTGTGTTGGTAGAATAGTAGCCCATGAAATGGCAATTGGTGGTGATGACTCGCTCCCTTCTCTTTAGTCTTACATTGCTAAATTAGGGACGGCTAGCGCAGATAACCCTCGTGTAGCTTTACGCGAAATTCAAACCAAAGAAGTAGATACATCAAAATAATATAAATTTTAGATCAATTTATAAAAGATTCATTATGATATTAAAGGGGTCGGTGTTTTAAATGGTCAACAATATATTGAACGTTAGATCAGTGTTAGATATGCACTTCATGTCGGTGTTTTAAATGGTCCACAATATATTGAACGTTAGATTAGTGTTAGATATGCACTTCATGATATCAAATGTTAAGAGTTCATTATAGAAAATATTCACGAAAATATTAAATGTAACATTGGTATACGAAATATACATCACGATAGTTAATATTAGTAAACCAGTATACAAAAGATATGAGTAACGCTTAAAGGGTAATTACTTTAAAGATAGATCAGTGCAGTAAATTTCAAGAATTTGAGGGGAAAAAACAATTATAAACTGAATACATCGTGACGTCTTCTACAGAGAAGTACTTATAGAAGTTCAGTTACTACAAGTTAATGGAACCCGAAAACGAATGGATGTTTTTTTTTGTGGCAGAATAGGGGACAAATACTGAAGGGATTAAACCTCTATTTCAAAGCTTTTTCGTAAAATGAAACATTTGTTCTGAATGTTTTGTCTGTGAGAAAATTAGTATTTCAGATTCTAATCGATAACCTTAACTATTTTTTGGTTGACAGGTTACATTTTTATATTTTCAACAGAATAAAACTGCGTCTCTGTAGATGGATAGATATCCTGCTTGTCGAAGCAAAAGCACGTGAACCGTGAAATTTTCGACGTAATCGGTATTATGTCGATTATTGACATGGGGAGGATCGAGGGGTTAAAGTTCGAAGACGCCATCTTTGTGAATGTTGCCCTAAGTTTGTTTTTCTTCCACTCCCTGATAACTCCTTTCAGAGAAAAGATTCTCAGATGGCTACCTCGATTTTTTTTTATCACTCTGTAAAGGTGCAATTATAAAGTGTACTTTGTGAATGCTGTTCACTGTATCCAGAAAACAAAACCTAAGCCTTATTTCTGTTGACAGGTACACGTGTTTTGGCAACAGTCTGTTGTAATCAGTTGCGCGTGTTTGTGTGTCTGTGCTTTGATATTGTTTGATCAATCATTTATTTGTTGTCTTTGTCAATATGGTATTAAGAAACAACTAAACTGTTAAAATTAAACGAAACTAAACAGTCTGAATAAGTTTAGAAGACCTTATTGAAAAACCTAATGTAAATGTATCCCAAATCTGAAACATCCCGGTTGAAAACCGGTAAGTTTACGAGCTTACAAGGGCTGGCCAGGAGGTTAAAGCACTCAATTCGTAATCTAAGGGTCGCGGGTTCGAATCCCGGTCGCACCAACATTCTCACCCTTTCAGTCCTGGGAGCGTTATATGGTGACGGTCAATCCCATTATTCATTTGTAAAAGAGTAGCCCAAGAGTTGGCGGTGGGTGGTGATGACTAGCTACTTTCTCTCTAGTCTTACATTGCTAAATTATGGACGGCTAGCGCAGATAGTTTTCGTGTAGCTTTGCGCGAAATTCAAAAACACGCACACAAAAAAGCATTACTGATTTATCACTCGTCAGAGAATTGCGGTGAGTTATGTTACATTTACCTAATTTCTAAAAAAGTATGAGGACATTTTAAAGCAATGTGGAATAGTATTGTTATTATTATTTAAAAATCAGTTACATACCCTGTAAAGGTCAGGTGGCTCTACTTGTTTGGTTGGAAAACTATTAGCGGTTTGCCAAAACCTTAGAATGAAGGCTGAAACAATTAGAAGGAAGAGGTTGGAAGTAGCGATGCTCGTGTACGCCTGAGGTCACTCGGATTAGGCTTAGAAAAACAAATAATTTTAGAATAGAAATTGTTGAGAAAAGATGGGAGTTTCCGTACTATTTTATAGCCACTTATTGCTGTGTCGGTTCATAATTGGAAATATTTTTCACAAAGTGTCTTAAATCTCGTGTTATTTTTTTACGGATGGTATTTGTAATTTAAAGCAGTAGTCACTTAATGTAGAGAAAGTGTGGATTTAGTCATTTCTGATCTTAATGTGTAAGTACTGTGAAAAAAATTCAACTAAGCCTTAGCCCGGATATGGAAGAGAAGCTGATGTCAACTGGTGAAAGTAACTCGATGTGTCAACGGATCAACATAAGATTTGAACACCAATTTGGCCGCACTAATGTTATAAACACTTTTAATCAGAAACAAAAACTTGCGCAGAAATCTAAAATAATTCGACGAAAGATTAACAGGTGGCTCTGTAGTTAGCATGCACTGATCTGATGGCCTTTTTTCTTCAGATCGAAATTAAGAAGACATTGAGTAGAGCTACACCTTATATAGTGTTGGTGACCCATTGTAGATCACTCGTCTTTCGTTTCTGAATTCAGTTAAAATGTAATGTTACTTGATGAATATGTGACACATTGAAGTAATAATGATTGATGGCTGGATTTTTGTTCTGTCGTTTGTTTCAAATGCTAAAGTAGAGATTGTTTTCTTTAAGATTCTTTAATCAGTTCAAAGCAGGCGAACCATTTTATATCTTTCATGTTTTTTTTATTTGTACTTATACCCATACGAATTATATATATTATGGGGGAGGGGCACTTACAAGGCTGGCCTTGCAATGACGATCGATTTTTTTTTTTAATTCTCCCGTGCTTTGATTCAGTCTTATCTGTTACCAATCGACACAGTGTGTATCATTCACACGAACGTTCCGTGTTAGTGCATTATTACAGAAGCCATAAAGGATGGGTGCTCTATATATTTCGCTTTCTTACCTTTATAATGTTCACTGGGAATCACGCCAGGTTTTATAACAGCTTACTGTTATTCTGAAAATAACATCTTACCGTTCGTCTTTCGTGTGACTAACAAAACATTCATAAACCCTGGATATAGAATTACGATGGCACCTTCGACCACAACAAAACGGAACTTAAAATTCGAAGGTTTTTAAACGACCACCTTTTGTCCATCAGAGAAAAAAAACACACACAAAAACAGAGAAGCATTTATTTAGTTTAACTTTCATATTAGTTTCGTTTTAGAGAGACAAACCTTTTGTTAAATCACCTTTGTGAATGTTTATGAACAGTAAGACATAATACAATCGCTTTATAATATGAATATTTTTCGAAAACCAATCACATTACAGTATTAGTTGCTCTAAGATATTAACTGGTAGTTTAGCCCGTATTTCAAGAGCTTGTCTTCCTCTTATTTCTGCTTTACTATTTTTACCCTGAAAATTTTTTTTATAATTTTCAACCATTTATGTTGTTTTTCGCAGTACCCAGTTTGATAAGAACCTGAGGGTCGCTGGTTCGAATCCCCGTCGCACCCAACATGCTCGATCTTTCAGCTGTGAAGGGGTTATAATGTGACTGTCAATCCCACTTCTCGTTGGTAAGAGTAACCCAAGAGCTTGCAGTGGGTGGTGATGACTAACTGCCTTCCTTCCAGTTTTACACTGCCAAATTAAGGACGGCTAGCGCAGATAGTCCTCGTGTAGCTTTGTGCAAAATTCAAAAAAAGTTTCGAATTCCGCCACTGAACATGCTCGCTCGCCTAATTAGACTTAGGGTTACTGTTATGTTATGATCAATTTCACGATTCGATTAGAGTAGCCAAAAAGTTGGCGGTAGGTGGCATTAACTAGCTGTATTATATGTGGTCTTGTGGTCTATCATTTTAAAATTAAGGGTAGTTAATGCAGGTAACTTCCGAATAAATTAAATTAACTTTGCGCGAAATTCAATAAACAAAACAGTTTTGTTAAAAGAAACAAGACAGAGATAACTGATGTTCTGAATGACATTCGTTGCCGCTGAACGGAATCGTATAGGTTCAGGCCAAAAGTTAGTGTTCTAAATCAGTGCTTCTTAAACTTGTTAAATGTCATTCACCTTTCCAGTCAACAAAATTTCATCCACCTGACTTAACTTTTTGTTTTGTTCCATTTTACTTTCTCCGTATATACAATTAAAGGTTGAGCGTCATCCTGCCCTCCCCATCAAATTTCCTGATTTAGATTTCGAATTTCAAAAGACATAATGAGCCTATTTTTAAAAAAAAACTCTTTCCTTCGTTTTATCACCGGAAGAAAACTGAAACACAATGAATGACTAGCATCGCCATCAGCACAATAATTTCTCTTGTGTGCTTTCCAAGTTTGTATGAACACTACAGAAAAGATGAATTACTGTCAACATACTCCTGTCATCAAAATACTTTCTTATAACTACAAAGAATTAATAGTTATCGTGACACACAAATTTGCAAAACAATTTCTTTATAGCATCACAGAACGAAACAAATGAACGACCTTCTTCACGTAGCACTTTGTAAAGTAATTACTGCCTAGTGTGACACATTGCAAACTATTAAATAAGTTTGCAACATCAATGGCTGTGGGATTCCTATGATAAGCATCTGAAGTCAAAGCTCATTTTCCCTCCCCAGTGAAATAACATGTAGATAAATTTTGTTGCTTGGTTTTCAGTTCTACTAGCCCTTTCCTTCTGCGGATTTACAACGCTAAAAACCGGGTTTCGATATCTGTGCTGGGCAGAACACAGACAGCCCTTTGTGTAGCTTTGTGCTTAATTACAAACAAACAACAACAATCGTACCAAATTTGAAAGTACTTGTTCAGACAAATAAGTAGTTAATACTATCATTAGGGTCTTCACGACAATGGATTTGTATTCAGGAAGTTGAAGTAATTCAACTAAATAGTCTTGGTAATAGGAATACGTTTCAAAAGGTGCTTCTTGGGTGGAGTCATGATGAAGTTCCATCAACAACTCTGGTTTTCTCGACATCTGCTCATTTAATATTGGTTGTGACGAAAGAGTTGAAAATCTACATCTTATTATGTAAACCTTCAATCATAAATATTAAAAGGAACAGTATAGACGTAGGTCAGAATATTTCGTGTTTTTTGTGACAGTAATATCTGTTGAAAGAGTTTTTGTTGTTCGAAGCTGTTTATAATTCACGATTTTTTTCACTTCTGGTCAGTTTTAACAACACACCACTGTATCTCGAGTCACTTTTCACAATGGTAACAGCCCAGATGGATTCAGCATGGCACAGGCCTTTCAAGATGTTGGAAGGTTCTCGGTTTCGACTGTAGTGCATCTGTTGAATAGGAGGACTTTAATATTGATTTACAGATGATGCCAGAAGCTTACATTGGCAAATGTGATGTTTAGTCTTTTGCCAAAGATGGCGAGTTGCTTTGAGATCTGGTGAGCTGGTAATTGCTTTAAGTGCTAGCCAAAAATAGATACTAAAGTAGGGTCGTGTTTGTGGAACCAATTTCGTACTGTGACAGTGTGGTGGGTGGTCGCATTTTTCTTTAAAAGGACTTGTGTCCGTCAGAACAGTAACAAGGCATTTTAGGGTGGAAATGCTCAGCGACAACTTTGGGTACATTCTGTATATCGCATGTCTAATGGAATCGTATGACCTGACATCAAACTGCCATAAGAAAATTCCCCTAACTATAAGCCATCTCTATGGGTTTGTTAGAACCACAAACATGGTCAAGTCCCTCATCTGTTTTCTTCAACATTTGTTTATTCTGTTTTAATACATATTTTTGACATATTTCATTTTTTTTGTTTATTTTCATGTGTATTGTACAGTTGAGAAAAGAAGGAAATTGATACGGAATTTCGTATGTATTGTAAACTTGTTAATTTATGGTTTCACTCGGACTGTCTCCAGTAGTTTGATAGACTCTGCTCAGCCATTTAGAAAAGTTGTGTTTTTATAATGACGCTCCTGCCAGATGACCATTAACTGTCAAACCCGTTTTAAAATTAAGATTAATATAAATCCTTAAACTTGTTTGTTATACAGAGTAAATACAGTTTGACTGCATATCTGTGTGATGTTAACTAGTCACCTGACGCATCACGTCATCAGTGCATATTACCTTATCAAATAAGAAAATAGTGGCCTGGTGTTGTCAGGGGTAAAGGGTCCTCGACTTGGAATCTGAAAGTCGTGGGTTAGAATCCCCGTCCCAAGAAACAAGCTCACCGTCTCACCCGTAGGGGAGTTATAAACTGATGCTTAATCTGTGTTCGTAAAGGAGAGTTGTCCTTTAGTTGTCGGTAAGTAGAAGTCTTTCAATGAACAGTTTGCTGCTGTTTTGTTTTAAAGCAACAATTCCTAACGCCTTTACCTCCTGCTTTATAACATTTATCTCAGTGTTATAATTTGAAAATTTTGAATGGTTTCATGACCCTAATTATACGATCTGTCTATAATTAATGCATCATTATTTATTATGCTGTCGTGCAAACCGTAGATAAGATGCAGTGTTTCCTTGTTTGTGTATGTTTTCGGAAAATAACGCAAAGTTGTAAAAGGGCCACTTGCATAACCTGCTTTTAATGTCGAACTGATAGAATTAGAGGGTAGATACTTTCATCAGTTTCCACTGTTAACCCTTTGGTTACTCTAAACACGAATTCACCATATCGTATAATATAAACAAGATACTAAATCACGAAGAGCGTTTCTGTGGTAAGAAGACACGAACAATGGACTCTCGCAGACTGGCAATATGAGTTCTAGGCCACTCCTAGCTGATAGTGGTTTATCATAGGACCGGTTAAAACTATACAACACAATACAGAGCCATTGTTATGAACGAAAATTTTCTAATTTCACATGAACACTTTTGCGACCTCATCACATTGTGTTCAGTAACCGCTCCTGACAGGTTGAGAACCATTGGTTTAATAGAGTAAGAGTAATTTCTTTAAATGTTTCAATTTGTTTACCCAGCCTTTTCTGTAAGGTGGTTAAACTGCACGCCTCGCAATCTGAGGGTTGCGGATTTGAATCTCCGTCACCAAATAGGCTTGTCCTTTCAGCCCGCGGAGGCGTTACAGTGTCAGTCAGTCCAAATCTTTGTTGGTAAAAGACTAGCCTAAGAGCCGATGGTGGGAGGTGTTGACTAGCTGCCTCCCTCTAACTCTGTCACTGCTAGATTATGGACGGCCAGCGCAGATAACCCTCGCGTAACTTTGCGTGAAATTTAAACCAAACGAAAGTTTTTCTGTTATTGGTAAATAGTTTGATAGTTACACAATTCGAATAACTTAAGGTATTTTACAAAATTGAGTTTTTAAACCTTTTTCTGTCGGTTAAAACTTGTTCCTCACAATTTATTGGAAACAGATTCAGTTATTGAGCTGCAAGGATAGATGTCACCACTTGATGAAAGGTTTATCTGGTCTTGACGAACTTCCTTCATTAAATTCCAAAATCGATGCACCCACGCACTGTTTACAAACCTCACGATGAACCGTTAAATGCTTCTGGGAAATAATGTTACAGAAGACGGAATAGAAAGGTCTGCAGGAGGGTGGGAGCTATTTGTGGAATTGGTGGACCAGGATGTGGTGTTGTCACTGTATGTTGACCGGGTTGTTATGACCACCAGATGTCTTCGTGGGCTTGTTCGTCAACCGTGGAGGACAGTCTTTCCTCCTTACGTAATTACAGGAAGTTATTGCATGGTTTTCTGAGCAGAAACATTTATTTGATAAAGCATATAAGAGGAAGAAAACACAACTTATAGATACCAACTTAAGCAATACACGGAAATGTTGAAGATTTGTGATTAAGGTACGAAACTATTGTTTTGCAAGGCCATGAGATAGCGTATCAAAATACTCCCGTATTCGATATTATTCCTCGTGCAGTTCTTCAGTATTTTCAGTACTGTGAAAGAGACCATTATTAAATGTTACCATACCTACGTATTATAATGTACAAAAAAATAAAACACAAAATTGATTCGTGTTTTTTCCTGGTTTTTCAGACAAGAGCAACAAAATTAGAGTCAGACAAGCAAAAAAACCAAACCAAACCGGTATGATACGAGTATTTGTGGAACTATTGCGAAACAAATTGTATCATGTCGATGTGGCAACGTTCGTGAAACAATGTAAAATAATTTACTGTTGTATTCAGCGCGTTATGATAGTTGACCGTATCAACTGATCTAATAATGTATTTAAGTTTGTTTTCAGTATTAAATAATCTACTTAAATATTGAAGTTCTGGCGTCATGAGTCCTGATGCTTATTATTATTACTGAGAGGCTTAACCTTCGTTTTATTGAAAAATAATTAAAAACTAATCTTATTTGTTTTCTTTTTGAATTTCGCGTGAAGCTACACGAGGGCTATCTGGGATTCCTAATTTGGCAGTGTAAGACTAGAGGGAAGGCAGCTAATCATCACCACCCACCGCCGACTCTTGGGGTACTCTTTTATAAACGAATAATGGGTGTGACCATAACATTATGACGTTTCTACGGTTGAAATGGCGAGCATGTTTGGTGCGACAAGGATTCGAACCCGAGACCCTCAGATTACGATTCGAGCGTCTTAACCATCTCGACATGCCGGGTCGAAAGACTAAGCTATACGTCAATGCATTCGAGACACTGGCCCCAGCTGATAGACTTGTAAGGCAAAGGCATTCGAATAAGTAGATAGGGACTTTTCCTCAGATTAGAAATAGATCGCTTCCTCTTTTAAAATGCTTTAGATCTAGAGAAAAACTACTTAGTCATGTTATACTGACCTTTAGTGTCACCTGGTACTCCGATATATTAATAAATTGACAATTAATGAAAATACTTTCGTGAATTAAATATATTCATCCACACGTGTCTGATTACACCTGAAATAAATCCGGTTTATCTGATATTCTTCCCCCACTCTTTCTCTCCCCCCCTACTTTATTACACATCTAGTGGAGGATATTTTGCGTGGACGGTCGGATAAGATTAGTCGCGCTGCAGCATCACGTGTCAGCGTGCACTGACCTCATCCAAACGTCTGAAATAAAATACGCCGACTCTGCCCTGCAGCGAGAGAAGCATTGATAACCCCTACACATCTTGTTGGTCCGTGTTCAGATTGGAAACTGGAGACTTTCGTTATGCCTTGTGGCATACGATGGTGTGGACCACTAAGTTTGTTTGTCGGGTTTTGCTCTTAATTTTGTATTTCGTATTACTGGTTCTCTCTTCAGAACCATCATGAGGTAATCAAAAATCATAAACTACCGAACTGACATGTAAAGATAGCTTTATTTATATACACTTCTTAGCTGGTAACGAATATCCTTTTATAACGACTTCAACGTTTCGGGATATTGTGTAGGGACCTTTAGGTCGCCAAAAGACGGTGGAGCATATTCCACACACACAAGTACAGTTTTTTAGTTTACGACTTCAACGTTTCGGGATATGATCTATGGACCGTTAATTTTATACAATACATTACTGTGCATGATTCAAACGTTGGATTTCGCAGCTTATTATTACATTTCCACACAAGAACTCTCGGTTGACATTTTGAACGACTGCCCTTCTTGTTATTAAGTAGTTATCACACGGAACCACATACACATATTGTAATGATTTTCAAACGACATCCAAAACTGGAGCGATTTCGAATAGTTTACCGTTCTCCATATTAAACTTTTCACGTTGTGACATTTTAAACGAGAAAAGCTTGTTTTTATACGTTGTAATTAACCTTGTATGTTTTTAAGACAACCTAGTTTGCCTCAAATAACCTAATTTATACGTCATACTGCAATATAGCTCACCAGAAACAAACTGTTTGAACTTTGCAATACAACCTGGTTTACCCGAAGTATTGTGATTGAGTTCCAATGTTCCCGAAACAAAAATTTAAGATTGCTTTAATCAGTGATGTGATTATATTAAAAATGAAAGAGAGAGAGAGAGATCAGAAGTTTACAAATTAAGTTCTGTCGTCTACACGCCACTTTAGTTATTAATGTTTTGTCAGTAGTAAAGAAGGCATCCTGGTATTTCGAACACGTCGTTTAGATCAGGTAGTTACTTGTAATATTCAAATTTTGAGCCACGCTAAGCTGACAAGACTTCCGCTAACCTTTATCCAATTTATTTAGTGCTGTTCTATTCTCCTCTAACCAGTTTGTAATTTGACTGATCTAAAGATTAACTTTATAAATCCGAAAACTATTGGGTGATTGTTTGTTACTCGGATTTTACACGCAACGTGTCGTTGTGCGTGAGATTAACAGTAACTCTCAGTCGTAAACATCATCGTTTTTAAAGTTAACAATTCTGTAGATTCAAGACTTCCTCCGAGGTCAGATTAGTTTCATAATTAAACTGTAAAATAATAATAACAACAACAACAACGACGACGACGACGTACCTTTTCAAGACTAACAGTTCAGTGACCACGGTGAAAAAATTAGTACGGTTTAAAACTGTACAAATTATGAGTAGTGGTTGTCAAGAGATAAAACGTGTGAAAGGTGAAACCACTGAGAAGTTAACTACAGAATTTTTTTTCTAAATATATACTATTGTCGATATGACGTTTCAAGCAATACTCTTTTTTTCTCTTAAATATTAGTATAGTTGTGTTGCAGCGTTTAAAACACTAATATTATGTAATAGCGATTAATAGCACTAATATTATGTAATAGCGATTAATAGCACTAATATTATTGTGTAACAATGATTAAACAACATTAACAGAACGGTGTCAGTTGAATAGCACTGCCCTATGGCTGAATATTTAATTTAGTCTTAAAAGTTGAGTAATTATTGTGCCAAACAATAATTACCTTCGTCATTGTTGTCCTACATCTTTCTTCCGTACAGACAGTTATGTGTGGAGTGTGCTTATTTATATACGAGTGTTAAACAAGATATACATGTGTGATATCGCTGCGCTTAGTAATGTGCGTTTTCTTAGAGCAAAGCCACATCAGGCTATCTGCGGAGTCCACAATATAGGAGTTCTTAAGTTTTTATTGATTAATTTGAATTTATAACGTTTGAAATGTCGTGCGCTAATCGTACTGATAGCGTCTGTCTCTCTCTTTAATTACAAATTAACAAATTGACGGCTTTTTGTCTGTCATTGAACTTGCACGAGCGTACGATGAGACAATGTGATAATGTTGTCTTCTAATACGAAGGAACAAACAAGTTATTCTTTCAGTGCTCATCTGTGAACTTTATGCATAGTTGAACGAACAAAATGCCGCATATACAAGTTTTGTTTTTTCTTGTGGAGTTCATGTCTGTACCTAGTACAATACATCCAATGTACGTTTATTTAAGTACATTCATCTGTCCCGCTTGCTGCTTTGTTCTACACTCAACCTAGAACGAGAGAACCAGCTAGATTATTTCTTTAGCCAGGCCTGTTATTGTTGTTATTGTACGAAGAGCAGCGGCTTGGCACGTTAAAACTCCATACAAGGCGTGACATTACCTCCCTGGGCTACTAGCAACGCTGATGATTTATCGATGACCAGCCATAGATGGAAGAAAGAACTACGGTTTAAAACTGAACAAAAACTCTCCACGTCCTCAAGTAACGAATATTCTCATTCATATTGCTTGCCTGAACTTTCTATACTAATACATGCAGGTTACACAAAAGTCTTCACATACATGCGCGCCAAGGGCCCACAACTAGAATCGCCGGTCTCTCCGGGACTTTCACGTCTTGCCTCCGGCTTAGAAACCTTCAGTTTGGCTCTTACGGCTGAGAGAACGAAGAAAATTCCAGCAAGACAGATTCACCGAAGTATTTTGTTTTCCTTTGCTCACAGTGACACTGCGAAATCAGAGAAGGAAGTAAACCAATAGTGAATCGTCGAAGTTTACAAGACAGTTGAAAATTTCATGATCACACATATGGAGAGAGAGAGAGACAGACATATATATATATATATATATAAACCTAAGTTGCAGTTGGTCTGAATGGTCTTATTTTAACATAGTTTAAATAAAATAACAGTTGTGAGAGTTGAGGTCAAATTATCTATTTCAGTGCAGCGTGACCGGCTGACAAGTTGTATTCCGTAACTATTGGTTCGTTACACAAGCAAGTTTGGCTTAATTGGACTTTTGCTTTTCAGCTAGAAGTGTTGAGCGGGTTTATTAGAAGTGTGTAGAAGGTCGATTTGGAGTTTCATTATAAGTGCGCAAATTGTTCCAAAGTTACTGGTGCTAACGTTCGAGCCGTTTCGCTGCTATAAAATTACCCTCGCGCATGTGTTTAGCCGGCCGTTTCAGGTATTGACGTTATTGAATTTTGTTTTAGTCTGGTATCGAAACCTAGATTCTAGCGTTGTTAGGCCTCTGACATACCGCTGTGTCGCTAGAAGGAGAGAGGAACTTATTGAAAGTAAACCATTAAAAATTAGCGTAAAAGAGTTGATTATTTCACGTCTATGCGGTTTCGTATTTACTCACAGCATGTTACAGGTTAATGCAAAATTAGACGCTTTCAAATGCATACTGTTTATATGGGGAAGAGGTTTAGTGTCACCTACCCCAATCACTGGGGGCTAAACTGGCAATGAATGATACTCTAAACTGTCACTTTCGACCACCTGTTAAAACGTGATCTTGGTAATGTTTAAATTGTAGAATGGCTTCAGAGTTGGCAGCTATGGATATGGAAGTTTTTATTCGTATTTAAACGTGTAACTTCCAACCGCATGTTAAACTGTGAACTAAATATCCTCAACTAATTTTCAAGCTATGCAGTTTTCATTTTCCCAGATTCTGTACTCGGTGTGGTTCTTGTGCCTGGACAGCATCACGGGTTATGTTTATAAACAATTTCTTCTTGATGGGCGTTCACTCGGAAACAAAAACATTTGGGAATTCAATTTTTGAAGTTTGGGAGTATGTAAAAACCACACTGCAGGGGTGGTGGTGGTCGTATAGGGTAAATTACAGGGGCTTTGTTAAACCATATGTAGGCTTGATTTGATTGATTATTGTAAGTGTTTAATGGGAGAATTAACATAGTGATAAGTTACAGATACGAACAAGAACCAGTTACAAAAGGAACGTACATAACGTGTGCTCAACATACATTCGTGAACATGTTAGCTGACCATTGTAGTTATATATATGTGAACATGTTAGCTGACCATTGTAGTTATATATATGATGTAAAGTGTTAAATATTTTTTACTGAGGGTTGTTTTGCATTACCTGTAGAAAAAGGCTTCTCATAGGGGATATTGTGCTCTTCTCGTGTAGAAAAAGGGCTTCTCACAGGGGATATTGTGCTCTTCTCGTGTAGATAAAGGGCTTCTCACAGGGGATATTGTGCTCTTCTCGTGTAGATAAAAGGCTTCTCATAGGGGATATTGTGCTCTTCTCGTGTAGATAAAGGGCTTCTCACAGGGGATATTGTGCTCTTCTCGTGTAGATAAAGGGCTTCTCACAGGGGATATTGTGCTCTTCTCGTGTAGAAAAAGGGCTTCTCACAGGGGATATTGTGCTCTTCTCGTGTAGATAAAGGGCTTCTCACAGGGGATATTGTGCTCTTCTCGTGTAGATAAAGGGCTTCTCACAGGGGATATTGTGCTCTTCTCGTGTAGATAAAGGGCTTCTCACAGGGGATATTGTGCTCTTCTCGTGTAGATAAAGGGCTTCTCACAGGGGATATTGTGCTCTTCTCGTGTAGATAAAGGGCTTCTCACAGGGGATATTGTGCTCTTCTCATCACAGGTTTCGAAACTCGGTTTCTTTACGTTCCAAGTTTTCAGTTTTACCTCTGAGCTTCTAGAGGAGAACAAACATATATTCATAGTGAAGCGTAAAGCTAATATTCCGTGCTGTGCCAACCACAGGTATCGAAATAATGTTTATCGCTTTTAGACTTGCAACTGAACCACTGTGGTGGTAGGGAACATATAAAAAGAGAGAGCGGTGGATGTATTGGTTTCTCATATAAGTATAGTACAAAATACGTCAGAGGCCTGGTATGACTAAGTGGTTAAGATGTTTGATTCGCAATGTACTGTTCGCAAGCTCGAATCTCCGTTACGCCAAACATACTCGCCTTTTCAGCTGCGGGAGCATAATAATATGATGGTCAATCCCTCTGTTTGTTAGTAAAAGTATCTCGGTAGTTTGTGGTGGATGATGATGAAGAGTTAGCTTCCTTCATTATTCATTCACAACTGAACCAGGAACTACTAGCGCAGATAACCCTCGAATGGCTTTTAAAGGAAATTCGAAACAAAGCAAAGCAAAATACACGTTATAAAAACAAATAAACAAAACGTACACGTGTTATTGTGTTAAGTAAACCGTTTGCAAATTTCTTAAGCACAGTCAAATTCGATAAGTTAGGTCACTTGTGAAAGTAATCGTGTAACAGTATTGCCAACAGTTCTACAAGTACGTACTTGTGTAACATAATTGAACTGAGTTATGGGTCAGGAGTTTTAGCACATTTACCTTACCGTAAGATAATAATTTATTACGTTTACTTAACTATATGTTAATATTTAATATAACTCTCTCGTGCATATGCAGGTGTAATGGAATTTAGATTTCTCCTCACCTTGTTAAGGATTAATTATATTAGCAGATTAACGTTCTCGATATTTTAATTAAAATGTCGTCCTTTAATATGCTGAATTTGTTTTTACTTACGTTGGTTCTAAACTACTTAGATCACATTGATATAAAACCCTTAAAGCTCTCCGTTGACTCGGCTATAAGTCTAAGTGCTTAACGTGAGGGATTCGATCCCTGTGATGTGTGCAGCGTAGAGAACCTACTGCCTCGTGAACAGTGATCAATACAACTTGAGATCCAGACCGCTCACCCGCTTCATTCCTATACTTGGTATAATATTACAGCAAATTCATCTCTTCCTGAGAATTTTCTCTTCTCAAAACTTAAAAAATCTCCCTGACACCCCATAAAATACATCACCACTCGAAATGAAACAACGGTGACAAACAAATTTCTCTCTCTGATCTCGTGTTCCCCCCTATAAAGAGACGAAACGCAGATTTACGCTATTTTAAACTATCTCGACAAATGTCTCTAACTTCGTACATGGATGCCTGTCGCTTCATAATGTTTACCTTACTTAGGTACATATTAAATTTCGTATTTCACTCGACAGCACCTAAAGACGATAGTGTGTAGTGCTACGTTTTTCGCTATTTTGGTACAGTAAGTGTAGGATTTTCCTACATCAATAAAAGAATGTTTAACCATGCCAACTGTTAGAATCTTGATCAGAACATGAAGGAGAAACTATTACAGCGAGAAAAAAAATAGAAATTATTTGAACGAATTTTTTACGCTTTTCTCATTCTGGAACTTGACTAGTAAGGCTTACCATGGCCAGGTGGTGAGGACGCTCGACTTGTAATCTGAGTGTCGTGGGTCTGAATCCCCGCCACACCAAACATGTTCGTTATTTCAGCCGTGGGTACGGTATAATGTGACGGTCAATTCCACATTCGTTGGTAAAAGAGTAGCCCAAGAGTTGGCGGTGGGTTGTGATGATTAGCTGCCTTCCCTCTAGTCTCACACTGCCATATTAGCGACGGCTAGCGCAGATAGCTCTCGTACAACTTTTCGCGTAATTCCAAAAGCAAACAAAACTCTTGTACTCAGTTCAGTATTGCTGTTTTTTGTTCTCGTGACCGCTTTTCCTAATATCTATTATATTCTTGTATTTGTCGTGTTTCCATTTCGCAGAAAAGCTAGAAAAAACAACAAATTTTACACTGAACACGTGTCTCATGAAGCACGTTGATCCTTGGTTGACAGGAAATTCAAATTTGTCTTGTGTAGTATAAACAAGATGAAATTTGAACACAAGTTTGACAGAGAATCTGTAAATGGATTTTGCGTATAATCGATTTCATTTTTTGTACTCTAGTATTTGAAACGTAAGTATCTTATTTTCCTAAGTGGTTCTCTCTGAAAACAGAGTCGTTACCATGGTTTATCTAAATAATACACACTTCAAACTGTTATTGAAAAATATATAGCACATAATTGTTTGTTTAGTTTAACGCAAAGCTACACGACTGTCTGTACTTTGATTTTAACGTCAACGTTTGTAAAAACTCCACTGATCCTATGGGAGACAATGATATTGAAGAAATCAGCTGTTTTGTGAAGTAAACACTAACACGGGAAACGTTTAATTATGTGATTCATGAATCTATAAAGTTACACACAATTTCTAAGCCTAACTTTTATTGTCATTTTCTTTCTTTCTCCCTAAATTGTTCGTGTTGTACTAACTACCTCTTTTTCGTTGGTATATCACTAACCTTGAAAGAACGTGTTGAAATAATCCTACTATAAGTGTGTCCTGATATCAACGGTGGACATTTCGAACGAGTGTAAGTCCTGGCCTTTTGCAACAACCTGTTATCAGATGGGTTTGTTTTTTTTAACCTTTTCTCGTCTTTCCATCCAACCGAAAGATGTTAAATAGAAGCAATACTGTTTGTCATGTTTTATAAGTATTGTAGAATTATCACAAATAAGTGCTATCAGTTTCTTGTAGCTACTTAGGATCAAACAACTAAAATATTTATTTCATAACTCATTTAGATAATCAAAACAAACCTTTGCTATTGTCTCGTCAAATCATTTTATTGTTTAATCATTGTTGACTTTAACAATTTGTGAATTAAGGTATTAAAAAATGTTCATGTATTTACATATACTCGACTGACAAAGTGGTTCGACCAATACTTGTAAATTGTTATCATACACACTGAGAAAGGTAACTTTTATGTTAGATTTTGTAGTCGTTACAATTCATTTCGTAATATTCATCAGTTTATTTAAAAATATAAAAGAACACTTAATATTGTTTACTTCCGTACCGGATAATGCTCACTTCCTTCATCAGTTGATCGATTTAACAGTTTTGTGTTGTTTATTTACTTTAAAACTTGCACGCGGAGTTTTTCTTTCTTTGACTTCTGCATCTGCAATTTTGATTAATTAACTGGAGGATAATTAATTAATCATAACTTCTTATACACGGAGCATTTCACTGATCCTTGTGAACCAACATATTGGTCTTTAAGTGCTGACTTAACACCCTGATATTATGTAATATTGTGTATTTTAACAGTGTGAGATCAAATTGAAATTGTTAATCATTCCATACAGTTCATTGTCCCCAGTCTGCAGTATTATTACATTCACGGAAACGAATTGAAAATTAAATGTTTCTAATGCGCTTCAAAGAACTTTATGGATTTTTATTATGACGTGTGGTTTGATATTTTTACCTTAGCTTCTAGTAGGTTCCTCGGACCTTCTTCTCGTCCTCCAGTTTGTAACTTGTCGAAAGCATGCTCCTCGGACCTTCTCATCTTCTTAACCCCTTTTTCTTTTCGTTCATCATGTTACATTTCTGAACATGTTTCTTAAGTGTTTGTTGACGCTTCATTAACCTCTATATCTGAACATTTGTTATTTTATATTATCGGGCAACTTTCTCAGACGGTGTGTTCTCATCACGTTCTGTACGTCACATAAAGAAAACGAAAATATTTTACATGTATCATAACAAGAAGACATCTGGAGAGAATCCTAACTGGTGCCAATGGTTCCCAAAGAGCTGACTGTATCATCATACGTATCTACTGTATCTTCTTTCACAGCTCTCATTTAAAACACCTGCGTGTAACGTGTACTGATAGTGACAGAGCTACTAGCACGTACGATGGATAGCTCGCTCTGTTCCATCTTTACTTCGGGAGACTTCTGTTAACATTTTGGTGGAATGTCATTAAGGGACATATTTGTGCATATTTTCATATATATCTTTTTCTGATCGTCTATCTGTATATCTGTCTACATACGTGACTGTTTACCTATGTATCTTTCTGTATATCTGTCTACGTACGTGACTGTTTATCTTTCTATATCTCTGCCTGTTTGTCTGTATATCTACCTACCCAGATAACCTTTCATGAAAGTTATGGCCAACAACGACACGAGCATACGTGCGTTACAATGAATTTTGACTTTGAGCATGAAACGTGAGGAAAGTACAAAACAAAGGATTACAGCGACCCCTGTTACAAACATTCATTTTATACAAACACTTGTGGTTTTCCCAACACGGAAACTTACACACACATACTAGTAGCTAAGACGAAGTGTTTATCGTCGAGTCAGGTGAATTTACACTGCTTAAGCCTAATGGCATACAACATTAGTACGTGGATTATTACTTATTTACTACATTGGACGCAGACAGTTTTCCTTGAACAAACAAAGTCGTTCTAAGAGTTGCGTCACAATATAGTCGTTCTCTGTTTCTAGAGTAATATTAAATCTCGGTTCCTGTCAGAGCTCGACAAACTCCTATTTGTTTTAGCTTCAAAATATCATACACAGATAAAGTTCGCACGGGTACTCGAAAACCCGCATACACTCATTGGATTTTAGAATACCTAACGTGAACTGCGTCTCTTGTTTACTCCCGAGGTACCCATTATTAATTTCAGAATTTTAAAGAAACTGCATAAATTATTAAAACAATGCAATTGTAAGCGTGGCCCTTTGCCAGCATAAAAAAAAAGACGAGATACAAAACAGAATTTTCGTTAAGAGTGGAACATCTTAACTGTCAGAATTTCTTAGGTATTGCAGCAAATAACAACGTATAGTGACAAATAATCCACCATAATCATTTAATTCAGTGTAAATATTACTATTTAACATTAATTTTGTTTTATTATTATTATTATTATTACCCGAACAGAGCCAAAGTGTAATCCACAGATGGTGTCAGATTCGAGATTTTCTTTGTTAGATACACACAACTGAACGTTTAGTGCGAGTTGTATAATTTAGATGGTTTAAATACGACGGGGGTATTGAGCTTAGTTACCTCTTAGAAAGGATAATTTGTCATAGTTATGCTTATATAACTGTTTTCGAATCATACGTTGTGTAGTCAGTTGTGAATTCGCGCTTTATTATTGTTTCATATAACCAGAGGCTTTAAAGATTTTCTTGTTTCAATTCAATATTGTCATCAAAATGTCTCGTAGTATATAGAACGTTCTAAAACTCTCTTGGATTATAAATGCGTCTCCAAAATCTAGTTTCTATCAGTTAGATAGCTAGATGTAGGTTGTGTGATTACGAGTTTAGCTACAAAGAGAATTTAATAATTTTTAAAATCGGAGCATCTCGCAGATTGTATTGTAATAACACAGTATAGAAGAAATTTGCCAACTTTTTCTAAAGTAATTGAATTAACCTGTGTGGAATTTGACAATCATTTAAAACTCTGGATACAGTGTAACATATTTGTGTATACTTTCAAGTTGTTTTAAAATTATTAATTAAAACAAGTGGGATGTGTGAATGCTATTTCTTTTTTGTTGAAATTTATCACCGATATGTCACAAACGACAAGAATCCGTCTTGTACATAAAACCTAACATCTTAAGCGTACTACTCTTTAGGAGAAAGGAGGAATGTGGTGCTCCCAACAACAGCAAAGAATGGTTTCTGAGTTGGTTTCCTTAAGAGTTCTGCCCTTAGACTGCGAAAATGAAGAAAATTAATATTTGAACTCTGCTTGGCGAAAGAACCTGATTAGTTAGCAGAATTGTAGGTTTGAGTCCCGCCTAATCCGAATTTTCACTCATTACGACAGTCACCAAACATGCTCACTCCATCATATTGGTACAATCAATCACACTATTTGTTGGTAAAAGTGTCCCAAGAGTTTGCAGTAAATAGTGTTTCCTAGCTGCCTTCCCTAAAGTCTATCACTACTATATTTGAGACGGCTCACGCTGATAGTCCTTGTGTAGTTGTACGCGAAATTAAAAACAGAACCATTACAGTGACGTCAAGTGTTCTAAACAATGGGATAGACAAACTAGGCACAAGACATACGAATTAAACATATGATGCAAGGGAGAAAGCACGTGCTTTGTGGATAAATTACACTATGTAACAGAATGTTTACTGATTCTTGTTCCTGGACAGAAAGTGTTTATTTCCTAATTGCTTACACCTAAAGTAAATGGGGGGGGAAAAAAACTTTTTATCTTCAAACTTTGCTTTTGCGATTTGTGAGCTTATTACGAAAACATGATGGGATACTATATTTTGGGGCTAATACATGAAAGTGATTTACATTAGTCGCAAATCTCGAAAAACTGTTCACTTCTAAACATTTTTTGTATTACTTTAGTATTAATACATATAAATCTTGATTCATATGTTGTTTATTTAGAGCTTATGTAAATGAAAATTTGCCCGTTTTTACATGGAAAATAGGTTAATTTCTAAATTCCATTATCCAGGTCACAAAAGCAAAGTTTGAAGGGAATAATGGTTATTTTCTGTACTTTTACAACATGAGAAATTAAGAAGTAACACATACTATCCAGAAACAAAATTTGTGTTACATGGTGTTATATGAGAGTATCCGAAGGACCCTCGGTTCACAATCTGTGGCTGCCAGAAAAAAAAGGCAGTGTGAACTTTTAGTGTGGTATAAGAGTGAAACAAGAGAGGAGTAATCCAACAGTTAGTAAGTGGGTGCTTCCCTTGTCAACCGGTTCGAAACTGGGACGGATATGTTTGTGTATAACTCTGAAACGGACAGTTAATCTAATAAAACTAATCAGATCACTTTAATCGATCTCATTTAAACGAAAGCCATATCAACTAGTAATTACTTGCGTCAGTGGAGTTTGTACTTCTGTTCATTTTTCTTGGTTTATTACCCGTCTTTAATGTTGAAACGTCAGGTAATTTGTGTCAGCTGATATTCGTGTGATTACAAGTTTAAAAATACAAAACAACAAACTCTGAACTGCGTTGTGTTGGGAAATAATTGTGTGTGCGTGTGTGTGTGTATGCGCATTTAAGGAAGTGAGAGATATGTAGCTGAACGGTGAGAACTGGAGATTTAACAAGTGTCTACTTGAAAATAAAGACAACTCTATACAATACAATGAGAACTTTTGCAATGGCATTGTAAATGTTTATGAAAATATAAGGTAGAAAATACCAATAAATTCTATATAAATTGTAATAACGTTTCAAAGTGCCCTAAAAATTGAAGGTAGAGCACAGAAGAGTTCTGTTCGCAACTGTGGTAGTTCTAATTGTTATGACAATTGAAGATAGAACACCAGGGTGATCTGTTTGCAACTGCGGTTGTTCTAATTGTTATGACAATTGAAGATAGAACACCGGAGTGATCTGTTTGCAACTGTGGTAGTTCTAATTGTTATGACAATTGAAGATAGAACACCGGAGTGATCTGTTCGCAACTGTGGTAGTTCTAATTGTTATGACAATTGAAGATAGAACACCGGAGTGATCTGTTCGCAACTGTGGTAGTTCTAATTGTTATGACAATTGAAGGTGTAGAGCACAGGAGAGTTCTGTTCGCAACTGTGGTAGTTCTAATTGTTATGACAATTGAATATAGAACACCAGGGTGATCTGTTTGCAACTGTGGTAGTTTTAATTGTTATGACAGTTTGAAATGCAGTACAAAAAATTGGGAAGAAATTGAATTTAAATTAAAAACCTGAAGACAGAGGGAGCTTGATATGATTTTGAACGTTATCTATCCATATTATACCGTTTCGTTCAATGGTAACTTTGCGAGGAAATGTTTGTCGGACCAAGATCTCTTCTGCCTTAGGTTTTTGTTCGTATCGATTTAGTACGTAATAATCTCGTGAGTTCAGAACCTCCTTCTCATTCCCTTGACTCCGAGATCTAAGGGACCTCATCATTTCTAACAACCATAAGGTGAACCGAACTACTTAGGTGATGGAGAGTTTGGGTCGATATCAGTGGGGTTGGCCTCGACACACACATACACATCTGACTTGTGAAGTAATGAAGTGATTTCTTTGTTTTTTTATACACCTCTGTTTTGAAGCATCATTATCGCAGTGAGTATATAGATTTTCTGTATTGTACTGTTTAAAAGAAAGTAGCGTAAAATGTTTTAGCAGCACTGATAAACCAACGTTTTTAGTCCACTGATTTTCTAGGTGTCGCTGTAGGCTTTATTGTAAATATTTGACCACGGAAAATCTGCTTCCTTACTGTGCACTTGGTGTATCTACACAATTATTTGTATAACCCAACTATACAGTTTTACAACCCAATGAAATGGTGTTTTCGAGGGGAAAAAAGTCACACCAGCAGCAGTATAAGGTGGAAAAAAGTTACAAGTAAAAATGGCAGCATCCCTTTCGAAGAATGGAAAATACACATCAGAACATTTTTTTTTTTTATATGTTTAGGGCTCATTGAGACGTTAGTTTGTGATTCGTGGTGACGTGAAACTCACTTGAAGTACATGTTTCTCAAGACGGCTGTGTGGGTGTAAAAGTAAAATAGAGATTAGCGTTCAGGTATAGCTACAAAGAAAAATTGTTGTCTCTATCGAAGAACGGAAAATACACATCAAAACAGTGAATGTTTAGGGCTCATTGAGACATATTAGTTTAGGGCTCATTGAGACATTAGTGTTTTTTCTAACGCGTCATTGTTACTGGTAGCTCCCCCCCACACACTTTTCACTTCGTGTGCCATATTCCGCAGTAACCGAAGACATTATTATCGGTTCCATTTTCTCCCCACTTTGCAATATGGGTGCAATGTTTACTGAAGACATTATTACCGGTTCCACCTTTTACGGGTGCCAAAATTACCGAACCAAATAATGACAGATGAGCTACAAAACAAATTGATCGTTATTCTTGAAAAGTTATAGCTCTGAGTAACTCTTCAGTTTGTTGTAACTAGCTTTTGGGTCTCGCCTTCTAACAAAGCTAAGTATTGTGTAGGATTTGAATAGATATTGGAAAGAGAATGACCTCCCCCCCTCCTCTTTCCCAACATAGACGTTTAACCTCGGCTATGACCCTCTGGCCATTTCTTGAATTATAGGATGGGTGTGATTGGTTTATTGATTGAACAGTGGAAGTTATAGTTTTGACTAGGGGGAGAGAAGCAGCGTTTGTCCTTCAGTGAGCTAAACGTTTTTACCCAATATCTATAGTACAGCTCATATTAATTGCGAAATGGTACGTCACAAATCTAACATAGACATCTCTTGAGTTTCTGAAATAAATTTTTATTGTGCCAACGGATTAAATTAATTGTCGATACATTGTACATTTGTAAAGTCGTATCTTGCAACTGTCTGTGTGTATTCCCATGCCGATGGGGGTGTGGCTTCTTAAATCACACACAGATGTGAAACACCAAGATATATCGAAACTGCAGATATAACGTTTGTTTTACGTCTGTACTTGATTGGCAACGGAAAGTAAAATTTTTCACATTCTTTTGAACAATGGATTTGCGATCGAATTGAGGTCTGGTTGTTAATTAAAACTGATTTAACATTTTTTGTCACCTGTTTTTGTTTTTTAATTTCGCGCAAAGCCACGCGAGGATTATCTGTGCTAGCCGTCCCTAAATTAGCAGTGTAAGACAAGAGGGAAGGCAGCTGGTCATCATCACCCACCGCCAACTCTTGGGCTACTCTCTTACCAACGAATAGTGGGATTGACCGTTACTTTATAACGTCCCCACGGCTGAAAAAACGAGCATGTTTAGTACGTTTGTCAACTGAGTAATTCATTAATTTGCGCTGTGTGAAATCGTTTCTTACTAATAGCAAAAGTTAATGTTTTTATCGCACGTATCTCACACTGTGTGAGAAAATGGACCGATCAGGACAGTTTACAGAGAAACTGTATTCAGATTTTTGTTTCAGAATATGTGATTTGCAGATCAAGCAAACGTTTTAGTAAGAACCAAATATGTATGAAAAGAAAAACAAAAACGCTTTCCATTTGCATAGACGTTAATGTGCATATATATTACTTCTATGAAAATTAAATTGTACGCAAAAAATGTTAAAAAAAAATTGATTAATTTCCTAAGTACCTAATAATTTAACGTATTTAAACATCTTTTATCAAACGTCCATATGAATTTCAACATGAATTTTGTTTATTCTTCAACCTTAAGTTTTCAGACATTGGTGTGTGTATGTGTGTCCAATTTCTAGCCAAAACATTCGTTTACATATATTCCTAATCCTAATTGTTTGTGGGATCGAAGGACTCCCGAGATAGAGGAATTAGAATCAGGTCAGTGAGAGGAAAATAACAATCTTGAAGTCAATCAGACAGTAACGAAACGACAGAGCTTCAAAACCCCAGAAAGGTGACGTCGACAAATACAGGAGTTTTGCATTTTAAATTGCATTCTGACGTTGGCCCCCACAAGTACTAGGCTTAAACCGTATATTCATTCCTGGCTTCATTTGAAACTGTATTCTGATCATTCCGCCGTCAGATATTATCACTCGTCGGTGCGACATAACACCGTTAAACGTGTTTCTTTCACGCCAGAGTCTGTATCTAAGCAACCGCTGAAGAGTTCCATCTACAAACTTAGACGTTAACCCATCTGCTTCTGCTGTTTTGTTTTTTTTCTTTTCTTTCTTGTTCTCGTGTAGCTCACCAAGAATCTTTTCAGATCTTCAACTAATTACATTCACCCTTCTCCCCTGTAACATAAATAACCCCTGTTAAGCAGGATGTCGGGTTTTCGAGTAGAAACTATGAGAATTCATTGCCTTATACAACACTTAGTGTTCATTATTTTGGCCCGGGCGAACGTACTGTTTGCTGGCGTAATTGAAAAGGGCGGTAGTTTAATATTCGTGAAATCTTAACGTTTCCAGGCGCTTTGCCGCGCTGTTGGCAAGTTTGGTTCATGCCAAATCACTTTGGATTTGGAGTGGAAACAAAAAGACCAAATGAATCAAATTACTGGCAGTATATTTATTTACTTTTAAACGTCTCGGATAGAAATAAATCTTTTTTTCTGTCGTTATAAACCGCTTTTTTGTGAACTTACTTTTGAGCTGAACGAAATATCTTTAGGCGAGTTACTTTTCTCCCGAAAATTGGCTAGTTTTAGGACGCATCCAAAACTTAGTGACTAGATGTTGAGGTCACAACAAGAATTAAAACCGTTTGTTCGATGGTGTGTTTTAACAGCGATTTTTAAAACTCTTAACACTAGTTTCAATATGTAGTTTTGATTCGTGTTCACGGAATTTTTTTGTCGTTTCTTTTTACATCTGATTCAAATACGTAAACAAATAAAAGTCCAGAGAATGAACGAGCTTTTGATTATTTGGAATTAAGCACAAAGATACAAAATGGGTTATCTGTTTTTGCGCACTACAGGTATCGAAACTCAGTTTTAGCAGAGTCCGTAAACATGTCGTTATGTCATTGGTGGGAGGGGGCATGTGAGCTTATTTATTTGATATGTACCCTAACCAATACGATAGTCAGTATATTGATAAGATAGAAACGTATGCATAGATTTATTATTCTAAGGCATTCTCAGTGCACAAGCCTTCTACTATGGAGTATTGTTCTACTTGCACTGTTTCGTATAGATCATACATGTTTTAAGTCTTTACCCATGTTCCTGAACATATAATTTATGCCTATGGGAGAAAACTAGGCTTATGTTTGTTAGACTTGGAAAGTATTCATTTTGACAAGGGGGACATAAAAAATGAATTAAATTAGAATTCACTTGACGTTACTGAAATCCCCCCTCTCACAACCCTTGTTCTTTTCTGGATATCTTCCTCCAGGTTTCTTCTTTAATCAACCAAAAATATATTACATAATTTTGGTAATGACCCCATCTCCTTCCTCTATCGACTTGCGTTTGGAAGACTTCAGTAGCTTGAAGGCACGTGAGACTCTCTGCTCTGAGCCACCTGAAATTGACAAAGATCGATTGGTGTGGTCTGGCCTCTTGTCATTACCGCCATTGGAAGTTTTAGTAAACCGTAGAGAAACAGATGGAAATATAACAAACAGCTTTACTTGGGTCTTTGGTTTTCCTTTCTATACACACTCCTTGAAATGGCATGAAAGATCCATTAAGAAAAGTTACTTTACAGTAATGACGTCCTTCTTGTTAGAAGTACTTTTTTCCTAGCCTTTTTTAAGCGTATTTATTTTTCTTTAGTTATGTCTCCAGAAAATACTAAAAGTGGAAAAAGAAATATACGTGTAATTATTATATACTTGTGTCATCAGGGTCAATGACATATTCGAAATATTTTTACAGACATTAAGTTTATAATATTTAAACACCCTAATCTATTTTATGGGTAAACGTTAAGTTTTTCGTGAGTTTTGAAGAGCTAAACATAACATCTCTACGAGTACGACAATGGGAGGAGAACTGGGGCTCCCTCTTAAGTGTAGAGGGAGCCACCTTCCATCCTGTTTCTTTTCATGTAATGGTTTTTCACAGATAGAATGTGTAAATTATTTAGCTATGACGACTGACTCGTATTTTGCGTATTACTTAAAAAAATTCTCCTTTACGTAATTGGCATTTTCAGTTAGTGTGGTTGTCGAGTGTTAATACAAAACATGTACATATTAGTTTTGTTAGTGTTAAGCGTATGTTAAAAAAATATGTACAAAATGTTAGAGTGCATGCCAGTTTTAGGATGCCAAATGCTAATTAATTCGATAAAACTTTTGTTATTGTCCAATATTGAATATGTTATCTAATATTTGCATACTTGTAGAAACGCGAGACATTTTCAAGAAAGGGGCTTTTCGTTGGATTTTTTGTCCACTGATAAAGAAAAGCCGTAGCTAGAAAAAAGTCTTATTGTCTTAGCTTAATGTTATTAGTTGAGCATGACATAACTTTTTTCGATTTTTGAGTATCTTCTGACCCAAGCTCTATCTGCATAGATCAAAACTACTTAAAAGGAACACAAGGAATAATGTAATAAAATTTTACATGGCTGTTACTATGGGTGTGAAATTAGCGCCTCCATGTTCGTCAGTTAAGCTGTCATGGTGAATATCAATAGAATCACTGACTGACACAAATAACTAGTTTTGTTTTATCGATCTTTAAAACCTAAGACGTAATTAAAAGTGTGCTATTCTGATATTTTAGGTTTGTCACTGAAAGAGCATCTTTACAAATGAAGGAAGTAGCTATTTGTTTTATACAGTATAAAATCTGGACTTTCTGTTGAAGGATTAATTCGATATACAACAAATACATTTCTATAAATATGTAGCTTACCATCGTTATATTCGTAACGATTCGCTCGGCTTGAGCACTTCTTAAAGATTTAGTTCGTTTTTCGAAGTTTTGGTTTCTCGTGATTTCCATTTCATTCGGTCCAATGTGGTCTTGTAGGAGATGTCTTCTGTTTGTCTGTTACTTAAAATGTTTAGTTATTTGTGTTTGTGTGGGTATGACTTCAGGCCGTTTCTAGAAAACGTATGCATATATTGATATACCTATCACTGGCTCTAACTTCCAATTAAAGCAAGCTACCTGCATAGATCAGAACCGTAAATTTAACCCGTAATTAATATAATATAACTAATTTGATATACAATATCTATTCTTATATCGCTCGCTCTCTTGTTTCCTTTTAATTATGATTATTTATTATTAATCACAGAGCTTTACAATTAGTAAACTTTGTTCTGCCTACCGTGGGCATCGAAACCAGAATTTTAGCGTTTTGAGCCGTGAATCTTACCACGGAGTCATCGAGAGCTTCTAACTATTGAAACTTTAAAATATTCAATTAGATTTCTAGTCCGCAACTAGAAATATGTAAGGGACCAACTCTGTATACAACCATGTCGTACGCTCAACTTGTACATTACGTAGAATCCTTGAAAGTTACCATATCGCCAGAATACTTTACGATTTACTTGTAGATTAAACGTTCCTCCCTCCAAATTGTAAGAAGTCGTGTAACTTAATGTCTTGCAAATTCTGCTCAGTAGCAGGAATCTATTGAAACTGTTTTTAGTATTATAAGCTTTTAATTTTCATACCCATTCCTGAAAGTCTGAAAGTAACTATTTACCATTCTGATAGATACCTAACTATGGGTCACTCTGTACAAACAGTTGCATGTTGAGGTATTTCTCACGTGAAACTGTAGCATTCGTTCAGATAATTTATACAAACAAAAACGTATTCTATTTCTACATTTATTTTCTTATGAGCGTAACACTGCGGGTCTTAATGTCCGATTAAGCCAGTGGACGGAATCTTCAATTCTCCTGATAAACTCGCCCATTCAGCTTTCGTGATGTAAGTGCATTTCGTGTTCCTGCCGTTCAGAAGAGCCAAAACACGCTTTTTCAGTGGCCAATTGACAGCCGACAGTATTTCTCAGCCCGAGACGATGTATCATCACGTGCGTGCAGTTCCATCGGCCGCTCATAACGTGATCTGTCACGCTTTCATTTTTCTTTTCTTTCATGTTTTTTTCATGGTAAGCAGATTGGCTGATTAACAGCCCAAAATCTGATTAAAAAAGAGAGATAAGAAAAGATAATAACATTAATTTTACATTTTATGTTTGAGATTTTTAATATCTATATTCAATTAAACTACTTTCAGCGTTACTTACTAGATAGTCGATCAATAGAGTATGTGTTATGTATTTCACCAGTATCAGAATAACCGAGGTGAATGTAATACGATTATGAAGGGATTGAGTTTTTCGAGTCTTCGACAAACGTGTCTAGTTCGCAAGCTGCCGGTCATTGGCTGTTGGAAAGCAAGAAATGAACAGTTCTGTGTACGAGGGTATCTTGCTGTTTTTATCCTTTAAAACATGACACACGCACATTATTTTTAGATGCGCGTATTATCCGATTGCTTACGCATTTTATTCTTTCTTCGAGAGGTCGCTCTTTGGCTCTGTTGTAGAGCTCTCCGCCTTGGAGCTAGCGAAGTGGGTTCGAATCCGTGAGATTCCACAAAAATTACCCGCATTTTAAGTTCTAGGTGAGGTTACGAGAGTTACAATAAATCCTTTAGCGTGAATGGTGGACTCTAACGTCTTTCTCACTGGGGCATGGCAAGATGGTTAAGATACTTGACTCGTAACTCGAAGGTCGCGGGTTCGAATCCCCGTCACACCAAACGTGCTTGCCCTTTCAGCCGTGGGGACGTTATAATATTACGATCAATCCCACTATTCTTTAGTAAAAGAGTAGCCCAAGAATTAGCGGTGGGTGGTGATGACTAGCTGTCTTTCCTCTAGTCTTACACTGCTGCATTAGGAACGGCTAGCGCAGATAGCCCTCATGTAACTTTGCGCGAAATTCAAAACAAATCTTTTCATTGGCTGACTGTTCTCTGACTTGTAGTTCAAATTTAGGGTAGATGAGAGTAGCCATGAAGTCCTGTGCTTGTCTCCATCATCAGCTATTTTAATGTGAACTGTGTTGCTTTTGTTTTAGTACAAATCGTGTATAGCCTCGTAACACTATAAATCCAAACGGTAAGTCTGAGAACCCGTGAGTTGCATTCCACTTTAAGAGACACTACCAAGTCTAACTGTTTGGTCAAACAATAGGATGAGTGCTGTTGAATAACTACCTTAACTCAGTCTCCTAGTCAAATTTGGGGACGGGTGTGTGTGTGACTTGAGGTTGTTAGGGCACTCGTCTCATAATCGAAACACACATTACTAGTGAAGTGTGGTATAATAATGACTGTAATGTTAGAACTCAGAAAACCCGCCTTGGAAGCTATTTGTTTTACAATATACCTTTTATACAATGACTATTTGTTTTACAATATACCTTTATACAATGACTATTTGTTTTACAATATACCTTTATACAATGACTATTTGAAAGCACGGATTAGCTCTCATCAGTTTAATTCATTGACTTTCAAAACATTCCACATATAAAACAGCTATTTTTATAAACATTTAGTTTTGAGTGATATTGTAAAGCTATTCAGTTTGTAAAAAGAAAGAGGTATTATTAGCTTAAACGGCCCGGCATGTGTGGTGTATCTCATTTTGTTCAGCTTCCCCCATGCTTTGTGCATCTCATTTTGTTCAGCTTCCCCCATGCTTTGTGCATCTCATTTTGTTCAGCTTCCCCCATGCTTTGTGCATCTCATTTTGTTCAGCTTCCCCCATGCTTTGTGCATCTCATTTTGTTCAGCTTCCCCCATGCTTTGTGCATCTCATTTTGTTCAGCTTCCCCCATGCATTGTGCATCTCATTTTGTTCAGCTTCCCCCATGCATTGTGCATCTCATTTTGTTCAGCTTCCCCCATGCTTTGTGCATCTCATTTTGTTCAGCTTCCCCCATGCTTTGTGCATCTCATTTTGTTCAGCTTCCCCCATGCTTTGTGCATCTCATTTTGCTCAGCTTCCCCCATGCTTTGTGCATCTCATTTTGCTCAGCTTCCCCCATGCTTTGTGCATCTCATTTTGCTCAGCTTCCCCCATGCTTTGTGCATCTCATTTTGCTCAGCTTCCCCCATGCTTTGTGCATCTCATTTTGCTCAGCTTCCCCCATGCTTTGTGCATCTCATTTTGCTCAGCTTCCCCCATGCATTGTGCATCTCAAAACACGCACGCGCACACTTTAATAAATATTATTAAAACGCAAATAAAGCAAGATTACGTAAAAAATGTTAAAAACGGAATATAGGGTATCGGAAAATTAACTTTGCGGAACGATCTGCTCGACTATATTAGAATCGCCCCTATTTTTGAGTCGGATATCCTTTTGAGTAGCTTTGCGCGAAAATTGAAAACAATCTTATTGATAAAATGCTTTCTTTGACCCAAGTTTGTCTTCGACCTGTGAAAACATATCAACGTATTGTTCGTCATTTTTTTACTTTTTCTCGATATTGGGTGGATCCCTCTATAATTTTTGTAAAAACAGTTTTCGGTCATTTTCACTGTTGCTATTTGTTTTCTTCTCTCTCCCCATAGTTTTCACGTATTAACGTTTTCTTCCATTTAATCCTCCCCTTTCTGTTGCTGTAGACTGGATATACCTTGGGGCTGAACCGTCTTGCCCTACAACCAGAAGAAACTGCTCCTTCGACTGCATTTCCCAGGCGTACTTGAGCTATTAACGATCACCTTCGACACGTATTGATTATGGTAATAAACGGTGATAAAGACAGGGATTTAAAAACCCAGAGCGACTTCAGTAATATTTGACCGTGGAATAGAGCGCCCCCAAGAAATACTGAGTAACAAAGGACATTTATAGAATAGAGCACCCCCAAGAGATACTGAGTGACAAAGGACATTCATTAGATTTTTTGTAGTGTTTGTTTTACTACAAAGTAGCCACAGGTGTACGGCGTCAAGGTGATGACCACCCTCCTCCTCTATACAGAAGGGACACGGTACGGTCAACTAGCGACAACAACTCGATATAATCAGTCGAAATATGAACATGATTTATAAACTTACACGGCACTATAATGTCACAACTGTATTATTTGTGAACGTTTTCATATCAGCAAATTGTTTTTGGTTGAAATTCCTGTCAACATCAACAGTGGCCTTGTGCATTGTACCTTAAAAGTCTTGAAGTTAAACAAACATAAGGACACGAATATGAAGGTTTTTTCGTCGAGCAGGGAAGTTGTTTTATCCCGTTCAGTGAGTTCGCTTACACAAGTTGTAAGCATCTGCATCGTTCAGTTAATCGCTGCTCGTGATGGTATTAAATTTTAATCTCCGTCAGAATTTATTTTACGTGGAGCTACTGCGAATCTGTTTGCTTTGTCTGTCCCTAATTTCGAAATGGTAAGGCTAGATGGAAGGTAAGTTGTCAACACTCCCCACAACAGAAGGAGGGGGGAGAGGCGAATGTATTCTTCACCCAGTTATGATCTTACGACCCTTATAGTTTAACAATATGTTATATGTATACGTCGATTCTTTGAGGAAGTTTCGGAGCTGGCTTCGCCAAAAGATTCATCCCACCACCCTCTCCGTAGCGTCTTACAATAAACAAACTTGTATGATCAACCTTATTTACCAGACCGAGATGACACGTTAGTGCAGGATTTTGTTTTTCTATTTTATTAATAAATAATCTATAATCTACACGCGTGTCGATAAGTGTAGTTTAATGACACAGTCCTCTAAGTCGGTATAGTGATAGCAGTATAGAACCATGTTTTGTTTTGTTTTTATAATGTCTAAGAAATCTAGCGCAGTCGGAACTAATGGTTGTGGACTTCATACACGTACGGTGACAGGTATACAATGTCTCTTTTTGTCTTCAACAAGAACGAAGGGGGTTCGTGAGGTAATCATACTCTGACACGACTGTCAGCAGAGTTTTAAATAATGTATTTAATTTACCCTAACGTAGTGAATCGACCATTTTAAAAAGCTTGCGAAACGTTAAGGGTCCGGCAATCGCAAGCTGAGAATCCCAGTTAGTGCTAAGTATATGATTAGCTGTGGTTTGCGAAACGCTAGGGATCTGCTCGACCATACGTTGATTCTTACTTAGGTGTATGGTCAGCTGAAATGTTTGGAGTCTATGACCACAAGCTAGATACAAGATCAGTCGTTAGCTGCAACACGAAACAATGTGGGTTTTGCAAACCAATAAGCTCTAAAATGGGCTGTCTTTGCTGTACCAACCGCGGGGACCGAACCCCGAAATTTAGCCTCATAAACTTACAACTTCATCGCGGAATCTGTAGGGAACGGAACTATTAGGAGTTAAAATGTTAAATATGGAAAAATGTGTAGACCTTTGGGAGAAACTTGTGCAGCAAGGAAACTGAGTGCTCGCCGTCCTGTAGAATTGGCTTCACCAGTCTCATCTGTTAAGATTTGAAAGGGCAGTGCATCGAACCTTTAGAACAGACAAGAATAGCAGTAGAGAAGTACCCCGTAATATGTACACAGTTGATGAAGTCCAAGACGTGTAGTACATCACGGATTATCGCGTGTTTTGCGGCTGCCCGATTTCAGTCTGTAAGAAATATTTAAGTGAACGTCTGAAACTGGTTGTTTCCAGGAGTCAATACTTTGGTTTGTTTGATAACCGACAGAAAGATAAGTCATTAGGCAGCTAGAAGACCTCGTTTTTAACTAGCTCTCTGTTCAAACTGATCGTAGTGTGTGTAAATATTAATCTTTTACCTTAAGGCACAACGAATGTTCGTTTCCGGAGGCAAAAACTCACAAGCCAATATATCACTATACATAATTTGGACTGACTGGGATAGGTCGTAGGTAAGCAGAGGACATACAGATACTAGGTGTTGAAATTTCAGGTGGGTAAAGAACGACAGATAGGTTGGTAGGTGTCGAAAATTTAGGTTGAATGAACTGGGCAGATAGGTAAATAAATCATTACAGATGGATGGATAATATAGGTTGATTAGAAAGAGTGAAGTAAGTTTAGATAATGTTTGACATCTAAAATGATGGAGAAATAGAAAATCTATACAAAAATTGAGTGTTTATTAATATTAATAAACCAAATTACTAAAAGCTTAGTTTAAAACATCGATGGAAACCAAGTGTAACCATATAAGAACAATAAAAGTTAGTAAAATAACAATTTTTAAGGTAATTTTTTTCAACATTCAACTAGATCTCAGTAAAACTCGTGTGACTGAAAGTGGACTGATTACAATGAAAGATGTTTGGTTTGTCTTGAATTTCGCACAAAACTACAGGAAATGCCATCTACGTTAGCCATCTCTAAGTTAGCAGCGAAAAACTAAAAACCAACACCCATCGTCAACTCTTGAACTATTCTTTCACCAATGAACAGTGGGATTGGCCATTACATAATAATGCTCCCACGGCTGAAGGAGCGAGCATGTGCGGTGTGACAGGGATTCGAACCCGCAGATTACGACTCTGTCATCCTGACCAACACGTTCCTGTGCTGTGCCACTGTGTGGAAACACTTCATATTTAACTGTACTGGTGTGAGCCATATTTCACATTCAGTGGAGTAATCTAATGTGAAGAAGTGACCAAAACAGTCAGGTGAAACTCGATCATTTTCCTCTAATGTCACATTTTTGGAGAACACGAGCAAGAGCTATTGGGAATAACCTTAATACTGGTCGAATTTTTGTTTCACTCGTACATTATATATTAAGGGCCTTGCAAACCAACAAATTCATGAATCCGCAAGCAACTTGGCGCGTAAGTAATTGTGTTTAAAAAGCCGTCGGGACATTGGGTTTGATTAGTAATTTCAGGGCTAATCATGACATAAATGACACTAATAATAATAGTAATGGTCATGTGATTACATTACTGGTTGTTGTAAAATTTACAAAGTAATTTAAGTTCGAAATAAATGGGTTCGGTTTTTGTCTTTCTTACGTTCTCATTGTTCGATATTGTGTTATAGCCCTTGTGTTTTCAAAAAGTACTTCTTCTGGAAAATAGTTACGTAATAATAACGCTCTGAGAAAAGTAACCATAAGCCCCGTCTATCTTGTGCTTATATATAATCATTGCATTTCTATAGCAACTGTCATCACTTGAGCTTGATTGACAGGTATTAACTTGTAATTGTGCGTGCTTTTAGTAAGAGGCTTAAATACAAGTCTCGGGACTGACGTTAACAACACGGGATTAGCGTACACAATTATGGTTATTTCCAAAATATCGTGATTTTGCGATTACAAAAAAGACACGAGAAAAGTTGTGTTGCAAAATTGTTGTGTATGTAACGTTTAATGTGTACAGTTAATTTTGTATTATAACGCTGAGCGATTAATCTTAATTTCAATTAGATTTTAATTAAGCAAGTAAACGCAGAAATTGAATGGATACAATCACTTAATACATGAATTTCGATTCGATTATTGCGTAAGATTGGAGTAGTGTTTGTGTGTTAACCAACACAGAAGTTAGTCTCTATTTTCATCTAGCGGTAAAAAAAAAAATCCTTTTCAGTGTTGAACTGTACAGTTTGTGTTAGATTGGCACACTACGTTTGTGAACTTTCTTATACTAATTTAGTTTTCGGTTATCTTTTTATTCCCGCCAACATCGAGTGAACTGGTTTAATTGGTTAAAAACTGCGAGTTCTTGCGCGTGAAGCCACTGTGATATTTGTCATCCTGTCGAAGCCTTGGAGCTATATGAGCAGAGAGGCGAGCTATTTACTTCAAAATAAACTTGCCATGGATACGAAACAGTTTGATAGGTATTGTTTATTACAAAAACGTGACATTACTTTCATACGTACAGCAGTGTTTAGTTTCATTAAGAAAACAACGACCATCCGTCAGTCAGTAATTTTATCAGGTATATATTATACAAACGCACATCAGTAAGCACGAACACTTTCGTATATGTTGTGCTTTTTGAAGACGTCAACAACGCAAAATAATAAATTGCATTTCTTAAATGTGCGTCAGAATATTATTTCTTTCTATGACGACTCGTATAATTAGTAGAGTTAACGGACACCAAGTTGTGTATTATTGCTTTAGTATTTCTGTGTCTTTTCTCGTTTTTCGTGTATCATCATGATTGGCATTATTTGAAGATATCGAATCGATAGTCGAATTCAACTGTAAAAGTAATAATCGTTCAACACTTGTGCATTGTTAGTGTAACATGTACAGATATGCTACAAAGGATGGTTATGTTGACACGGTGTATACTGGTGTGTTGTTTGTGTTATAGTAAAACTATCAATACTGTCTCTAACTGTACAGTGTATACTGGTGTGTTGCCCGTTTTATAATAAAACTATACCAACACTGTCTCTAACTGTACAGTGTATACTGGTGTGTTGTTTGTTTTATAATAAAACTATACCAACACTGTCTCTAACTGTACAATGTATACTGGTGTGTTGTTTGTTTTATAATAAAACTATACCAACACTGTCTCTAACTGTACAATGTATACTGGTGTGTTGTTTGTTTTATAATAAAACTATACCAACACTGTCTCTAACTGTACAGTGTATACTGGTGTGTTGCCCGTTTTATAATAAAACTATACCAACACTGTCTCTAACTGTACAGTGTATACTGGTGTGTTGCCCGTTTTATAATAAAACTATACCAACACTGTCTCTAACTGTACAATGTATATTGGTGTGTTGTTTGTTTTATAATAAAACTATACCAACACTGTCTCTAACTGTACAGTGTATACTGGTGTGTTGTTTGTTTTATAATAAAACTATACCAACACTGTCTCTAACTGTACAATGTATACTGGTGTGTTGTTTGTTTTATAATAAAACTATACCAACACTGTCTCTAACTGTACAGTGTATACTGGTGTGTTGTTTGTTTATAATAAAACTATACCAACACTGTCTCTAACTGTACAATGTATACTGGTGTGTTGTTTGTTTTATAATAAAACTATACCAACACTGTCTCTAACTGTACAGTGTATACTGGTGTGTTGTTTGTTTTATAATAAAACTATACCAACACTGTCTCTAACTGTACAGTGTATACTGGTGTGTTGTTTGTTTTATAATAAAACTATACCAACACTGTCTCTAACTGTACAATGTATACTGGTGTGTTGTTTGTTTTATAATAAAACTATACCAACACTGTCTCTAACTGTACAGTGTATACTGGTGTGTTGCCCGTTTTATAATAAAACTATACCAACACTGTCTCTAACTGTACAATGTATACTGGTGTGTTGTTTGTTTTATAATAAAACTATACCAACACTGTCTCTAACTGTACAGTGTATACTGGTGTGTTGTTTGTTTTATAATAAAACTATACCAACACTGTCTCTAACTGTACAATGTATACTGGTGTGTTGTTTGTTTTATAATAAAACTATACCAACACTGTCTCTAACTGTACAGTGTATACTGGTGTGTTGTTTGTTTTATAATAAAACTATACCAACACTGTCTCTAACTGTACAATGTATACTGGTGTGTTGTTTGTTTTATAATAAAACTATACCAACACTGTCTCTAACTGTACAGTGTATACTGGTGTGTTGTTTGTTTTATAATAAAACTATACCAACACTGTCTCTAACTGTACAATGTATACTGGTGTGTTGTTTGTTTTATAATAAAACTATACCAACACTGTCTCTAACTGTACAATGTATACTGGTGTGTTGTTTGTTTTATAATAAAACTATACCAACACTGTCTCTAACTGTACAATGTATACTGGTGTGTTGTTTGTTTTATAATAAAACTATACCAACACTGTCTCTAACTGTACAATGTATATTGGTGTGTTGTTTGTTTTATAATAAAACTATACCAACACTGTCTCTAACTGTACAGTGTATACTGGTGTGTTGTTGTTTTATAATAAAACTATACCAACACTGTCTCTAACTGTACAGTGTATACTGGTGTGTTGTTTGTTTTATAATAAAACTATACCAACACTGTCTCTAACTGTACAGTGTATACTGGTGTGTTGTTTGTTTTATAATAAAACTATACCAACACTGTCTCTAACTGTACAATGTATATTGGTGTGTTGTTTGTTTTATAATAAAACTATACCAACACTGTCTCTAACTGTACAGTGTATACTGGTGTGTTGTTTGTTTTATAATAAAACTATACCAACACTGTCTCTAACTGTACAATGTATACTGGTGTGTTGTTTGTTTTATAATAAAACTATACCAACACTGTCTCTAACTGTACAATGTATACTGGTGTGCTGTTTGTTTTATAATAAAACTATACCAACACTGTCTCTAACTGTACAGTGTATACTGGTGTGTTGTTTGTTTTATAATAAAACTATACCAACACTGTCTCTAACTGTACAGTGTATACTGGTGTGTTGTTTGTTTTATAATAAAACTATACCAACACTGTCTCTAACTGTACAGTGTATACTGGTGTGTTGTTTGTTTTATAATAAAACTATACCAACACTGTCTCTAACTGTACAATGTATACTGGTGTGTTGTTTGTTTTATAATAAAACTATACCAACACTGTCTCTAACTGTACAGTGTATACTGGTGTGTTGTTTGTTTTATAATAAAACTATACCAACACTGTCTCTAACTGTACAATGTATACTGGTGTGTTGTTTGTTTTATAATAAAACTATACCAACACTGTCTCTAACTGTACAATGTATACTGGTGTGCTGTTTGTTTTATAATAAAACTATACCAACACTGTCTCTAACTGTACAATGTATACTGGTGTGTTGTTTGTTTTATAATAAAACTATCAACACTGTCTCTAACTGTACAATGTATACTGGTGTGTTGTTTGTTTTATAATAAAACTATACCAACACTGTCTCTAACTGTACAATGTATACTGGTGTGCTGTTTGTTTTATAATAAAACTATACCAACACTGTCTCTAACTGTACAATGTATACTGGTGTGTTGTTTGTTTTATAATAAAACTATCAACACTGTCTCTAACTGTACAATGTATACTGGTGTGTTGTTTGTTTTATAATAAAACTATCAACACTGTCTCTAACTGTACAGTGTATACTGGTGTGTTGTTTGTTTTATAATAAAACTATACCAACACTGTCTCTAACTGTACAATGTATACTGGTGTGTTGTTTGTTTTATAATAAAACTATCAACACTGTCTCTAACTGTACAGTGTATACTGGTGTGTTGTTTGTTTTATAATAAAACTATACCAACACTGTCTCTAACTGTACAATGTATACTGGTGTGTTGTTTGTTTTATAATAAAACTATCAACACTGTCTCTAACTGTACAGTGTATACTGGTGTGTTGTTTGTTTTATAATAAAACTATCAACACTGTCTCTAACTGTACAATGTATACTGGTGTGTTGTTTGTTTTATAATAAAACTATCAACACTGTCTCTAACTGTACAGTGTATACTGGTGTGTTGTTTGTTTTATAATAAAACTATACCAACACTGTCTCTAACTGTACAATGTATACTGGTGTGTTGTTTGTTTTATAATAAAACTATACCAACACTGTCTCTAACTGTACAGTGTATACTGGTGTGTTGTTTGTTTTATAATAAAACTATACCAACACTGTCTCTAACTGTACAGTGTATACTGGTGTGTTGTTTGTTTTATAATAAAACTATACCAACACTGTCTCTAACTGTACAATGTATATTGGTGTGTTGTTTGTTTTATAATAAAACTATACCAACACTGTCTCTAACTGTACAGTGTATACTGGTGTGTTGTTTGTTTTATAATAAAACTATACCAACACTGTCTCTAACTGTACAGTGTATATTGGTGTGTTGTTTGTTTTATAATAAAACTATACCAACACTGTCTCTAACTGTACAGTGTATACTGGTGTGTTGTTTGTTTTATAATAAAACTATACCAACACTGTCTCTAACTGTACAGTGTATACTGGTGTGTTGTTTGTTTTATAATAAAACTATACCAACACTGTCTCTAACTGTACAATGTATACTGGTGTGTTGTTTGTTTTATAATAAAACTATACCAACACTGTCTCTAACTGTACAGTGTATACTGGTGTGTTGTTTGTTTTATAATAAAACTATACCAACACTGTCTCTAACTGTACAATGTATACTGGTGTGTTGTTTGTTTTATAATAAAACTATACCAACACTGTCTCTAACTGTACAGTGTATACTGGTGTGTTGCCCGTTTCTCTGCAGAAATTGACTTTTGTGTGTCAGGTGTATAAACTGATCAATCGTGACATTTACTGTTGATGGTATTTAGTGACTGCTATATCACCGACCTATTTGTATAATCACCCAGTTAGTTTGTTTGCGTTTATACGGTCACGATTTGTAATCATGACTTCATGTAAGTAACTTGGTGTGGAAACTCCCCCTTCCCGCCTTATCCCGACAAGAATTTCTTCCCCAGTCCTGACTCTCCGAGCTGCGCATTTCTATTTTATGTAGAAAAGAAATACCTGCACTGTTGTGGATGTAGGTTACTTGTGTTTTGCTGGTTCATGCCGACCCGGTAAGCTTGTTGGTTCGTTAATTACAGGGGTTCCATCCTGCACCACCCTTGTCTAGATGCAGGATCTCCTAAGTAGGTAAAGTCATTTTGTGGTTTCAAATTTATACTTCTATTAACATTTGGAAGTGAATCTGTTTATTGTAACGGATCGAGTTCATTAACCCTAAACCACTAGAGAGATTTATATACTAGTTAAGGTAGGCGTGCGAAGAAGGTCGAAACACTTTCACGTTCCTTGTATTTCGATTCTACAACTGTCATTACGTATTTCTGTGGGGGAGTGTATCGCAGTGCACGGATTGAGGACGGCTTGTGTGGATTGTAATAGTTTTGAAATATTGTTTGTTTAACCCGTAAGATAAGAGAAACCACTAAAAAGAACAAACGGCGTCGTGTATTTCACGTGCGTGTGACCTAGTAAAAATTAGCTTAATCACGGGATCGAGCAAGTATTTCCATCTCATTTTAAATTACAGGTGTACGCACTACGTAACGTATATTCAACTAGAACTGAACTGTTTTGAGATGAACCGTTTACATATTATTATGTCCTGTTCGTGTTCGTAGATAATATGCAAAATGAAATTAGAATAAGTGGAGAAAAAGGTTCTACGTTTCTGTCTTAAGTTATTAAGGCAATGGAACAATATCCGTATTGTTGCAATTGTGCATGCAATTCTTATAATACACTTTTCAACGAACCGAGTTGTTTAAAAGAGCCTTACTCTCGTCTGTAGTTGGTCGGTCTTGGGCGCTATTATTTTGAAACAGTAACTGTCTGGTAACTAAATCGTTGAGGAATTTTCTTTTAAATTGCAAGGATATAAATATTCTTCTTCTTCCTCGGTTCTGAAACGTAATAGTTCGTAACAACTTTTGTATTTATTACTTTTTTTGTTTCAACACGTTTCCTAGGAACCAAGGGGTGTCTTAACACTACAATTTGTGGAATATTCAACGTAAATTGAATCCGGAAACAACCAAGGAGGGTGGTTTTGAACGTATTTTTTCGAGACATGTTTGTAATCAATTATTAAGCGCAATACAGCATTGTCAAGTCTCCATACTATATAGTACTAAGGCCTACCCACTGATAGTGCAATCAGTATACATCAGTATCCATACTGTATAGTACTAAGGCCTACCCATTGATAGTGCAATCAGTATACATTAATATCCATACTATATAGTACTAAGGCCTACCTACTGATAGTAAACTCAGTATGTATCAATATCCATACTACAGGGGAGCCCCTCACTATCGACTTCAAAAATGCCTCGACAAAAAGGTCGTTAGTGAGGGGTGGATACCCAATTCGTTACCAAGATTTAAATTATGGACGTTTTTATAACAGACAATCGGTTTGTTTATTTTAAGGGTATGGAGTATTTAAAAACAAAATAAAAATGCGGTAATATGTAATGCAAAATATATTTTCACAAGTTCTCACTACTTTACCTTGATTTTATGAGGCTATTAAATGTTTAAACACAAGTCTATTCACCATTCTGTACACAAAAAAATGTTTAAATGCAGGTTTAAAATAGGATCCTAAAATACATTTCTTAAAAAAAATCACTGTAAAATGTTACACGCAAAAATGATCAAATACAGACTTAAAATACGATAAGAAACTACATTTTCTTAAATCACTAATTTTTGTTTGAAACTGTACAATTTTCGAAGAAAAAACAATGTCTTTGCTCACTGCTACCATGCAATCTACAATGTCCATTTTGCTGTGTTTGAGACCAAACTGTAAAAGTTTTTCTGCATATGACATTGCAGTGGCACGGTCAGTTTGCTCGAAAGACGACAAACCACTGCCACACCTTCTCATCCAACTCGTCGTATGGGCATCTTCTCTTGTTCTGCTTTTTTTCTGGATTTTCACCCGTTTCCCACTTTTTCAAAATTTTTTCTTTCTCTTTAATGATTGTCTGAATTTGGGTTTTACCAACTCCAAAATCCGTGGCGATTTTTATTGCAGTTTCCCCTTTGTCGTGTCGTTTAATGACGGAAACTCTCTTCTAAGTTAAGAGAATATGCCACATAATAATGTCACTTAGTCATTAATGAGAGGTAAAATAATCAAAATTGTTCAATTTGGTAGATCGTTAGTCGAGTTTGAGGGGAAGTCGTCCACGAGGGGTCAATTTAATGCAAACAGGGTACCGTCAAAAATTTTCCGGTCGTATGACAGGGGAAGTCGTTAGTGAGGGGCTCCACTTTATATAGTATTAAGGCCTACCTACTGATAGTAAACTCAGTATATATCAATATCCATACTATATGGTACTAAGGCTTACCCACTGATAGTAAACTCAGTGTACATCAATAAACCACATTCTCAGCATCATTAGTTAAGCAACTATCAACCTTTTATGCTTCTGTTATCACATTGTTCTGTTTAACTTTCAACTGCGATATGAAAGATTTCATATGCTGTCGGTAAGGGAAGTTCGAAGCATCACGATAGTCAGCAGTGGGATGAGTACACAGGAACACTATGAAAGCAGCAGCAAGTATAATATTGTACTAGGCTTGCTGAACAGTATCTAACAATGCGTTCTAAATAATTCCTGAATATCTCTGAGAGTAATTTGGAGACTTACATGTTTGTACTTGACTATTAAACTTGATTTCAGTCATAACCTCAAATCACTTTTCGCAGCCTCAACCTCAATTTAGTGCTGGAAATAACTTTTTTATTAACCAATAAATGGTTCAAATTAAGAAAAACTGCATTAGGTAGTTATTCTTTTTTTCAATAGAAACGTTTCTCACTCTCGTGAGGGTCCTGTTAAAACATGACATCCGAATACTTAAATTAAAAACCCTATTGACAAATCAAATAGTGACCAAAATTCGGTTTAGTTTGTGGCTATTTAACGATCCAATAGCTTGCAACATAAAAGCAAAATGTTAAAAGATCAGGTTTACGTACACACAAGTATAATGGTGACAGTCAAGCTGATAAGTTGAGAAAGGCATGATAAGGATCAGATTTACCTAGAAGTGTAATGGCTAACCGAATGAGACATGTTTAAAGATCAGGTTTTATTTACATAGACGCTGAACTGTGATGGTTAACAAACACAGAGTGGTATGTGTAAGGGTTAGATTTTACATACACTTGGAAGTGTGACATGTCGCATGTGGTAGGTGAAGTGGGCATAGGATTTAATAACAGAGGTGAAATAAAAGAAACGGAAGAACAGTGTGAATACATGAAGCACATAAAAAAAATTGAGATTTGACAGGTGGCTTCAACATAGTTGACACTCCATAAATTTTACTGACTTCTGTTGGGCGGTTTTTACAGAAAGAAACGGTGGGGTCAACACGGGACACAGCCTGACTTGGGCTTCGTGCGACCGTTTCGATCGACACACATATACATATCCTTAAATACTAACGTCAAGTTAGAGTCATTTTTGTGGGTGGGGGACTCTGAAATGTGGATCCAAACAAACATATTGTTTTTGTGGGTGGGTTCAAAATGACTTGTATTAAACTTCCCGGCGTTGTTACCTCTACAATGTAAAAGTAAGCTGACATTATCATCATAAGAATTAACATGTCGAAAACCGTTTTGTTTTGATCAGACTTTCAGAGTTGAAAATAATCGTCGTATGTTCAGACTGTAGCACGATGGTGAACTGTGTTCACAGTAACATTGATTTATAAGTACGAAACATTTTAAATCAAATATACATTCGTATCTATTTGTTTTATCTGCATGCCTCTTTGTACCCACTGTGCTCTTTTGGTCTTGATGTTGGCGCGTCTGATGCACCAGAATTAAAATCTACCTTTTTTGTTCTGAAAGTTATTAAAATTAATTTCGTGGAGACCACAGCAGCCTAGCCACCGAGTGAACCTGCTTGTTTACAACAGTTCTGATGCGCTACCTGGGGTGTCAAATAAGTTTCGACAGTGTAAAAAAACCCCCAAAAAACCTTGTACAATGTCACAACGTACTCTTGAATTTTTAAGTAGTGATGCTTAATATTTGACTAAATTAGGGAGTTTTCAGTTTTGAAATGCAAACACCTGCCCTGTTGTTCAGCAGAAGATTGATTACTGGCTTGTTTTTATAAACTTCACTTCAGTTGAGATTCACATATTTTTTTTTAAGAAACAAAGTTTATTAATGTGGAGCAATAACTGAAAAGAAGTGACAAAAATTGGGTGAAAATGACCGTATTTTACGCAAACTACTACATAAAGGACCCCAACAATAAATAGGGGAATCCATTTATTGCAAAGCACTAACAAAAATGGGTGAAATATATTACATAATCTACACAAGAGAATCCAAACAATAAATGGGAGGGTTAACTGAAATGTTGATGTAGATATTTGTTTGTTTTTCGCACGAGAATCGTGTTATCAGATCATCTCTGAAGTAATATCCGATTTCAGGTGCAGAAAAAGAGGATTTGAAATACTTTTAATGTTATTTAATCAATAACGTACTTTCCATTATTATTAATTACTTCCTGCTAACTATTCACAAGCTTTTAAATGTCACTTCTATAAAATTATTGGGGTCTGGAGGAAAAGAATGTAGAGGGTAGTTTTGACATCTTCATGTGTTCCAAGCTCTTTTCCATCAAGATAGTTCTGCAAACTTTGAAATATATGATAATCAGATGGGGCAAGGTCTGGAGAATAAGGAGGATGTGAAAGTTTTTCCCAGTCTAACTCATCAATTTTTGCATATGTGATCCTTGCTGTATGGGATCGTGCATTATCCTGGTGTAACACAACTACTTTATGATTGATCAAAGCAGGCCTCTTTTCTTTCAGCGCAATATTCAATACTCTGACTGTTGACAACAGAAGTCTGATGTTATTGTTACACCGAGTGGCAGTAACTCAAAGTGGATCACACCAACAATATCCCACCAAATGCTTAACAAGACTGTCTTAGGGTGGAGGTCCATTGTTGGCTGTGTTTTAGTCAGTTTACCTGCACTGAGCCATTGTCTGGAGTGCTGAACATTTTTATGAAATATCCCTATTTCATCTCCAGTCACAAACCTGTCCAAAAAAAGATGAGATGTGTTCACAAGAGTGCAGAGAAATGCAAATACCCACTCTTGCTCTAAGGTTGGCTTCTGTCAAATCATGGGGCACCCATTTTCCAAGTTTTAACATCTTTTCAAGCTGTTTCAGGTAACGGTGAACTGTTGAATGGGTTGAATTAAGCTTCTTCAACTGTTACAGCACAGTCTTCAAGTGCAGTCAGCAGCAAGTCATCATTAAGCTCAACAGGACGACCTGAACATGTGCATCACTTAAGCTGTAGTCACCTGATCTGAACTTTTGAAACTACCTTCAACATTTTCTTTTACTGAGAGACTCCGCACCATAAACACCTTGAATGTTTTGTGCAGTTTATGCTGCACTATTGCCTTTTTTAAACTCATAATGCATTATATGCCAAATGTGCTCCTCAGACACATCGATCTTCATGAGGGTTTATTTGATTAATGATATGAAAAAGTGGAGTTGGGTTAGTTTCTTTTATTAGTCTGAACATTTTTACACACGTCCTACTACATATTTTAGTCATTAAAACCTTCTACAAAGATCGAAATGACGATGCACTTTCTGTATTAAATTTTCAAACATTACTTATGGGATGACCTGATTCGATCCCTATGACCAGCAAAGTCATTGAGCCAAAAGCAAGTCTATGCGTAAATAGTTTTAGAAAATGTATTTGAAAAGCCGATGGAGTCCAAATCCCGTTAGCAATATCAGGAATAACTAACATTGGTTTCATCATACGTAATTGTTTCTGCGTCGGGAAAGAAACTAACTAGTAATTTGTAAAAAGTGACTACTCGTAATGCTGTCGTTTAACGAAAGCACCGAAAATATACGTATAAAAGGAGAAATGTATTACATTGTTTAGATACTTTACAATTTGTAAACATTCAACGTTTCTTTTCATTATTTTAAAAAGTTAAATTTTATCGTGAAATCGCTGAAAATCTGTTTGTAAAAACAAAGTATCACAAAGAGAACAGACTTTATTATTGGTTGTTGACGGGCTCAATTTTTAATACAAAGGTGTATCAACTTTGTTAATCCTTTAGCTCAGTTGAAAGATTGACTAGATGTACTTCTGAAAGTGCTTTGTTTTCAAGAGTAAATAAAACCACAGTTAAGAATAACAACTCATTTTATTGCTTACTTTTGAAGTTTGTGTCATTCTGTGTTATGTTGTTTACAGCGTGTAATTCTTCTCGTGATTCATGGCATGTGCACATTTTACCGACATCACGACAGTTCAAATTGGAAATTATGTGACGTCATTTTGATGTGTCGCTATGACTGACAGACAACACACTACTGTAAAATTGTGTAAGTTGTTAATGGGGAAGTAAGAGTACTACATTTGGCTGTGAAAAATCTCTGGTTCTATTCTCTAATTATCTTGGTAAAGCGTACGTTTGGCGAATTCACTCGTAGATGATGAATATATGGGATTATTGACGGAGATGAAAAGCACGCATGCGCCGTCGTTCCCTACACTTGAATGATTTTCGTTTTGTTGACAGTTCTAATCGGTTTGTTAATATTGGTGCTGCATGATAAGCTTAAAGCCAGTTCAGTTGGTTATATATTTTTAAAATGGTAAATGTTACTTTTCAAGAAAAAGAAAATTAGACCGCGTCGTAATGTGACGCTATTCCCTATAAGCCTTTCATTACCAAACAAAGAAAACTGACACTAGTTCGTATATTATTTCGATACCAAACATTCTTGTGACAAGGGAAATTGACGCCAGTTCGAATAACTTTTTGATACCAAACATGAAAGAAAGTGTAAGTATTGTTTTTATAGTGATATTTACCCCATTTCAGTTTTCTGTCTGTTCGGCATAAGATTTTTGTTTCATTAACGTCTGAGACAGCAGACTATAAACATTTTTATTTAAATATATATGCATTTATTATTTCCATGCTTCGCTGAGTATTCAAAATCTTTCAAAGACACTGAATACGATATCGCACCGTGGGAAATAGAGTAATTTTACCAACTTATGTTAGAGGGCGCTTCACGCTTCGCTTAATGTTAGTATGATACATTTGCTCTGTCGTAAGAACTACGAAAATTAATTATAGCTAGAAAATGGTTGTAAGTTTTTTTTTTTGTCGGAAATGTTTGGAACTGCAGTGAAAGCGAGACTTAAAAATCAAAACACTTTTTTTTAAACTTCTCGAAAAGTGACCTTTCTTTGTCCATGTCTTCCAGTTTATGTAATTTTCTAGACAGAAAAGACGTTTTCATTACTGGATATAAAATTGTTTTAAAATTGTATACGAATGTTTTATTTAAGTACATTTTTTTCGTCACGGTAAAAATCAAGGAAAGAATTTCGAAGATGCGAAACATCAGATTATCGTAATTTTTTTTTTTTTTGGAATGTTTATTTTGTTTTCATTTAGTTTGGTATTTTATGGCGCAATTTTCACTTGGCACACGTTTTTTTTTGGGGGGGAATTTGCCGTTAATATTACTTAAACAAGTGTGAGTTCAGTGTGAATATCATTGTCTACATTCAGCAGGTAACTAACCTTCATTTTCAAGGAGACCAGTATCGGTCTCTAGTCAGGACATCTTTCTTGACTGGTAGCATGTGACCATCTTTCGTTTTCGAGGAGACTGCTTCCCTGACTGGCAGCATGTGGCCATCTTTCGTTTTCGAGGAGTCTTCTTCCCTGATTGGTAGCTTGTGGCCATCATTCGTTTTCGAGGAGACTGCTTCCCTGACTGGTAGCATGTGGCCATCTTTCGTTTTCGAGGAGACAGTTATCGTCTCCAAGTTAAGGCATGCTGCTTTCATGACAGATGGATGAAGACCGTCTTGGGTTTTCGTAAAGACAGCAACGTGAACAACGTTTTGGACATATGGCTGGATACTCACTAGAGTTATCTGTGGGTAACTGTAAATGTCAAAAGGTTGAGAAGTTAGAATTTCAAGAATAGGCTAAACATGAGCATCTGAGGTGGGGAGGGTTAAGAAGGAATTTATTTCAATTCAATATTTGAAGGGTTAAACTAAAGCTTTGTTAATGAAGGTTAAGAGGAACAGCTAGAATTTCTAAAATATTTTAACAAAACTGTTCTTAATGTTCTAGAATTTCCTCCTTAACGCTCATACTGTTCTTGAAATAAATCAACTAAGAATCATTCCAGTGATGTCACATGGGTAACACCGGTTGTTCTTCTTTCATTCTGTTTAGTAAGTCATCCACTCTAGCAGAATCTTGCATGTATTCTCAAGTTTTCTAGATGGATTCCAAGAGAATAGCTTCGTGATAAGTGAATGATACGTGAACTACTTAACTGTTGAAGGTTTACGTGTTTACAGAAGTTACTTTATCATTTTTTTAATTATTTACAGGTCAAACAATCCCGAATTTGTTTAATAGCACGTAAACTTCTTTTCAGTTCTCTATCTCAATGTCTATGAACGTTATTGTTCTAAAGAACCAGTGGATTTTTTTTAAATCCCAACCTTCCCGTTGAAGTTGGGGATTACTAAAGAATCCCCAAGGATCTGCTTAAGTCTTCAATACCACTTTTGGAATTATCAGACTGATAAAACAACAACAACAACGAAACTCTAAGGTGCTGTGTGGCATTCTTTTGTTCAGGATTCATTCTCGTGTTACATGGCTATTTCGACCGTTATGTTACAGTTTTAATAGATCGCACTTATTGAAATGTGGTTACATGCGAGAAAGTGACGACTTGTTGAGTACGTTTTATGAGAAAACGAGTTTAATAGCCGTTAATGCTATCATCACTCCCTATTCCTGAGAAAACGAGTTTAATAGCCGTTAATGCTATCATAACTCCCTATTCCTGAGAAACGAGTTTTATAGCTGTTAATGCTATCATCACTCCCTATTCCTGAGAAACGTGTTTTGATAAACTTGCCGCACGATATTAACAAAGGTTTCATTTTAAGGTCCAGAATAAGTACATGATATTTTACCTAAAAGAGCACAAATAGGGCAAAATCCTAGAAGTGCTTTTAGCTTCGCTAAACGTGTATTAGCAAAACATAATATCATTCCCTAAATGAGGCAGTCTAAATATTTTAAGGGAGGGTCTTGTAATTGCAGTTTTAAAACAAATAGTGACTCAACATGATTCTGGCTTGGCCTAGTATTAGCATGATTGGTTGGGTATTGAAAGATCCAAGGTTCAGGCCCGTGATATGATGCTTAACACGTTTCGCACTTGCATTTGTGAGCACATTATAGATGTGGCAATCAACCCTGCTCGGTTAAGTTTAGCTGTGTAGGTCGAGACTGCTGTTGGTTGACTACCCCCAATTTGGTCAGAAGTTTCAAATTTGAAGCGTACATGCTTGGGGTCTATTATTTGGTTGTTTCTTGAATAATGCGCTGCTTCGGTTGAAAAACCAAATACTTGAATATACCCAATTAAATTTGCAATTTGGTTCACTCGTTTTTAAAGTTAATAACGTGTTTAGGTTATTTTAAAGATATGTGTGTACAATTTAAATTACCCAAAGTATCTCGCATGTAAAAATAATTTTATAATCGATACTTAGTTTTTTGAAAAAATGTTTACAGATGTTTCAGGAGTGTATTTTAGAGACTGGTGGTTAAATATAATTTTACACATAGAAACGCGAGATCTGCGTGTTGTCTTGAAATATTTTACTGGACGAGTCCTTCCAAATGCTAAAAAAAATAAAGAAATGTAAGTTTATTTTCATGTTGGACGCGAGTAAACATCGTTACAGAGTTTTGCGCTCGTATTTACGCGTTCCACAAAATATTCTTTGCACTTAATGCTGTGGGTGCGTTATTAGAGCGACAGGCAACGCCTTATCGTGGATGATTGGTTGGTGGGTCATTGTGACTTGGCGTCTTACCTTCACTCCGATTAGTAGTTCAAAAATTAGATACTGTAACTTTATCACAATGGGATGAAAATAATCATGTTTTTCCATGTGTACTCATGATGAAACATTCTATAACCAAGTTCGTCTTGATACTCGTGGGTAGCATTTAAGAAATGTTGAGTTGGGAAACAAACGCTGCTGTTTTTGCTTTTTGCGATACTTTGTTCTATAACTAGCGTTGTAAAGCTAAGCACTTCGGAAGTTTCAAAATTTATTAATTTACACTTGTCAAAATTATGATACTTTGATTTTCGTAGTTGTTGTTGTTGTTGTTAACTAGGAACATTTCAGACAACGGAATTTTAATATTGATTGTTTTTTTCTTATTTTTAGCGTTTACACTTAGATTATTTGCAGTTTTAGTTTAGAATGTGAATTTTGTATTAACGTAAATCTCCTATGGCCAAATCGATATAATGAAGTGTTATTGCTAGGATTACGGACGATAATGTCTTTTGCAGCGAGAGAAACAAACTGATAATTCAATGCATTATAATCACTAAATTTTAGTGTTGTGTTTTGATACCCGTGACATTACGTATCTCTTGTCTGTTCATTCTGTTGAATTTAGTTTGAAGCTACTCGAGGGTCATGTTCGCTAGACCTCTAATTTTAAAGTGATAGACAATAGGAAAGACAGCCATCTAGTGAACATCGCCGATTCTGGAGGTACTTTCTTACTAATGTGAGTGACCGTCACATTATAACGTTAATAAGGCTTGAAGGATGAATATATTTTCGACGACGGGATTCAATCCTGTGACATCCAGTTTTTGAGATCAAAGTTTAATCCACCACGAAACTCCAGATCAATTTTGTCGATTTGTTGTGCAAGATGGACGCTATGAATTTACAAATTAATGTTCTTTTCTGAACTGAATATTTAGCTTTCTTTTAAAAGTAACTAGTAATTATGTATCAAACATAATTATTGAATAACTGGTTGTTTCGGAACAATTTTTATTTTTACGTTCGCTGTTTAACAACATACGAGGCGCACGTGGCACGATTTTTATCAGGTGCAACAATAAAAAAATTTTTCTTTCCAAATTTCAGTTTCGAGTGCAAATAAGGTCACTGGGAGAGAAGTTGAATAAAAACGAAAGTCTTGATTACTGTACTGTTATATTCCAGGCTCTCAGCTTTAGCTCATGACTATTTTTGTACAGTCTGAGCACGATTTTATCTGGATGGTGATGACTCTATCAAGTGGCTCATTATGGCTGTTTGAACACGATTTTCTCTTTGTGGTGATGACTATTTCATCAAGTGGCTCATTATGGCTGTTTGAACACGATTTTCTTTGTGTGGTGATGACTATTTCATCAAGTGGCTCATTATGGCTGTTTGAACACGATTTTCTTTGTGTGGTGATGACTCTTTCATCAAGTGGCTCATTATGGCTGTTTGAACACGATTTTCTCTTTGTGGTGATGACTCTTTCATCAAGTGGCTCATTATGGCTGTTTGAACATAATTCAGTGAAGAAGTAATGCAAAATCAAGTTATTTAAATACAAAAGCATTTCACTCCTTGAAATACCAGTTGTACAAAGTAGGTTCATCAATATTCACTGACAGATCGCACTCAGATTAGACACTGAATAGCTGCTTACCTATTACCTTCCACTTTTCTCTCGTATGCGCGACATTTCTTTTGTCTTTGGTATTCCCTGGAAACCCAAGCCCAGTAATGTAAGACTGCGCTGTATGATGGTGCATTATAGACCTCTTGTCTTCTTGAGAGATGATTATTTTTTACTAGAGAAAGAAAAAAGAACTGAGAAAATCCATACTTTTCTGAACACTGCTTCTTTCATACTAATATTAGCAGTACACTCAATTTTTATATAATAAAAATAATGAGACAACATAAAATAACATCAGACAATGTCCCTTAGCTATTGCAATGCGTTAGCGTTTTTAGCGGACTCGGTATGAACCGTAAAATGTCATCTATTTACACAATATTATTCCTGTGGTAACAACAACAAAAAAACTTTTTTTTTTTAGGAAGCGATCAACAAATCTATATACAGAAAGCAACGTAATTTTGATAGACGAATACCTTGCCTGTATGGTGATAACTAATATAGTCGCGAACGTAAGAGAGAACTTTATTTATTAACAAATCCTGAAGGAGATGATGAGACAGGTGGGTGTGGCAGAAACTATCCGATTCGCTGTTTAATCTTGTTTAGCTAGAGAACTGTCGAAATTCATCAAAATTTTGCTTTTTGATTTACACCGATTACGATATCATCGTAATTCACGTTAACTTTACCAGTACTTAAATAAAGCACTTATTCACAGGTAAAAAAGGAATATGTAAAGTGACCCTGTTCAGACGTGATTCATTTAGAATTCTGTTCTTAGGATCCCATCGTAAGTGCTAAACGAGATATTGCTGTATTCACAAAATCGAGGTAAAAGACAAGCTGGATAACAAATTCTAGTTTAATAATCAGTCATTCACCGTAACGGACAGGACAAGCTGACAAACTTCTTTATATGCAAAAACGGCTCGTTTGGGTTGAGAAAATATTTTAAATAGAAGAGCGAACAACGTTTCGACCTTCTTCGGTCATCGTCAGGTGAACCTGACGGTTAGTTACCTCTCTCTTTCTTTGTGAACCTGACGATGACCGAAGAAGGTCGAAACGCTGTTCGCTCTTCTATTTAAAATATTTTCTCAACCCAAACGAGCCGTTTTTGCATATAAAATTCTCAACAAGTGGGTTTCTTGACATCACTGAAACTCTTCTTTAATAATCAGTAATTCACCGTAACGGACAGGACGAGCTGACAAACTCTCCTCTAATAATCAGTCATTCACCGTAACGGACAGGACGAGCTGACAAACTCTCCTCTAATAATCAGTCATTCACCGTAACGGACAGGACAAGCTGACAAACTCTCCTCTAATAATCAGTCATTCACCGTAACGGACTCCTAAACCAGTAATCTAATATTAACACTTTTCCTATACTTCAAATCTTCTTAACGAATGATAGTCGTTAAGCCACGCGCTTATCGCATTATGTGAAACCCCCTCTGTCCACAAACAATAGCAGCAGTAAAAAAACGTCCTGATTAGAAAAAATAAAATAATAAATGAACAACAAGAAAATAAATCAGCCAACACAAGGAGCTAGTTGTGCTCTTAAAGTTGAATTGGGGTTTAGTTTTTACAGCTGAAATTTGTATCTAAGAAACGTTTTTGTATGTTTGTAATTGCTTGATGTCAACATAGGACTCTAACCAAACCAGCCCCTATAGAGCAGACCCCACATGGCCAGGCGTGTTATGGCGTTCGACTCGTAATCTGAGGGTTACGGGTTCGAATTCCGTCGCATCAAACATGCTCGCTCCTTCAACCGCGGAGGCGTTATAATGTTATCGTCAATCCCACTATTCGTTAGTTAAAGAGTAGCCTAAGAGTTTGCGGTGGGCGGTGATGACTAGCTGCCTTCCCTCTAGTATTACACTGCTAAATTAGGAACGGCTAGCGTAGATAGCCCTCGAGTAGCTTTGCGCAAAATTTACAAAAACAAACAAAAATCCTATAGAGCAAAATAATTAACTTTTGAAAATAATTAGTAATGTCCTATCTCGTGCGCTGCGTATTTTTTCCGCATTAAATGATACATTAGTTAATATCTTTTTATGTGCACTTACATAGACATGGTTTTAACGCATCCATTTGTAGGCTGGTGTTATTTAGGGCAAAGGCAGTCTTAACTGTACAGTATTCAACATGCTACTGTGGTTTCAGGTGGATGTGTATCTTGGTGCTGAGGACTGATTTATTAAATCGACAGTTTCCACTCGCTTTAACTGCACCGCCACTCGCATGCATATCTATGTAAACGCACCCCTTTACACGTTTATGTATTTATAAGTATTATTATGGGCATACTTCTATACAGTATGTAAGGTTCTGACGATACATAAAAAACTTGTGTTTAACACGAACTTGTGATAATAATAGGAAAATGTTGAGACTTTAATTTCCGTATATAATATGAAAATGCCGCGAAAGAGAAGTAGGGGGTAGCTTCTGGCTCAGGGGGAAGTCTGAAGAATTAAATAGGTAAAACACGGTTTTTGATATCCGTGGTGGGCACAGCACAGATAGCCCGATAGAGTATCTTTGTGCTTAGTAATAAATAAGTGAAGCAGAAATTAGTTGGTCTTGTACATGACAACAACCATGTTGAGATGACACAACTTGTGATTTTGTAAGATCCCTTCCTGTTCAGTTCAGACGTTTTGTAAACCTGGCCAACATTTCCCAAATCGAAAGACTTCTTGTTCATCAGACAGCTGGTTATTATTATAAGCTTCATTGCCCACAGTGAACACGTGCGCTTCGTGGAACTTGTATGTACACTTGAAGTGTTCAGCTAATAGCATGCTGTACAGTTTCTTTGGAACCCTTTCTTAATATTGCGGCATGCTACTTTGATGAGTGTTTCCATAGCTACACCTGGTAAAAATAACAAAATAACAGGTTTTAAAACACTCTCCAACTCAATGCTACAAGTGTTTCAGTACGGTTTTGAAAAAACTTCGTTTATTTATCTTTAAATATTAACAACAAACAAGAAAACTGATTCGTTTATTTTTTGATAGACAAGAGACGCGGTTCGTTTACGTGGATAGAAAGTACATCTTAACAGTGTGTCTGAAGAATGAGTTGGTTGTAACTGTTACTTCTATTAGCTTTACCTTGTAAAGCATTCAATGCCTGTATGAATTTTACCTTTATAAAGTGGTAATAACTTTTCTGTGTAAAATGTTCGTTATCACTGTTGACTGTAACAAATGCAACCAGCATAACACTTCGAGTCTGTATTAGAGAAAACTAACGTAATCCACAATTGACATATTCTTTGTCCTCCTGAATATATATATATATATATATATATATATATATATATATATATATAGTTACCAGAAATATATTTGTCCGTGTTTGTTACATGGCAAATATTAAGGACTGGTCATATCGATGGTCATTAAAAATAAAAAAATTAGTTACCATGACTATGTTCTTGAAATTTTGATTATCACGTGTAACGTGGATTGTATTTTGTTGTTTTTATGTTGTTGCTCATTATTTTACGATTGAAGTTAACTTCTAAGTTAATCAGTCTGATGTTACAACTTAGAATTATAACTGCAATTAACATATGACGAACAGCGAGTGCACGTGTGCTCTGCATAAGTCCACTTGGGACAAAGTTTCAAACTGCGGAGGATATATCTGTATTATTGTGATCAATTGCGAGCTTATTGTAATAATGATTGCTGTGTTTTTTCCATAATTATAATATATTTGTTTTTCTGCTCCTAACAATTTGTATAAAATCACGTTTTTGTTTATTTACTATTTTGTATGGCTTAACACCACACGTTAAAAAGACTTGACTGGATCACGTATTCATACCACGCAAATAGTAAAAGCTGACATAGTGACGTGTCTAATTAACTTTTAAAAAAATTATTGACATAATTTTCAAGAAGCTCAGATGATGTATAACGAAGCAAACCTGCCAGTTTCTTTAGTAATGTGCGTGGTATACATAAAATCACAGAACACACTTAAATGTAAACCAACTTTAACTACTGCAGTATTTTCTTTCCTTCCAACACAAAATACGCCTCACTGAAATTCCCTGGAGCCAAAATACGAGTCAGTGAGATTACTTGAAATTTAATCACGAGCAGTGAGACATCGTAGTCAGGACATCAGTCAGTGAGATTTCTTTAGAAATAACATGAGTAGTGAGCGAGTTCTTGGAGTGAAAACACAAGCAGAGGGACACCTTTAAGGTGAGAAATACGAGTCGGTTAAATTCCTAAAACTCAACATGTTACTAGAAGGACCTACCCCCCAGTGGCTCAGCGGTATGTCTGCGGACTTACACGCTAAAATCCGGGTTTCGATACCCGTGGTGGGCATAGCACAGATAGCCCATTGTGTAGCTTTGTGCTTAATTCAAAACAACAACAACAACAACTACTAGAAGGACCATGAAGTTAGCACATCAACAGTGGAATCTTGGAGTCAAAATATGAGTCGATGAGAACTCTTGGATTTAAAACGCGAGTTACCGCGATCTGCTGGAGTATAAATGTGAGCTTTGACTTTTTGGAGTCAAAAATACGAGGCAGGGAAAGTCTTTAAGTAATCTCGCTGACTCGTGTATTGACTTAAAGTTAGAAAAGAGGTTAAAAAGAGTTCTTAATTAAAGCATAAAGAAGTTTCCTTAAGTCAAAGAGACTTGTTGAAGATGAAACACGAGTGGATCTTTGCATGAGAACACAAAAGTCATTCGTTATTTTATAAAACTTGTTTATTAATTCACAAACTTGCTTATTTTTAAAATATCGTAGTTTTGCTGTTTTCGAATTTGTTTTCGTTCCTGTTTCGTTTGTTTTTTTTTAAATTCTGAGATCACATTACAGTTGTACGTATTTATGTAACATTTTCATTGTACAATACAGAAAGTAAGAGTGTGGCTTGTTATTCTTTTGCAACTGTTATTTTTATTAGTATTCAAAATGTAGTTATTTTAATCTCCTTAGATTAACCAAAGATCTAGTCTAGTATCGCTGAGCGATCCACAACCTCCTCCCATACAAATGTACAAATTGTGAACTGCGCCATCTGGTGACTGACTTGATATCATTTAGTAAATCGCCTGTTAACCGCCTACTTTATTGTATGTTTGGGAATTTAAATATTATAATTAGAGACACCTTTTCGGTTAGGTATTAAGATCGTATCTACATATGAAATAATATACTGGTTGTTTACACTTTGTTTTAGTTCTAGAAAATGGCCACATTTAACTGTAATTATTTTAAATTTATTACTCTTAAATATGAATTTCTGATAAGATAATTTGACATAAGAGGTGTTATATTCAGACACTTAATTGTTTGTAGCAAACACACGAAGAAATTGCTTTATCGTGGTTTGTTTTTCAAGCATAAAACTACGTGATGGGCTAACAGTGCTCTGCCCATCATGAACCAAATCCGGTTTTAGGGTTACAAGCAATTAGAATTTGGCTCCGAGTCACTGAGGAGGAAATGCAGCACACAAATTAACTCAGGAACTATTATTCCATGTTAAAGTGAATGGACCTTGTAGGCTTATGAATAAGAAACAAGTGACCAGACGAATAAAGTGTCGATACACATGATTCAGTGTACAGTACACATTTGTGTACCACGTAATTCCTTTTGGAATTGTAGAGGTGGACACCAGTCTTATCCAACTGTTCTGATACTCGTATCACACCACCCTGCAGCTGATCTCTTTTTCTGTTTCCACCCGCTCTTTCTTCCATAACGTTTTCACCACGCAAGTGACCCAGCCTAACTTCGTGTAATGTTAATAGGATTATGGACGATAATGTTGTTAACGTTGTGCAGGCGTATTACTTTTTGTTTTTTCCTAATCACACTGTTATAACTTGTAGTATGACCATAACTTGTGGTTATTAACGAAAAGTAGTTTTTCATGCTTATTATAAACGATAACTGTTCTTACTCTTATTGTAACTTCAGTCTTTGTCTCGATTGAACTCCGATGTTAATAACGAGCACTGAAGACATATCGGAGTTATAACGACGTATTCTTACTGTATATGTAAAGTCTAGCGCATAATGTTAAATAACATTTAATGCTATTCATAAATCGTAAGATGGCCATTCTTATTCCCCTTCACTTTTCATTTGGTCTTGCTTCTTCTCAGTAATTAGTTTTTAATTTAAAGAGAGCAAAAAGACGAGCAGTATTCAGTGACCAGTGCAACACACTGTACTAGGATGATACACAAACACTCGAAATAATAATGATAAAATCACGCAACACTATTTGCCCGCACGTATCGTTAACTTAAAAAAAGGAGGAACACACGTGGTTATACGTCAGGAGTTTGTTCGAAAGAGAACAGTGGTTTTTTGGGGTTTTTTTTGGAAGGGGAAAAACCGTTATAACGCATGTTCCAGTAAATTATACTGTTTTAAGGTGAAATAAGACAAGGCATGTAATTACGGCCAGAAATTCTTAAATAGATGTATAAATATCTATCGAAAAGGTGGATAAAAAATTCTTCGTTTCCTCTTTTACTTTGAGTCTGAAGTACATGTCGACGGTTTATATTGATGTAGCGTTATTACGAAAAGTTTTTCTTATCGTGTAGAAATTAATATGTTAAAATAATACTTTTCTTTGTCCCAGGTCCTTTCCTTCTAACAAGTGTAATCGTGGGAAATTTATGTAGAGGTCCTGACAACTGAAGCTATCATGTCCACGATGGAATTCGACTGCACTTTAGCGTAGAAATATTAAATGCATGTTGTTTGTGTCAGTTTCTCCCAAACAAAATGGCTGACGCTATTGAATGTGTTGTTTAAATTCGCTGGTTTGTTCTTTAGTTAATTAGGCTTAGAGATCTTGCCACATTGAAACAAGAGCAAACTTCTTGCTCGCTCGTAAAGTTCTCACCATATACACAAGTTGAGAAAGAATATATTGAACAAACATGTTAGTGTTAGGGTAATTGTTTATTTCTGGTAAAGATTTGTACATCCGTGAGAACGCTTTAAAATTATATGTATGTGGACTTGCTATCATTTTTCTCTGGACACCACTAAATACTCTCGTCTCGTTCATCTTTAATGTCGAAACTGAAGTGGATGTGAACTGAGCACTAAATGATGACTCTTGTTTACTTCAATAACATTTACCGTATTTTATAACTTGTAAGACGCAACATCGTGGAAGACACGCCCTAATTTTGAAAAGACAATTCTTAGAAAAATACAATTTGACTCAGCAACCAACACCTAGATGTGACCCTGACTTTTTTTCGACCAACTGAATAAATATAGTCAAATACATCATATTCTTCACAGTATATCGATAATATCAGTTAAACTGAATGTTTTGTGCTATTGAAACTACTTGTAATTGGTAACTAATGATACTGCGATATGTATGAGAGGCCATTTTGAGTAGACCCTAAGTTAACCTCTTGCTTTAACCCATCACTTTTGTCTTGGAAGACGCACGGGAATTTTTCAAGGTAATTTTAAAGAAAAGTGCGCCTTACAAGAAGTAAAATACGGTAAGCCTCTTTGGAGGAAGAATTTATAAACCAAGTTAAGGGGGGACGAATATAATGTTTTATCTTTTATTTTCAACATTGTGAGACTCGTATTTACTAAAATAAGTTAAGCATATTAAAGACGGGGCTTCTGATGTCTCAGTTGCAGGTGTTAAAGGAACACAGTAGTGTGAAAAAGGAATTTAACCCATTATTTTATTGTAAAATAAATATTCATGAACGCGTACATCACCTCGTGGTAGTAGTCTTAAAATAAATTGTTTTATATTGGCGTAACACCAATTTATTTTTACCATTATGCCACCAGTGGCTCAGTGGTAAATCTGAAGACTTATAACGCTAAAAACCAAGTTACGATTCCCGTGATGGGCACAGCGCGGATAACCAGTTGTGTAGTTTTCTGCTTAATTGAATATTCACCACTATAGTGTATGTTAGCTTGTATTCAAATGTGAAAATGAGTTAAGCCTAATATTTATGAAACGTCAAAATATCACTGTTACGTACTTGTCTCTTTAATGTGACCATCTGGTAATGTATAAAGATATCCTAGTCAAAGGGACTTAAAATGTTAATTTTAAATCTAAAATATATTCTAAAGTGCAATTTTTATGTAGTAATCTACAGTGTTTTCATTCCAGTGTGCAACAAATGCTTATTATTTGTCATATCTAATACACAAGTGATTATTACACCCCCTGTATCTTTATTGACGAACACGTGCATCTCCTGGTGCAGGGTGACAAAGGGCTTTCCGGACGTAAACAGTTATTTAAAACTGCAGTTTCTCAGTGACTACTTCTACCCCAGTGAGTCAGTGCTATGTGTACTGTCTTACCGCGCTCGGATCCAGGTTTGTTAACCCTTTGGTGGACGCAGCAGATAGCCTAACATGTAGCTCTGTACTAAAGTAAACTAGTCAAACTGAAATTTACTAGCAAGTAATTGATGCAATTAATAATCGCCCCCTCCACCCCTCGAGGTTTGACGATTCGGTGCGAGCTGAACACATCTTTTATCTCTATCAACGATGAGTCCATCACGAACTTACATCTCTAAAATCAGCACAGATAGCCCATTGTGCAGCTTTGTGCTTAATTCAAAACAACAACAACAACAATATCTAAAATCCGGGGTTCTACCACCGCGATGGACTCGGCACATAACTCAGTGTGGTCTTTGGTGCAGAAAAACAAACGCGTTTTTCTTTTTATTATGTTGTCAAATCGTTGAACGATAAGGCAAACTTAATTTCGTTCTCTAGGAAACATGTGTTTTCTATGTAGAGAAAAATGTGTATTGTCAGAGAGTAGCGGAACAGAAAACATTCCCCGGGTGATGGGTACTGACTACACCGACGTGTGTGAGGTCTTTCAGACTCACTCTTGAATAAACGTGGCCCGCCAAGCAAATCTAGTAGACCCGCCATCACCCGTAACCGCAGCCTACTGTCTTTCTTGTTTGAAACAACTTCGTTCAGAAGGAGAAAAAGCATACGAGAGAAACGAACGATTTGATTGCCCTGTTTTTGAAACTAAGAAAACCTCGCTCTGAGACTTCGTGTCCTGGCGGTGAGATTAAAGGAAACTCTGAAAGCTCGTCACAGTGTTTATTTTATTTATTTCCATTGTCTTAAAACTTGTTCTGGTTTTTTATTGTTGTGAATTTTAATTATAAATACGATACGAATATATTCATAAATGGGTGTTTAAATATTATTTCACAAATAATTATTATAACGTGGAAACGTTTGTTCTTTATTTGTAAACGAATAAAACATAAGGGTTTGCTAAATATATTGGTGTTTTTCGAGCAAAGTTAGCTAATGGGTTTCACTGCACAACAAAGTTTTTGCTTTTTGAACACTGTTGGTGTTCCTTATAGATTTTTAGCTGCTGATCACGAAAATCACGTACCGTTTCATCGAAATCTTCAGTTTTACCAGGACATTGCTACAATGGAAAAATGATATCAGGGCAACTGAAATCCGTCAATGCTTGCTGACCACTGTTGGACACTGCAACGTGATGCACCATTGAATACAAACGAAAATCAGGAGCAAAACACTTAATTATGTTTAACTTAATAGTTAGAAACACGAACGCAATTAAATACGTTATTGCCGATAAATAGTTAACTGTCTACTACTACGTGTTGAAGCAAAACCAAAACTATATTTGTGCATACCCACCAGGTACCTGTCACACTCAGCAAAACTGTTCAAAAACAATTGTTGTGCAGTGAATTATTAGCGTTGGAATGAAATTCCGAATTCTAGCAAGTGGGTAAACTCCTAGCGGACCCTCAAAGGAACTTTGTTTTTTTGTTAATCCAAACGTAATTTTTACTCACCCCACACGGTATAAACTATCCTTCTCTTGAGTGTTTGTTCGCGTACCATGAAGCTGATTGGACTTCTTGTACCGACTTCCTGGTTGAGGAAAATATTATTCGATGACTGAATAATGGCGAATTATGGACGTCTTAAGTAACCTGGGTCGTATAATTTCGAATGTACTGATGTGTGCGAATGCAGTGCCACTGTCGTCGAAAATTACCTTCACGTGACAGTAAAACTGGCAAAGAGCACTTGGTGTTAGAGTGCAAAAAAAATAGTCGAAGAGGCTTTACTTTTGTACCAAAAATAACACAAAATAATGACGTGATTGCTATTATCACTCAGCTTTCGCTGTTCTACAACAACGTCTCTAAACTGTTTGTGACGGCCTACTAGATTAAGATGTTCCAAAATCCTGAAGATAATGTAACCCTATGCCAACTACATTATATCTACAAGGTGGCCCGTATGTCCCTACCCATCCGTATATCTAGTGTATCTGTGTGCTGTCCCTCATTTTCGTTGCACAATATTATGCGACGCCATGTTCTGAGACATTTTCCTCAACATAGCAGGGGTTATTGTTCCAAATGCCGCGGTAACAGCTGCCTTTAATTCATCATTAGTATAACATAATAACATATGGATGGGTAGGGACTTACGGGCTACCCTATATATTCATATCTCACGAGGCCTTTCGTTTACCACCAGAACTCATCGAAGCACTTGCTCTACTGTATGTGTTGTAGCACGTGATGCAGTTGGTTTCATCGTAACTCCGATACTTTGACCAAATGTCAGACTAACATGTTTGATCTGGTTGGGTTTCATAGTAATAGTTCTGTATTCAGCTTTGGTCTGATTAGAAAGATTTCATAGTAATGGTCCTGTATTCAGCTTTGGTCTGATTAGAAAGGTTTCATAGTAATGGTCGGGTGATCAGAATGTTTGTTTGTAACAGACATCATTTTATGCACGTGTTGGATCATTATAATTATTAAAACCATGCTTGATAAGTGGATTATGGTACTTAAAGTCTGTCCAGAAGCTTTAATTTTGAAGATGAATGGCAAAAATGCTATCTCTTCATTTGTTTACCCAGTTTGCAATCGGACTTGAACAAAAGTGCTGTACGTTTTTTTAGTTTTCTCTCTTCAAAATTGTCACTTTATTAAAAGAAACACTAACAGAAAATCGTAAAATCGTGTTGTAATACAGTTTCCATAAATAGTTTGTTAATCACAGTGACGGGCTCAAGTCATTAATACAGACACATTACTTGAATTAATCACATATTACTATGTGTTTAACAGTTTAACTGACCTGACCTCAACAACACCACGCACAGTGGCGCTTTGTGATATCGTGGATTTTCCTGTTAAAACTCAAAATTTTAACACCCCCTATAAGCATGTGGGAATTTCGCTATTTTGCATTATTCGATACAGAATTCAGAGTTACACGACTCGAATGTCGTTAGTGTCTGAACCTGTAACGGTTAAAATTACACGAAGAAGCATGCATATTTTTAACAGCTCTGTACAGACCTTGAGCATGTAAGCCCTAATTTAAATACAGTCATTTCACGTGGTTAAAAGTAGTTTAACCAATTACAATTCGTGTTCTTATTACTAAAAGTCGTAAGGGAATTTCTTTTTTCCTCGTGAGAACAGGATCTTTATGTTCTACACATTTATTGTTCTAGATATTGTGTGATTTAATATTCCACGTGCTAATCACGTATTCATATTATATTTCATAGTATAGAATGGACTTAAAAGCAGTAATGAAATCTGTGATACTTTAAGACATACCGATTGGTTCTGTGGTAATTTCACTTATTTCACTCTTGGTATTGGAAAATCAAAACTTTATTATTGTGATACAGCTGTCGTTAAATTACTGTGTTGCTCGACGAAACACAAATTAACATTATTTTAATGTTTCTTAACTGCATCGTCATTTATGTTACAATGCTGTAGTTTGATTACTGTTTAACAACAATATACCTTGGTTGCTCTGGTGTGTTTCGTTATTACAAATACTCACGACACTGTTGTTAGTTTTACTGTGTTGTGTAACAACAGTGCTGATCGGAGATGTTAAATGTTACTGCAATTGTTTTGTGTCACGTCTCTGTTGTAAAATTACACTCGTTTAACAACAATAATAGATCACTTTTGTGTGAAATTTTACTGTGCACTTGACGTCTGTTATCTCACAACGTTGTTTGATTAGTGTGTTGTGAACAAGGCCTGGCATGGCCGAGCGCGTTAAGGCGTGCACTCGTAATCCGAGGGTCGCGGGTTCGCGCCCGCGTCGCGCTGAACATGCTCACCCTCCCAGCCGTGAGGGTGTATAACGTGACGGTCAATCCCACTATTCATTGGTAAAAGAGTAGCCCAAGAGTTGGCGGTGGGTGGTGATGACTAGCTGCCTTCCCTCTAGTCTTACACTGCTAAATTAGGGACGGCTAGCACAGATAGCCCTCGAGTAGCTTTGTGCGAAATTCCAAAACAAACAAACAAACGTGTTGTGAACAACGGTGTACTTAAATCACCGTGGTGTGAATCGTTCAACACGTTAGTGCTGTTGTATCACAACACTGTTGTTACATTCCTGAATGTTAAGTGACAGTGTATGTAGTTCACTTTACTGAAGGTCGTTTACGAGGAGTAATTTTTTTACTTCAGTTTTTTACTTGTTTTTACACACAGAACAGTAATATTTAGCGGACTGTTACTATCTGTTACCACTCTATCACTTCTCCGCGGTCTCTTCAAAGGCTGTGCCACGTGTATAAAACACGTGCAGCAAGAACCAAAGATTCTGAAATTTTTCAGACACTACTATTTTTTTTTCATTTCTGGTGCTTATAATCAGTATTTTACTTTGAAAACAAAATGTTCCAAAGTATTTCTGAACATAATTTTATACCAGGTTTAATTCGATATGAAATGTACAATAAAAACATTGGCGTAGTTGTTGTTACATTAGCCAAAGCGGAGTGACTCACCCAGTTTTCACCCAATTCTGAAAATCTGATACGTATCTTTTTCTCTGCTTGAATGTGATGGAACAAAAGGGGAATTCTCAGTAGTCGCGGTACTTGAAATTATCACAGGCATGATTAAATTAATTTGAGACCTTCCCCCCTTTTTGTTAGCGTGGGGCGCGCGTACACCCGATTTTAATTGTATAACTGGTCAGGATCTTTACCAAATTGAAATTCTTCTAGGGAGAATTAAAGTAAATTAGTGTATGAAACCTCACGCATGGAAAAATACATCAATCGAAATGGTTTAGACCTCTCGAGTCCAAAACTGTAATTAGATCTTAAATCAGCCCAAAAATGATGAAACTATGAGCTAAGAGTTTGTAGTTAAAAACGAGAAAGGTGAGCCTCTTTACTGCGGCTGTGAAATCGAAAGAATAGTACCATTAAATTAATCAATTCTTATTTAGAAATATCAGTAAAATTTTCCTGCGTTTGTTGTAAACAAAGCGCCCTCTGTAGTAAAATGCCCAACGTTTTTTTTTAATAACTCTTCAAATTTTTTGCCTTTAGCAAATGTTTTTTTCTTAAAAGGAAAAGTTCTATAAGGGGCGCTATTCACTGTCACAGTGGTATTTTTTAAAATTTGGAACAGGATTGCTGTCACAAAGTGGTTGTAATGTACGGGTCGTGAATCTAAGGTTTCACGGTTCGCGTCCTGTTTTTCCAAAAATTCATTCCGTGCTTTAGATCCGCCAACGCTTAGAATGATGCTCGAACCCCACAGTTCGGTCGATACGAGAGAAGCTAGCCAGCTCTTTGTGTGACTTTGTTCGAATATGCAAAACAATTCGGAGAAAACGTTTCAGTCCTTGATTTTAAAAGCGGAGTTAAAAATGTACTTTGTGTCAGCCACGTAATGTAGAAAACAAGAAGTGTGGTGTCGTATTGACTACCAAAACCTTGTAGATGTCAGAGAAATCTTCCGAATCCTAAAATGGATGATAATACACGTTATAACATAACAGGCATAACCAGGTGGTTGGACGCTAGACTCGTAATCTCGGGGTTGTGGGTTCGAATCCCTGTCGCACCAAACATCTTCGCCCTTTCAGTCCTGGGTTGTTTATAACATGACAGTCAATCCCACTATTCTTGATAAAATGGTTGTTTAAGAGATAGCAGTGGGTATTGATCACTAGCTTTAGTCTTACACTTCTAAGTTAGGGATGGCCAGCGCAGTTGGCCTTCATGTAGCTTTACGCGAAATTGAAAACAAACAAACAATGCAGTTAGAAAAAGTCTTATAGGCATGTCTTCTCATTAAGGGTTTAATGGTATTTTGTTGTAAAATTTAGACGAGAACTGTTCCTTTTAATAGATTTCTGTGAGAAATAAATGCTCGTTTTAATACCGAATACACCTAGTGTTTATGTGAAAGGTAAGAATGATGAGAACTGTTGATTCTGATTGGGAAGATTGGTTTAAATTGCATTTTGTCACGAAATACAAAAGCAGGCTGTTGTGCCCCCCGTCTTTAATAACAGTTGTACAAATATTCACGACGCAAACGTGTTCTGAATTATTATGTAATGTTGCGCCACGTCACTTGAAATTGATGCTGTTAAATATATAAAGGTGTATAGTTAGAAAAGGGGGGACCTTAGATAATACACGAGCGTGTAGAAAGATAAGGAAAAGACACGAATCACAAGATGAGTCGTGTGACACTTTGACAAAACAAAACAGTGGCAAAAAGACATGTTCTGAAGCAGACACGTGAATTTATTCCCCCATTAGTTGGCAGGAGGTTCCTGCCACAAATCACCCCTATCCATCAAATAAATCTGTCCTCCAGCCCTGGTTGACAACATCTACCGCAGGCGCTGTACTGAGTTACAAGGGAGTGGAGGGAATTGAAGAGGGACTTCAACAGGTGATAAGCCTACCATCAAATTGTTCAAGATTTTTTCGGTGATAGATACGATCTTTCGCTTTCTTTCATTCGTTTGAATTTAACGAACTCCACCCTTAGAATCACCTGTATCGATTCCTTATATTTTTCGGTCCTGTTTACATCTGAAACCAAGGTTAAATGAATCGGTTATTCTTTCTGTTTTACACTTTCAAATGGTATTGTTTAGGTGAGGTGTGCATCTTGGGCCCAACGTTCTGTATGCATAATTGATTAAATTTCTCGATCCAGACTGGCGGTTTTTTTTTTTTTTTAATATGGAATGGGTATTTTTAGCTAATGTCTGAAAGTTAATCATAGCGATTTTCTCTGTGTTGTCTCTTAAGTAAACGCCCAACAAATACTATCTTCTTGTACCTCGTTTAGGGCATATCATACGTATCCATTTGGTATCTTAATCAAAAGATGCGAAGGAACCAGTATCGACTTTTAATGAAAGCCGCCTGAGCCATGAGAAAGTTATGCTTTGTTATGAAATGACAACGAACTATGATACGACCAACTGGGAATTTGAGTAGTGTTAACTTTTATTAGTCTCACCGAGGTAGCTGATGGATATCTTTTGTCCACTGGAGCTCTGTCTAGCTTAAGGTGTGGTAAGTGAGTTGCCAACGTAAATACTCTTAGAATTTATGGGGGTAATTTGGAGGTTTTGAAAGAAACACTTAATATATTGGGGCCAATGAAAGCGGGTAAAAATTGGAAAGTAAAAGAGAGGAAAAATGAAAATAGAAAAAGATGGAATGTATGGACTAGGGTAGCCAGCTCGCGCTACCGCCACGTTCTTGTCTACCAGATAGACATCGTGGAAATTTAGAAATAATTTTAGGAGCCTTAACTGTGAGTGTACGGATAAAATATGAGATTTGTTATATATTTACACCCGATGGCTTGGTGTAGTTTTCACACACACATGCCTCAACATTTTTTTTTATTTACACCTAATGGCTTGGTGTAGTTTTGAAATACACATCTCTCAACATTGTTTTCTGTCTACACCTAATGGCTTGGCGTAGTTTTCACACACACACACACACACACACACACACACACACACACACACACACACACACATCTCTCAACATTTTGCCCCGCAGTGGCTCAGCGGCATGTCTGCGGACTTACACGCTAAAATCTGAGTTTCGATACCCGTGGTGGGCAGAGCACAGATAGCCCATTGTGTAGCTTTGTGCTTAATTCAAAACAACAACAACTCAACATTTTGTTTTTATTTACACTCGATGGCTTGGTGTAGTTTTCACACACACACACACACACACACACACACACACACACACACACACACCTCAACATTTTGTTGTTGTTAAATCCAAAATATAATTTTTAGGTACTCGCATTTCCAGCTAAATTTAGGTCTTGGTTTTCACACTAAAGCCATGTGAGCAACGAAAAAGATAAATTATTTGGTAATGGTGCATTCTCCATAAACCAGTCCACTTTTAACAGATTCATAGCCCGGTACAGTGAAGTGGCTCGTTGTGTACCAGGTACATCCTTGTTGAGTTACATCCTTCATTACCCGAGGGCCTTGTGTCTGAATGATATCAAACAAAATTCAGTAATCGTTAGTTTATGCGTGTTTTTTTCCTTCGTTTTTTTATAATTTTAATATTTTTTGCTACACAAAACTTTATGCAAATGTGTATTCGGCGTAATGGACACAGCGCCACTGGTAGCAATTATAGGATATATAATAACAAAGTAATTTGAATTACAAACGGAAAAGCTTTTTAAAAAAGTTTTGCTCAAAAAAGGGAGAAAAAAGCAAATAATTTGAAGTAGGACTTTGAAAAACAAATTGAAATTGAGAATAAATGATTTGACACTTCTAGAGGATAATCGATTGTAATTATCCACCGGTTTAAACTCGAATCTAAAAAAACTCAAAATTTGTAAGAAGAGAAAATAACTCGTGCAAAATATACCAGATTGCGTATTGATAGTAAGGCTGATACCATTGCAGTACTAGTTAAGTCAGGCTGGTAACACACCATACAATTGAACTGTGCAAGCTGCTTAAGAAAAACCAGTGTTAATATTATGTTTCTCTATGCCACGTTCATAAGTTGCTAATGGCTATTCGAGGCTTTAACAGCTAAAACTGATTTTTTTCTGTATGATTCTGTAAATTATAAAATTAAACAAGTTAGGTCGTGTTGTATAAGAAAATCTAGGACGCTCTTTACCAACTGAAAATTGTATTTTAAATCCGGTTTCGTAAAGATTACATTATCCAATATTTGAAAGCTGAAGATGCGACCAATAAGCTTAAATAGGATGTGAGAGGTACTTAGTGAAAAGAGTTCCTTTAGCACTGTTTAGTAGCAGGAATATACAAAACACAAAGGGAACGGAGTAGTTGTAAGCTGATACAATTTGTTAAACAATGAGTAACAAAGCTGTACAGTATTGTTCAAAAGTTTCACACTATAACAGTTGTAGATACAAAATACAAATTAAAATTCCATACCCGTGATGGTCAGAGCACAGATAGTCCGTTGTGTAGCTTTTTGTTTTTTTGTTTTGAATTTTCTTAACCCAAACCAGCCGTTTTCGCACATATATTTCTTGTGTATATTTGTGTTTAATTACAAACAACAACCAAAATACGTAATGTACATTAACGTAAGTTACTAATAACCTAATGGTTAGAATCTGTAGGTTCCGTTCGTTTCAGCCAATAAAGTAAAGCGGACTGCATGGAAAAAACTATAAATAAAAAAAAGAAACTGAGAGCAAAATATAGAGGGAGTGACAATATTCGGGACCCCTTGCTGTTCCTACTTCAGTGGGTGATAACATATTCAACGCCTATTTTAACCATTAAAATGTGAAACCGTTGTGTATATTCTGGTACAGTACGATCAGACTTAGAAAACTTAAACACTTTCGCATTGTCTTTGTACACTGAAGTCTAAACTTCTGATGTAGAAGTCAACGATTTTCTATTACTTTGAACCTACGTCCTGTTATCTCTCGATGCTGTTTCAAAAGACTTCTCTTTACGTTCGTGTCGAGATAAATTTGAGATTATAGTAAGATGGGTCGGAGAGAAGGTCGAGGTGTGACTTGTGATACCAGGAGCAAAGCGCAGGGGAGGAAAATGGGGGAGGGAGTTGTTATGTCATAAGTGAAACGGACGCGAGTCTCTCACATTTATCAACAGACTGTCGCACGTGTTAGTTTCAGGACACTGTCGCTTCCTGTATACCATACTCGATATCCACTGACAGCTGTTTAATTAGAATTCAGTGTGCTTAACTTTTCCCGACCTCCGCTACGAATCTGGATTTGTCAATATTATCTCATTTTCAGAACAGTGCGTTTATTATTTTCACATTTTATCCAAGTATGAACCATAAAAAATCCCACATTCTGATGTGAGCGGGTGGTATTTTGCTAAGTGTGTGTTTTTTCAGTGAGGTTTGTATCATCGGATCTCTATCGTCTAATATTGGGTTTGTTGGTTAAGTAATTGTCCTCCGCCGTTTTAACTGCATACTAAACCGTGTAGAGACGAGAGATTTCTTATTATGTTCAACATTCTCATTGAAGACATTCACTATATTTCAATTTCAAAGCTACGAAGAAGATCCAAAGGAAGAATGTTCTATGTTGGAAAAGTGTTCCATGTTTCAGAACTGTAATTTTAACCATCCGTACCTTTGTTATCTTTATTGGTCGTGTATTGTACAAATCACGGCCCTGCACGGCCAGGTGGTTAAAGCACTGGACTGGTAATCTGACGGTTGTGGATTCGAATCCTCGCCACACCAAACCTACACGCCCTTTCAACCGTTGGGACGTTATATGTGATGGTCAATCCCACTATTCATTAGTAAGAGTAGCTTTAGTACCTTCCCTGTAGTCTTTCATTCACTGCTGAATTGACACCCATCAATGTATCAGCATGTTTACTGATTGTTTACAGCTTGTATATCCTGTTGATAGTTACTGTCTTAGTTTTATCTATGAATAAACGCCGTAAGGCGTGTAGCTTGTAAAGTCGTGTAAGAACAATAGATTTACTGTGTTAATTTTGTTTTTATCAGTTCGTTTCATTTTTTATACCTGATAGCGTTCCATTATTGTTTCTACTCTCAGCTGTCACGTGGTGGAGTACTCGTGTCATTAGCTTTCACGTGATGGCGATTTCGTTACGCTGTTTGTAACATGATGGCGCTTTTTGTTGTCTTTCTTCAGCTCTTCAAAGTTAGTGTTTGCGTACCATTAGCTGTCATGTCGTAGTAATTTTATACGCTTAGTTGTCACAAGATGGCGTTTTTGTTTCATTATATGTCACAGGTGTAATTTTCATTCCATTATCTGCCACCAGATGGTTTTTGTTCCATCCATTACGTTGTGTGACGTTAGCTAGCTATATTATTTATACTGCTTCGTAGCTACGTCTCTTTGTAAGAAAAGTGCTATTAATCGAGTTTTCTCCTCACTGTTTAGTTCTCATTATAAAGAACAAGAAACAGTAATTGTCTACATTGTTTCAATATTGTAACTGGTTCTCGCTACAACATTCTTTATTTTCTGGAGTTGCATTATTTATAAACACACGCATGCCATATTTATGGCAATGGTTTTTAAATAAAATTATATTTTTTAATTAAACGACTTTACTCATTTTTCCAAATGTCAATACGTGTTTTATGTATTTTTACACCCTTTATCATACAACCATTATCTTTAACAACGCAATTCTTCTTCAGAATAGCTTTACGCGTGTAAACGATGCAACGTCATCATCTCGCGTACAGAACGTTTTATTAACCCTTCAGGATGCAAACTTGAGATTGATTGTTTGTTTGTTTTTGGAAATTCGCACAAAGCTACTCGAGGGCTATCTGTGCTAGCTGTCCCTAATTTTGCAGTGTAAGACTATAGGGAAGTCAGCTAGTCATCACCACCCACCGCCAACTCTTGGGCTACTCTTTTACCACCGAATAGTGGGATTGACCGTCACATTATACACCACCACGGCTGGGAGGGCGAACATGTTTAGCGCGACGCGGGCGCGAACCTGCGACCCTCGGATTACGAGTGCACGCCTTAGCGCGCTCGGCCATGCCAGTCCTCCAAACTTGAGATAATTTTAACGTTCTATAAATGCTTAGTATACTGAGTAAATTCGCACAAAATGTTTTATTTTTCTAAACGAATATATATATTTTTAATTCTTTGACAACCAGTAAGGGTACCCTATATTCTCAGTTGCATATCTGGTCACATTTCGTACTAATGAAGAAAAACGAAGTCATCTTTCCACACGTCAGATATAGTGCTTAAAAAATCAAGACAGACGTATCGTGAAGCAGTAAGTGGGAAACCATACTTTTACTGAAAGTAAAAAAGCACCTTATTCGGAATCTAGCAATGAGGGACACAGTAAAACATGTACAGTAATTTCACTGCTTCCATTTCTTCGGGCCCGGCATGGCCAGGTGGATTAAGGCGTTCGACGCATAATCCGAGGGTTGCGGGCTCGAATCCCCGTCGCACCAAACATGCTCGCCCTTTCAGCCGTGGAGGCGTTATAATACAGGTCGCTAGAAAAGCGGAAAATTTATCAAACAGCTATTTATTTTTACAAAGAATAACTTTCACAAAGTTTTTTAAAGGCATATGTTATATTACACTCATAGATGCTCAAAATTATTAAAATCATGCATTTTATTCATGATTTAAAGAAATCAAAATAGAAATGAGTAAGCACGCATTTTATTCATGATCTCATCTGACCCTCAAATTTTCCGCTTTTCTAGAGACCACCCTGTATGATGGTTAATCTCACTATTCGTTGGTAAAAGAGTAGCCCAAGAGTTTGCGGTGGGTGTTAATAACTAACTGCCATCCTTCTAGTCTTACACTGCAAAATTAGGGACGACTAGCGCAGATAGCCCTCGTGTAGCTTTATGCGATATTCAAAATAAAATAAACAATCCATTTTCCCATGATAAAACGGTGTCTGTAAATATTTAACACTTTTGATGTAGGAGAGAAGGGTTACTTGGGATTTCAGTGTTAAAAGTGTATTCCTGATGACCGTGGTTAATGTTGCTCTCACGTGGAGTGGTTGTTTCGGACAATACTGACTAATACGCTACCTAACACTTGTCTCTCTTGTTTTTGAAATCACGTGATGTGCTCAGCGCAGCGATCGAACCTGTTATTTTAGCATTATAAGCCTTCAACCTTTCTGTCGAGCCACAGGAAAGGTCTGATGTAGTAATATATTTTTGATACTGTGTGGCGTAATGATTCTTTGGGTGTAGATGGATTAAAATATAGATTCTTTAAAACTGTTTCGTGATGTCTGAAAAATCGCTACAGTGCTAACAAAGTTGGCCTCTGTCATGAATGCCAGTTCACAATATTTAAATCATAACTAGTAGCGCACAGTTTCTGGAAGCCTTACTTTCCTGCTTCGAATAGACGAACGTTTCGCCTCATCACCCACACCGTGACCGTCTCACGCTGAGACAGTGATAAGTTTGCGTGTTTACAACACACAGACACGACGAATGTTTTCGTTTTAAGATTGTTGCGTATATAACTTCTATATTTCAATTTAAAAAACACACAAAATATTCATTTCTTATTTGGTAAACATATTCGTAGATTACCCTTCCCGAAAATTACATTTTACACTCGCACTCAAATCAAATATTTTAACTTGAGCTCATGAACGTGTACTTGTGATTTTTACTTTCAAAAGAGTTTAAAAAAAAATCGCATCCAAGTAGCGAATTACTTTATTAAAATGCATTACTCTGAACATCCATCCAGTGCTTACATTGTTATACATAGCTTTGTTATTTCGGCTCTTTGGAAAGTGTCAGTAACAGTTAATTCAATAAATGCAAATACGATTAATTAATAATATACATTTAGTTCTTTCTTTACTTTGGTACAATAAAAACTCAACTTGTAATTTATCTGCTTCTCACATAATTACGAAGTATAGACTTTCCTGAATGCACGAGCTCTTTGAAGTTGCCCAGAATTTGTCGTGCTTACGGAACTTACAATTATAAGTACAAACTACTTACTAATATAGTGGTAATATTAATGTTGTCCTTCATAAGTAGATGAAAGCTATTTGAAGCTATTTGAAATCTTTTGTTCGATTTTTTATTTCATTAGTTGTACTTTAAAACAGTTTGCTTATTTGTTCGATTAGACTTGCTGCTTTAAAGTTGTGTTAATATTTACGAATTTGTTTTGGTACAGTCTGCACATTAAAAAAACGTGCCCCGATAGGATTCCACAATTGTAGGGAGGAGAGTCTATACTACACCTAGTTATAATCTCCTGTTGATTTTAAAAGAATTTATGTACGATCGCGGTCCAAAATGTTTAGTTGCTTAAATTTAAGTTATAATATTAAAAGGGTATGTATAACAAAGGTATACATATCTGATGTTGAGGGTTATTTCTAGAGCTATCTGTCAGTAATTTGGAAGTTGTAAACTAGGGGGAAAGCAATTAGTCAACTCTTGAGCTTCTCTTTATCAACAGAAACTGAGATTGATTGTACCATAATAACGTCTCTACGGCTTAAAAGACTAGCATGTTTGGTGATAGGATTCGAGCTCGTGATCTGGATGTTGCAAGTCGAGTGCCCTAACCACCATGCCAGGCCAACTACTTTCTAAAAGTGATCAAAAGAAAAATTCAAACTATTCCTTAAATTATCAAAATTAAAATGGGGTGTAGGATGTGGATATGAAGAGTGAAATAAATATTGAAAAAAAATATTGCGTATTAGATGCAAAGATAAAAATAACCTTAATTACGTGTCGCAAACCGAGAACGCAATCAGTGGAAAGTTTTCATTTCGAAGCTAAAATAAAAACATAATCCAAAATGGTAGGAAACTTAAACGATTTTCTCTTGTTCAATTCTCGATCATTTTAGATCTACACTGAATATTTTGTAAAGAGATGTTTGTTAAATTATTGGTCCATGTGCTTGTGTTATACGAAGTCATAAGATACAAATACAAATGTGTTTTTTAAAATACAGTTTGCTTTTTGTTTGTTTTTTTATTGGTGATGTCGAGTCTGTAATCACTTAAAACATGGAGATAATTTAGTAAGACCTGGCGCTTTTAACAGTTTGTAATTATCGTGCACTTTTAAACGTCTTTTTAACCGAGTTTTAAATAAAAGTATTTCACAAGGGTTAGAACAAAAACTGCCGTCCCCCTTACGAGGATTTTAAAACAGTTTTATTTTGATCATCACATGATATAGTCAACACTGTTTGTTATGCGGTAATTGTGTGTTTTCCAGTATAGCTTTATTACTTAGATCACGATAAACTAGCCTTAAAAGTACGGTTAACCAACTTTAAACGAGTTTTATAAGGGCCACTAGAAAGAATCATCACCATTCGTTTAACGAAAGTAAACATAGATTGCATGCATATACCGAATATAATAAAGAGCCGTAGGAAGCGGTAAGGCCAGTCACAGTCAGACCACGTCCTGACCACTTTTATCATGTCATGTAATAACTACGAGCTAAATTAAAATTTAATTATTTTGATTCAGTACCTTTCCTTGTAGTTAAGTAAACTTAAGATTCAATCTGACAGCATTAAATATTCAAACATTTTCAGGGAGAATTCCTGCAATCCCACCCATCCACCCCTAGAGTTGGTATTTGTGCCAATGGCATCACCGCTCCAAAATTGTTCTCCCCCGCAGTGTCTTGCTAAAGAATTATGTTTGTTTTCGGAATTTCGTGCAAAGCTACAAGAGGGCTATCTGCACTAGCCGTCTCTAATTTAGCAGTGTAAGACCAGAAGGAAGGCAGCTAGTCATCACCACCCACCGCCAACTCTTGGGCTACTCTTTTTACCAAAGAATAGTGTGATTGACCGTACATTATAAGGCCCCCCACGGCTGAAAGGGCGAGCATGTTTGGTGAGATGGGGATTCGAACCCGAGATCCTCAGATTACGAGTACAATGCCCTAACCACCATAATCCATATGTATCTGCAAATGTGAATAAATATTTAACGTTTGAATTAGATTTTTTGATCATGTTCAAAAGTGTACATTTGTAAGTTAGACACGAGGTTAATGAATCATGTTCAAAAGTGTACATTTGTAAGTTAGACACGAGGTTAATGAATCATGTTCAAAAGTGTACATTTGTAAGTTAGACACGAGGTTAATGAATCATGTTCAAAAGTGTACATTTGTAAGTTAGACACGAGGTTAATGAATCATGTTCAAAAGTGTACATTTGTAAGTTAGACACGAGGTTAATGAAAGAGTGGTGGATAACAGTAATTAATTTGTGCGTTGAATGTAGTAACATGTTTGACGTTTTCTTCCATAAATAATTGAATCCTTGAAATATTCGGATGCGAATATTAACATATCGAATGTACGAGTTTAAACTTGTAAAAAACAATAACAATATTATACCCGCGTGCGGTTAAGTAATCGATTTTCTTCGACGATATTAAAATTTTGCTCGTTTACATTTCTAGTCGCCATTATAACTAAACAAAAAACATTCTTTGTATACCTCACTAACACAAATATTTTAACTTTTCTGACTGCTCTGATTAATCTTTATTATGGGTACGTTTTTATTTTGTTTTTTTCAAATAGATTATAAATCATAATTCGTATGAGGTGACAGTATTAAAAACTGTACTATAGTTACCAACAAAACTACGACTCAGTAAGCAAAATTAACGTTAAACCTCGCTGGAAAGCTATGAACAGTCAAATAATACAAGATGATTAAAAATTAGAAATTCAGATATGTTTAGGCGTGTTGTGTGCCTATTTTACATACTTTGTGTTATTTGTATAAGTTTATACTTTCGTTATGAATTAATATAGAGGATTGATTGAGTGCTTTATTAAAATAATTTTGGAATATGGAAATCAATGATCCACGTGACAAGTCAGCTGATTTTAAGTCACGTTGAAACAAAGTATGTCAACACTTGCCATTGTTTGTGTCAGAAAATTAAACGCTTTTAAGAATAGAGTGGGTGGGTTTGGTGTTTTACGGCGCAAAGCAACTTGGCTATCTGCGCTTTTGGGAATAGTAACAGCAAAATACTTAGGCGCACAGAATATAAAAATGTGTTCAGATTGAGAATTTAAAATTTTCAAAAGTGGGATATGCCCTGTATTTAACGGCAGTGGAAAACAATCTGAATCAGTTTGGGAATACAGGACCATAAGAAAAAGAACACTCGCAACAAGTCGTACTCTAACCATAGTAAGCGAAGTCTTGTAATAAACAGGTTGCAATCCACGAAGACAGTTCAGTAGCTAAAAAGTTATTCACATGTTCCAGGAGGATTTGTCTGGAAAAGCCACTCAAGTCACGTGAACACGTGTTGGCTTCATGAAATACCACTAAGCATATCTCAAGTGATTAGAGAATTAAATTGTTCATTCTATTCAAGTTGCCAGTCTTCTGGCTTATGAATTTCTATATGTGGAGTTTTCAAACTTGGTTTACATGAGAAAGTTACTAACAATTTAACTCTCAAGGGGGAGGGGGGAATAAAGAAAATAAACGACAAACTCCCAGCCAATTACATACTCTGATGGTGACGTATAAACTCTGTCACATTTGTGGCATCTGAAGTCGTAAATTAAAGAGTAACATTCGTAAGTAAACCAAAAGTAAGATGGGTTATTATCAGGAACAATGTGTTAAGTTTCTACTCGCCTCACCGTAAAGGAAAACGCCACCCTACTCCTCACACAGTTGGTTTGTTTTGAATTTTGCGCAAAGCTATACGAGGACTATCTGCGCTAGCCGTCCCTAATTTAGCAGTCTAAGTCCAGAGGGAAGGCAGCTTGTCATCAACACCCACTGCAAAATCTTGGGCTACTTTTTACCAATGAATAATGGAATTGACTGTTACATTATAACGCCCCCACGGCTGAAATGGCTAGCATGTCTGTGATGAGGATTCGAACCTGCGACCCTCGGATTACGAGTCGAATGCATTAACCACCTGGTCATGACGGACCCTACCCCACACATAGCTTTTATGTCAATTTGTTTTCTTGTCGGCTTCAAAGTCTCTTTCGGGAATCTTTTCTCAAAATACCTTACGGTTCTTGTCTGTCACATAACACAGTTGAAGAAAAACAATTTGGAAATGAGGTTTTGTTTTGTTATAACCACAGTTTCATAGGCCCCGCACAGCCAGATGAGTTTAGACGTTCAACTCCTAATCCGAGGGTCCAAATCCCCGTCGCCCCAAATATGCTCACCCTTTCAGCCGTGGCGGCGTTATAACGTGACGGTCAATCCCACTATTTATTGCCTAAGAGTAGCCCAAGCGTTAACGGTGGGTAATGATGACTAGCTGCCTTCCCTCTAGTTTTACACTACTAAATTAGGAACGGCTAACACAGATAGTTCTCGTGTAGCTTTGCGCGAAATTAAAAAAAAATAAACAGTTTCATCCATTCCATGTAATGTGTATCATGCACACTACAGACTATATAATTATATAATAATGGTGTTTTGTTCAAACAGTAGTTAACAGTTTTAATTACGTACTTTATTTAGTGAATTGAAAAATTAAATCATTATGTAGCGTTACACATACTTTGGTAGGATATTTTTACATTCTTAAAATTTGTCAATTAGGTTGAACACATCACTACCTAATAACGCCATACAGTCGCGCACTCTGACAGGTTGTGTCACTTGGTTTTAAGTAGGTGTACTTGAAACATAAGTTTTAAGTCGAATCGCACAGTTTGTAATTGTCATTAAACACTTAACTGTAATTTGTAAACTTGAAGTGAAACGGCGATAATTGTGAAGATAATGCTTCTAAAAATATGTTTCAGTTATGTTCCCAGCCCACCAGTAAACAGTGGCGTATTTAGATGGGAGATAGAGAGGGCTTAATAATAATTACTTACGAACAAGAAGTGCCCGGCATGGCCGAGCGCATTAGGGTTGCGGGTTCGCATCCCAGTCGCTAAACATGCTCGCCATTTCAGCCGTGGGGGCGTTATAATGTGACGGTCAATCCTACTATTCGTTGGTAAGAGTAGCCGAAGAGTTGGCGGTTAGTGGTGATGACTAGCCTTCCCTCTAGTCTTACACTGCAAAATTAGGGACGGCTATAGTCTCCTCCTGGTTGGAGGTTTGCAGTAGGCTAACAATCTGCTAACTTAAAACCAGCCTGTTAATGAATCCTCAAGCGATTGCGGCCCCATGTTCCTTCATGGAATCGAGTGACATAATAATAATAATAGTAATAATACGAACAAGAAGCTTAGTGGCTATAGCCGTTCACGTGCTCCAGGAGGATCTGTCTGGAAAAGCGACTCAAGTCACGTGCGCACATATTGGCTTTGTGAAATATCACTTAGTCGTTGTATCTGTTAAGTGGTTGAAGAATTAAATTGTTATTTACGCTATTCAAGCTGCCAGACTCCGGGCCTATGAATTTCTATATGATCGAAGTGTTGAAACTGACGCAGGCAAATAGTCTTTCTTGTTACCTAGATGACTTATTGTAAGCATTCAAAGAAGAGTGATGTGCTTCGAATAAGACATTCTCATAAAGGAGTCGCCTGTTTATTGTCAAGATGCATGGTTATCGGATAGAGCAGGAAATGCAGTGGTGTATTTAGATATGGGGCGAAGAGGGGCCTATTGATGCATTTTATTTTATGTAAAATTGCATGGTATGTAGGGCCTACAAACATTACTAGGCCCTCACAACCTTAATCCATCAAGGCGTTTCGATGTATTTAAGTATTTAAACCTAATTGAGGGAATCTTCTCCTCAACTAATACATATTGTAATGAGATTGTTAAGTCTGAAAGCATTGTTTTCAAGACAGTGGTAACAGCAACTTTTGTATAAAGATAGCTAGCTATTTTGAACCAGTCACAGATAAAAGGACCACAAGATCCTTTAACACTGCGCAACAAGGTATTTGCTACTTGAACACTGTTGGTGTTCCTTATACAGGGTGGTCGCTAGAAAAGCGGAAAATTTGTCAAACAGCTATTTATTTTTACAAAGAATAACTTTTACAAAGTTTTTTAAAGGCATATGTTATATTACACTCCATAGATGCTCAAAATGCATTTTATTCATGATGTAAAGAAATCAAAATAGAAATGAGTAAGCACGCATTTTATTCATGATCTCATCTGACCCTCAAATTTTCCGCTTTTCTAGCGACCACCCTGTATATTTTTCGCTTGCTGATCACTAAAACCAAATCCAGATTTGTCCATCACGTACCGTTTCATCGAAATCTTCAGTTTCACCAGGACATTGCTACAATGGAAAAACGATATCAGGACAACTGAAATCCGTCAATGCTTGCTGACTACTGTTGGACACTGCAACGTGATGCACTGGACATTGAATACAAACGAAAATCAGAAGCAAAACACTTTTATGTTTAACTCAATAGCGTATTAGAAACACAAATGCAATTAAATACGTTATTGCCGGTGAACAGTTAACTATTTTTTTAGAGTTCCTACGTGGTGAAACAAAACCAAAACCATGTTTGTGCATACCCACCAGGTACCTGTCACAATCAGCACAAACCGTTAAGGAAGCAAAACTTTTCAAAAATCATTGTTGGTCAGTGTTATTAAAGGAAATTCTACTTGTTTATTGAAGTAGCAACCCGGCTGCTGGTATTTTAATAGCAGTAATCATTTTAACAGGAGAGAAGCAGTGCTAAACTGTTGTAACTTTAATGTTATTGGCTTAGATGTCATTGTTTGTCACGTGCGCACCTCGCGCTTCTTAAAGAACTCGATGTTCTATGAAAGAGTAAATCAGAAAGATACCTTGTGTGCTGTTTAATCTACTTGTCTTTTGACTACGTGATTCAGCGACGCTGTTCGTGCAATGAAGAAATCGGTTCACGTTTTATACATTGACCGATTGACCATTATCATTGTTGTAATTGTCGCTGTTAAGTGAGACTGCTTTCTAAGAATGGATGGGGTAAACATGGATTGCGAAGCGAGTCGAAATATAACCCGATGTTGAAAGAGAAAAGTTAATAGTGGGCCTAACTCTAATAATCACTTTTATACTCTTGAGAAACTACATGAATGTTATTAAATAGTTTTAATTAAAAAAGGGCTTAAATTAGAAATAAAACTTAGTATTATTCATATTTTTATGTATAATTGCTGTTTTTTTTTGTTGTTTTTTAAGGAAAAGTTAGTCTGACTTCTTGGTTAATTTAATTGGGTTATATTTGTCACTGCGTGAAGTCTTAATTCTCTGTTCCTATATTATTGAATAACTTTGTTTGCTTATTTAAAAAAAAACGTTGTAATTAGACACGAGAATTTCTTTAAATGGATATATACGCGCGCGCACCAGTTCCACTTTTTTGATCACTTAAATTTGTAATTTCTTTATTTTTCAAAGATTTAGTTTTTCCCTTTTCTCTTAATTAGGTTTATTCAAAGGATTAATGGAAAGAGTATGGTTAGAAACAAAAATTCGAACACGCTAAAAAGAAGTTAATTGAGCACGTGCTCTCGAGATTTTTTAACGGACTTTAATTAGGAACTAGACGTCTCCGCCCCCTAGAGGCGTATCTTTTGACTAATGTACTCTCTTCATAAATCTTCATAGTTCTGCTTGTCTTGAGTCCAATAGGCCATGGTAAAGACTTTATTCCCGCCCAAACTCCCTCTCCGGATAGAATACCAATCGTTTCCACCCCTCCCCCTCTTTTATTCTAAACAGTGAAGAAAAACAAATCAAAGCTTCTAATAATGAACTCCCCTTTAAGCAAAGTAAACGAAGATAGTCATAGATCACTATTCTTTTTTATGCCCCAAAATAAATGTTTGTGCCCAGTTAATGCGTATTATAGTGTATTTTAACGCAAGGTTTGACTGAAAACATGTTGTGTTGGACGAATCACGTAGTGACGGAATCAGATATTCGTTTTATTTTTTCATTGTCATTTATTAGGATATTTAGTTTTCGTGTTTTATAATAATGCACATTTCATGGTCCGTGATTAAACTTCACATTCGTAAGGTCGTATTGATAACTTTTTTTTTTTTTTTATCAGTCATGCTTATTGGAGGTTTGGTTTCAGGAATGTCTTTATCGTATCGTCAAAACAGAAATCTGCATCATGGCTATGACATCCGACATCGAATTTTAATATGTTCTGGTTAGCTACTGTGGTCTTATTCGAGACGTACGTACTTCCAAAACTTATTTAAACTATAGCAAAAGTTGAGAGGGGATATTTTGAGATAGTTTCTAAGAGTGGTATATCAATCGTAATGTTGCATACTTTGTTGAGTTAACATATTGTTTGTTGTTACAGTGGTTTTGCTGGATACAACTTTGGAGAGTTCTCTTGACTGGACGAAATATCCTTACGGGCCCCAAGCAAGAACTCCAGGGGTAAACTTTCTTTTTCCATCTGTAAAACGCAATACGAGCTTAAGTTGAAAATAATGTCAGCCAATAAGTCTGAATTTGATTAAATTTAACGTATTAATATCCTTGTCTGATACGTAGTTATCGCTTAGACTAATAATCTAAAATTGTCTCAGTTAAAATACAGAATATTAATTAAGTTTAGATGTAGGAAGAGTGGATTTCTTTAATCAGTTAGTTCTATGTGTATTTACGGAAGTGTAAAATAATTTTCACTGTAAAAAATAGGAAAGACTGGAGTCGCGTATTCACTTCAATTTAAATACAAGTGTTTATTTATTAAGACATCTTCCCCTTAGTGTTTAATAAAGGCATGACGTGGCCGAGTTGTTTGTACGTCGGGCTGCGGATCGAAAGGACTGGACCTCACACCTTCACCTGCAAGCACAAAGTACAAAAATGACAGTCAACCCCGTCTTTAGTACGTAGTTTTTGTGCCGGGCAATGTTGCGTGGTGCCCTCGTTCTGGGCAGTATTCAGAATAAGGAAAAGCTACATCTGAATGTTAAGTTGTTTGCTTGTTTTTTGGATTTTTCCTGCAAAGCAACATTAGGGCTATCTGCATAATCCGTCCCTAATATAGCAGTGTGAGACTAGAGGGAAGGCAGCTAGTCATCACCACCCACCGTCAACTCTGAGGCTACTCTTTTAGTGGGATTGACTGTTACATTATCATGCCCTCACGGCTGAAATGGCGAGCATGTTTGGTGCGACAGGGATTCGAATCCGCGACCTTCAGATTACGAGTCGAGCGACCTAACCACCTGCCCATGAATCCCAGAGGTCTCTGACGTGGTTGTTTAACTTGCATGCGGTTCCGTTCAGATTGAAGATTTCACTTCCACCAAACTTGAAAGCGAATGCAATTTCCATTAATTACTAACTCGATTATACACGAAAGGAAAACGCCAGGTGTTTGATCTTATCAGTGAGTTAACTGTAGTATGTTACTTATACAGAAGTGTGTTTCATCAGTGATGGGTGTTTGTTATTTAGTCTATAATAGCACATTATGTATCAAAACAGTTTGTAATTTGTAAACATGATTTTTATCAGATATTTTAACATTGAAAAAAAAAGTTTTGTGTTCTCTGTACTTAGCACTTGAATGTCCTAGCTTTTTCTGTTCTATCGCGATTGTTTTTACTTATAGTCAGCGTGTCCGGACTCTGTGAATCAGAGGATTCAGGGTTCCTAACCCGTTGCCAAAAACTTGCTACTTTCCTTATAACCCATATAAGTCTCTCGCTGCGACAGCGGTAAATCTCCGGATTTACGACGCTAAAATGGGTGGTTCGATTCCCCTCGGTAGACACAGCCTACGACCTTGCTGTAAGAAAAACGCACTCCAATGCACATAAAGGATGTCCGTGCGAAGAAAGTAGCACTTGTAAAGCTTTGTGTGTAATTCTGAATCGAAGTTCTCAGTCTTCACATTGTTCGTGTAACCTTCCTTGTTTAATGAATACTACGTGCCAACCTGAAGTTTGAGATGTCACCATAAAAAACAAAACAACCTTTTTATGAAAACATAATGCGACTTTCTGACCTTTTAAAATTTATTATTAAAGCCATCAGATTATTTCTAAGATTGAAGAGGTTAATTACATACAATATTTAACAAATAAAATGAAATTGTTGTTTTAAATCTTGTAATTTACAAAATTAAGAGGTAACGTTAGGAAACTAAGATTGGTGAGAAAGTTTTTATAAGTTTAGCTTCTATAAAATAACTAATATATTATGCATATATATATAATTGCTATAATGAATTACAGTAAGTCATAATTTATATTCCACAACTTATTATTTTTTTCAACCGTCTCTCGGCCGAGGAGAATAAAACGGACAAATAAATATAACCAATGAGTGGCAGTGAATTACGTTAAGACACCAACTCGTTACGTAAATCGTACATTAAGCTTGTTTAATCTCCTTTCTACTTGGAATCGTCGGCCAACTTGCACCCGAAACTAATTAATTACCCTGCCGTTTGTAAGAGGCTTAAATATAACCTGTACTTTTGAAGTTTACATAATCCAACGAGTTAACTGTGAAATACATCCATGAAAGATTGTGTCACCGTGTCACAGTATGCTTCAGAAACAAAATATTGCTCTTTACAGTAATATAAAGACATTTTCTATACAGTCACGAGCGACACTGATATCCTGCAGAACAATGAACGACAGAAACTAAAGTTGTAGGAACTTAGTCGTTATGTGTGTTAGAAAATCGCTTTCCAGTAACTGTTACTGTATAAATTATACCAAGTTGGTGAAATGTAACTTTACGTCGATTTATGTTGAAACACGACAGAATTAGGGTTAAGTTGTTTTTTCACACTCTGACTCAGTCTTACCAGTAGTTTTTCATAGAAACCAGTTTTCGTGTTGCTGTATGGTGTTTTATACATGTGGTATTTATAGCGTCGCAAAAAGCATTTCTGAGTGAAATGTGAAGATTTGCTTCCACAGTGAACCTCACTGACGACCGTTTCTTCAGAAATTATCAGTATGTACGTCTGCTATCAGATTTTATAAACGGCTATGAGTCTTAGTAGTATATTTTTGGACTGTGGAACCCATGACTTGTATCTTGCTACTGAAAAACAAAATGCACTCGACACTTTGCGGCTGTAAGTGCGTGATAAGAGTGACGGTCAAATCACACTGTTCTATTAGAGTAGCCCAACAGTTGGTGGTGATTGTTGAAAACCTATAAATGCCTTCCCTTCTGGCTATTAATTAAAAATTTGAAACGGCTTGCACGGACAGCCCTTGTTTAACTGTGCTTTTCAGAACAATCCAACACACACACACGAAACCTCTTTTTTAATACAGAAACGTCTCACAAACTGAAACATTTTCATTTAAGTAGGTCTTTGAAAAAGTACTTATTTTCAAGAATTAGCAGAATTAACACAATTGTTTCAGTATTTTTTGGAAAATGACATTAAAATATTTATTACAATATTTCCTCGGCTACTCGGTGCAAGGTTGTTTGTGTTAATACATTTTTTGTGTTTTAAAACTGGTTTCAAAGTTTGCAGTTAGTTAGTGGTTAACTCCTACAGTAGTACACTGGTCTGTTAGTTAGTGGTTAACTCCTACAGTAGTACACTGGTCTGTTAGTTAGTGGTTAACTCCTACAGTAGTACACTGGTCTGTTAGTTAGTGGTTAACTCCTACAGTAGTACACTGGTCTGTTAGTTAGTGGTTAACTCCTGCAGTAGTACACTGGTCTGTTAGTTAGTGGTTAACTCCTACAGTAGTACACTGGTCTGTTAGTTAGTGGTTAACTCCTACAGTAGTACACTGGTCTGTTAGTTAGTGGTTAACCTCCTACAGTAGTACACTGGTCTGTTAGTTAGTGGTTAACTCCTACAGTAGTACACTGGTCTGTTAGTTAGTGGTTAACTCCTGCAGTAGTACACTGGTCTGTTAGTTAGTGGTTAACTCCTACAGTAGTACACTGGTCTGTTAGTTAGTGGTTAACTCCTACAGTAGTACACTGGTCTGTTAGTTAGTGGTTAACTCCTACAGTAGTACACTGGTCTGTTAGTTAGTGGTTAACTCCTACAGTAGTACACTGGTCTGTTAGTTAGTGGTTAACTCCTACAGTAGTACACTGGTCTGTTAGTTAGTGGTTAACTGCTACAGTAGTACACTCGTCTGTTAGTTAGTGGTTAACTCCTACAGTAGTACACTCGTCTGTTAGTTAGTGGTTAACTCCTGCAGTAGTACACTGGTCTGTTAGTTAGTGGTTAACTCCTACAGTAGTACACTGGTCTGTTAGTTAGTGGTTAACTCCTACAGTAGTACACTCGTCTGTTAGTTAGTGGTTAACTCCTACAGTAGTACACTCGTCTGTTAGTTAGTGGTTAACTCCTACAGTAGTACATTCGTCTGTTAGTTAGTGGTTAACTGCTACAGTAGTACACTGGTCTGTTAGTTAGTGGTTAACTCCTACAGTAGTACACTGGTCTGTTAGTTAGTGGTTAACTCCTGCAGTAGTACACTGGTCTGTTAGTTAGTGGTTAACTCCTACAGTAGTACACTGGTCTGTTAGTTAGTGGTTAACTCCTACAGTAGTACACTGGTCTGTTAGTTAGTGGTTAACTCCTACAGTAGTACACTGGTCTGTTAGTTAGTGGTTAACTCCTACAGTAGTACACTGGTCTGTTAGTTAGTGGTTAACTCCTACAGTAGTACACTGGTCTGTTAGTTAGTGGTTAACTCCTGCAGTAGTACACTGGTCTGTTAGTTAGTGGTTAACTCCTACAGTAGTACACTCGTCGCTCGAATTGAACAAATCTTGATGAAAACATTAACAGATTTGATTTTGCATGGGTTGAACGACAACCCCAAGATTGGAGTTGGTGATGTGCTGCATGGGTTTAACGACAACTCCAAGATTGGAGTTGGTGATGTGCTGCATGGGTTGAACGACAACTCCAAGATTGGAGTTGGTGATGTGCTGCATGGGTTGAACGACAACTCCAAGATTGGAGTTGGTGATGTGCTGCATGGGTTGAACGACAACTCCAAGATTGGAGTTGGTGATGTGCTGCATGGGTTGAACGACAACTCCAAGATTGGAGTTGGTGATGTGCTGCATGGGTTGAACGACAACTCCAAGATTGGAGTTGGTGATGTGCTGCATGGGTTGAACGACAACTCCAAGATTGGAGTTGGTGATGTGCTGCATGGGTTGAACGACAACTCCAAGATTGGAGTTGGTGATGTGCTGCATGGGTTGAACGACAACTCCAAGATTGGAGTTGGTGATGTGCTGCATGGGTTGAACGACAACTCCAAGATTGGAGTTGGTGATGTGCTGCATGGGTTGAACGACAACTCCAAGATTGGAGTTGGTGATGTGCTGCATGGGTTGAACGACAACTCCAGATTGGAGTTGGTGATGTGCTGCATGGGTTGAACGACAACTCCAAGATTGGAGTTGGTGATGTGCTGCATGGGTTGAACGACAACTCCAAGATTGGAGTTGGTGATGTGCTGCATGGGTTGAACGACAACTCCAAGATTGGAGTTGGTGATGTGCTGCATGGGTTGAACGACAACTCCAAGATTGGAGTTGGTGATGTGCTGCATGGGTTGAACGACAACTCCAAGATTGGAGTTGGTGATTTACTCTTTTGGAAGCTAGAAGTTATTTGGTATAAAACGAATTAATCTCAGTGAAACCCACATTATTTTTTTTAATTGCGACCAGTTTATTCGCAAACTCTAAAACATGCTATCCTTGAGACTGTGGGTAATTAATTTTTTCCAAACTAATTTGAATAAAATTTAAATAGGAAATTTGCCTTATCGGCATCGCATACATTGTGTGTTTGTTAACTAGAAATAACGCTAGTTTGTAAGCCCACAGACTTCTACATTGTCACGAAAGTAATTTCGGTGTATAATTTTCTTTTTTATGTTGATGGAACGAGTTTTATTTTACCGAAAATATTCCACATTATTTTCGTTCCTTATTGATTATAAATGTGAAAGAAACCTGCTAACGTTTTACCACCAGAGGTGCAGCTGGCTGGAGAATATACCACGTGACTGACTTATTGCGGAAAGCTACGCGAGATTCAACCTTCATTTACAGATGGCCCCTTCCTGGCCCGGTGGTGAGGCTCAAGTCCGGGGAAAGGCAGAAATCGGGTTTCGAAACCAACAGTGGACAGAGCACATTGTGTAACTTTGTGTGTTTAACTACACACTGTATCGGTTTGACCGTAATTTCTACTTAGGACTATAAGTGTATGTACTGCTAAAACAAAATTAAAACTGTTTTGCGCCTGCCGTCTCAACCTTCTAAATAATTATTATTTTACTAAGTTGCTTACGAACGCACAGAAGCACAAAGCGTAAAACGAAAATTCTATGAAAAGTTCCCCTTATTTCGGTATCTGTTACTTGATTTCACCACAGAAGAGTTAAACACCTATATGCATGTCTCGGTATTGGGGAGGGTGGGGTCGATGGAGTGAGAAACGTATATTGAAAATGGATAGAAAGGCAGGCAAACAGGTGTTTAGATATACAAATGGCGTCAGAAAGGCTGTTACATGCACATTTACTGTTCCCTACATGTCAAAAGATTGAAGTTGAATTTGAGTATTAGGTGTAGATTTTTGTTTTTAATACCTTTCAATCGACTGCCACAATTCTCCAGGACAGGGGAGCGAAACTCGAGAGTTATCTCGGTGGATAAGTGTGTACGTACGAGACTTACAGCCCACGTCAAGTTTTGCTAAAATGATACTGGGGCGTGACTATAACAGACGCAAACGTAACAACTATGTAATTAACAGTTTGCATGTCATACTAAAGGATTTGCCAATCTGGTTACACAGGTCTTCGTTGCTTTGGTATTGAATATGTAACACTATATAAATGGACAGCTAGTATCTGCATGAGCCACCTATTGGTCAAAGTCATTATAGGTAGAATAATTAAACAAAGATCCGATGGAGTTCTTAGATTGATTGGTTTGTTAAGTGGAAAGGAACTGAATAATGCACTGAACAAATCATTGTTTTTGTCGGAAGGCACTCAGAGGCCTATCACCAGTGATAGGACATTCGACATCTTGGTTTGCTCCGTCATTTGTGTATTACTTTCGACTGATTTTATGAAACTGGTATGGGTTTAATAACCTTAAGCAGTGTAAACGGTATCTGAAAAACTTGCCTGAATAGATTAGCTGATTAAAAACAAAAGAAAAGAGACGAATAGTTGTAGTTTAAAACGAATTAGACAAATTTTGTTAGTCCAGTGAAACCATTTAATTTTTCGTAAAAAAAACAAACTGTATGAATTGAAATAAATGAACCTGGTTACGTATCATAAGGTCATGTTAAGAAAAATGTGAACGTTGAGGAAAAAGTTGTGGTTCTTTCAACCTTGAACCATTCGACTTCTGATGTCCGGTTTTGATTACGTCTTGTTTTTGTCGATGTAGAATCAAGTCGGTTATACAGTTCATAGACGAAGAGAGAATAAATATCCCAATACTTATTGAAGATCGAGAAAATGCAATTTTAATATCAGGTTGTTCTTGAAACACTCGAGTTAATCGCAAAGTTTATCACTTCTGTGAAATTCCCCACTGGTAGAGTCTACAGATTTACAACGCTAAAATCAGAGGTTCGATACCCTTCGGTGGACTCGGCAGATAGCCCGATGTGACTTTGTTATAAGAAATCACACACACACACACACTTTTGCCAGATTGCTACAGACAACTATTTACGATAACAAATAAACAAATCCATGCACAGAAAACAAATTTTTTACAACAATAAGAGTATAAAAATTATTAGGCCCGGCATGGCCAGGTGGTAAGGCACTTGGCGCGTAACCTGGGGAGTCGCAGGTTTGAATCCCCGTCGCACCAAACGTGCTTGCTTTTTCAGCTGTGGGGGCGTTATAATATAACGCTCAATCCCACTATTCGTTGGCTAAAGAGTAGCCGAAGAGTTGGCGGTGGGTGGTAACGACTAGCTGCCCTCTCTCTAGTCTTACACTGCTGAATTAGGGACAACTAGAGCGGATATCCTTCGGGTAGCTGTGCGCGAAATTCAAACCAAACAAAAATGAACACGAATCACTGTCGTGGTTCATAATAGGTATCGCAAGGAGTTGCACAAAACCCTGTCAGGACGTTCAGAACCCTGAACAGTAAAGATTGGATTCAAAGTGTTGATTGTTAAGGGTGTTCACGTTTAAAAATGTAAAAAAGCACACGCACGTGTTATACTCACAAGGAAAATAAAATCCGCCAATAATGACACGTTCGTAATTTGTTTTTCTTATTCCCTTGCCAACCAACAAGAAGCATGATTTGGAATATTTCACCCAGAGATTTTGTAGGATACTAAATAAAGTACTGCGAAGAGTATTGCAAAGTTGATTGTTTTCTTGTGTGTTTTAAGTTAGTTTTAAAAAATCGCAATTCTAGTGTAAAAGATATTATTACCCCTTGAAGTTGCTTTTTTAGAAATATCTGTTCCTATATTTAAAAAAAAAAAACGACAGCACGAGGGTTACCAGCCTACAGTGGCTGAATATTAGATGACTGTACTCTGTTTTGTACATTATACGATCGATATCTTTAGAGAGTCACCCCTATATTGTGTATGAAGTGAAGGGGTTACAAAATGAAAACGTTTATATTAAATTCTATTATACATATTTGTAAAGTAATTATTTAAAAAAAAATACAAAGGTTTATTTAAAGCGATGTTTTAAATTTTTGCTTTGTTTGAAAAGGCACTTAATGGGAGTTGTCTTATCGAAGCATATATTTGCCTATTGCTATTCGTTACCCGGAAACTACAAATGTTTACTATATTCTCAAAACAAATCTCCATAACAATCTTTAGCTGCAACTTAACATTTTTACATCACGAACTAATGCGATCAAATAGTCAATAGTTACAGTAAATCATCATGAACCGTATCAACTAGATATCAGTTGTGTTTATTATCATTACATTTTATGAGGTTCCATGTTAAATAATCGTTTACCTGTTGTTGAATATAAAATGAAAAAAAGGTCAGCAAACAAGATAAATAAAAACATTTGTAATTTGAAAACCTACCAATAGGGTTATAACGAAACTTAAGCAAACAAAGCCGAATATATTGTAGAGATTGCGTATTCAAACTACAGATCGATATTTTGACTTCAAACGTAATTCCAGGTGATAACATGGAACCAAAATAGGGATTTGTATTTTAAGTAAACAATGTCTAGCCTTGTTTTTTACTCTTTTTTTACGATCCTCATTCGCGGGTTTTTAAACTTACACTATTTATTTATATTGTAAATAACAATGATAAACTCGAAGCTCCGTAAACACATCTTTTTGTTAAACGGGTTCGTTTGTTTGTTTGTTTTGAATTTCGTGCAAAGCTATACGAGAACTATTTGCGCTATCCGTCCCTAATTTAGCAATGTAAAACTACAGAGAAAAAATTAGTCATCACCACCCATCTTCAACTCTTGGGCCACTCTTTTACAAACAAATCGTGGGATTGACCGTACACATTATAACGTTTTCATAGCTGACGTGTTTAACGGGAATTTAAACGCGCGACTCTCTTATTACGACCCGAGCGCCCTAACTACTAAATTCTTTATTTAGGAATTGTTTAGGAATTAGCAGGTTTCAGATTTTTATAAAAAAGAAATATGTAGTTAACCACATAGGTGACAAAAATATCGACTGTTTAACTAATTTGTTTTTAATTTCAAATTTTGAAAGGTAAGTATTGTTTAATGCCTATAAGACTTTCCGATTTAACATGACCCGAACGAACAGAGTTTTGACATGTCCTTCATTGTTTATATCAATAACGTAATTTTCACAAAGAATTGGGGTCAGAGGTGAGATAATGATTAGCGTGCTTAACTGGGAATCCGAAGGTTCGTCGTTTTGTCTCTCCTCGTTACAAAATAGTGCTCTACACATCGAGGATATGTGTTATAAGAGTGACTGTTAAATCCATTTTTTGATTAGATATATATTCCAAGGTTTGAGCGTGGATGTTCTTGACTACCTGTCATATATATAGCTGTCCGTTCAGTATTATAGACTGCTAACACACAATTTTGTGTGAGCAGTCACAAAGTATTCAAATATCTGAAAGAGTTCGGTATAACGGAATGCTGCTGGCACGCTCTTGCGACACTCCATTTGTAGTCCTCCGCTGGTACAGTGGGAGGTCTACAGATTTACAACACTACAATCAGAGGTTCGATTTCGATTCTCCTCGGTGGACTCAGCAGATAGCCAAATGTTGCCTTCCTATAAGGAAAACACACTATCTGTGCTATTTTTAAGCGACTCGGGGATATTCTTGTTATTTCGAAACTCACCAGGGATACGCTTTCTGCGTTATTTCGAAAGTGTTTATTTACAGTTTAAAGCTTTAGTTTGCCATATTACAGAAAAATAAGGGTGTTCTATGTGGTTACATTACTTTCATTTAAGATTTTACTGTGTGGAATGAAATTGACATTTCCATTAATCTTTTGTGAAACTGTTTTAACAGACAATTTTATCTCCTGAGGAAAACGGGAACGTGTTAGACCAACATTTCGATATGTTTGTATCCCACGACTTCAGCACACTCGGGGCGAGTATAAGAGTACTGCCATTGGAACAAAAATTGTACCAATGAATAAAGATACAACCATTCAAACCAATAGGAAACTGGAGAGACGTCATTTTGATGATCATGGTACCATCTATTGTTTTTATAAGGAATCTGTAATAATAATTTTAATGAAGTTCTCTGCCATCTAGTGCACAAAAGAATAACTATATGGACCAATAATTTTTTGTAGCATGTCAGTAGCGTCTGGAGATATATGCAACATATTTTACTTCTAGCGATAAAGAAAGGACATTTGGAATATAATTTACTTACCTAGTAAGGTTTCGTCTCTTTCTTCTTTTTCGTTGATTTCCTTAAATATTGTTTCCAAAAGCTGTTGGAATATTTACCAACAATGTTGTGAAGTTATCGCAAAATAAAAAAAAAATCGTTTTGTTTGCTCTCTGTTTGGTAATATTTCATTTTAAATACGACAGTATTTCATCTCTATTGACTTCGATATAAAAATCGTTTATCCTTTCGAAAAGGTTGTTAAATTCAACGTAACACTTGCTACTCGCAACGTTTTCTTTTCAGTTTACTGTTATTCAATCAACGTTGTTTTAATGGTATAAGCTACTGTTATATATCGAAAATCAACATAAACTTCTCTCCAGTCAAGTACAATCAAAACTAGACGTATTGATTAATTTGCTAATGAATGAGTTTTTTTCTTTTCCTTTTCTTTTTTTTTTCGTATCTCTTATCACTTAATTACCTCAAAAGCATGAAGACGAGAATCGAGTCTTGCTAAACTGCCTCGCTCTGTATTTGAAATGTATACATCTCATAATGTGTAGAGAAGATAATACAACATATAAAAGTAATAGCCGGTGTATGCATTCTGTGTGGATTTATGCACGCGCCTTTGTTGGAATAATAAATGACAACCTACTTGAATCGACAAAGTGAACAGACATTTTCTCCTAATTTGCATGAAAACGAACGACTACCCTTGCGGCTTGAGATTCAAATCGATAACACTGATGATATATCGTTTCACGTGCAGATTAAATCAGGGTTCTGAGGAAGTTTTTGTCCGTTTACCTACATTAGTTGCGTCGCTAATGTGGATGTTTGTACGAACTTGCCCCCCAGTGGCTCAGCGGTATGTCTGCGGACTTGCACGCTAAAATCCAGGTTTCGATACCCGTGGTGGGCAGAGCACAGATAGCCCATCGTGTAGCTTTGTGCTTAATTCAAAACAACAATTGTACGAACTTTATCAAAAAACCTTTGATAACAGCTATCGTTATCGGTTGCAGGAAAACAAACGATACATACTACGATGGAAAAAAATCTTATGTTAATGATATCTTACGATATGTAGTATCAATGTCGTGGCTGAGCACTACGTGTTGAGGTAATTGTTGATCGGGCCTCGTGAAATAAGATTACAGTGACCGTGTACTGGCGAACTGACTATTTTTCAGCCTGTGATAATGGTTATTTTTTATTTATGCTGATGAGACGTTTCAGTTTCGTGGCAAACTGAATATTTTTTGTTTTACGAACTTGCTTTCATCCTTTGTACACCGTGCATGTTGTGTGCTCCTCTTGTGTACGTGTTTTCCCGTGTATGTCTACCCTATCACCGCGATAGTATAAATTCGCCTTGTTTTCGACGAAACACAGATGCACGGTGTAAGATCGTATTTTCTTACCGCAGACATTCTTATGTTCACATACCCCTATCCAACGTATTACGGTTTGTTTCCTTTTTGTCTGTTTCAGTCTTTACACATGACTGCCGCACGACTTGGACGGCTGTCTGCCGTTAGAAATACACTGATTCGTACGGTTCATGGTAAACTTTGACAGCAGCCTCCATGGTTGGCTGAACAGATCGTACAGAGGACGACGATCCACGTGAACAGGAGCTAAAGTAACATATCATTTAGTGCATGTGTTGTTCGGGAAACAAATACATGTCCTTTTTTTCTGTCTGTGAAGTAAATCCTGAGAGCTGTGTTAATGTCACCGTATTGATTGATTGAAAAGTGAACCTGACTGGGTCTTTCAGGAGGTCTAAACATTAATTTCAAAGAGAAAAAGAAATATACTGAAGCAACTTCATACGAGTCTTAATATGTAACTCGAGAGAGAATGATTTGTATCTGCAGTGTCGTACGTACAGTAACATCTGAAATCATTACGCCAGGATGTACTTGAAGGTTATCAAAGACTCAGCCCGGTATGGCCAGGTGGTTAGGGCGCTTGACTCGAACCCACGACCCTCAGATTTTGAATCCCCGTCACACCAAACATGCTCGCCTTTTCAGCCGTGGGAAGAGTTATAATGTTACGGTCGATCCGTTGATAAGAGTAACTTAAGAGTTGGCGGTGGGTGGTGATGACTAGCTGCCTTCCATCTGGTCTTAAACCGCTAAATTAGAGAAGGATAGCGCGGATAGCTCTCATGTAGTTTTGCGCGAATTTTTTTAAAAACCCAAACAAAAACTTTTTTTAAATTTAAGATTCTTATAAAAGAAGCACCTAACCTAACCTTTATAACGCGCCGTGCATGGTCTACAGAATGTCAAAATGATAACAAATTTTACAAGTGTTGTATTCCGTAAAGAAAACTGTTCCACTATCTATATGTTTAACCAAGAAGTGTTGGGGGGGGGTCGAATTTGTCTCTCCATTTATTTTTATTTTTTATTACTTGGGTTCATTGCCAACCATCCAACCTGACAAGGCCTACTGGAGAACTGAGATGATAAATGGATTTCAGGTGGTTCATGCATATTTCATAGCCAGATATGGGGCATTTGAAAATGAAGAAATGTGCTGGTGAGAAAGAATTTCTCTTGAGAGGCAAATGTTGGTAAATTTCCTCACGTTTGAGTGCCATTCAAGTGGTTATATTACTTTCATTTTAAGAAAGAAAAACGACGAATGTCCCTTACTTGTAATTTCGTCCTGAATGTAGAAGTGAAAATACTTTATTAACATGCATGGAAAAGGAAAATACATCAAATTCGATTTATTATTATTCAGTTTTAAACTGTCACGAGTTCTACTTTACACAGATGTTCCTTGGACTTGAACATTTGTTTGAGTACATGCTGACGAAACAAATAAAAAAACAACTCGTGTTTACAAGCTACTGGTATAAAAAATAAGTTTTACCAAAGTTCAGAGTCTTTAAATGTACTGATCAAAGCGACACCTGTACACAAATGTTTTGAATTTTATCAACAGAGTTTGAACGGTCTGTACAAACCAAATGTATGGATGATACTTATCTAAATATTTGTCAAAAGCTGTTTACGATTTCTCTGAAGAAAAAAATATTAAATCGGTTATTTTTTGTATCAAATCGTAGATTTTACATTTTACTGTCAGTATAAGGCCATTGTAATAAAAGAAATAAAATAATATTTCTATACACTCCATCTTAAATAGTAGAGTACAAACACACTCCAGAGTGTAGTGTGGTACTCTGTCATAATAACTAACATTCTTAGTAATGAGAATCTGTTTACACAAACATTCTAAGTAATGAGAAGCAATTTACACACACACACACACACACAGTTATTTCAGTTTTGAGAAACGTTCTTTTTTATATGCTATATATATATATATATATATATATATATAGAAGTGTTTTTTATACATCAACATGTATCAGAAATTACAAACTGTTGCTTACTTTACGGCTATTTTACACCGTGTAACCTTTTGTTAGGATACAATCTATTAGTTACTGTGGCCGGTTGCAATCGGAAGGTCCAAGACGCCTCCCGTTATTTCAGCGGTATCTCTACGGGTTTATAACGCTAAAATAATGGGTTCGATTTCCTTCGGTGGGCTCAGCGGATAGCTCGATGTGGCTTTGCTATAACACACACACACAGGTTCAAGACTTGAGCCTCTGGCAGGAAAACTGCGGAAATCAGTCCCTTTATTCCGTCACCAATAGTCCTTTTCCTGCCCAGCAGTTCTAAATTATAGACAGGCATGACAGCAAACCTCTGACTCGAGTGTTTATCCTATGTGCTAAATAAGGTGTCGTTCGAATTGAAGAGAACAAATCCCTGAATTAAGGTGACCTTTCTAAAACTACAAACACCATGATTACCATTGTTATATCTTGTAATGATACCTGAAACATTTTTTAATTTTGTACCAATAAGTGTCTGGAAACGCCATAAGATCGGTTTCCATTCTGACATTCATACTATTAAAGTTTCTTCTTCCTTTTATAATATTTTTGTACAGGTAACACTAACAAAATATTTGAGTGCTGCGTTGATTCAGATGCGGACGTTTCAAGCTAACATTCGGCCTATATAGCAACCATCAAAACCCTACAATTCTATAAATCACCTTTTACAAACATCTGTGTGTGCGCGTATGGGTTGTTACCGTTATTTCAATTTCAAGTGTGTGTTGGCAGGCAAACTATACGTTGTATCAAAACTCAGCACCACTTACTCTAATGAAATCGGCTGGTAGTGATATCTGTAAGTGAAAGCCCTCTTCAGTAACGGCCGAAAGTGACAACGCATTTTCAATAAAAATCGTATTTGTATCGCCGTAACTTCAACTGCTGGAACTTGATGTCTAGTGCTGCTATTCACAAAATTATCTACGACAAGCGTCATAAAGGTGCTTCGAATTACAACGTCCTTCCTTCCCTACGCACGTTAATGTATCACACATTGTAATACTAAACTCTTTTTGAATTTCGCACAAAGCTACACGAGGGCTATCTGCGCCAATAGTCTCTAATTTTGTAGCATAAAACTAGAGAGAAGACAGTTAGTCATCATCACCCACTGCCAACTCTTGGGCTACACTTTACCAACGAATAATGGGATTGATCGTACATTATAACGCCCCTGCGGTTGAAAGGACGAGCATTTTTGGTGTGACGGAGATTCGAACCCGCGACTCTTAGATTACTACTAAACCCTAAATTTATTGTAAAGCATTCAGCATCTTTTATTGTGCAAGACTACATGACAGGTCATCTCTCTTGTGTCCATCACTGGGAATCGAACAGTTTAATCTGTAAACTTAACGTTGACCCATCGGGAGACGTTTCTACTGATGTACACACATCTTAAATATACGTAATCTTGTCGAATAGTCCAGCTCGCGCACACATGCAAAAGGAATTATTTCTTGCTGGAATTGGAAGACATGGGTAACTATTATTAAGATAAATGACCAAATGTTGGGGTTTTATGGTACGTAGAATCCTCTCAGAATTGTGTAGATTTAGTGAGTTATTGCATAACTGTGTAAAAGCCCCCCCTTTTTTTTTTAATGAAGGGGATATTTTCAAATTTACCAAGCAAATATAACTGAATAAAATGACACGCATGTTAATACATTCAGGAACATGCTTGTTTCCAATTTTGTTTGGCTTCCAATGCATGCGACGCGTTTACGGGTCATCAAAAAGCGTCTCAGTTTTGAGTAAATAGACGATTTGATTTCAACCTACACGTAGGAACGGATTAACGTTTAAAGCCTCGAAATAAAAAATATCGTGTTTCTGATTAACATTTCTGGTTCTTTTAAAATTAAGGTTATATTATTTTGATAGTTTTTTTCCGTCCCCAAATGTGCCCGTTCTTTAAGCTGCCGGTGTGGCATGATGTTACGGTCAATCTCGCTTTTCGTTGATAAAGAGCATATCGTGAGTTAGTGCTGAGTGGTTTACTTGCTACATTCCCTGTAGTCTGTCACTTGTAAAGTAGAAACGTCTATCGCAGGTAGTAGCCCATTATTAGTTTAACACAAAATTCAACAAACAAAATCCACGCTCTTCCTTCTTGGCCAGAGTTTAACTTTTATATAAAAGAGAAAATACAATGAAAAATTCAACCATATTTACGTTTACCTTGAGCGCGTAATTTATTTCGTGGAAGGTCTCGGTGGTATCAGCGTCTGTTTCAGAATGTTCACGCCCAGCTGACCAAAGTGCTACCTGCGTATAGGCTCCATAATTTTGAACACCAAAAGAAAGACGACTGGTCAGTAACACCTATTTGCAGTTTTCATCTAACTAAATAAAGTGAGTCTGAACTCCATTCTTTTGGTTCCAAATTGTATGGTGCATTTTTGCAGTAACAGGCCGCGAACTTTGAATCATCGAATTTGTAAAATGGGCACGATAGCGGGCTGGGCCACACTTAGCGAGGTCTTGAACCTAATTTTATATCGTAGACCATCATGGTGATTTAAATTTCGATTACGAAAACCAAACAAAAACAAATAGTTTATTGTGGGCTGGCTGGTAGTTACTATGTACAACCGACAACTTTTTCATAAAAAGTTGCCATGAAAGAGTATTTAGATTATCCAACATATTTTACGTGCAGACCAGGAAGCAAGCGGGCCTGGTCTGGCCTGGTGGTGTGAGGGTTTGAATCCTCGTTTTATATTTTTCCCACCCCGGTATAAACTTTAACAGTTAGAAAGCAGACTGACCCCAAACCAGTCGGGTATCGATATCATAACATGACATAGAAAGATCCTCAGGCGATATATTATAAAATAAACTTTGGTAAAAATGATCACAGAGGGTTTTTGATATATCTGTGAGGTAAAGAACGTATAATAAGTAGTATTTTAAACGAAAAATATTTGGAAGGAGAAGTTAAATAATAGTGAAAATTGGGTCTGAACGAAACCGACGTGCAAAATCTCAACATTTTAACTTTGTTTAAAACTGTGGTTTGAGAATAGTCGGATTATAGAATTTTTCTCTCACCTGAAAAACGCAAAGTTCACGAATTGATGCAAAATAAATAGGCAAGTATTTTTTTTTCTATTATTTGTACAATGAAAAAATCAGTTTCGTACAAAAGGAATAATGACATTGTTTGTGTTCGGTTGTTTTGCAGCTTGTACAAGCACCATTATCAAATATTGTCAAAAAGTTTAGCTTTCAAATAGCACGTGGTTGTCATATACGATTTCATGTTATTTGTACACCACACGTCAAGAACTTGCCAGCCTATCAAGTGTAGGTGTGGCACACCAGACATCACATCTCCCTCGCGGCAAGCATTCACGTGACCAGAACCGAGTGGCGGTGCACTATGGGGTACGCAAATATTATGACAGATTAGTTTTCTGTGTGGGAAAAGCCCCTAGAAATACGTCTAGTTTATCAGTTTAATATTTCCTCCACCCTGTTCTCGTATTTGGAATGTTATCTTTCCATTATAATTTAATCCCTTTCTTATCGTATTGAGGCTTGTTCAGCCAGCCACAGGCTATCTTTAGATAATGTAACGGCTATCCATATACGCAACTCTGATATATTCTTTAAGCCTAGTGTCTACCTGAAGAGGAATGGTAGAAAATAATTTTTCATTGTTCTGGTTATCCATTAAGTTATACCTAATTATTACAAAGAGTTAAGGAGGTTTTCTTATACGACAACTTGTTTGCTGTAGTGTTATTCAAATGTATTATTCAAAGAAAGCAACCTTCTTCAATGGCAAGTCTGAAGGCTTGTAACGATTTAAATCGAGTTTCGGTACTCTTAGTGGCATATCGTAGGGAGCTGAGAGCCTGTTATGTAGCTTTGTGCTTAAATAAGTAAAATATTCAAAGAAATGTTGTTGTTTAGAATTAAGCACAAAGCAACACAAAGGGCTATCTGTGCTCTGCTCACCACGGGTATCGAAACCCGGATTTTAGCGTGTAAGTCCGCAGACATACACGCTGAGCCACTGGGGGGCTTCAAAGAAATGTTCAAATTGAGAAATACGCATTATGGAAGTGGCCCAGGTGGGTTAAGGCGCTCGACTCTTAATCTAAAGGTCGCGGGTTCGAATCCCCGTCGCAACAAACATGCTCGCTCTTTCAGGTGTAGGAGGCGTTATAATGTGACGGTCAATCCCACTATTCGTTGGTTAAAAGAGTAGCCCACGAGTTGGCGGTGGGTGGTGATGACTAGCTGCTTTCCCTCTGGTCTTACAGTGCTAAATTAGCGACGGCTAGCGCAGATAGCCCTTGAGTAGCTTTGTGAGAAATTCAAAAATCAAACAAACAAATGGAAATGCCACTACCAATACGTTGGTTAAGACTTGTTTCCAATGAAAGCAGCATGTTTAAACGAAACATAATTTTGTTTTTACTCTTATTTATAACTTATTCGCTCCAACAACAACAAAACCGAGGTTACTGTGATTTTACTACTTTAGATTTCATGTGAATGGATGTTTTTGCTTTTATTCTAAGCATGTTTATAGATACTTATGGACTAATTTCCGTTGAAATAAGTTCCAGCCAAATTAGTCTTAGACCCCACATGTTGACATACCCCTCCTTTAGTCATCTTCTAAGACCCTCTTTAATCGATCAAGTACACAAGTCCAATGAAATTACGTCGGTGAACTTGAAAGGTATGTGGTTGAATGTAATTGCAGATTTTTGAACATTCTTTCCCGTACAAGCAGCCATTTCTTTCTCTGTGTGGCGAGAAGCTCACGTCTTCTAATCTTTATTTATTGTCTTGTTAACGGTACCAGGAAATATGCCCATTTTCACTGCAGTGGCTATATGAGTCGGAGGGTTCTCTTTCGTAACCAAATACCTCACTTTGTAAATGATGTTATTGCACTGGGTTGGTTTTAGAGTTTCTTCTTCTCTTAGCCACTCATAATTTCTTTTATTCTTTGGAAAAGTACCGAAGACATTCGTTTCAGAAGTGTTGTCCTTTAGCCTTACATTATCCTTATCTGGAAAGGATTGTAACATTCCTTCAACTACAAGTCAGTTCGTAATGTTATGGCTCTGATTGTTTCGTAATAACTTCTGATCAAATTTTCCAGTCGTTCACAGTGTACTTTCAACTTGTAGGCAGTGGTATCAATCACAAGATGCCATTATATTGAGAGATACACGATTGACCTCTTGTACAAAAAATATATCGGTAATAAAAGTTGTTCACCAACTCCTACGAACTTGTTCAGCACTTTCTTCTCCTTTTATCCTTCTCAGGCTAGGAAGTATAACCTTAGTTTCATTAGCTTAAGATAAACGACTCGGCATGACCAGGTGGTTTAGGCACTCGACTCATAATCCGAAGGTCGCGGGTTCGAATCCCCGTCACACCAAACATCTCGCCTTTCAGCCGTGAAGCCGTTATAATGTGATGGTTAATCCCACTATTCGTTGGTAAAAGAGTAGCCCAAGAGTTGAAGGTGGGTGGTTGATGACTAGCTGCCTTCCCTCTATCTAGTCTAACACTGCTAAATTACGGTCGGATAGCGCAGATAGCCTGCGACTATCTTTGCGCGAAATTCAAAACAAACACACAAACATAGATGAACCATGTACTAACAGTACCATTTTTTTCTGCAAAGTTATTCGTGATGACTTTGTACTGAGGCATAAGGGTGAGTAGGTGGGTAGGCAGTTACACATTTATCATAAGTTAGGCGTAAAAGAAATACCGAATTAGAATTACTTATGGTTCTTATAAACGTGAGCACGTTTACGTAACTTTTTTTTTCGTAGATTATAAGTGTTATTTAATAAACCGGTGACTCTAAACCATTTTCTTTCTGGACTCGCTCTTAGTAAATACACGTGTAATTATGCAAATATTTTTACAGACCACAGATCGCGAACCGTTGTGAATAGAGCGCTACCTATATTTTTAAAGTTTAAAAAGTTGCGAAATATATGCTGGATATTGGTGAACTTATTCAATGAAAATAAACAGTAATGCTTTCGTAACTGATAAAGTAAACGTCGTTCGTTTTAAAAATAATTATATACATAGACGCACAGCATACATAATTATATGTATGAATTAAAATACTATCAAATATCGCTTTTACACTAACAAGAAAACAGATATATGCATTTCATATATCCTAATTCTGGGCTACATGGATTTAACCAAAGGCTGTTATGCCTTTCTGTTACCAAACGCTTGCGGAAGTTAATATTACGGTTTGATGGTTCTGGAATACACATGGTAATTATCTAACAGCACTTGTTTTGTGAAATTGGTTTAAACCTTGTAGCACTATCAAAGTGTAGCTGGCTTTTACAAAACGAATTTCTAACCCCTCAGTGAATTATCGGTCATTTTGTCGATTATTGTAAAACTTGGAAATCACAACAGCAACAACCACCAAGCGAAATCAATGTGTATTTCCTAAGCGATATTTTGAAAGTGCATCGTTCGTTAACGCGCGTTGTCTCGTCTCATGTCGCTATTGTGAACGTTGTAATTAGTTTCACAATGGACCGTTTAATTATAATATGATTCGTGTTCTACACGCTATAATTCCAGGTTATTACACGTATTATGACAAATTACTCGGCTTGTTATAAGGAGAAAAAAAATCATAGGTTTTTATCATTTTATATTTAAAATGAATATTTTCAATTAATTAGTTTGTTTTAGAATTTTGCTCAAGGCTACACAGTTCTTGGCCATTAGCACCCACTACCCACTCGTTCACTAGCCTACAGTGGGATTTGGTGGTCACTATTACAGCTCCCAAATTCAAGTCGCGTTTTTGCGTTAATAGACCATGAACTATGAATTCTCGGATTCTCACTCAAATCACGCTGACTATCCGGCAAAACCGGACCCACTTTTAGCTGAAACAAGGTAATTGTGTGTAATTCACAAGATATCCCCCCACACACACACACACACAAATAGTAACTATTGTTAATAAGTTCGAATAACTACTGTGCAGCTCTGGAATTCTCATCCTCAAATATTTCTAGCACTTTTAAGCTGCGTTATAAAAGTGGCAGTCAATAACTTAGCATGTATGGTTGGTTGGTAGGTAAGAGGAGAATACCGATTGGCTGCCGTTTTTCTGGTCAGTGGTTGAAAAATAGGAACCGCAACAGATAGCCTTAATGGTATTTACGTAGATATTAACCCTTGGGGAAATCGTAGAAAAAAAAGTCATCCACAAAATAAGTCTTAAAACTAAAAACTAGTTTGTAAGATGTTTTTTTCTTTATGATCCATTAGTCTAATACTGTACAAAATAAACGATCATTTTTTTATTTAATATTTACTGGACTGTTTCATTATCAGAAACGTGATTGGTAGAATCAGAGGTAATGTATACCAGAAGCCTTTTTCAATAATTCACACAAGATAAAGAGCCAGGCCAAAGACTATCCAATTCTATAAAGAATAATGGATAAAGTGATTGTTTATAGCTTTTATAACGCATCCACGGCCAAAAGGCGTAAGGCGTGTTCAGCGACGTTATGCCTTGAACCTTACGATCCTCAGCCCAACATGTTAATCAAACTATACCACGCTCAGATTACATGTTATACACGTTTTATGAGTATGTTGTCGAATATGCTTATCTCACGTTTATTTTACGTATTTATTTGCATCACTACGAAGCCTAGAGACTCGCCAGTTTACAGGGCTCATTGATTTCTACAGTGTCAATAACAAACAATCTTCTGATGTAGAATTAGGATCAGTATTAGTAGTTTTAATAGTTTCTTTCCCCCCCCCTTTCTTTTTCAGTGGGTGGAGGAAAGTTTCACGAATTTCGAGCAAGGAATCAATTGGAGATCGTTCGTTGTCTGTGATGTCGCCTATACGAACGTTAATAACTGGTTATGGACGCCTTTCATCGAGCGTGGCGACGCCAGTCGGATGTACATCGAAATAAAATTTAGCATGCGAGATTGCAACCTCTTTCCTGGCATGGCTTTATCATGTAAGGAAACGTTTTCTTTACTTTATTACGAGTTTGATGCTGCAACTAAAGAACCGCCACCGTGGGAGCCCGAGTCATATAAGCTCGTCGATCGTATTGCGGCCGATGAGGGGCGCTTTACTTCTTCCAATGAAGTCATAATCAACACCGAAATCCGAAGCATTCCCGTCACCAAGAAAGGTGTCTACTTTGCTTTCCGCGACCAGGGAGCATGCTTGTCGCTAATCGCCATTAAAGTTTACTACGTTACTTGTCCTAACATGACGAGGAATTTTGCTTTTTTTCCGGACACCTCCACCAGTGAACAGGTGACGGAAATCGTTGAAGTGGAGGGACAGTGTGTTCCAAATGCAGAAGTCGTGGAAGCTCCCAAGATGCTTTGCAAAGGAGACGGAAATTGGACCCTGCTTTCTGGAGGCTGCAAGTGCATGCCGGGATATGAAGCCCTCGGTCAGACTTGTGAAGGTAAGAGTGAATGTTATTTTCATTTTTTTTTAAGCTTGAAACAACTAGGACTAAAAGTATTTGTTATTAAAGCTTCTAAAAAAACTGATACGCACTACAGTGAAAGTTGTGAAGATCATTTGAATATTTATTCTACACGTAGAAATTGTGGTCTGGCCCGGCATGGCCAGGTGGTTAAGGCACTCGACTCGTAATCCGAGGGTCGCGAGTTCGAATCCCGGTCGCACCAAACCTGCTCGCACTTTCAGCCGTGGGGGCGTTATGATATGACGGTCAATCCCACTATTCGTTGGTAAAAAGAGTAGCCCAAGAATTGAAGGTGGGTGGTGGTGACTAGCTGCCTTCCCTCTAGTTTACATTGCTAAATTAGGGACGGCTAGCGCAGATACACTTCGAGTAGCTTTGCGCGAAATTCAAAACAGTTCAAAATACAGAAGTTGTTTTTAATGTGTATAAAAGGTTTTTGTAAGGAAATCGATATGATATAAGCTCCGTGGACCAGCCTTATCGCCATATTACAGAAAATAACAAACCACGAATTTTTGTCAAATATCGATTCAAATATTACTAATGTTCCCGGTATTTAAAGACAAAAATGATTTTGAAAGAAACAGAGAATGAAAAATATAAAAATACATTAAAAATTAAAAAGAAAAGGATATAAATGAGGAGATTAGTGAAAAAAAAACTTTGTATCCATCGTTAAGAAAACTTTGAGTCTTGTGTCTGTATCGTGATTTCAGAGAAAGAATGGTTATACAAGTCCACAAATCATCTTTGTACTATATCGCTAGGGAAAGAAAACAGAGATGAAGTAACGTCCGTTTCTTTGGATATACGAGACAAGAAGTTGAAATACGTAAGTACTGGTCACTTCTAGAAGCGTTGGGTCCCTTGTTCACGGTCAGTTAGGTTCGAAGTGTCATTAGCTTGACGAGTTCCTGCACACTTAGAGGACCCTGCCAAAAGAGCAGTAAGAGTGTTATACATTGGCAAATGGAAACTCTTTGTTCACGGAAAACCTATAACTTTTTTTTTTGTAACTGTTAGTTTCCTTTTGTCCAAAAGCAGTGGGACGTAACAGCAGTCTCCGTTATGGTATCCATAATGCTGAGCGGTGTTAGGTTTGCCAACTGTTATCTCCTAACGACAGAAAAGAAAGATGGAAAACATTCGATGCACTTAGAAGAGTCTAAACTAAACGATATGACATCCATCGAAGATGATGACTTCAATAAAAGTCTGGGATTTTTTCGGTCACTGTTCAGTGATCTCTCTTTTTTTTTTTTTTTTTGTAACAGTTCTCTTAAGGGGGGAGTATATTTTATTTAGTGTCTATTGTTAGGGTTCTTAATTAATTATTAAGTTAAAAAACAAACTAGCCTACCCTAGCCACTGATCGCCAATAAAAACAATGTGATAGAACTTGTACAGCGCCACGGTGCGGTGCCATTTTTAATAGATCAACCTTAGGGTTACTGAGTTTTGAAGCTTCATTTTTGAGAATTCCTCAAACGTATTGCAGTTGTCCATTGCAAGGGGCCTGAGGTGAAGATTGTCTTGCTTTCATTGCCTTAACGTTACGACAGACAGTGTTTGTTTAGAATTAAGCTCATAGCTACACAAAGAACTCTGTGATCTGTCCACCACGGGTATCGAAACCCGTTTTTTAGCGGTAAAAGTGTGCAGACTTACCGCAGTTCCATTAGGGAGGTATCTGATGGTGTGGCTGAACTAAAATTCATGTCTGGAATTTAATTATAAAGAGGAAAAGTGGAAAAGGTGTAACATAAATACTGACTGTGGCTGGCTTTCAAATTACAAAAATTAATTTTAATTAAACACTCGAATTGGTTTAAAAAGATGATGGAACGTGAATATTATCTGGACTGAACATCCGGTTAGAAGAATAAGCCTAATTAGACACTCGAATTGGTTAAAATAGGTGGAACATGAATATTATCTGGACTGAACATCCGGTTAGAAGAATAAGCCTAATTAGACACTCGAATTGATTAAAATAGGTGGAACATGAATATCATCTGTGACTGCACTTCCGGTTAGAAAAATAATTTTAATTAAACACTCGAATTAGTATTTTAGTTAGTTATTTTTTGTTTGACATGAAAAGTTCGAAATTTTGCGAAAAATGAACATAATAGACTTAGAATGAATTTGTGAGAAGAAAAATATCACGTTTCGGTAGCAGCTGTGTTTTTATGGTGGTGGTTCGACCGGTATGAAACGTTCAAAACACATTTGAAGTTTTTGTCCGTAATGTTATCTACTATTTTCAATTACGCTGCATGATCGAATTTTGAAAAAAATACTTTATGTAGATTATTTTTTACAGAATTGTGTTCTGTTCCTTAAAAAACAGCTGAAGTTCAGGTTTATGAAATATTTTGATGGAATGAATGTGTAATTTATAAGTTGGTTGCTCTTTTCTAGAATAATAAATAACGAGGCTAACTGAATGTCAATAATTTAAATCAGCCATAACCCAACGTAGAATTGAAAAAAAATTAAACAGTGCAACATTTTGTATCGAATAAATTCATTATTTTCAAGTCACATCCTGACTCAGGCAGTGATTGGGTAATATTAGTGTATTGGTCAATCACACCTACTGATTTGAATGTAGTTTACATAACGGCGGTGAAGCTTTTCCATATATTTTTCTGCGTGTCAAGATTAACCTGGAATTTTAACAACAACGTCCAGAAAATAAAACTTCGAAGGGTGGCGAAATAAACAGTTTGGGGTAAAAGGTTACTGAAACAAAGACAGTTATTATGAGTTCATCGTCCAAGTAGCTTTTTTGTAAGAACTGGCCACTAAACTGAAACTTTAGCAGTCCAGTTTGACGTAACGTATTCTAATTAGTTTTAATACTCATAGCCAGCCGTCTTTAGAATACATTTTTACCTCAAGCGGGTATCCCGTCATTCTGAATGACGTCAGCAGTGTTTTCTTGGTATTTTTGTTATTTTCTCATTCGAAGCCCATTTTGCCAGTAGTACTCGAAATCTGGACCCCGCCTTAATGGGGTTACCTGATTGGTGTGCATACCTACGCACCATTCAAATAGCAGGTTGCACGGAGCACGTTTTCTCAATTAACTGTTGACAGATTTCTAGTCCTGCTGCTATGTTTGCTCAACATGTCTGCTCTTTCTGTCCGCCCATTCCGCTTTAACCTTACGACCGTGGCCCTTATTATGCGTGTGTTTCTAACGAACGTGGTTGGCAGCCGTGTTTCGTCCAGGAGAGAAAGTTGGCCGGTTACTCACCAACACGGAGTACCGAAACGTAATTTTAGGCGGTTCTGTTATCGGGGCTTATTTGATCTGCTACGTCATTTCTTATGTTTACACTTTTTTTTTTCCTTTTTAAAAACAGGTCCACTTTACCCACCCTTACTTTTTTTTTGATAATTCACCCCTGTATTTGTCGAAGTTTCAAGTTTAAAAGTGTGTACTTTCCGTTATGTCACGAGTCGTTAGGATAATGTGTTCTCTATACCTGTATATTTCATTAGTCTTGTTGAATCAACTTACACGTTAGCAAGTTATTTGGTATTTTATAAATCATTGTTTCTTTTTGTCTATGTGCGTGTGTTGTAAACACAAACAGTGTTCTTGTTACAGCTGAGTGTTTAGTGCTTAATCATTATATTAATACAAGTTTGATCGACAGACTTTCGAAAAGCAACGTTTTTAATTCGAATACTGAACGTGGGTTAGGCAATGATCATTCTTTAATTTGTAAAACAAACCAGCCTAATATGGAATTGTGTAGAAGCTTTTTTTATTATTTTACGAATCTTCTATATTAGTGTATCAAGACGCGGTTCAGAGGGTATTAGTTGGTGACCGCTATTCAATAGTTTCCGAGCCAGTTTGTTGTTGCGGTTTTGTGTTGCTTAAGTTTTTCATACAATTTTTTCAGTGCACGTTGTTCCACATCATTCTTACAAAACTGGTTATTTCTAAGCTAACTGGTTATCTTTCTTTTTTTTTCTCGTCAACGTTAAATAACAACTAGGATCCTTTAATTCTGTTTGTTTATATGTTGTTCAGCCTACGCCTACACAGGTCCGGCATGGCCAGGTGGGTTAAGGCATTCCACTCGTAATTTGAGGGTCGCGGGTGCGAATCCGCGTTACACCAAACATGCTCGCCCTTTCAGCTGTGGAAGCGTTATAATGTGACGGTCAATCCCACAATTCGTTGGTAAAAGAGTAACCCAAGAGTTGGCGGTGGGTGGTGAAAAATAGCTACCTCATTTTGTACCAGACACTGTGAAATAAATTCACCAAAATACGCATTACTTTTAAAACTTGGGAAGGTTTGTACAAAGATTAATTCTTTGTAAGCTTGTCTCAATAATAAGTAACATAGAAATCAAAAATTAAAGAATATAAATCTCCAATTTCCATTGTGATGTTTTTGGAAATCATTAAATTCGAGATGTCGCTGCAAAAATATAAATCCTGTAAAAACGAAATGAAAGAAACGAATTCCTTTAAACTTCTATGTATTAACACACTGATTGCTCTTTAACACTTAAGGATCACATTTTCTCCATCTTTAATTCTAATTAAGTTTAAAAAATAAACCAACATTTGTAATTTGCATTACCGCTTTACATATAACAGCTAGATAACGAGGAATGTCGCCTGGTCTAATCATTAGCGTGAATCTTTTTCTTATCAAAGAGTAAATCAGAAATTAGGATATTTTTATTTCTTTAAGTCTGGTTGGGCACATTCTGTGTAACGTCACATCTACGTCCAGCTGTTACAATATTGTTTCTCACCATGGGGTGGTGGGAAAGAGAATTTCATAGCAGAACAGTAGAAAAGTGTTATGGAATGTCAGCTTGAGATATAGCGAACAGGAGTCGTAACAGATGCTTAGCTCTAAACGACCGCCGCGCTATTCTGTAACAATGTCAATGTTGACCAACTGTAGCCACGTATCAGCCTATATCTAACAATAAAGTTTTAATATCATTAGCGTCAGTTCCGTGATTATAACTCTGTTTCTTTTTAACTTCACTTTCAAAATTTAAAATCAATAACCGATTGAAAACGTGTTCACGATCGAAGAAAAAAATAAAAGGGAAAATAAATCGTTTCGCTAAGAAATCACCAGCGTGAGAAAAACGTTTGTCACACTAGTTCGTGGTAATTGAAAAGTGTATTTAAAAAAACCATCTCATGAATTTAGTTTTACAATGGAAAGAACTACTTTCCTCGATTGGGGGTGGTCAGGGATATATTGTTATCCCTCGCTCGCAGTAACTTCATTTATACAGTGTTCCCTCGTGTATCGCGGTAGATGCGTTCCAAAACCCCCCGCGAAAGGAGATTTTCCGCGAAGTGGGATCGCCGAATTTTACGTATATATTTATGTGCATTTATACTTTTAAAACCCTCCCTGTACAACTATTTAACCCTCCCATTACAATACTGTTCATTATTGCTGAAATAATAAGAACAATTAAGAGATTTCATTTCTGCACCAATCATAGCCCGTCTTGCACATCGCTACGCCATGAAGCTGATCTCGCGTAGCCTTCGCAGACGCACAATGCGTACATCTATAGCCTTTCCAGTTGGTTCTCTTTCCATTTTTACGCTGTTATAAACTCAAATATATGTTTATATCTAAAAATATACCTGTTTTTTTTTCTTTACACTATTAATTATATTTATTTTTAATATTTTAATGGTATTTAATGCTATATTTTAGATTTAATGTTTATTATTTTATATATACATGTCTGTATATATATGTGGGGGGTCGGCCGAGCCCGCGAAGTGGCGAGGGAACACTGTATACAAGTTTTATTGAAGAGGTTGGTTTTACTTTCGACTAGCGGTATTTAAGAAGAGAATGTGGCAGATAAATATCCGACGGGTTCCATGGCTTCTTAAGAAGACAAGATCTCCAAGGTGACAGTAGAAAGAAGTAACGCGACAAACTAATCAACAGACTTCCCATGATCAGGGTCACGGGGTGATACTGTAATCTGTAAACCCAATGCCTCGGCTGGGATCATTTAATCCAACTGCTTCTGAATTTGCTATGTGGGTGGGGAGAGTCGGGAGAACCCCAAGAAAACTCACTCTAACAAGATAGAGCGGTGAATATCCTAAACAACAGAAACGCAGGAAAGGATTAGTTTGTACACAAAATTAAGATTTTGAAAGGTGTTTTGGAAGCCGTGTATATGCTGTTTGGAGATAATAAGTTTGTGTGGGGCATTAGTCGAGATGTGGCGTGAGTGCTACCATGTGAACGTTTGCAGGCTACGGAGCGAAGTCCCGTGGTAGAGCTCTGTAGTTTCGAAGTTGGCAAGCGTGGTTAGAATATTACCACAAAATAATTTCCGCGTCGTGGGTTTTGGATGCATCACAAGAGTAGCAGCCAATCCCTTAGCCAATAGAGTAGACGGTGAGTTTTTCTTCTAGTCACTAATTCATAATAGCTTAGTAGCTTTGTCGTAAATACGAACTTTTAACCTGATCTGCGTATGGAATTTAATGAAATCAGTAAGAGCCTAATTTGGTGGAAGATACCTAATGAAATGTCTACCTTTACATTGTTATGCCGGGATTTAGGTGAAACTTTCTCGAGTCATCTCGTGGAAGTAATTGTCCTTTGTTCAGTGATAGAATTAAAGGAAGAACAGCCTCTTTCCTTGGGACTGCATACAATAATAACCTACGTTATCGTGAGTACTGAAAGTGAATAAAGTGAGTCGAAGGTTAACGAAGTATTTTGTTGCAATTCGTGTTGGATGGACAGAATTAACAGTCCATTATGACGTAGCTGCCTCATCGCTTTACGTGGTGAAGCTGACAAAAGGAAACTGTAAATCATTATAAATTAACTGATGTTTGCCCATACTCTCCAAACAAAGTTAAACATTTTGTGTCAAATAGAAGCCGGGTTGTTGTGAAAGTTTTGTTCATTGATATGAATTCCAAATACATGCGTCTGTTTTGTAGCTCAAAAAGTTTTGTGTTGAAGTGTCGGGGTGAAGTGTAACCATCTTATTATTCTGATTCACAAACAAACTATGGAAAGTTGTACCCAAGTCTCCATTTTTAACACTAATACAAATCACATCCGGCTCTCGCATGGACAGCTGGTTAGGGCTCTCGACTCGTGATCTGAGGGTCGCGGGTTCGAATCCCCGTTATACAAGACTACTTACTCTCCCTTTCAACCTTTGGGGCGTCATTGTGTGACGGTCAGCCACACTATTTGCTAGTAAAAGAATAGCCCAAGAGTTGACGGTGGGTGATGATGACTAGCTGCCTTCCCCCTCGCATTGCCCTCCTAAAGTAGGGACGGCTAGCGCACATAGCCCTCGTGTAGCTTTGCGCGAAATTCAAAACAAACAAATCACGATGACCAGATATCAACTGTCCTCAAATGAGTGTTATGTAAAACCGTAACGTCAGACGACAGTAGGTCTGTTTATTTGTTGTTGTTTCCTAAAAAAGGGGTGTGATTACTGAGGATGGTGGAATTCTATGTTGTTGTTTTAATTAAGATGGCAGTAGCATCAACTTTAATTAGTACAAAGTTTGATCCTGCTCGTGTATTGTTTAGTAACGAATTAGAAACAATTAATAAATAGCTACAGCTAACAAAACTGTTCGCACCATTTTGGTCTGTTTAACAGAACCACCTCCACGACGAACTCGCGAAACTAAAATTCGGAATTCGATTTCCAGTCTTGGATGTCTGATAGCCAGATTTGGTTTTGCTATAAAGTACAAGCAGTCTGACACGAAAGAATCGTGATGTTTGTATATGCAAGTAAAACTATTAATATTTTTAAAAGTAATTTTCGCGGACGCTGTTCTCCTGTCGTGTTTATTGTATTGGCAACTGATCGTAACTGAGCAGAATAATACGTCATCGCGGGTGTCGTGACATCAGACACAGATTCCAACGTCATCAGTTTCACCTCTCTTTACATCCATGCTAAAAATGAAACCAACAATCAACTCTTTGTACTCATTTTCATGAAAGTGTATAAAGACTTCCGGGTCTTCTAAAATCTTATCTTTAGCATCTGCTGGATAAAATCATTTGACCAGTAACCTCACGCGTACGTCAGCCCACTGGAAGCAGAATACTTAACTCTTGCATGCAAAATAAGTGGAAAAAGTGTGTGTTTTTTTGACGCCCTAAAGCTGTCACTGGAACCGTTACAACTTTTAACTTGGAGTATTTAATAAACCTGTAAAGAATCCTTGGAAATGAAGGAAAGTGAAACGTTGAAGTTGTGACATGAAGAAATAACAAGAATTACCCCCTCTCAGAACAGCAGTAAATCTTCGGATTTATAATGCTAAAGTCAGGGGTTCGATTATCCTAGATGGACACAGCAGATAGCATGGTTTGGCTTTGCTGTAAGTGAACACAAACATACACGAATTAATTAGTGATGTGGATAAACCCACATCAAGTAAAGATGGACTGCCGGTATGGGTATTTAATACGCTTATTAAAATAGAGCAGAGAACAACGTTTAGATCATCATTAGATTAACAAAGTTTGCAACTGACCATTGACGGATACGTGTCTCGGGGACGAGATTATAAACGGGCACGAGATTGTAGGGGGCGTTGCAGTTAGATGTTAGGCTATTAATTAGTATAGGTATAAAGGTGTGTTCCTTTATATTGGTTTAACTTTGGTTTTAGTTAGATTTTGCGTATGTATATATTTGTTTCCCAACCTAACATCTGTATGTTTTCTCTGGTTATTTTGTTTTTATTTGATTTGCAGTTTTCAAATGCGCGTGAAGATGTCTTTGTGTGTGTGTTCTTTGAATCTGGTTTCCATTTGTTTGCTTGTTTCTCCAATGTTCTATTTTATTTTTTAAAGTTTTCTGAATATTTAGAGGGCATCAAAAAGAGAGGGTGTCGTTATTGTTGTTGTTTTTATTTATGAAGGTTAAATTGGATTGCAGATTTTGTCTTTGATGTCTGTGTTTTTTAGTCTTAAATTTTGTGATTTTTACATCAAAGAGCATCTGATGTGTAAATTAGACAAAATTAAGTTCTTAGATTTGTGTGTGTGTACACTATATATATATAAAATAAATTATAGGAGTATGTAGAGTATTAGAAATAGCTAACAGAAACGCCACCTGATGGCCGGCTGTACGTGCTAGTTAATTCCTAATCGTGGTATTCAGTCATCTTTGGAAACAATTTAGAAAAAGCGAACATTTTCTAAAAATGATTTTATTTCTAGGATGTACGGGAAAATGTTTGGATTGTATTCATTAGTTATAAGCAACTTGTTGCATTAAAATAGTTTAACTACAGAGCTCAAAATTCTCATGAACTTTTTGGTATAAACTTAAATATTTTAAATATTAAAAGTTTACACCATTTATCAAAAAATAGGTTTTTAAGAACTCCGGTTTCTCAGTACGACGTTTAAAAACCACACCAATAAATATATTATCAAACTCACACACACACAGCCCTAGAAAAAGTTGTGTTCTTACTGTGAGGATGTTACTTTTATTTAAAATTATACCTTTATATTTGTTTGTTTGTTTTAGAATTTCGCACAAAGCTACTCGAGGGCTATCTGTGCTAGCCGTCCCTAATTTTGCAGTGTAAGACTAGAGGGAAGGCAGCTAGTCATCACCACCCACCGCCAACTCTTGGGCTACTCTTTTACCAACGAATAGTGGGATTGACCGTCACATTATACACCCCCACGGCTGGGAGGGCGAGCATGTTTAGCGCGACGCGGGCGCGAACCCGCGACCCTCGGATTACGAGCGCACGCCCTAACGCGCTCGGCCATGCCAGGCCCACCTCTATATTTGACTAAGAATAATTGTTTGCTTGCTCGCTCGTTTGTTCGCTGAGTTTATGTGAAGGTGCGCAAAACGACGATTTTTCATTGATATACGCGTTCATCGTCTGCTAGCCGAACCGGTAATTTTATCATTTACGTATAAGTTACACAAATGTATTTTACGCAAATTTGATATTTTTGTTTGGTAAGTTTGACTTAACATTTCACTCAGATTATAACATTATAGGCCTATTAGATATAAATAATCTTTACTTCTACCAATACATCATATATTTAATTTCCCTCACACACAAAAGTATAAAACATTATAATGCTGTGTGCAAAACAAAAAACAACAAACATTAAGCCTAGCCTATAAAATAGAATTACGCAGTCTACCATGAAATAGACTGCTTGAAAAGAGCAAGGCTTACATTATAATTCTTATTGTTTACAATGAGATTAAAGTGAAGTCAACGAATGCACTTTATTCACTTTTCCTCTCCGGGTTTTTCGACACCTGAAAGTGGATTTTTTTTCTTTTGATACATGATAAAGTATAATATTAAATTATGTTTATAGTATACTTCATACAACAATATCATAACGTGAATACGGTATCCCATTCGTAAAAGTGCATTAAATTTGCATTTAAGTAAACTGAACATAATATTGCATATATTTTTGCATTTGAAATTTTAATGTTTTAGGAGGGTTGACAGGGAAGGAGGATAGTACATAGGCTTATCCTGTTTGCCATAACTGGTACTCATACGTGTATAAGATAATCTACAAATTCTCCATCAGGGCCTGTTTATTCTTGTCAGTGAAGGAAAAAAAAAACATTCGTAAGGAAACCCTGATTTAAAACAAGTTCATGCTTTATTTGGAAAAATGAAATCTAAGGCCTTTTTAAAAAAATAAATTCGCAAAACATTTTTATCTTCCGAAATATTGGAACGGTGAAAAGGAGAGAGAGTTTTTTTTTCTTTTTTTCAAAACGCTGGGCAGCTCTAGGTAACACTGCTGATTAGTTCTGTTATAAAGAAATAGTTGCACATGTCGCAGTTATTGTAGAAATCGCCTGAATCTTGAAATATCCAAAGTGTGAAACATTTCTGATGTAATTTTGTTTGTGGTAGATTGTGCAGGAATGTTGGTTGCACACATGGATACTGACATGCAGGCTACGTCTGTCCTACAAATATCATGATTCATTTTATATTAAGCTTAAAGCTACACAATAGCTATCTGTTTGGGCTTATCTTAGGAATTAAACCCTCAATTTTAGTGTTATGAGCCTTTAAGTTTACCACTGAGTCAACAATAGGTGAAATAACTATGGAATTGGAGAATAAAATAGATATGAAATATTGTGGGATTGATCTCTATGTATGCAAGTCATCTACAGCCAAGTACAGTCATGTTGATAATTTTCATTATGCTGCACCAGCATTATGTATATAAAAGTTTGGCAGTCGTATCATTTCCAGCAATAGCGTGGCTTTCAGGACAGGAACGTCAAATGAAAACGTATAAATTAAGTTTTGGTTAACGAAGACGAAAGTTCGTTTCAGTAGGAGCTGTTTATGAGCTCTGATAAAGGGTAGGCGAAACGGTGACCTTGTTGGTAGAATGTTGTTATAGTAAACCCATAAAGGGTAGGTGAAACGGTGACCTTGTTGGTAGAATGTTGTTATAGTAAACCCATAAAGGGTAGGTGAAACAGTGACCTTGTTGGTAGAATGTTGTTATAGTAAGTCCATAAAGGGTAGGTGAAACGGTGACCTTGTTGGTAGAATGTTGTTATAGTAAACCCATAAAGGGTAGGTGAAACAGTGACCTTGTTGGTAGAATGTTGTTATAGTAAACCCATAAAGGGTAGGTGAAACGGTGACCTTGTTGGTAGAATGTTGTTATAGTAAACCCATAAAGGGTAGGTGAAACGGTGACCTTGTTGGTAGAATGTTGTTATAGTAAACCCATAAAGGGTAGGTGAAACGGTGACCTTGTTGGTAGAATGTTGTTATAGTAAACCCATAAAGGGTAGGTGAAACGGTGACCTTGTTGGTAGAATGTTGTTATAGTGAACCCATAAAGGGTAGGTGAAACGGTGACCTTGTTGGTAGAATGTTGTTATAGTGAACCCATAACAGGTAGGTGAAACGGTGACCTTGTTGGTAGAATGTTGTTATAGTGAACCCATAACAGGTAGGTGAAACGGTGACCTTGTTGGTAGAATGTTATAGTGAACCCATAACAGGTAGGTGAAACGGTGACCTTGTTGGTAGAATGTTATAGTGAACCCATAACAGGTAGGTGAAACGGTGACCTTGTTGGTAGAATGTTGTTATAGTGAGCCCATAAAGGGTAGGTGAAACGGTGACCTTGTTGGTAGAATGTTGTTATAGTAAGCCCACAACCTTCAAGTAATGATAAATTGCTCATGTCATGGTTTGCTCTTTGTATGATACGCGATCCTGTTACAGATCTAGTTGTGAGACTTATTAGTGTGAAATAGCCACAGTGGATGTGTTGTTTAGGGAAGAGAACCAATGGGAAAAGGCAGAACTGGTTATCGTATTTCAAACAGTTGGATTTTCAAAGCTAGAAGAAATTCTGTACACGAATGAATCCTAATTAAGGTTATTTATCAACAGACGGTTTTTGTCTTATTTTGAATGGAATGGTGAAGAATGTAAGATATGCTGTACAGTGAAGCACGTTGGGAGACATATTAATGACAACATCTTAGTCAGTGGCGTTGAAAATCTATCGTAGATCGATAGCACCCTGGCTGCTGGTAGGTACAGCAAAGTATTGTCCGTTATTATCATTATTTTAAGACTTTTTTTTCAGCCACGCCATCATTTCAAGCTTGCAACTAAAGTTTTGAAGTGATATCTTGGATAAAACAAATGTGATGAAATACTAGCGATCGTATATTGCCCGTGCAAATTCTTTATATTGAGGCCATTATATTACTGTCACTTTCCCATGTTTACTTCCTTCACGTTTTTTATCTTACACTTTTACAGGCCCCGGCACGGCCAGGTGGTTAACACACTCGACCCGTCATCAGACGGTCGCGGGTTCGAATCCCTGTCACACCAAACATGCACGCCCTTTCAGCCGTGGGAATATTATAATGTTACAGTCAGTCCCACTGTTTGTTGGTAAAAGTTAGTTACATTGCAAAATTAGGGACGGTTAGCTTTGCGCGAAATTCACAACCAACCAACCAAACAAACCACTTTCACAGTAACGCTTCTCGCTCTATTTGACAAAACTGCGTTCTTAACAGTTCTCGTGAAAACTGTAATTCTCTTCTACATTTTGCTGGCACATATCTGGGTGTTTACCTTTTACTTGTTTATGAGCTCTAGTATTTTCCAAAAAAATTATTGGAACGATTTACAGTGGAACCCCTTGAAAGTTGTCATCCCTCATATTCGGTCATCCCTCGAAAGCGGTCATCCAATCACATTCCCTTTTTGTTTACATAATCTCTAATTATGTAGAGTGGAACCCTTCTAATCATGCCCGTTTGTCTTAGTTCCGATGGTGGCTGCTTTGGAGGGATTATACTGTATATTTCATGGATGGCAAACCACACTTGAAAGAGGTAACCAAGGTTTTTACAGAATTTATGCACTCGTGTATTTAGAAATATTTAGTGACTGCTAAACGTTATTTCGTCCTGATCATTTTCTGCGACAGTGTGCGATAGAAATTTAAATACGGTTTCTTTAGTTTTGATAATGTAATCTGTGTTATAATCATTCTAACTTCTCGCGTGGGTTTAACACGGAAATTGGTTTCGGTCCCAAGCATTCTTAGTCTTTCATCACGCACGCGGTATGAAATGTAGTTACCGCACGAACTTGAATTCACGTGATCCGAGTAAAGAATATGCCAATAGAATTGGTTTTTTTTTTTCACTCGTGGGCTAAAAGAACGTCCGTCTCGCACGTTAGGTTGGTCAACTTAACTCCTGTCTCTAGAGACAAAGGCCAAGTAGTTCGTTTTAGGTTTCGATTCTACGCACATCACGGCTAAGATGCGAGTTATAACAGTACTACGTCGACCTAGCTTTCCTATTTCCTAATTAGTTGATGGATTTGTTACCATGTAAAACGTCCCCAGTTGCTGAATGTTGAGTATTGTGGTAAACAACTCGGTAAGAAATAAAGCCTTTCCTGTCATAATTATTGAAAATGTATGTCTGGTTTTCGTGTTCATGCTTTATCTGTGTTATGGCTACAATCAGGCCCAATACTTGTCAATTTTCAGGAGCAGAGCGAGAATGTGAAAAAATATATGTAAAGGAGGTCAAACACCCACCTTTTCACTGGAAGCTCGTGAGGTCAAACCCCCACCTTTCTCCTAGAACCTCGTGGGGTTTATACTTTAAAAATTCTTTCGTGAGGGCATGGCCAGATGGTTAAACAGCTTGACTTGCAATCTGAGGCTCGTGGGTTCGAATCCTCGTCCCACCAAACGGTGAGACGTTATATTGTGATGATCAAACCCATTATTCGTTTTTAAAAGAAAAGACCAAAAGTTAGCGGTGGGTGGGTGTAGATGACTAACTGCCTTCTCTCGAGTATTTTATCGCTAAACCGGGGACGGCTAGGACAGATATCCATTTTGAAGGATTAGGTTACAATTTTTGTTTTCTCTCAGCTTTTTGACACACTATTTATTTTGTCGATACTAAATGAACACGATTACGTATTGCGGGTGATAAGCACGGATCATTAAATGGGCATACCGTATTTTCCGCCTAATAAGCCGAATTTCTGGCCCTAAATTTTGGACCTGATTTTTGGGGGTCGGCTTATTGGCCGATCACCAGCTTTGGACCAAAAAATACCGAAGACCAACACTAATATCGTCCCACGATTTCACGACCCACTCGCAGACGGTAGCGAGTGATGCAGCGCGCATATTTCCGGCAGCAGTAAAACTTTGATTGCCGGAAACCATCCACTCATTCCAGCATTGACGGAGCCTGTCTTTGAAAGGTTTATTTAAACACACATCTAAGGGCTGTATCACAGATGTCAGCCCACCGGGAATAACTGCGATATCGGTATTGCATCTTCTGATCGCGGCTTTAACGTTTTCACACAGGTGGGACTTAAACATATCCCAAACGAACAAAGATCTAGATTTCATCAATCCGCCAGGAGGACGCGCCCACACTTCGTTAATCCACTTGATGCATCCTTCGTTATCCATCCATCCGTTTTCTTGTACATGGACGATCACTCCTTTCGGAAATTTCTTCTTCTTAGGAAATGTTTTTCTTTTGAAAATTACCATAGGCGGTAATTTTGTCCCATCAGCAAAGCACGTTAAGACTACAGTGAAACGTTGTTTCTCGTGGCCCGTTGTCTTAACCCAAACGGTTTTCCCGCCAGCTTTGTTAACGGTTAATCCTCGGCTTATTGGGCGGTAATAAGCAAAACCCCTCATTTTCAGAGCTGATAATTGGCCTCGGCTTATTAACCATAAAATACGGTATATACACGGTGATTAGTTTGTTTGTTTTCAGAATCTCCTGCAGAGCTGCATGAGAACTATCTGCGCACAGTCGTCCATAATTTTGAACTGGTAGACTATAAAGAAGGCAGCTAATTAACAGCACTAACCGCCAACTCTTAGGATATTCTTGCCTGATCGGACCTGGCATGGCCATGTGGTTAAGGCACTCGATTCGTAATACTAAGGTCACGGGTTCGAATCGCCATTATACCAAACATACTTGCGCATTTAGCCGTGAGGGCGTTATAATGTAACGGTCAATCCCACTATTTGTTGGAAAGAGTGGCCCAAGAGTTGACGGTGGGTGATGATGACTGTTTTCCCTGCACTCTTACATAGTAAAATTAGAGACGGCTAGCGCAGATAGCTTTCGTGCAGCTTTGCGCGAAATTCAAACCAAACCGATCTTGTCTGATCGAATAGTGAGATTTGACTGTCTTTCTTATAACACACTCACAGCCCCCAATGTACGTATCAATTTTTTTCAGTAAAAGGATGTGATTTATGAACCCTAAAATTCAGAAAGTGAGAAGCGCATTTTTTTTTAGCCAACGGGACGCGAACCGTTAATCTTTGTTTTCACAATCTGGGAAGGCCGACCACCAGGCTTCGGGATTCAAGTTTATTGTCATAACTAACGAGCATGGTTTACAATATGTGCGTTTTCTATTATATTGTCAATTTATCATGAACAAAACGCAAAGTTCAAGATATCGAATTTGCACACGTACATTAGAAAAGCATCTTATAGATTTGCGATATGCATCGTATATTCCAATTCTGGTAAGTTACCGTTCCTTTTTCAGGATGTTTTTGTTTGTTTGTTTGTTTTTTTAAACTTTCTTTGAGGATAGCACTTAACAAAGCGCGATACGATACTCCATTTTAAACGAGCTTGCACGTAACAATAACGTTGTCAGTTTATCACCGCTAGCAACGTTAAAACACGCGCTCAAATCCCTACGCAGTTAACGAGAATCTAACGGAACGCGTCTCGTGTTTTGATGTTATCCAGAAGTCGAGTATTACGTCCTTTGCGACCTAAAGAACTGAGAAACCTACCTCTGTTGTTGCATTGGCAATCTAGATTCGTATGATTTATTCCTCTCTTTGCTAGTATATTACGCAACAACCTTAATTCAATCGAAGAAAGTCTTAATTTAATCCTAAAAAGGAAAACGGAACAAAATCGAGACGAGAATAGCGTACTGATGAGGTGCGGTCTCCACCATCAAAACCATTGAAATGTATGTTTTGAGATACATGTTAGAAAGCAAAATAAACGTCTTGCTACATTAGCGAGTGGATTTGATTTTCATAAACGATAATTCACGTATACGCATCCCCATACATTGTACAAGTTCGTGATGTGCGCGAAATGTTTACTTCTATTTCGTAGACGTACACATACACGAATATGTGTACATGTGTAAAGAACGAGTTTTATGTCATAAATTTATCATGCTTATTCAATATTGGTTTCCAGCTAAACGTTAGAGCGAATTTCGTATACCCCTGTGTGTAGCGCCCAGGCAGCACTGTGTGTCCCAGTTTTGGTAACTTGTTTGTGGACCTTTCGTGTACCGGTTCATCAGTTTCAATTGTTAGTTTCTTTCTGTGGAAGAAAATATTTAAATAAATGTTTTTATTCCATTACTATTTTCGAAGACGGAGCTCGACGAGTGTGATAAAGTTTTACATTAATAAATATATTTGTTTTTTTATAATTAAACACAGTGGGCTGTCTGTGGTCTTCTCACCGCGAGTGTCGAATGTCCGCAGACACACCTCTGTGCTAATGAGGGTGTGGGGGGTTAACATCTTGTATAAGAAATTTTGAACTTTTTTTTTTTCAAATCAAATATAAAAACTGCTACAAATAGAGATAATGGTAAATCTGATGGCTTAAGTGTTTGTAAGTTGTGAGAGTAATTATGCCCGAAATAATAACATAATACATATGCATATACAAAATAATTACATAATACAACTGAAGTAATAAGTGTAGACCATATATATACACAAACTTGTATCGTACCACTGGATTTTCTTTTTGAAATTAGAATGAAAAGTGTGTATATTTTAGTGGACAAATACAATGTTACAGATTAATATATTAATTGCTTTTGGGTTCTATTATTGGACTATTAGTGGACAGTGAACTATTAGTGAATAGTCAAATTCATCTCTTTATTATGCTTTTATTAAAACAGACGAATTTGAACAAACAGTTATAAAAAAAACAACTAGAAATAGATTATTTTAACACTACATTTAAAAGTAGTTTAAACATACAAGTATATATAATAATTCTATATTAAATAATCGTGAACTGCCGAAAATAGATAAGAATATAGACCCATTAATAAAAGAAGCTAATTATGATTAGCATTTACCGAGAGTTAAATGTATAAAATGCTGATACAAAATCGTCACAATTTTAGATTTATATAATCGATAAAATATGTAAAATACAAGCTAAAACCATGGGTGATAAATGAATTTCGAAATTCAATTCAACATTGAAAAGAAATGTCGGAAAATAAGAAAAATAAAACATCAAATCATTGAAGTAATTAAAGTTCAAACATTAGACATTAAGTGATCTTTATAAAACAAACACAAATATTACCATAAATATTATATATGTAACTAAAACTGGAATAAATAATAGTCTTACTGTCAAGTATAATACAATAAATATGTAGTAAGATTAACCGTACACAATAGTAAAAGGAAGGTGCAGAAAATCAAAAAACTAAATAGTTTTACAAACAGTGGAATATAACGAAATTACTGGATGGAAGTCACAAAACAAAATTCCGAAGTATTTCAGCAGGTAATAATGATATTAAATTTCATGAATATCCCAAATATACGTTTGTTCTTCACTTGTAGTGTAAAGGAAATTATAGGTAAAATTTGTGTTACTGCATAAAAGTAACCAGAGGAGATGAAATACAACATAAAAACATTATTCAGCTGTAATATAATTCATTCAACAATTGACAAATAGGAAATTTTAAAAACACTGAAGTTTCTTTTAAAAAAAGAGCTCCATTAAGATATACATTTTATAACATCAATTATCTATCAGATGTTATATTAACATGTTTAGTTAATATGATAATGGGAACAGGAACGTTTCATAAGATGTTAAAATATGCTATCATGATACGAAAATTTAAAGGAAGTAGCGAAAGTGACCTAAATAGTAAGATAGTACAGACCAATTACTTTATCATCTGTATCAGTAAACATAGGAATAATAGTTGAATTGCTTATAAATTTTGAGTTGATTAATTTTTTTTCAAATCCTTGATTCGGGTATATGAGAAATTAGAATACCAGAGGGTGCACTTTATTAGGTGATTGATAAACTAAATGTATTTAGTAATAATGAAGCATATTCTCTCAGTTTAAAGCATGTGTACAAAACTGACAATATGAAGTAAAAGTAATGGTTGAGTCGCATATGTTAAGTAGAGAGAAAGTAATTAGGATTGAAGTTATGAGAAATGAAAGTTACTTCTGAAGTATCTCCGAGATCAGTTTTTGGATTATTTTTGTTTCGAACTTTATATAAATTATTTCTAAGAAATTATGTTTAGTGACTAAATATATTGTTTTACAAACAGTTGAGTGTTAATTTATGATAAAAATTCATAATTACATTGTTAAAAATTAAAAAAAATATATTTTAAATATATGAGAAATCTTTTAAAGAAAATTTAAATTTTAAGAAAACAGTTTATATACTTTTTAATTGATCAAAATAAATAATTGTAAATAATTCAATATATTATTGGAACTATGGCAGAAGAAAGTTTTAGTTAAAATATTACAAACGTTAATTTTATTTTAAAATTCAGAATGTGTTAAATATTTTAGAATAATAACAGATTATAACGATAATTGAAAATAATAAGTTAAATGGCAAAATAATTTTCAAAATTCTTTCCATTAATAAAGTTAAAATATTTAGGCGTGGTGTGATTTTATCCAACAATATGGGGTTGTTTAACAAATTTGAGTAGTAATACAGTTACAAAAACGTATTGTTGTGATTTATTATTATCGTAGTATAATAATATAAAATTACATTTCGAAATTTTAAATATATTACCATTAATTAACTTTAAGTCTGTTGATGTTATATAAATAGAAAAGAAATACGAAATTTGCGGAGAATAAAATCAACATATGAAATAAATGCATGAGCATTTAGAAATTCCTCGGGAAAAAGAAAAATTCAGATGTATCAATCATAAAACTTTTGTAATAACATTGAAAATAAAGTAAGATTATTTTTAACAATAAATTAACATTGAAAATTGGATGATTGATAATAATTGGGCCTGAAAATATAATTAGAATATAATGAACTTAAAATAGAACAATACAAGTATTTAAAATATATATTTATTGATTAATAAAAGGTTTATTATAGGTAATTACTAAAGCGATCACGAGTCACGCTAAAATAACTCTTGTGTATAATTCGTAAAAAATTAGTAAAATAAATTTTTCAATCAATGTAAAGGTTGTGTATTTTTATTCAAAATACTCTGTCACTTAAATTATGATAAAAATATTTTGTTTTGCAGTAAATAAATTGACCGAAATTTACATGTTCATTTTTTGTTGTGTACTGAATAGTTGATGGTTTAGCTTTCACTGTTTAGTCGTTAGGGCGTGCACTCGTAATCCGAGGGTCGCGCTAAACATGCTCGCCCTCCCAGCCGTGGGGGTGTATAATGTGACGATCAATCCCACTATTCATTGGTAAAAGAGTAGCCCAAGAGTTGGCGGTGGGTGGTGATGACTAGTTGCCTTCCCTCTAGTCTTACACTGCTAAATTAGGGACGGCTAGCACAGATAGCCCTCGAGTAGCTTTGTGCGAAATCCCAAAACAAACAAACACTGTTTAGTGTCATTAACTAGCATTTCTTGACGCTTTGGTGTCTCGTCCTTTCTTAGAACTGAAACGTTTAACGTTCTAAAAGGATAGCATTAACATTTCTAAAGAAACATATGATCGTTCCTTCACTGTTTCAGAGTAAACTGGAGAAACCACCAGATTAATTCATTTTTTATCCAGTTTCCATTGAAATTGGGGAAATCGGAGATGAACGGGAGACATAAATAGTTGGTATGTTTGGTCTGTCTGCAATTTACCAGTTGTCAACAGTTATCGTAAAGACCGCAATATCTCAAATAAATAAATAAAATTGGTCTTACTCGCACATCTAGTGTAACTCGCTAGTTTTTGTAACATGTACGATCCTTAGAATGCCGGACATCATCTTTAAGAACGTCATTTTGCAAAAATCAATGTGTTTTGTGTGTAAACAACAAACTAAAGTGTCCTTCGATTGGTGCGTTACCTGATGTGCTGTAATTAATTTTACAGCAGTGTTTTTAACAGCTTTTGAAGCTTCTTTCACAGAAACATCGTACAGCAAGTAACAAAACTTCATTCACTTTAAGTGTTGTGTTAAAATTATCGTATGAAACCACCATCGGTAAAGGTCATAACTATAAAATAGGGTTGGAAAGGAAAATTGGAATAATAGTGGGATTCTTGCGACATCTATAAACTTTACTGTTTGGTATATGAAATTCTTTACATTTCTAAAATTCAGATCAATTCATTGCACTAAGAATACGGAGTAAACGTTGAATAAAAAAATTACGTCTCTCTGTCGCATTTATAACTTACACTAAAAGGCCTTTTGACTTGTAAAGTGTTTCAATGTGAGTGACAGTAACACCGAGCATAATTTTCACATTTACGGAAGGAATTCAAGCTTTAGCCACAGGTATCTGTTTACTGGTTGGCTTGCTTCTAGAAACATAATTAGTGTTTGGACAAAGTGACTTTCAAAGTTAAGTTTACGGACTTACAACTCTACAATCTGTAGTTCGAATTACCGTGCTGATCACTTAAAACCCATGTAAAACAACTACGTCAAAATGATCACTGCTGTGTAACTCAGTAAAGTATCACCCCACTTTACATCCCGAATGGAAACTTCCTTATTTATTACCAACTTTTGCTTCGATAATCTAGTGTTCTTTGTCCTTTATCTGGAAACTGTCAAAAGCGTGTGGTGAGGACCTCAGTGTAAGGGCAGGACGGTTTGGTGCCAGTGTAGGCTTATCTCCGTACGGTATTAGTGTGTGTTGGCGGTGTTACAACTACATTGCGTAAGGGAGCCCGAAGGAGAACGTACGTAATTCACAAAAGGCATGAATTCGTCGTTTGTCGGAAGTTTTGTGCGGTAACATAAAACAGACAACCACTTTAGAGATCAAAGGTATGTATTAGATAGAGTATGAACGAGTCAGCCGTAGTGATGAATTTGCGTTAGTTCTGATAGACTCTCGTGTTCTTTTACAAAGAGTGCCAGAAACAAGCAAAAAATAAGAAAACCACACACACAAGTGTATGTACCTTGATGTTTAGTTTATTAAGTCGTAACTTGTACCATTTGCTTCTCTGAGTATTTGTAGTTTTGAAAATATTGTAATCATACGTGTAGAATGTTAAAATTTACCGTCTTCTATCATTTAAAGGATCTCTTGAAAAAAAAGTTTTTGATTTGCCGTGAGTTAAGGTAACCATGTGAATTATGACGTCATTGTATGTCGTGAAATGTGTTTTTCTTGAGTACTGCTAGAAGAGCACCCTTAAAAATCAAAACTTATTGTGAGGACTTGTACAAAATTGGATTTCGATACTTTCCTGGTGGCCAGAGCACAGATAACCATTGTGGGGCTTTTCGCTCAGCAACAAACAAAACTAGAGACGAATAGAACGCTTAAAATCCGCACTTACGATTCCAAAATCCGGTGTTCGATTACCCTTGATGGACAGTGTAGATAACCACTAGTCCATTGTGTGACTTTATGCAACTCCTCGTCTCTTTCACAAACATATTAAACGAGTAATATGTGCTGCCATCTGTTGAGTAACTTTTCAATATATTAAGTTTCAGATGATACTTGAGGAAAATTGTATAAATTTATATATTTATTTAGAAATGACTACAAAGTTAAACAAAATTAAAATGTAGTCCATTACCTCCAAAATGTGTAGTTTCAGTGATTTATCGGGATGGCTTGTTGTTTTCCTCAGCATCATCTGAAAGATACAGAAACGTGATAGGACTACTGAATCCAACTTTGTATTATACCCTATTCAGGGTGCTGTAGAAACTGCAGATGGCCAGATTCAGGGTGAAGCTTTCCTCCAAACCAGCAACAAAACTATTCTGAATACCAGTAAAACAGAAAATAATTCAATGTAAATTGTGCTTTTAAAACTGAGAGTTCTAGATAAGCGCAGCTGGTGTTAGATTAAAGTTTATTTTTTCAATGAACTACCAAAACTTAGAGCAGAAAAGAGAGCGTTGTTCTATAAGACAGTTTGAGGGACTATAACCTAAGATTTTATGACGTTATAAGCTCGAATTTTCATAGCACATTATCACCAGATGGCACTAATATGTCTGGGAACTGTGGTTGAGCACGAGTACCTCCAGGGTACACGCCGATATCGGATGGCGGTAGAACAACAAATAACGTGAATAACGTGGAGTACATGCCTCACTAAGTTTTTTGTTTGTTTTTTTGCTGTTGATTGAAATTCATGAAATGTCTCTTGACAGCACCAAGATGGATGGGCAACAGCCTATTGAAAATAGAAGCATTGTCAGCATCTTTAAACTCCTGTTAGGAACACAGCTAGCAGGGGAGAATATAGGGGGCGTCCTCCGGAGGCCGGTGTTGCTAATGGCTACTGTCTTGGAACTGATGGACTTAGTTACAGACAGCCGCCTCACCAACATAAAAAACAAACAAACAAACTTGGTTACAGTTTAGATATAGTTGTTTGCGTTAGAACAAATGTTTTATCTACTTGGTTTTGTCTGTATGGGAAAAACTTCGAAGGGTTTGAGCTTAGGATGTATGAATATTTTACTAAGGAACTAAATTCTGTGAACACAACTTTTTTTGTACGTGTTGAGGTCTTTTATTTTTCAATACGATAATCTATGCTACCTGTTTTCACGTATCGATTTGCTTCAAATTAGAATTTCGTTGAAACAACAAGTGCCGTGTAACTTATCGGTCTGTAATTTTTTTTTCGGATTATGTTTTAATCAATGATAGATTTTGTTACTGAGTGGAGGTTCGCTCAACGCTGCTACTAGATATTTTGACTAAGAAAAATGTGATTCAAATGTCAAATTCCATGAGAAAAATCAAATACAGTTCGTAATTTCTGACTAAATGTAGCTTGCAGTTCAACAGATGCTTTAGTGGGAACCATCATGAAACATCCAGTCAGTTTGAAGTAATTTTACCGTTTGTCACTACGGCATAGCGGCTCATAGATTGGCTCTATTTTTTGACGTTCATCTAGCCATGAAAAAAGTTTTCCCGTTATTCCTCTGTGTCTGTTTCATCCTTTTGAAAAGCGGTACACTTCAACCACGAAACTGTATACCAAGGTTTTAGGAATTCACTGTTTGCGATTTTTCGTGAATACGCCCAAATAAATCGTGAAATTCCATATTTATTAAGCAATATTTAAACGTGTACCCGATTAGCCTTCTCGTCTTTTCAGGATCGTGATGTATTTTAGCCCTGAATTATTTTAAACTTTATTTCACGAAGGAAAAAAAAAAGAGCCAAAATACGAAGTGAATTTACTACATAAACCGTGAAAAACACAATAAATGTCGCGCGAAAACTACGTAAATCAGGATTACACGTGAAATAGAGTAGAACCCACTTCAGTCCAGGTAAATCATTAAAATGGGTTTATTTATCAGGATGTATCAGCCAGATAAGATCTAATTTATAGTAGATTTTCTGTATATTTGAAAGTATATTTAACAACACGGTCAGCCTTGAACAAAGATTATGCTTTCCCTCCTGGCATGGCTCCCGTGTGGACGTCTTTCCAGTTTCTGAACATCGACCCAGTTGGTCACAGTCTCTGATTAATGTTGTACTTTACTTTAGTAGTATGACTTCTAATTGAAGTTTCTCTAGTATGTGAAAATCGACCCAGGATATTATCAACGAAACTTGCCCTTATTTTTTGTTGTTTCTCATGTTATTCTCTCTTTGATTGCTTTGTTTCAAATTCTGTACAATAGTGATGTAAATCAATGATGAAACTCATCGAAACCTGAGCGATGAAACATTGGAATAACTTTAGATTATTTCTACCAACCTGGAATCGTATTACTTCAGTTCTCCTTCCCCGGTGTCTCAGCGACAAGTCTAAAGGCTTATAACACTAAAACTTGGGTTTATACTCGCGGTTGGCAGAGTGCAGTTTGCCCATTGCGTAGCTTTGCACTTGATAACAAATAACGTTTATATTTTCTACTTGAATCCTAAGTTAAACCAAACGTCATGGCTTTTAAGCTCTCACTTTGTGATTCGAACACCTCTGACTACCATGCAATCTTGCGGTTGTGGGTTCGATTCCGTCATTAAACATTCCAATCCTTCTCATCCGTGGGACGTTGTAATGTAACAATCCAATCCCAGTTTCTGTAAAAAGAATTGCTCAAGCATTTGCGGTCCCTGATGCCTTCCTTCCCTCCACCAGTTTTAAATTACGGGGGGCTAGCGCAGTTGGTTTGTGTAAAACTCAATAAACGAAGGGTTTTGTACAATGTTTGTTTCTTTTTTTACTCACGAGCGGCACAATGATTTTTTTTTCCAGGAAGGGTAAATCGTGTTTGAAGTGAATAGTAACACACGTAGACTTAAGTAAGGTCCCTCAGTAACTCAGCGCTAAAGTCTGAAGACTTACAACACCAGTTACAATTTGTTTAGTACTTTTATGTTAATAAAACAAACATTTTCAGCTGTCAGTACATCATCACTCCAGACTTCTTTGTGCGAGTTCTCCCCAGTATTTGAGCACAGATGTCAGAAGTAAATGTAAAACAACATTAAATCTTTGATACTCTTGTATTACTGAAGTGAGATTCGACCGTTACTCGTATAACGTACTCACGGGCTCAAAGTACAGAACAACATATACTTTCTTGCGGTAACGGGACGCGAACATTGAATCTGTATATTCAAAGTCCAGTGCACCGACCACTGAGCCACACTTGAATATAGTGACAAAAATATCGCTCAAGTAATACTTTCAGGCCCGCCATCGACATATGGTTAAGACACTCGACCCGTAATCTGCGGGTTCGAATCCCCGTCGCACCAAACATGCCCGCCCTTTCAGTCACGATGGCGTTATAATGTGACGGTCAATCCCACTATTCGTTGGATAAAATAGTAGCTCAAGAGTTGGCGGTGGATGGTGATGACTAGCTGCCTTCCCTCTAGTCTTACACTGCGAAATTAGGGACGGCTAGCGCATATAGCTCTCGTGTAGCTTTGCGCGGAATATAAAAAAGCAAACAAAAAGTAAAGATTTTAGGAAAAGATACGAGTATACAGATAAAGATTATAATATTTTGAATAATTTATCTCTTAAGTGTAGATATATTTTGTCAAGCTATAAGTATTGTAGCTTAAGTACTAACCTCGAACCCGAGACACTCAGTTCTGGTTCTTAACTGTAAGATTTATAAAATTATTTGGCTTTGTACTTTCAAGTTATTAAATTGTATTTAATCTTAGATAAATAGACAGACCAATAGAAATTACTGATTTCGGAAAATATGAATGAAAACAATTGCTATTTCAACCCTTTTACTTGTTTTACTTTTCAGCTACATTTGTTTATGCATTTGAAAACTGTATTTCGTTTTGCCGTAAGTGTTTTTTTTTGTATATCACTTTGAGTTTAAATAGGTTAGATAAATTTGATTTTATGCGGAGGGGGGTTCAATTTGTACATAATGTAGAATTGCACCAAGGTTCGTTTGCCCTAATACTGCTATGGCCGCCTCACTTATTTGTTATCACAAAACGCAATCTTAGACTAAAAGACTGATGTATAGATGGCCCCGGGTGGCTTTAGAGGGTCGTCTTGTCGTCTCATAGCTTTCAAAACAAGATCAATCATGCGGATCCCATGAGAGATTTATCAACGACCCCTGCTGTCGCTCCCATACCCAGGGTGGAGCCACATGTCTGTAAGGGTCTCTCTGTCTTTTTTTTTCTTCCTTTCTTTTCCCCCCTTGTTGTTAGGAGTGTCTAAATGCTTTGTATTTTGTTGCATTTTATGTATAGAGCACATAAAAAGATTAAAATTAATCCCCTTGATTTACAGTTCTTTAGAATTATATTCTTTCATTTTTCGAGCCGGTATTAGCGAAGAACAGTCAAAAGCTGCGATATTTGGCGATATTCTATAAAGACGAAAAATATGCAAGTTTTAATAAGATCGCCTGAGAAACGTCACTAAACTTACCGTTTTACTAGCAATCCTGACAACGAAATTACTAACTGCGATCGTATCATTTGGGTTTTTGAAAATTCTTGAAATTATTTTTTTTTTCTAAACGTGTCTCTCATCTCGATCACCTTAACCAATCAGGATAATTGTCTAAACAGCACTTTGTTTGTGGCGTCGAATGTAACTTTTTCTTGTGCGTGCGTGTCAGTTAATTTACTGTTTTAAAGAAAATGTTTTGGTTCACTTTCGCACTGAAAACATTACTATAAATACAGAGCCTTAACTCTTAATTTTACCCCCCCCCCTTCCCCAGTGGCACAGCGACAGCTTGTCTGCAGACTTGTACCACTAGAATTAGGACTAGCTTTTGATACCCGTGGTGAGAAGAAAACAGTTAACCCTTTTGTAGCTTTGTGCTTAATAACAAACAACAACTTAAATTTTGCGCAGTCCTCTCTTAAAGGGCACAGCGATAAGTTTGAAAAAATTATTAACGCTAAAACCCAGGTTTTGATACCCGTGTTGGGCCCATCACAGATAGCCTACTGGGTAGTTTTGTGCTCAACAAAAAACGAACAAACAAATTTAATTTTGTAAAGTAAAACTTCAATGGGATAAAATAATTTTAGTCAAAATTCGGTAATGTTTCGAAAGTAAACATAGATTCTTCAGTTCTGTTGAAATAAGCAACCAGTATAAAACCGTATACGTTTGTGTAAAAAAAATGTAAAATCGTTTGTAACCCTGCATTTAGTTTAGCCATAAATTAAACTCGGTTCTATAAACATTTTCCCTGTCTCAGCACATTTTTCCTGTGTACTTTTGAGGGTTTTGTTTCCCGTGACTTTTGATTTAAGATAAAACACAATTTGGCAACTCTTTGATCAGTTCGAGTTTGGAATAGAACATTGTGTTTTAATTTTTTTTTTCCAACAAGAAATTATCCAATTGAATTGGTTATGAATTTTACAAACGGAAGTGAAAGCGGGAGCTACAGTACTTTAAGCACCATAAACCATGTATCTCTTTCTAAATATACAGACAATGTGTAAAACCCTATGTAGGGAAAGACAAAAAACGGCAGGACAGTAATGTATTTATGGAATTAAAACACTAAAATCCGAGTTTCGATTTTCCGCCGTGGTTATGTCTCGGATAGCCTATTGTGGCTTTACTCTAAAATAACAAATATTTATTTTATTAGAATAAAAAGCCCTATTTTACACAAATCATTTGATTTGCTTTCGTTGCGTTAGAGCAAATCACCGGATGTTAGTGTTACAAGTCTGACCCATCGTGGGACTTTATAATCTGATATATACCTAATATCACTTCAAGACACGGAGAGGAAAAAGTGTGAGAGAAATGAAATTGTGTTAAAAACAAAAAACATTTTATATTCTGCACTGTTTGAAATAATAAAAGAAAAATATAGAAACGTATCGTTATCATCCGGAAATATAGGGGTCGTTAACGCTGAAGTTTCAAACACGGAAATAAAAATAGAGAGGAACTCTTTTTTTCTTCACTTTAGAAGTTACAATATTTGTTTCTCGAGCATGCATTTATATGAAAGGCGAAGAACTAAAAAAGAGAACAGTAAAAAAAAAATTAGTCTATGCTATGAAACACAGTATTATGTATTTTAAGCCACATTTGTCTACAATGTTTAAATTCGAGTTTTCTTTATTACCTGGATATTGTTAGTTTCACATTGACTGCGTCTAACGAGGAAGTTAGGCTTTGTTCCACCTGTTTTTAGTCCTTGTACTTTTTAAGAATGTGATATGATCTATTCTTTCTATTGTCCGTTATTTTGATATTGTTTCATTTGATCTGGTATGTTTACTGATGATCAAGTCGTCTGTCGTAATGTTGTGGGAAAGTTAGGTCCGTGTAGCACTGTGACAGATTTCATTCTACTTCGAGCGTTTTGTTAGGAAAGCGATTCAAATAAAGTGTGCGCATGGTCAGGGGCGTAGATTTTTTACACCCGATGGAGGAGGGATGATTTTTTGCAACCACTTGTGTGGACTGTTCAATTTGCAAACTGGTAATCTCTGATTACGCGAACCTGAAAGCTGTAAACGTGCAGTCACAGAGTAATCTTATTACCACGATACTTGCATGTATACTTAGGCCTACTGACTGATACGAACTATCGCTTAGACCGAAAAGCTTAGAAGCACGCCTGTATTAAAGATGTACATTTCGGTTGCTGAAAAACTCTACATCTAGGCCTAATTATGTAATTCGATTGATAAGAACACGTGAATCACAAGAACCAACACACAATTTTTAGGCCAAACTGTAGGGGAGGACGATTGTATGCACCATCCCCCCCACCTAAAATGAAGGGGGATGTACACCCCATTCCCCAGGATCTACGCCCCTGCGCATGGTTATATTCCAAAACATTTTTACCCCCTGAAATTGCTTTTGTATGACCTTATTGACGTACTTTCCACCCAATAATTTGTACTATTAACGATTAGGATATCCCCTTTTCTACAAAAGGTTTATTTCATCCATCAGTGTCATCTGGTGGGCATTACAGTTTCCACAGCAACAGTGAACTCGTGAATATCCCAAAAACTTAGAACAGTGAAAACCAAGCCCGAACTGCATTTGAGAAATAGTTTTGGATTGCGAACTACTTTGTTCTGGGGAAGGTTCTGTTATCTTAACAGAATGTAAATTCCAGCTCTGGTTCGCATATTCTACCTACGTATCTGGAGAAGTGTCAACTTGTCTCTCTCTGTCTCGCAAACTAGGAATGCCAGGAAATCATGTATGTCGTTCCTGAAACAGGATAAGGACTGGCTCGTGGCTCCCCTGATGCGTCTGTACTGACACTTTATCTTGTGAAACTGTTTGGCTCTCTTTATCACGAATCTTTTGACTTACGTGCAAGTTAAACTCGATACAAAACAAAACCTAATAAAAATTCATTGATATTTGTTATCAAATCCTTAGCTTATTCCAATCCATTAGGCCTATCATGATTTCTCTATACTTTCAAGTATTTGATATAAGTAATTTATATTTGCTGGGAATACCATTGATTTACCTACAGTAGTTCACTGTAAAAACTCTGTAGCAGTGTGTGTCTTTCACTATATAATAAAATAACCAAGAACGATTCTCAGCTGGAATTGAGTTTTTCGAGGAGGGGGGAGAATGTAGTTATGCACGTATTGCTAACATTCTAAATGGGACATCACTTTTAAGCCTTTTTTTTTATTATTGCAAAATGTGTGCAAGCTTTTGAAAATGTGCGTGCTTAATTAAAAAAATCGACTACGTGATTTGTTTTATGTTAATTGGAATCTTATCCATGCAAACATTACAGATAATTTAATAAACATTTGTCAGTTTGTTTTTCTGTTAAGCTTACGCTAGTTATTATTTTCGTTTTGTTTTTCAGTTTTATTAGATTGTTATGAGCTCTGCATTCGTTAAATTCATTTGATTGAATGAATAACTTTAAGACTCGTTTCAAGTTAATAAGGAAAGAGACTTTCCATTGTTTGACAACAACCCTTTAGGGAATCGTACGCGTATAATTCTAGTGGTTTAAGATGTATTCAAGTGTTACTATATGATAAAAAAATATGAATAGTAACTGAAGTAATCAACTTTTGTTTTTTTACGTTGAGGGGTTAGGCGTAGCCAATTGGTTAGTTGTGTTCAGACTGTGAATCAGCCTTTTTATGTTTCGCATCTTGTTGCAGGAATTTCCTCTTCACTTGGCCTTGGGGCTTTATGATTCACGATCAATCCCACTATTTGTTGTTAAAATATTAGCCCGAGAGTTGGTGGTGGGTGATTATCACTAGCTGATTTCCATATAGTCTTTCACTACTAAAATTGAGGACAGCTTGCGCAAATAGCCCTCGTGTAGCTTTGCACGAAAATTCAAAACAAAGAAACTCGGGGGTTTTTTGGTGCACTGTGGGAGTGGTAATCAAATTGCATTGTTCAGTCTGATGAGAAGTCAACAGTAGGCGGTGGGTACTTTTTAATTAATTTTTATGTACCAGTTCGAATTTCAGAACAGTTTTGTGCAAGTAGCCTTTATGTAGCAAATTCTGACACAGTCAATCAGTCTCGGATTTGGCTGAGCGCTGCCCAATGGCTAGTGTGCCAAATTGTAGTTTGTCTCCGAGATTCCCATCACGTATTTTGGAGTGTGTTGGTACGTTATGATAGTGACGTTTGAATCCCACTGTTTGATCTGACAAGTTTGTTTGGAGTTAAGTACAAAGCTACACAGGTGTCGAAACCCGGTAATACAAGAGTTGACGGTGAGTAGCGTTGATCAAATTTTATTGCAAAATTAGGGATAATTATCACCAGCATTTCTCCTCATGTAACTTTGTGCGAAATTTGACCAAACAATATTAGTTTTAAAATGTTTAAGGTCAGTTGAGACAGCCTTGGTGTCATTGTATTTCTCTTGTGACAAAATACCACATTTTTAATCAAGATATCAAAATCGCTGTAGTATTCTTTTAAAAAATGTAAAGTAGGTGCATATACAACACTGCACCTAACATTAAAAATATTTCATGGTCCAATATTGTTCTTTATTTTGGTTTTTGTACGTTAATTTTCAGATATACTAAGTAACACCTATTGTACATTTTAACAGACTTACGTTGGAGGGAAGTGTTCATGTTATAAATCAAAAATTATTTCTTAGTGATATTTTTATCAGTTTTTCCACATTCATTTTAAAATTATAGATTAATGCGCCACTATATGTGGATATTTTGCTAACCACAATAGGTTTGTTTCCATGTTTATTGGTTTTGACTTTCTACATTCTTTATCAAGTTGTTATGTAAAATCGGCCTCAGTTACTCTGACTTATGTATCTGGGTTACTTAAAACAAGGAGTTATTAATGAAATAATTCATTAATAGAACAGTTAACATTGGAATAAATGTTGGCCGAAATATTAATTCTTATTTTGGTTGATATTAGTTTGTCCAAAAGCGACGTTCAAGTCTACAATAGGAGACGAAAGATGCGCCACTTGTCCAGCCCGTAGCAGCGCCCCCTATAAGGGATCAATGGAATGTCGTTGTGACGAAAACTATTACAGAGCATTGAAAGATCCAAAACACGTGCCCTGTACACGTGAGTTACGATAAAAATATGATAATTGTTGTCTATTAAGCCTTACTAAAATAATTTAATGCAAGCTTGATATGTGTGTATTGTAGTCGCATACAGAGATATAATGATTAAGGTAGATCAAACATTTGTTTAGCCTGATATAAAAGTATATAATACATCAGAACACAATAAAAGTTTCATTCGATTCATAAACTGTTATACGGTTTTAGATGTTTGATGATAGTTTGTACGGGGTTTGACAACACCAGTAATAGCCACAACACACTACAATGTTAGTCTAGGTTCCATGAATCGATGTGTTAAATTTAACCAATCTTGATTTGCAAGAAGAAAACAATTACTGCGATTATTTTAATGGTCCTTAAGTTAAACATTTGTTCTTTATTGAGCAGTGTCTACTATAAAAGTATTAAAATGTTTTGTTTCTTTTAAGTATTCTTCAACCAGCATAATGGTCTAGTTGTTTTTAATTAATATTGTGTAGAATATTCGCCTCGAATAACCTTCACTTCACGTTGTAAAATAAAATGTATTACAAGCTTGTTTTCAGTAGATGTCGTGACGGTAGTGAAGATAACACTTTTGTGTTAATTGAATTCCATTTTTATATGTGCGTGTGTGGTTTCTTTTCATTTACACACTAGAGCCACCATCAGCGCCTCGGAATTTAACCGTCGACTTCGTGGATCAGTCAACAGTCGTCTTGTCTTGGCATGCACCAAGTTACGTCGGTGGACGGACAGACTTGAGCTACAGGGTAGCATGTGACGCATGTGGAAATGCTGTTTCCTATATTCCTTCTCAGCAAGGATTCAACGAAACAAAAGTCACTGTATCGGGTTTGAATCCGGTAACCACCTACAGGCTTCAGATTTTTGCGGAAAATGGTGTATCTGGTTTTAGTGACAGCCACTTTGCTGACGTAACCGTCACTACTGAGGCTTCTGGTAAGGTTTCGATTTATCGTTGTATTGATGTGCAAACATTTACTCTAGCTTTCTGTATGCGTGATTTTTTTTAAGTAAGGCGTGATGGTCAAATTCCACCTCACATCGTCAGCTGTTGGGGTGTTATTAAAATGACCATTAATCCCATTCGTCGTTTTAGGGCAGTTGTGTAGAGGGCGAGTGCTTCTGGTTAGCCCTAGTCATTAAATAAAGAAGGAACAGGCATTCCTGAACCATAGAGGTCTTTGGCCATTTAACCCATATGCGCGTAAGGTGATATTCGGATTTAGAACCCCAATTTCTTGTTTTGTTTGTTTTGAATTTCGTGTAAAGCTACACGAGGACTATCTGCACTAGCAGTGTAAGAGTACAGGGTAGGCATCAAGTTATCAATCACCACCCACCCACCCACAATATTTGGGCTCTTCTTTTACCAAAGAATAGTGGGATTGACTCTAAAATTATAATGCCCTCCACGGATGAATGGACCAGTATATTTAGTGTGACGGAGATTCGGACCCGTGATCCTCAGATTGCGAGTTGAGCACCCCTAACAATCTGGCCATGCCGGACCCCCCAGTTCCTAAGAAATATCCATTTATACCGGTGTCATAACCCTATATATATATATATATATATATTAAACATTGAAGTAATTCACGTATTTACTGAGCTGTTATGCTTTCGTCCACTTTAACCAAGATTTGTTCATTGTTTGTGACATGTAAAATGTAGACCACTCTCTTCTATTAACGTTACTCTTTCACATGGAAATTTAACTGCTTAGAGCAGAATTGGTATACGTTTTTTAAATAATACATTTTTATTTTCTCTGTCAATATATTTTTTTATAAGTTCGTAACAAGTAAATTACACAAAAAATACATTTTGTCTAGTAATAAATGTATTTGTTTACTGTGTTTATTTCACTTTATTTTATCATGATTATTACAATGTGTTTATCATTGAATGATCTTAAAGCCCTATACACACATCTACGTTGTATATCCTTCCACTAACAAAACAATACAGAAATAAATATTAACTAGTTTGAAGTCGCTTGCTTTAACTTTATTTGTCACATTGAGTTTTATACTTAAGTTTTTTTCTGTCACTAGTGCCCTCTGTTGTATTAAATGTGCACATTGTGTCTGTAAAAAATTCCGAAATTGTGTTAGCCTGGAAACCTCCGGTAGATCCTTTCACTGACATTGAAATGTATGAAGTACGATACTTCCCTCGGGGCAACGAAAATAACTCCACAGCAATTTTGACGAAGAAGGAAAAATCTGTTTTTGCTAATTTAAAACAAAGAACTGAATATGGCTTCCAGGTAATGTATTTTGTATGTTCCCAGGTGGCGTTAGTTATAGTTATTAGTCAAGCACAGTTTTAACCTTATATGTAAGATTTTCTTCCCGGGACAATTTAACATGGTGTTGTTTAATTCATTAACTAATAATAACTTGAGAATGCAATGTTATTGCAAAAATAACCCAGGCCCGCGAATATAAGCTTCATAAAATTTGTTTTGATTTTAATAACGGATTTTTTCGCATAATTCAGCTACGTAGATTTCGATAATTATGTTCATAATGACTGTTTACAAATTAAGAAGAAAGAACCTTACTTAGCTCAAATTAGTATTTCGTTTACCATATAGAACTATCGATAGAACTGCCACGTCTCGATTGGTCAGTGGTTATCAACATTGTAAGCATAACAAAATGTGGTCCAATTTTAATGAAAGTGACTCGTCTATACAAAAGTAAATATGATGTGTTGTTTAAATTTTTATGTGATGAAGAAAAACTGATATTATTTTCGGATTCAGCGTACAGAAATTACCGTTGAGCATTTTAAAATTTTAAGACAAACATCGCTGGCTTGTGAAATTTCAGCATAAGTCGTATATAGATAGATTTATATAACCTAATTTACTCTAAGAATTTAACTAGAAAATATTGTGAAGCATTGTAACTGTAAACATAAATATAATTACCAGCTTTTAACCTAACATCTTCTTGAATTATATCCGATTATAGATTTTTGTTAATATGTTCACTTGGACGTTTTTTATAGGTGAGAGCTAAAACAGCCCACGGGTGGGGAGAATTCAGTAAAACCATTTTTGAAACAACAGGACCGATTATCGACAGTACGGGTACGTTGTTCATTTATAGCTCACGTGAACTTAATTTATTTAATATTATAAACATAATATTAATAGCATTAGCTGGAATAGTGTTTTATGTGTGTCGTCTTTTAAATGATTTATTTAAAAATGAGACGCAGTATGTGCACATTTTGATTTTCATGTGACAAAACTTAATTTTTAAATATTGTTTTTCACTGAATATAAAATATTACTTTTGTGAACAGATGGCAGCATTGTTGATATCATTTGTGATAGGTTGAATTTCGTAATTAATATGAATACCAAACAACTTCATTCTCCTTTTCACTTCCTTTTTTTGCAATGCTGAACAATATATATCGTTTTTAGCATGATATTTTTGTTAGGCCGTATATGTGAAATAACTACACATATATATTTGTCAGAAAGGCTTGTTTTTTATTTGTCTTATATCACGGTGATATAACTGCAAAATCAGAAATGATTTAGGTTAATAAATGATATTTTTCCTTTCATGAGAAGTTTTATGCACCTGATCTTAAAGTTATTGTACTGTCTTTACTGTAGGCCTAATTACTAAACAAACAGTACTTTAAGCTCTGTTGTCATTTTTTGTTCAGTTGTCAAAAGTCAAATGTTACCAAGGATTTCAATGAAGTAGTGTTTTAGCTACACATCTACGTTACATGTGTGTTAGGCCTAATGCTTAAATTAGACTACACATTGATCTTTTATTACTAATGTTAGAGTCAGATGATACTTAGTGAATGTAATCACGTAATATTTAAATTACATATTTAAAGAAATTATTTGTTTAATATATACTTTGTTACAACATGTGAAATGTTACAAGAATAAAAATGTAAAATTGTTTTAAAATGGTGTTATACCGCACTAACTAAAATGCTGAATATTTTTCAATTTATTTTAAGACGCTTTTAAATATTACAAATAACATATAAATGTGATGTATAAAGTAATATTATGAAACAATGTTATTTTTAATGTGAATAAAATTGTTAGTTAATTTTTAGAGTTTTCTTAACACCCATCTCAAATTTCTTATGTTAAAAAAAAAAGAGAGAGAGAGAGAGAGACTTGGGAATTTTAAGGCTACAGGCTTTACATATATTATGTAGAAGAATAACTGTCAAGTTTTAGGGATTTGTTCCTGTGAGACTTTATAAAACGTAATATTTTATGTAGCGCCGAAGGCAGTTTACTTCTAAAGGGTTCTGGGGGCAGGATATTGTATTCAAAAATTGTGCAATTTGGTCCTAGATTAACGCGATGCGGAACTTGATTTGGGTCCAGCTGGTTAAATTCGTCATAGAAAGCTGCTACTACGACAAAAATGTCGATTTTTTTACAAGGGCGCGTGAGTGTTAAAACAGGCCCAAATACGCGAGTCTCACGCTCAACAAGTGAGGGTTGGTAGCATCGTAGGTGATATAATATTAACCGATACTTGTTTCGATTATTACATCATTACCAAATTTTAGTTCAACATTCATGTTCGATGGAACAGAAAATATAGTTAAGGAAGTTTTCGGCTTAATATAATTAAAAATATAATTATTTGCTCATTTCACGGAGGTGTTTTTACTCATCATGACATCTTAATGAACTATTGTAAATGAAAAACGTTTTTGTTATCCATTACATCTTCAAGATGTGTATTGAGTTTACAGAATATTTTATTTGCATTTGGATTTAGTGTATAATTTTATTTTTCTTTAGCGTATATTGACAATGAAGATAAAGTACAAGTTAGAATTATTGCTGGTGCAACAGTTGCTGTTGTTGTCCTTGTAGTTGTCGTCATCGTTATGATTGTTCTGTATATCAGGAGGTAGGGAAAATAAATTTATTTAACGTAAGAATGTCTGTTTTGTGTGTCTCTCTTTATGTTTGTTTAAAAAACTTTAAATGGCTGATATCAATTCTTTAGAAACGATGTAAAGAAGGTTGTAGAGATAGCATTTAACCATTCTTCCATTTACCTTAATTTTAAAAGTTTTTCTTCAGCTGTTTTTTAATGCAGTGTTTCAGTAGATATATTTATAATCAAGTTCTAAATACAGCGAGTTTCCAACTGTAATATTTATTGTTTGTCTGTTATTTTCTGGTAATTCATGGTTCACCCTGTACTTAAGCTTTTAAGAGGAACATTATACTTCTGTAAGAAAGCTAACTTCAAGGGGTAATGACAACATTCGTTTACACCAGAATTTTGATCCATTAAAATTATTCCTGATCAATAGTACTTATGAAAGTGGCTACTCCATGTTATACTACGTCACTTCAGTGAAAATGGTTGACACCACTATTTTGATTTTTAAGTTATTGTGTAATAAAATGATAGCAGACAATAATAACATGAAATTCAAACCTTTTGTTGTGATTACTGGTAAGCCTACCAGAACTCGTGACTCAGTTATTACGTAGATGTTGTTATAAACGAAACACTAATGTTTCTGATAACCTGTTGAGGAGATATTTAGGTACCGTTTTGATGAACAATCTGAGCCATCCCTATATAGGCAATGCTACCAATGCTGCCTGATGAAAAACTTGATTTTTGTTGTAGAGAGTAATCACACTGCTCTCACTGTCAGTTGTTTTGTGTATTGATAATGCTACAGGAAGTAGTGTCCCATACAAAAAGCATGTAGGTTTAGATAACAGAACTGGAGGGGGTAGGAAGTCATTGGTGACACATGCCCCTCAACTTTTGACCTGGTAGTGAAGTGCCCCTTTGAATAAGTTGGTGCCTTTGCTTACAAATTCTGATTTGTTCTGCCACTTTTGCATGTGAATGTGAACACATTAGGACCTGAATTAACCTTAATGATTTCAATATGAGTGTCTAGGTTTTGCTAACTTCTGCTAGGTTAATTCAGTGTTTTAACAGTTGGATAAGTGTGTAGAAGACTTCTTCCATATGTTTTTTCTTATTATGGTTTATAATTATTTTAGTTTTCTTCTGTTTTACTGTATGTTTTTACCCTCTGTAATGGACTATTACAGATATTTTGGCATAAATAAACCTTGTATTTTTATTATTGCTCTTTATCTAACTTCTATTGGTGTTTGTTTTCTAGTGTATTGTAGCCCACATTTGTTGTAAATGGCTTAAATTAAGGTAGTTTATTGTATCAACTAAGACTGTATTGTGTTGCACATTCAAAATACTGTTTTGATTTCAAGTTGTTTAAATATTCTCTAACATAGGGGAATGTAATTGTGTGTCTGTTCATTTTCTTCATTTTAATTCTCGGTGATTAACTTATTTATCACGTGTTGTTGGAATCCATTGTTGAGGACTGTTGTATTCACGTGTTTTACTTCCTTCTTAATTTCTTCAGTATTATAGATCTTACCAGGATCAGACTGGACCTTACACTTTTACCAGGAAAGAAAAAAAAGACGGAGGGAGCCCATATGTTTGTCATAAGAATAACAAAATTACATACTTTTCTAAGGAGACCCTCTGGAATTTTTCCTGATGTATCATTAGGCTAGTCAGTGGCTTGTCCTTGCTAGTTATGAGAACATGACAATCTGTGATGCCTGTTTTTACACTGTTGTGTTGATTTGGTTTGTACTTACTGTTATCTTTAAAATTTGTGGTGTATAAGTTATTTAACCATCACACACAAGAATGGGCATTTATCTTCTCTTTCCATGTGAATTGTATATTTCTGGAAATTTTCTATTCAGGTATTATATGAATTTGAATCCAATATATATAGTATGCAGCAGTTTTAAAAACGTACTGTCATCATGTACAAGCCACATCTTAGGTGTTGCCTTTGAAATGTTTTGGGTAGATGATATCGAAGTTCTGGCGACAGGGGTGAGTTCTAAAATAACAACAGGAGTGTTGTGTGTACATCAAGCAGCTAGGATGTGTTAACTGAATTTTATCTTGTCGTTTTAGGAGCTCTGAAGAATGCAACAAAAAACAGCCTAGTGATTGTGACACCCTTGAATACAGAAATGGGGAAGGTAACAAATGTAAGGGTTGGTATTACTTATTGTAATTTTGTCTAAAGATTTCTGGTATCTTATCCTTAACGTATCCTGTAGTTACTTGGTATTACTTATTGTAATTTTGTCTAAAGATTTCTGGTATCTTATCCTTAACGTATCCTGTAGTTACATGGTATTACTTATTGTAATTTTGTCTAAAGATTTCTGGTATCTTATCCTTAACGTATCCTGTAGTTACTTGGTATTACTTATTGTAATTTTGTCTAAAGATTTCTGGTATCTTATCCTTAACGTATCCTGTAGTTGCACGGTGTAGACATTTCTTATACATTGAAAACATGAGAAAAAAGTTCTGGTTTCCAATAGGAGTAAAAAACATTCGGACATTGGTATTCCAAATTTCATGAGATTCAATGTGTGTATTAATAAACAATATAAGCCTGTAAAAAAAAAAAAAAAAACTTCATTAATCAGTTTTGTTTTTAATTACCTTGGAAGAAATTTGGCTTCAGTGAATAATGAATGATGGTAAAGTTTTATACAGCTGTTATTATATAAACAATCCTAACTTTAATTACATCAGTAATATGCTGTAATGATCTAATACATTTGGAAAATACCAATTCTTTGCACTGTTTTAATGCATGAAAATCAACAGCAAGGTTTTTTATAATTTTCTTTTGTCTGTACCTTGATTGTGATTCAGTTCAATTAACAGTTATTAAATCATGACAAATATTGTTACAGTTGGTTTGTGATTCTTGGTTACAGAATTGTAAGTATGGTACTATTTAGATGCGGTAGTAAATTATGTATCACTAGGAAAGCAAACTCTAGAAGCCTGAAGTTGTTCTAATATAAATGTTAATAACATACTGTCTTGTGCTTTTGGGAGTTCTTAAACAAATGTATGCAAAGGTGTTCTCTGTTGTTGTTTCTTTCTATCTTCATCTAACAGTAGTACCTGCCTTGGAACACCCTCCTATTGTCCCAACTGCTCGTAGTAAGTACTTACAACCTTCCTGCCAGAATCTTAAAGTTCTTTAGCATTTTAAACACTGCTTAGTTTGTGTGTAAAACAATATAATCATGTTCTGGTTTCTTTACCTGTTGTGACTTTTTAGAACCAAAATAACAAAGTGTAGAAACGGCATGATTTATGATTATTTGTTTTGGTTCCAGTTTCTTTTATTATCTATAGATACTTTCTAACTCGACTAAAATAAATTTAAAAGTCAACTTTTTTTTAATAACTGTAGAGACATTTGTCTGTGTATGTGTGTATAATTCTGTATGGTTAAAACAGTTAAGATGGTATAAAATGCCAGTGATAACAATCCATATGAGAAATGTTATTGTACCAGTAGCACACACATACAGATACACGTTCTTGTAGTGAAATATTAGTTGTAACCATTTAATGTTTTAACATGTTTGTAATTGTGAAGTATTAATTAACTGCACTTGTATTTCATACTAGAGGTACGAGAGAAATCTAGAGTGAATGTATCACGTATTCAGAAAGTTTTATATCTTTCAATAAGTTTCATAAGGAATGGATTGTGTTCTTTTAAAAGTGAAAACTGATTTTTCAGTCAGAATGTTTAAAATTATGAATGTTAATGGAACTAATAACACGTAAATACTTTTGTGTGATCTGGACATATCCAAGCCTCAGGTTAAGATGTCTTGTTTTAGAAACATGATAATTATTTAAGCTGCTCGTTGCCGTCAAATCGTTCTGCAGAATTGTTATTGAAAGTAAATACCGATGATAAAGACTGTAGTTCCTCCAATATATCAGTCTGTGGTAGCTGTAGGTTTCTGGAGAGACTTCTATCAGTTTGTGGTAGCTGTAGGTTTCTGGAGAGACTGATTAGTTGAAGTCTGAGAGAATTATGATACTGTAATATTTGAAACCTACCAACTCGTATCTTGTGTTAGGCTTAGTTATGTGAAATAGCTGTTTGTGATATGTCTAAAACTGTTATTTTTGAGGTTTCAGTCACATAACATTAAGTGATTTTGTTCAAAAAAAAACTTATTTTATTATTGTTCAAGTGGCTGCTTTTATGCAAAATATTGTTGTCATTTTCATCTGTGGTGTAGCTAACAAAAGCCACATGTTCAGACTGTCTTAAAGAAAGGAAAGTTGTCTTAGATAAAATTAGTTGTTTATCTGTGGTATGTTCTAGAATCTTTAATCATACACATAAATTGCATAAGACACAAATCTGAGTTTAAAAAATACATTTAAAGGATATCATGCTACTTAGGTTCATTCAGTGTTGAACGTGCCAGTCTGTGAGTGACTTCTAATTGTACAGCTAAACATAATATCTGGAGCTGTAGGGAAAGTAAGGTAGTTATTTAGTCTGTTTTCATTGCCTTAATGGTATATGGGAAAAATACTTTTAACTCTTGTTGAGATTTCTATAAGTGTTCAGAGTCAAAGATCTACAGGGTGTCTGAAAAGTTTGTAAATATAGGCACTTCTTTAATGAATTTTATAGAATGTGTTCCACATGCTGCTCTTATGATAAAAAACAGACTTGGAGACAGTATTTTCATTATCTTTGAACAGTGAAATATATTCATATCATTGTCAGTGGTCTAACACCAGGGGTTTCCGTTACTCACAAACAGTGAATGGCTTTGGAAATTAGCTTTTCCTGTAGATTTGAACATGTACCGAAATGAATTAAATCTTAGATTACAAAATGAAACTGAGTTTGTCTGTGATATGTACACGTTACAAAATGAAACTGAGTTTATCTGTGATATGTACACGAAGCATTTTGGTAAAAACTAATTCTTTTTGAGTCCCAGTTGATGAGGAGTTCCTTCATTCACTTTGTTGTGAAAAGTCAAAGCAAGAAGCAGGATCCCCATTCCCATACAGGTTTGCACAAGATATTCTTTCTGACCTGAAAGTGTGGTTCAAGGATCGTTTTTCTGATCTTTACACGAGCATAACAGAATTAAGGATCTTCCAAAACCCATTTGATTGTGTTGTTTATGAACCTGAAGTCCAAGTGGAAGTGATTGATTTGTGATCTGACAAGATGGTGAAGGACAAATACAAAGAAGGGAAACTGACACTTCTATAGATGTCTTCCAAGTGATCAACATGTCATATTGAAAAGAAAACTTTGCTTAAGGATTCATTTCAGTTTTTGTCACCACCTTTTTCTGTGAAAAGATATTTTCAAAGATGAAATACATGAAGTCTAGTTACAGATCAGCCTTATCTGATGAGCATTTGTGATCACTATTGATGATAGGGAGCATACATTAAGTATAATTTTGTCAGAAAAGTATCAGTTTCACGTTTCTCGCTAATGATAAAAAAAAATGATTCTGCATCTTATGAGAACTGAATCTGTGATGTGTTCTGATCATATATGCATCCCTATTTAATTTTACTACGACCCTTCTGGCCTGCGAATCCTAAAAAGATCTACTTCCCGGTCCTTGTCTAAAAAGGTTTGGAGATCCATGGTCTACACTGCTAGTCTCTTTAGATTTAGCAGTTTCCCAATAAGAATGTGAGTGACTGTTTCTCTTTCTCTCTGTTGGAATGACATGCATTGCATTCAAGTCACCTTTCATTAGGACTAACATTTTGTGCCATAAAGTAGGATTAACTCAACCTTCTCATGCTTTGATAATTCAAAAATCAGTCATGTACCTGAAATTAATAAAAGCTGCAAATCACTTATAATTTTAGACCTTTGAAACACTCTTTACTAAACTTAAAAAAGATAAAAAGATTATTCTAAATCACCAACACTTAATCACATCAAAATGTCCCCATATTTCATAGTTAAAGATGAAAACAGTTCAATCCAAATTTCAATATCATCCATTTTCTGCAACGTTCACTAAGATACTTATCTACTTACAGTTACAACTCCTTTGTTTACTCACTGTGGAGCAACAAGGAGTTACATTGATCCACACACTTATGAAGACCCCAACCAAGCTGTAAGAGAATTCGCTAAAGAAATTGATGCTCTGCACATTACTATAGAAGCTATAATTGGTGGAGGTAAGTGGTGTAAATGGTTTTGGTTTTTGTGGAATAGGTAAGAATCCATCGTGCTCATAACTTGTCACAACTGATGATCTTTAAAAAAAAAACACAATTTTTAAACATAATTCATGAAAACAATTATTTTCTTAGTATGTAATTTGCTGGGTTTGATTTTTGTGGAATGTTATATTTGTTTGTTGCTTTTTGTCATAGGTATGTTATCACAAGCTTTTTTTGTTTTGCATACCAGTTAATATTAATGATCACACGAAACAAAAACAAACACCCAACTTTTTATGTAACTGAAGAAATTATTGCTTTCTCTGTGTTTGTGTAGGTTATTTTTTCCTGTGGTAATCTAGTACTCACTACATTTTTTCTTATTAGAGTTGCATAGGTTGTACATGTTTTATTAAGTAATTTATCAAACTGTTTATTAAAGTACATCCATATTTCTCTCTTCATTCAATTTGCACAGTTTTTTTAAATGCAGAAACAAAAAACTGGAAAACTGCTCATAAATATGTTCATAAATGTATTTTTTTTTACATAGGTGAGTTTGGAGACGTATGCAGAGGTAAACTGAAAGTTCCGGGACGACCCGAGATTACTGTGGCTATAAAAACCCTAAAACCAGGCTCCTCGGACAAAGCTCGTATGGACTTCCTCACAGAGGCTAGCATCATGGGGCAGTTTGATCACCCCAATGTTATCTACCTACAAGGTGTAGTCACAAAAAGTAACCCAGTCATGATCATCACAGAATTTATGGAAAATGGATCCTTGGATACGTTCTTACGGGTACGTTTGGGTTATAATATAAAGGGTTAAAATATTTTAATCAGTGTGTTTGAAGGTGGGTTTTTCTAGGAATAGAAACTAAACTTTTAATAACCACTGAATAGGATGAGCAGTTACTCTAACACTTCTGTCATAATTAGTTGTGTGTATGAAAAAAAGTTTTTAAAAACTATTTGAAATAGTTGAGGCCTGGCAAGGCCTGGTGGTTATGAAGCTTGAGGCCTGGCAAGGCCTGGTGGTTATGAAGCTTGATTCACAATCTGAGGGCCATATGTTTGAATCATCATCACATCAAACATACTCGCTCTTTCAGCCGTGAGGGTGTTATAATGTGACAGTCAATCCCAGTAATCGTTTTTTTAAAAGAATATCCCAATAGTTGGTAGTGAGTGTTAATAACTAGTTGCTTTTCCTCTAGTCTTACATTGCTAAATTATGGATGGCTATTACAGGTAGCCCTTGTGTAGCTTTGCACAAATTTCAAAACAGAGAAGCAGTAGTTGACTAGTAAAACAATGTTTACAGTTTATGTTGACATTTTTCATCAGATTGACTACTTATGAATCAGTACAGTATCTCATAGGTCTTTTGTTTGTTTTCTTTCAGGCAAATGATGGAAAATTCCAGGTCGTTCAGCTTGTCGGGATGTTACGAGGAATTGCAGTAGGAATGCAGTACTTGTCTGAAATGAGTTACGTACACAGGGTACGTAAGCAGGATGCTTTACAAATAAAATATGTATACAACACATGTTTATCCAAGTATACCTTCCGTTTCTCAATGACATGAAACATGATTCCATTGCATAATTATTTTATGAAATAATTCAACAGTTTTGAATAAAATGAAAACTTGTTGGTCTAGCTCTAGGACTTAACATTCTTAATGTTTCTTACAGGACCTTGCTGCCCGTAACGTTTTGGTTAATTCAAGTTTAGTTTGTAAGATTGCTGATTTTGGTCTCTCTAGAGAAATAGAAAGTGCAACAGAAGGAGCATACACTACCAGGGTGAGCTTCAAGTTACAAAGTTTTGAGGTTAAGTTATAGTAATAAACTAATATGCATATGTGATATTTTAAAAAATTAATGTGTACCTTCAGACAATCAACTTTTTTGTTGTGGTTACAACACTTAGAGATTGAAGTTTTTAAACTACTTGTTGTGATGTGAGTTACAGACACTAAAGATTAAAACAATTCTGTGAAGGAATAAAACTACAAGCTTTAAGTCCTGGTGAAAAAATAAATTGGATGAAAGAAAAACATTGAAGCATTTTGAAACTTTGCAGATGTCCATTTTACTGACTTATAAGCTGACTTTGTTACTTCTAATCCACAGATATAATTCTAATTTTACCATTCGATATTCTTAAATATGTGAATCTGCTTTTCATATAAAAAAGAAAACAACCTAAAATTAGTTGTGTTTCACGTGTGACAGTGTAAGTTCTTAGAGAAACATTTCTTAATTGGAGAACTTCAGATTATTCTGAGAGCCATTGAGTTTTAAGTGTCCAAGTTTAATACTACTGTCTTGTTGTAGGGAGGAAAAATTCCAGTGAGATGGACAGCCCCTGAGGCCATTGCTTTCAGAAAGTTTACATCAGCTAGTGATGTCTGGAGTTTTGGTATTGTCTGTTGGGAAGTGATGTCATACGGAGAACGACCATATTGGAATTGGCCTAACCAAGATGTTATCAAGAGCATTGAGAAAGGTTACAGACTCCCCCCACCTATGGTAACTGTTTTAACTATTCACAGTAATGAGCCCCTCGCTAGTACAGCAGTAAGTCTTCAGTTTAACAACGCTAAAATCATGAGTTTGATTTTCCTTAGTGGGCTCAGCAGAAAGCCTGATGTGGCTTTGCTAAAACACACACAATAAGGATCTGTGATTGGAAGGTTTAGAGACACTATATTTGTTAGTTTCTTAACCAAAGCTACTTTTTTTGCAGTATTACAACAAAATTGTATTTTATAAACTTGTAGTAAGTTGTATTGTATACATACATGCATATGTTCACACAATTTCTTTAAATTATTTAACAATGAAAATTATTACAAAGTTGAAAGTTACCATCTTCAGAATCTTTTAGAAGATTCTTTTTCTAAGGTGGAAAACAGTAAATAATCAATTTTCAGAGGTTGATAAATGAACTTGTAAATATTGCTTCATAATAAAACTGTTATTGAAAACCAAAAGACCAACTTAACCAATATTTTTATAAGTGTTTTAAAGAAACAACTTCATCAAGCAAAACATAATACATGATTAAGTCTGTTATAACTTAACTTTCAGAATAAACTGTTTAGTAAATTACTATGTTTTATTAGAGCCAGCATGTTGGACCTTAGTACATCTGTCAACACTGTTAGAGGATGCAAAGTATACCTCTTACTTCTAATTGTACAATACTTGAATTTACAGTGATACTTAGAACCGTTTAATCTAAGTATTATTTCTTTGCACTTGTGTATAATGTTAAAATAATAAATAGTATACAAAGTTAAAATAGTTACACAATTAAAAACATGATAATTAAGGTCATTATATGACCACTAAGTGACTATTGTTTTGACATTGCAAGGTCATATGAAGGAACCAGTTGCAAGACATGATTGTGTCTCAATTATACTTTTTGTTATTAAATAGATCACGTGACATTGCAATATCAAAACACATTGTCAACTTTTTAATGGTCATGTAGTGACCTTAATTTAAAATAGTTTAAGTTGTGTATCTATTTTGATGTTATTTAATATTTTAATTTTAAAGTAATTTCCAAATCATCATTCGTATTACTGGTGTGTAGAAAGTGCAAAAATTCAAATACTAGGCAAATTATATTTTTGTTTTTTAACAAGATGTTCGAATGAAACTTTTTTAACAGATAAATAAAATGTTTCTGATAACTGGTTCTTATTGTAAGTGTAGGTCGGTAACAATAACTCTTAATCAGACTTCATTCGCTCATAAAATAAAAATGTTACAGATATCCTGATTATATATTTAAAATAATTCTTTTACCTACTGTAGAACGTACGTTAAATTTTTTGTAAATAAAACAGTACAAAAACATATTTTCTTGTGAATAACAATGTTTTATACATATATAAAATACTGTAAAACTAAAATTACTTCAGTGATAAGAATTGTCAATATCTTTACACTTTCAAAAACAATGAAAACTTCCAAGTCTCATGAATGAGCTACGAGTCTCTAAAAAATTTAGATTATTCTCCTTGTCACATTGAGAAATCTTGTGTGTGTCTGAGTAGGAGGTGTTTTGCATGGGTGCATAAAACAAGATTGACTCTTGCTTTTGTCTCACTTGTGATGGAATATATATCTCAGCTTTTGGTGTCAGATTGCTATACAAAGAGAAGTAGCTGAGAAATAGAAAATATTATATTTTCAAACCTTCCATCTTTCCTGAAGGCAGGAAAATAACTACTACACCAGAACAGTATTAAAAAACAACAACTCACTTCTGAGGAAGAGATCCTGGATTGTGACTATTAAATACACTTCAATTTTCTGAACTTGTTGAAGATTGGACAATGCACGTGTTACACAATAGCTCACATTTCTTTGCATCTTTTTTTGGTGTTTTGTAAAATAGTTCGTTAGATTTACAGGAGAGAGAAATTATTCTAAATGTTCTCCAACGCCTGCAGAAATTCTGCCAATCTAACTTGGCAGTTCAGAAACAATACTTTTAGAAACGCACCTGATAACACAATGTGTGTTTTATTGTATGATTCCTTACGAGAGTACAAATAGCTATAATTTTTTTTGATTATGTAACAACAAGCGTGTGAACATGTAAACTTCACTGTGGATGCTTCCCTGCTAATATTACTATTTTTGTTTTAACAGGATTGTCCAGAAGCCTTGTATCAGCTCATGCTAGATTGTTGGCAGAAAGATCGATCACACAGGCTGACTTTTGCAACAATAGTGAAAACCCTCGACAAACTGCTCAAGTGTCCTGAAAGCCTTCGGAAAATTGCACAAAACAGGTAAAATGCGAACATGAATCAAAACAGTGAATAAATAAAGTGACAGAAGAACAGTAAAAGTTTGGATATGCATTTCAATATATTCTCTATTCATTTTATCAGTTTCTTGTGAAATTAGTTCACAAGAAGGTTGCTCTAATGAAGGTTTTGTTTAAGGTTCATGTACTCAGCAATGTACAGTTTGATTATCTGGTTTGAATTTAGGATGTAATCCATTTTTAGGTTGTTTGTATGTACAATAACAGACTATGAATTCTAGGCACTTGTGATAAATTACTAGAAAAAAAAGATTCAACTATTTATGTAATTTCTATATATAAGCTTCTTGGTAATAAATTTATGAAGTCCTTTTTTTTATTTTTAAATTTTGAAAAAGGTAAAAATCTTTCAATACTATGATTTATACTAGTGCATTACATAACAAGCAACTATTTTACAGTGATGGTAATTGAAAATATCTGTGTAACATGTATAAATCTGGATATGTGTTAGTTCAAGCATGATACAGAGTTCCTCATTTAAAAACACCTCAATGTCATTAGCTGCAGTTCCATAAGACATCAAATGACTGCTCCCAGTATCATGGTATTTATCTTTTTACAGTGACATGATATGTAAAACACAATTGTTTTATTGTACTTTAAGACTGGAAGTAGTCCAATTGTTAAATATTTGTGTTTATATGTACATTTACTTTAATACATCTGTGTTATTGAATTAGTTTTTCATACCATTGTGTAAACAGCTAAATGTTACGTATAAGAAATATACAATAGGTGCCTATGCATGTGGATTTTTGTGTTTTTCAGTGTGCTGCATGTTCATTACAATAAATGTGTTTATCCCAGTGATAAGGTAGAAGTGTTGCAGCTGGCACATAAACATTTCTTGATCATTAGTACAATGTATTCAATGATTTAAACATTTTGGTTTTTGTAATATAATTGTTAATATGTTTCTAACTAGACAAAACCCACTGGACCCCAATGCTCCTGATATGACCCAATACAAGACAGTTGAAGAGTGGTTAAACAGCATTAAAATGATCAGGTACCTTGAGAACCTCCAGCAGGCAGGTATTACTTCAATGGAGTCTGTAGCAAGACTTACCCTTGCTGATATTACTTCTCTTGGTGTAACACTTGTGGGCCATCAGAAAAAGATGATTGGTAGCATCCAAACTCTGAGGGTTCAACTTAGTGCCAACTCATCTGAAGGACTTCTTGTCTAGAGGAACTGAAAGTGAACATTGCAAGTATTCGACCCTTCACTTGAGTTTATTTTTATCTTTGAGAAAAAGCCTTGTGGAACTCGCAGTTCCACTTGCTGCCATTGTGTTTAATTTGGCAAAACTGAGTTCGTGCTCACTCCCTCGAAGACTAAAGCAACTGTGATGAAGTTAGTGGGAAAGAAATCATGATTCCATCTGTGTAGTTAAAACATATGCAAAGTAAACTTGATCTATCTAATCTGTACGTAAAAAACTGGAGAACTTAGTGATGTAAGAACAAGTTCTCTCTAATACAGCAAGAGAACGTTGTTCTTAACTAATTGTGGATTTTACCAAATTTGCTATGAATGCTATCTTGTAGTGCTACAAAAAGGGATCTCACTTAGGCAACTTACAGCAGAATTCGAAATAAATTAGCTCAAATTTTCTTGTCGGAAAAAGGTCTAAACTTGAAAGACATATCAGATTGTATTATACAAACATAAGTAACCATATCAGTTACTGAAAGACGTCAAGTACTTATGATAACTATTGCTTTGTTTCAACAAATCAAAATTATTTTGTACTATGTGAGATTGTTTGTTTGTTTTTTAAAGAGTAATGTGTGTGGGCACAAACTTGTCAGATGTGGCTGAGACTGTTCAAAGATTTATGAACAAAAATATAAGAACAGTTGTACCCAGTAATTCAGAGAGCACATCTCTCATTAGAGTCTCAGATGTTTTATTTAATGTGTCAACATATAAACTGTGGAGTTCATTTGCTTTTATAACTAGTTGGTTGAAACGTATCTGGTGCTTATTAATATTTATGTGTATTTCTAGGTTTCATTTTATCATTTACCTATTTGGACTGGAATGCACAACTTTTCTTTTTAACTTCATGTTAAAGTTTTATTTGCCAGTAGAATAATGGCAATGCTGATTTATCAAAGTAAGATGGTTTCACGTGTTTAAAATGTGTGACAGAAGGAACAAACATTGGTCAAACATTTACACATAGTAATATTACTTAGTTTATCTTAATGTGATATATGGTATAGTGTTGTGGGCCTACAACACCCTTAATTTTTGAAGTTGTAAGGTCACAACTTTTTTTCAACGATAGTTACTGGAAGAGAAGATACAATTTGTTACTTTGTTAATTAAGGTTGCAAGACAACGAAATTGCAAAATGAAGTTAATGATACACAGAATTTTCATGTAAGTGGTTAATTTATTGCTGTGTTTTTCTTGACTGATAGTGTTTGAAAGTTAGAGTGAAGACACTGTAAAATAATATGTAAAAATTCTTGTAAAATAGTTTACCACCATGAGACATACTTTAAGACACTTTTGAAACATACAAGATTTCTTGTAGTGTATATGTATATATATGTTACAAAAAAACATCTTTTTGTGGCATTATTAATATATGAAATATGGATTGTAAAGTTACTTGGCATATATGAGGGTTACCTGCTTCTGTAACCCAAGTACTAGCTTCTGTGTGTGTGTGTGTGGCATGTAGTGGGCTAGTCATTACTGGAAAAATTAATTCTGAAACAAAATTGAAGAGGTTAGTCATGTGACTGTTTAGGCTATTCTAAATGAAGGAGTGTGATGGCCCTCGACAAATGCCTATAGCTGAAAGTGCACTATTCAGTGTTCTGAGGTAACGTCTCTGTAAAGGTAACAAAACGCGAGAGCTGTATCTTGTAGTATTTACATTCTGGTATAGCTAATGTTCTTGTTTTCTTTACAAACCATTTTTTAATACACTATCTTAAACTGTAACTGACATTCTGTTTGACTAATTCATTTAGATGAATGCTTGTGTTGTTTCAAACCATTTCAGAATTTATAATATTACATACCCTTGTAAAAGTTTAGAAAATAGCATCACCAGTTAGTTATTGTACTAACTGTACTACTACAAAACCAATATTCAACCATCAAGGCCTCAATTTAAACTATTTTATTATATTTAAAATAAAGGTGTATGTTGGAAGTGTATTGACTTTGCAGCTACAAATATACAAGACAAATAGGAATAAAAGTCCAGTTTTGGTACGATTAACCCCCAACGCAAAATATTTCACTTGGTAAACAAACAGAACTAGTATCTTCTTTCTAACCTCTTATTTGCAAAAATTAAACAATGCACTCAGGTTTTGTAATAATTATGATAAGTCTAGATTATTAATAGAAAAGTTGCATCTAAAACTCAAGTTTTTTAAAACCACATTTCACGTTACATTCCATTTATTTACAGGATAAAACGTATTACAATTCATTCTGAGAAGTAAAATGGGATATATAGGATATATTACAACTACTTCATTTCTATCATTTGTTTACACAATGTTGCTGTGTAAAATGTGGTAGAAACAAGAAAAACCATTTTGTTTTAACCATCAATAGAATGTTAAATACCAATAGTTTTGAAATTACTGTAACAATCCTTTTGATTAACTAACCCTAAACACTTTTTACTGACTGCGGTGAGACTGTAACAAGACAAAAATTAAGTTTGCTTTCTGTTACTAAGACATGGATATCTCCTGGTGTAATACCTAGAAAACATTATCAACATAACTTTTTCATGAAATAAGTATACAATTCGAACTGACTGTCCATAGGGGTAGAGGTCAAAACTATTACAAAGTTATGGTAATATCTATCTTACTGTATAGATGTATGCATGCAGAGAAATGCTTCGGTATTTGTTATGTAGATATTCAAGTTTCAAACACTGTCAATATGTAAACAAAATCCAAAACATACACAAACTAAATACATTTAAGAGTTATGCCAAATCTGCATGTAAATTTTGCTGTTTGTGTGTATATATATACATACACATCTGTTCTCTTGCTTTTTGTCAAAATCTTGTAAAATGGTGGTAAAAGTTCTGTTGAGATGACTCATGAAAGCTGGTTTCTGTTATTCAAAAAAAAAACCACGAATATCTAATAAAAAAGTTTATAAAAATATATCCTGTATTACTTAAACATTGTAAATCTAAAGACAGGAACCCACTTCCACAATGTTATATAATCTTGTATTAAATACACAGTTTATTATTTCTACCAATAAACTTCTTCCTTCTTAACAACAAATTTTAAAACTACTTAATGTCCAGTACCTCCACAAAGTAGCTTAACATTAAACTTATGTAAGGGCTGTACAAGATGCAGTAAATTACAAATGACTAATTCTATGACATCCTCACCTTAGCTTGTGGAGATGAAGAGGGGGAGATCATGTTTTTACCTATTTGTACACGTATAGCATGAAGTTTCTCCACAAATGTTCCATTTTACATTAAGCAAACCCCGTGCAGTGTCAACAGATACTACTACACACGGCAAGAACAAGGAAGTCTCTTTCACCAGATGTGATATTACAGTTAAGTTTCATAACAGATGTTTATACACCAGTAAAACGTTGGTTGGTTGATTTAGTGTTTTATGTCAGAGTAGCTAGGTTATCTGTGCCAAACATCCAGTCAAAGGGTAAAAGCAAATTTAGTAAAATTCGTCACAGGAAATTAAGATAAAACAAAGTTTATAACATCTAGTCTACAACATTCAGAGAACTACAGTAATTCAACTTGTGAAGGACCTTCTGCAGCATAATGCACCCCGAAGACTAACAGGTAAGTGCAAAAACCACCGTCAGTCACTTGAAGTTGGTCTTCCAGTACTGGTTCTGAATTATTTGATGTTACAGCCATTTTCAAAAGGAAAGTGAATAAAAAAGTATAATTAAAGGTAGTTCAAACAGCAGCATTAGGCACCTGAAGTCGGCCTTTCCAGTCAGTTTCAAATCGAACTAGATGAACTACGATTTTTAAAAAGGAACCACATTAAAAAGATTGTATAGATTAAAAAACATAAATAGCAATAGTTTTTGAAAGGCCATTAATCTTTTTAAAAGGAAGGTAGACGTTAACACCATCTCCAATAACATGTGTAATGTTATGAACAGACCATGTTTCACTGGTGCAGTTGTTGAACCCAGAAAAGACTATTTTTAAAATACTAAATTAGAGATTGTGTACAATATTTATTTCCATTATTCTAAAAACACAAATGTTAAACTTCACATTGAATGTATGAATAGTCGTGTTTTATGAAGTTTTTCTTTTCTTTAGCTGTGGTTTGGTCCCTTTTATTCTCTCTTTGTTTGGCTTTTTCGTTCTCCAGGCAACCTTCTTCTTCTGGACTGTTTTAGAACTTGGCGTGGCTTTACTATATTTTGATGTTGAAATCTGTGGACTGTCCAATGATTTTCTTTCCTTTTCTTTAGACATGCTCATGTTTTCATTTTCCTGTTTGCTGAATTTAGCTAACAAATAATCACATTATAAATATTTTGTAATTAAATATTACAAACAATTAGTTATGCTTAAAAATATCCTCTAAATCCTGTAGCTAAACCTCTCACTACCACTTTCAGTTCAAAATTAAACTGTCAACCTTGAATTAATCTGTTTGTTCCCCCTTTGGTTTATGTTACTGGTTAATTAAAATAATAAGTAAAATGCCTTTAAGGCTAAGACAGCTATATATACTTTTCATCACTCAAAGTGCTCAGTAATTTTTTTCATTGAAAATTAAGCACAAAAAGCCAATCAGATCTTAAGTATTTAGGGGAGAAACAAACACTACCTGAACACAAACAGTGTCCAATGTTTAATGCTTGGATATCTGCCTGTGGTGTGATATTAAATAATACCAAACTACAATATGATTGGAGAAACTGATAATTTAGACATTTAAAACCTATGGTAGTAATTTATTTACTTGGCAATGTTTTGAGCATGCTCTTTTTCAAAATAGAAACATTACCAAGTAAATAAATTACTACCATAGGTGTTAAAGGCGATTTTTTTCTACTTATCTATATATTGCTTCAGTTAATTTCTTTGCAAACTTAATTACCTTGATCAGGAACAACGTTTGAAAATTTCTTCAACTTGGCAACAAAAAATCCATCCATATTGTGTGTGTGAGGATAAAATCTTCGAGTGTGTTTCAAAGATGGGTGAAATCTATACTCTCTGTACCTAAAACAGAAGTAAATATTCATATAGAACTTAATGAACTACTAAAAAATAAATCTCAAAAATTAACATTAGTCTTGGTTCTAGTAAATGAATAGACAATAATGAATGTATATATTGCAATTCAGAACACTTGGGCAGATAATGTGACACGGAAATGGATGAGTACATATAACATAATAGAACTTACTTAACTAAGCCTTCCTTCCCAAAATCCAGACCTGTGGGTACTACTTTTACATTTCGCTTTTTCAAGGCAAAATCTATCACCCATTCATTTTCTTCCGGCTAGAACAAAATAATGGCAAAATCTCACGAACTATCCACAATTTTTCAAAAAAAAAGTGTACTGATACGAATTTAGCAGCAAGAACACGTGACACTGATCCTTTCAACCATGAAACTTCACTGAGAAAATTAATAACCACATCAAACAAACATAGAATTTATTTTTAGATTTTGTTCAGATGCCTCAGAACACTTAAGAACAAAAAGTAAAATGTATTTATTTCACCCAGTAATAGATTTTCCCAACAGCTTACCAGTATAGAACATGTAGAATAAACAAGATATCCTCCAGTTTTGGAGTGTGCATCAAGACAATCTATTGCAGCCAGAATCAACTCCTTCTGAAGATGAGAACATCTTTGAATATCTTTTGCATCCTGAAACAAAGATACCATTAAACCAGTATCAACTAAGCAAGCAAGAGAGAGACAAAAATACCATCATATATCTGTTATAATAAAATAAAAGTAGATTGGCATTATAAGATACATTATTCGTTTTTTTTATCATTTCTCTACTCATACAAACATCCCAGAAAACAAGATGACATCTGTATTTTACCGAAAGGAACTAGCAGCACCTGTTGGTACAATAATTCCAAGGAGTTCACACGTTGGTTTAGGCTAGTCTTAAACATCAAAAATTATACAGCATGGAACAGACAGTTGTGTTTAAAGTATTTAATGGATTATATGTTAAAATTAACTGCAGAATAAACAATATAATTGGTAACCAAGCAACAACACAAGCTCCTCTACTAAAACTGTATATATATATATATATATATATATATCACCAATGTTTTAATTATATACCTATCTTCTTTAAAAGCAAAGAAATTTTTATGGTTTATTAGGTCTGTTCAGTCTAATAGAAAGATAGTAAACACAACTTCCTAAGTTTCAAGTATTAAAATACATTTTTGCCATAACTTTTAGCTTACTGTTTGTCATAGAAACTAAATTCTTTCCAGAAGTTCCCATTGGAACCCCCCGGTGAGAATTCAAAAACTAATCTTTTGCCATCACTTCATTTATAAAATTATGATTCCAAAATTAGATCACAACAATGCAGTATTTTCATTAATGTTCCTTTAGTGAGGTAGTATTGGAAGAGAAAAGTGTACCAGGGATCTTGCTTTTATGTGTTGAAGATATCTCCAGAAAATTCAAAGAAACTAAGTCTTGTTATTTAAAGCCACTCCAAATTTCAAACTAATAAGACTATAAGGAAAGGCAGGTACGGAGTAGTGTCCACCTCCAAATACTGGGCTACTCTTGGTTGACCAAGTAAGACTTTCAACACATCACCAGCCCCAAAGTCAAGAGCATATTTTTACAGTAATGGAATGTGACTGTAGGACCCTCATTGTTTTTGGAGGGGTGGCAGGATTTTGGCCAAAGTTACATCAGGGCTATCTGAAATAGTCATCCCTAATTTAGCAGTGCAACTCTTGGGGCTACTCTTTATACCAAGGAATAGTGGGACCCCACGTCTAGTCTAAAAGGGTGAGCATGGGGGGTGTGACTGATTTGAATCCCCTACACCCCTCCAAATATAAACTTTAGGCCAGCTGATCATTAAATTAGGCCCAACCCACTGGTAAGAAGTAGATACATCTTTATTCAGTTATAATGATTTACGAAATTTCCAAGTTAATACAATCTTTAGAAAAAATTACAGACATTTTATTCAGGGATGGCTATAATATGTTGACCCACTTTATAACCTTGTCTGACCATCCAATGCAACAGAACACCACTTTTCAAGAAAAACACATTATTTTCTTTATAATTATTGTTAAAACTTAATTCACAAAATCCATTAAATAGAAACTTATCATCTCACATGTTCAATACTGTTTGAAGAGTTGAAACTTAATGTTATGAAAAACACAGTGAATGTTTATAGTGGCTTGGGCTATTAATTTTCAAAACTTATGTAATGAAGAAACATAAAATTATTTGATGAATAGTTAATTATTGAAGTTTTTAAAACTTGTCTATGTATAAGCTTTGAATAGTTATTATTTTAGTAGAAATAATTTTTTGTTTGTTTGTTTTTGAATTACTCACAAATCTACACAGGGGCTATCTGAGCTAGCCATCCCTAATTTAACATTGTAAGACTAGAGAAAAAGCAGCTTGTCATCATCACCCACTGCCAACTCCTGGGTGACACATTTACCACCGAATAGTGGGATTAACCATGACATTATAATGACCCCACAGTTGAAAGGGTGAGCATGTTTGATGTGCCCAGGATTCAACCTGCGACCCTCAAAGTAAGAATTTCTAGTAGGTTTGAAAAACGTGCTACATAAATTTTATCTGTAATGTTAAACCCCCACTATTATAAAACAAAAGAAATTCTATGATACACTCCTCTTACAATGGTAGCTATTAAATACATTTTGAAGCTTTAACATGTTTGCCATTGGTCAAAATGAACAAATTGTTATATAACAGGGCATTTACTAGGAACTGTCAAAATATTATCCATTATTTAAAAATAATAATAGTAACAAGTTTATACATATATTAGATATTTTAAAAATTCAAAATGCTCATGTTATTGTAAGAGAGGTTTTACTTTTAAGTTTTGCAAAATTAGAAAGTTTAAATTTTAGTGATGACTGACTTTGGTTGTCTTCACTTCAGGATCCTTAGCAACAACTCCTGTACCACTGCATGGTGCATCAAGATGAACTCTGTCAAAACCAGTAATGACCTGGATGAAGAATATATACAAACTGTCACAGAAATGATACTGGTGAACTTACTGTACTGTCACATAACTGATTCTTTAAAATGATTGAATTGGGAAATAAATGAAACCACCAAGTTATAAATACTTCCCATTAAAGACATTCCAACTAATAGTTTAACTATCCAAATTCATAGTTTAAAAGCATAAACAAGGGGATATTGTGCATGTGTACACATGTTCAATTTGGTGATAAATCTTATGTAGTGTTAATTTACTAAAAAAACATAACACAAAATTATTAAGGAGCTATTTTTTGGTTTTCACTAACAATTCTTCAACAATGAAAATGAGTTTTGGACAAGAAAAATTTGACAATCACTTAACCAAGTGAGAGTTTTTATGTTAATGTTTAAAAGAACATTACAGACTTTGGTTATTATTTGTGCTTCAGTCTATAAATAAACAGAAAGTAAATACTTAAAAACATTAATGTTGATTAGCGGTGCTCTTCAGGTGGACTTGTTACAAACATATCTACATGAAAAAGTGAAATTCAGATGACCCAAGATGATACAATAAACAGAATTAATTTACCTTTGGAAATTTTCTACCATCGTGACAGCAAACTATGGTGTTCGTGATACCCAAGCGGTGGACATTTCCAACTATGGCTTTAGCTCGGTCTTGGTGAATATCGTTAGCAAACAAAACTCCTGTATTTTTCATAAGAGAAGCTAAAAAGAATACCATGGGTATTTAAAAATGTTCCGTAACAAGAAAACAAAACAATCTTTAATAACAAAGAAAGGAAGCTGCCCAAGAAATATACAATTATATACATGAAAAACAAACTTCTGCTCTGATCCAGAAATTAAAAGGTAAATTTTGAAACACTTCAAAATTCAAAAATTCTACATTCTATTTCAAAGCACAAAAAATTAGTTTTTTGCAGAAAAATACCTTTAGATTAAATGGATAAAGAGACTTGGAGACAGAATAGTGAGAGGTCCAAATGTTTTTTTTAACATGCAATAACTTAGAAAATTTCATACCTGGTACATCAGTTTAACTGTTTTAGAATCTGATAGCCAACATAAGTTTTGCACATACAACTGTGGGAATAGAAAGTCTTCTGCTCAGTATTATTTGCTAGTTATCCTTTCCATACATGTAGAGGTCAGTGTATGTTATCACATCTTGTAAACTTACATTTATATTTTATTACACTAGCATTTCATGAATGTGTGTCCATAAATTTGGAATCAAACTATTTTTTTATTCTAATGTTGGTATTATATGTTATCTAATGAGTTATATCAAAAGTTAGTAACGAAAACAAACTGTGACACACAAAACATCAATATTTGGCATAGTACACTGTCTTCTGCTTTTCCTTTAATAGTATTGTGGGTGTCATAAAAAGTACATTTAAAGGAATTACAAACACTAATTACACTACGTAACACAGATTTTGTTCCTGGATAATGTGTGTTATTTCTTAATTGCTTATGTCGTAAAAGTACAGAAAATGGCCATTATTCCCTTCAAGCTTTGCTTTTGCGTCCTCGATAATGAAATTTAGAAATTAACCTATTTTCTATGTAAAAATGAGCAAATTTGCACATTTTCATGTACACAAGATCTGAATAAAACATATGAATCAAGATTTACATGTATTTGTACTAAAGTTAAACAAAAATGTTTAGAAGTGAGTAGTTTTGAGGTTTTCGACTGTAACATAAATCACTTTCACTTATCAGTCCCCAAATGTAGTTTCCCATCATAATTTCGTTAAATGCTCCCAGGGCACAAAAGCAAAGTTTGAAGAGAAAAATAGGTCTTTTCTATTTACTTTAGGTGTAAGCAATTGGGAAATAACTCTTTTTCTGTCCAGGAACAAGAAAAAGTAAAAATGTTGTTACAGAATGTTATCTGCTCAGATATCATTGCATTCAGAGAACCCACTATGTTGGCTCCACCTAGGTCTACCTTATTTGAAAACAGTTATTTCCCTGTGCCTACTTCTCATAAGTACAAGCTCATAACCAATTCATTCTGTAAATATGTCAATCTTCCTACATTATTTACACAGATAAGACCATTACAACCTTTGAAGAATTTGAAAAGTTGTAATCAAGACAATATTCTGATCAGAAATAATATTTTTTTTAGACTGAAATAAAACCTAAGAAGCCTGATAAATTACACTTGATTTTTGTGGTTTTGGTATAATAATTTATAATTTTATGTTATTCCAAAATTCAAAGAGCCTTAGCATGTAAGAAACACAAGTACAAACATTTTATTACTGTAAGTAGCAGAGATCTTTGTTTTCTATATTTATTTCTATTTACTGTTCTGGGTCTTAAGAAATATAACTGAAATTTATGAAGTTATCTGTTAGTAGCATAAATACACACACATGTATAATGCATGTCACTGTAATTCATATATATATTAGTACACCAGTACTAAGAGCAAGACATTTCTAAAGGTTAGTTTTAAGTTATTCAGTATTGTAATACACGTTCCACATGTACCACAAGATTTATAACCTGTGAAGCGATAATTAATTAGACATGGTTCAAAGGTCAATAAAACTAAAAATTAATAAGTGGAAATAAATGTGTACTTTTATGTGATTTAAACTGTATATTTGGAATAAAGAACTATGATTTTTTGTTACAATATACAGTATGTCTAGAAAGAAAAGTTGTAATTTAGATTTTCTAAATTTTTATTGTGGTTACGAGGTTGGTCAAATTGACTGTAACACACAAAATAAATGTTTTTCCAAATAAAAATATCTGATATTTATTTAGGAAGTCAGATAGATTAAAGAAATAAAATTTGACAGTTTTTAGAAAAAGACTAGTATTTTGAATATTACAATCAAATTAATTTGTATGTTGGATAATTAACATTCCAAAAGCAAATAATTCACAAGCAAATATTTAAAATTTAACAATTTGATATCTTATTTGCAAAAACCTTCCAACATTTACTAATAGTACGAAAATGTTGCAAAGACATAATTACGTTATCAAAAGTTGCAGTTCAACCCATCTCACGATTACTGTAGTAGTTACACAGTAGGCACAATGCACCTAGCCCCACAGTCAAAGAGTTATCTGATGTGTAGAAACAGTTTTAATTAACATTTTTATATTTCTTCTTTTCCTGCAAGGTGCATAATTTTTCATTACAAATGTGTGATTCTAATACATCTTATAAGTGTCAAGAGACGAATGCACATGGACGTGGGCATATGTGAAGAGATTTTTACATTTACATTAGCAATTTTGGATTGTTTTTGTGTAGCGAAGGCCAAGATATGAAGAACAGCAAGGGAAAACACACTAAACATTCAGGTGAAATTAAGCAGTTTAAAATTATAACTTATACGTCCTTCTACTGTTTATCTTTTTGTCTTATCTTCAACAAATTATCTCTCAGTGCACAAACAGGGCACAAAGTGTTGACGTCAACCTTTTACATTCTACTTCGTATTAAGTACTTCACGTTAGTTATCAAATTTTCATTTCATTCTACATTACCGATTCAGCAATTAACCACATAGCAAGCAAAAACCACACATACATTTTTTAGGTTTCTGAAGTTATAGAAATGCAATATGCAAATGTACTATGTGCAAACTATTTTAATTCTTTACATAAAAATCCTCTCGAACTATCAATTGTCAGAGTTTGAGTCAGGTTAATGTCGATTCACAGACACATCTCGAGTACAAACATATATGTAGCATATTTGATTTTCTGCACACAGTAGATTTGGATATTTTACAAAAATCTCACCAAATTTCTTAGATACAAAAAGAAAATTCAGAATTATAATCAAAATTAATTTTCTAATGCAAGATCAGTCGCATCCAATAAACCAGTCCTCTGAACATTTGGTTCTATTCCATTACCAATTTTATTTTGAAATATTTATCTATTTATAATATTTATTCAAGTACGAAAAATTACCACCACTCCAGCATATATGAATTTGGTTTTATAACCAAAATAAATAAAAGTTTCAATGAGCAGTAGGAGCTTATCTTAAACATTACCGTACCATTACCTACAGATATTTGTTACAAATACAACAGTGCTTATCAATACAACATTAAAGTACTGTTACCTACAGATATTTGTTACAAATACAACAGTGCTTATCAATACAACATTAAAGTACCGTTACCTACAGATATTTGTTACAAATACAACAGTGCTTATCAATACAACATTAAAGTACCGTTACCTACAGATATTTGTTACAAATACAACAGTGCTTATCAATACAACATTAAAGTACCGTTACCTACAGATATTTGTTACAAATACAACAGTGCTTATCAATACAACATTAAAGTACCGTTACCTACAGATATTTGTTACAAATACAACAGTGCTTATCAATACAACATTAAAGTACCGTTACCTACAGATATTTGTTACAAATACAACAGTGCTTATCAATACAACAGTAAAGTACTATTACCTACAGATATTTGTTACAGATACAACAGTACTTATCAATACAACATTAAAGTACCATTACCTACAGATATGTTACATATACAACAGTGCTTATCAATACAACATTAAAGTACTATTATCTACGAATATTTGTAACAGATACAACAGTGTTTATCAATACAGCGTTAAAGTACTGTTATCTATGGATATTTGTAACAAATACATTATTATCCACCACTTCAATATCAAAGATTCAATCAGTAAAATAAAAAAACACATATATAGCATCCAATGCTTCAGTACACTAATACAGAGGTAACTGAATTTCAGAGTTGACAGACAATAAAGATTAATAACAGAGTTCTCTCCTCCAGCAGTGATGCAAGGAGCAACAACTTTACCAAAGGACTCAGCTTTGGCATTTCTGAACTTTTAAGGGAGAAAAAATAGTGTTTTGAAAGGACAAGTCACAAAGAAACAAAAGAATAATTTTGACTATTTCAAATAATGACTTGGTTCCATCATAAAGAGTTAAACCAGTAACTATTGATTTCTCTTTAATATAGTGTGTTCACCCCATCTTCAATTCAATACAATCAAATGGTGGCTTATTTTAATCATATGTGGTTAATTCCCCACACCAATACAAGCAGACAGTGCCACTGTTTCCTCGTAAGGAGTTAATTCCTCACACCAATTCAAGCAGACAGTGCCACGGTTTCCTCATAAGGAGTTAATTCCCCACACCAATTCAAGCAGACAGTGGGTTTCTCGTCATCAAGAATTACTTCACCATGGTAACTATATGAGAAGTACAAGTCTTTCGTGTTTCTTTGGGTTCTGTATAATCTGTTTAAATGTGATTATGCTTGAACTTACCTCTATTATTAACCGTATACACTCATGGGATCCTAACGAAACTAAGAAATTTAAATAAAAAGCCATCAATCGAAGAAATAAACATTTATTTCATCCAACAGTGCAGAAAGGAAAAATGTCAACTACGACCCACAATGTCAACCTAAGAATAATTTAACTACAACCTCAGTAAATATATAACATGGACATTTTCTAAATACACCACATCAGCCAGATCCTTTTTCATAAAATTTTTTAAATATATTCTTAATCAACTAAATCACAAAAACCTTAATGGTTAGTTTTGATGTAATCTCCCTCTTCACAGAAGTACCAACAACTGAAGTCTGCAAGATAGCTTTAGAACTTTATATGAAATAACCAAAACTACCTACAAATAAATGGCCTAAGTACAGGGAATACAATGTCACCAGTTCAAGGTAACATTTTATGACACAGATTGAATCTCAAGCAATCAATTCAGCCTTACACCCACCACTATACTGGTACAGCCATGTTGATGATACAACTGCTGGATTTACATCTACAGAACACCCACTTAGTTTTTTCAATGACATTAACTTTATACGCATGAACATAAAGTACACCTGTGAACAAAAAAAAACTAACCAACTACTATTTCTTAACCTCAAGAATCAAGACACAATTCAAAACAGAAATCCACAGAAAAATCACCCACACTGGCCTTTTGCATTCCATGGGACTCGGCCCATGAAACAAAACTAAACATATCAAGAAATCAAATAAACACAGCCACAAAACTATACTCACCAGATAGTATTAATAATAAAATCAACAAAACAAAACACTTCATCAACAAATTTCAACCAAAAACTGTGGGAAATTATATGCACATGCCTAGACCAACAAACAAACAAACAATAAATCCAAAGTTACAACAAACTACAAAAACCTAACATCACTGATACCATATGTTCCTGACATCAAGGAAAAAATAACCAACATTTGGAAAAAATTTATAACAAAATATAACACTCCAGTAAACACCAAATTTATTCAGAAATCAGGTACAAAACTAAAGTCCATACTATGTAAACACTACACTGACAAACACACAACATAATTTATAAAATACAATGCAACAATTGACACAACTTCTATATTGGAGATACAAGCATAAAAAATGGAAATTAGTTTCAAACACAAAAAACACCCTTAAACATTTCTGAACACTGCAAATCAAGTACACAAAACATAACACAAGAAAACACTCAAGATACTAAGTTGGAAAACAAATATAAATAAATGGAAAATCCAAGAAGCCCTATTTATACAGTAACTAAAACCAAAATTAACCTGAATATAGCCTAGGAAGGGCAAAACGTTCTCTACTTATTAATAAATTTGTTAATACCCATACCAGCCATTACGAGATACTGAAAAACACTGGGCTTGGTTTCATCAATACAGACAAACAGTGGCTTGGTTTCATCAATACAGACAAACAGTGGCTTGGTTTCATCAATACAGCTAATTCTCCCCCCATCAATACAGACAAACAGTGGCTTGGTTTCGTCAATACAACTAAGTCTCCCCTCATCAATACAGACAAACAGTGGCTTGGTTTCATCAATACAGCTAATTCTCCCCCCCCCATCGATACAGACAAACAGTGGCTTGGTTTCGTCAATACAGCTAATTCTCCCCCCATCGATACAGAAACAGTGGCTTGGTTTCGTCAATACAGCTAATTCTCCCCCCATCAATACAGACAAACAGTAGCTTGGTTTCATCAATACAGCTAATTCTCCCCCCATCAATACAGACAAACAGTGGCTTGTTTCATCAACACAACTAAGTCTCCCCTCATCAATACAGCTAATCCTCCCCCCCCATCGATAGAGACAAACAGTGGCTTGGTTTCGTCAATACAGCTAATTCTCCCCCCATCAATACAGACAAACAGTAGCTTGGTTTCATCAATACAGCTAATTCTCCCCCCATCAATACAGACAAACAGTGGCTTGGTTTCATCATACACTTAACTCCCCCCATCAATACAGACAAACAGTGGCTTGGTTTCATCAATACAGCTAATTCTCCCCCCATCAATACAAACCAACAGTGTCTTATTTTCATCAATACAGACAGTGGCTTGTTTCATCAACACAACTAAGTCTCCCCTCATCAATACAGACAAACAGTGGCTTGTTTCATCAACACAACTAAGTCTCCCCTCATCAATACAGACAAACAGTGGCTTGTTTCATCAACACAACTAAGTCTCCCCTCATCAATACAGACAAACAGTGGCTTGTTTCATCAACACAACTAAGTCTCCCCTCATCAATACAGACAATTCTCCCCCCCATCAATACAGACAAACAGTGGCTTGGTAGGCACTGTACACACAGTGACACACTTACCTTACAGAACAAGAATATGTAACCTGAAACATTAAATATAAGTACTAAATTACATAATTTTTTAACAAACAAATTCACCTATATGAGTGGTTTTGCCACCAGGAGCTGCACACAAGTCAAGAACCTTCTCATTTACTTGTGGAGCCAGAGCCATCACTGGAAGTAGTGATGCTGCCCCCTGGAGGATGTAATGACCAGCTAAATACTCAGGGGTTGCACCTTCAAAAGAAAAAAAGAAAAAAGCTCAAATAAAATGTAGAAGTAAATACAAGACAACAAACTCTATTGTTAAAATCTATTCTAAAACCTAATAGAAGACTACCAGCCAAGCTGATTAAAAACTTTGATAGAAACATGTACTCAAAGCATTTTAGTGACAAAAGGATCAACTCCTGAATGCATAATAACTGTATTTGTAACATTTCAAAAACAGAAGTAAATCTGAATCACTGAAAAAATAGACATGATTATCTGATTAATATACAGTTATTATTACACTTTACCTGAAATAACTTAATTTGGTTTATTATTACATAGGGTAAAAAAATAAAATAAAAAAAGATATAATAAAAATAAAGATTAGAAAAACAATTCTGGTGTTATTAATACAATTATGAATAGTCAGAAACTTCCTAACAGGGTATTACTAAAGTATCTTTGGAGTTAGATTACAGAATGCACAGCTCAGATGTAGTTGAAAATTTCCTTACAACTTAACTCTAAACATCAGTAATTTTTCATGTGTTTTGTCTGAATTATTTTTATGATTTCCTAATAATTATCACCATATTTTGGAATAGAAAGACAAGTGAACCATTCCCAACTGCCTATTAAACACGTCACTACGCCAATAAAACAAAGACTCGAACTGTCATTATTGTGCACATTAATAATGTTGTATACCTCATGGTTTTTCCAGACATTTACATTCCAACATTTTTAAATGTTTCAGAGAACTGGAAATCTTACGAGCCAACAAAAGTTTAATATTTTAATGTTTGTACATTCAATCATCAATATTTAAAACAGTAATTGTTCTGGATAATTTTATTTGTTGTCAAAAGTGCCATTTTGTTTATCAGTCAACATAAGTGATGAAAGTAAAATCAAAAACCACTTTTTACGAATTTTATTCACTTTAGTCATAAAGAAAAACACAACAAGACTGTCTTCAAAGTATCTAGTAATGGGAGCCACAATATCGTAACCTATACCGATTATTGCATAAATATCAGATATTAGCTGACAGATAAGTATTAGACTAATTCACACACAGTAATTAGGTTTATGGTCCTCCTTCTATTATACTGTTACCCTTTAAGTACCCAGTTCTCTCTCTCTCTCTCTCTTTTTTTTTTTTTTTATCAACACATTTTACACAGTAACTGATGAAAAAAATCAGGTTAGGTTTATTTAAGCTGAAAAACCAGATTTTAGAAAAATGTTTAAAAATACAAGATATAAAAATGTGAAAAGAGTAATACTTTCAAACCAACCCACGAGCATAAAAAATACTTCTTGAAATTTCCTCTACAGTCATAAGTATGACCAAAAATCATTTTACTCAAAATTCACTATACAAATTCAGAAACATTTTAAAACTGTTTCATTCCTTCACTTATTCATAGTCATTAAGAAAAAAATTTCATATTTTTGTTTTATTTGCAGATTCAAAATTAGTTTAAGTAATGCTTTATATCAAAACAATCAGAAAGACCCGAAAGATAATAATTAAACTTACCTATAGGCACCTGAGAGTCGTAAATCACTAATCCTACTTTTGACCACTTTCCAACAGGATCCAAATTTACACTACGATTGATCAAGGCCTGTATGAATAAAATAGTTTTTTTTGCTAAAAACTAATTACTTACAGGTAAATTAAATCTTCTATAACCTAAATATTTGTTTTCAAGTATATTCAATAGAATGAATAAATTCTAAGATATAAAATTTGCTCTAAACACCAGGTTACCAACAATATGTTTCAAGCAAATTTGAAAAACTGATACTATAAAAGTTCTAGATGTATCATTTGACTTCAATCATTTTTTTTCCCCATCGTATTTGTAAAAATCTTCAGCAACTGCAAAATGTTTTTAACTGTATTAAAATAATCCATTTATGATGAATGTCCACAGCTCAGCTAACTGATGTGACAAATGACTTATTAAAAGTCTGGTCATTATTCGACAGGTTAGTAAAAGATTAACACACTAAACAGTAACTTGTCCTAAAAATTTTGCTTTGAAATCAAGTGATGTATGTTATTAAATATATACTATAAAAAAGTAAATATTACCCTGAAATATAAATAAATATTTATATACTTTTAAAACTTAATAAAATAAAATTTAAACAGTTAAAGTAAACTTAAATAACAATAACTGTATTTTTGAATTGTAACAACCAAGCAAGTCAATTGTAAATATTCTGTGATACACTACTGATGACTGACCGACATTATTCAACTATTAATATTAACCTACACAAGCTTAAAATTCACTGTTTCCACATTCCTGATAACCACTCTTTATATGTTACCTTATTTTGTTTAATTTTATGTTAATATTTAACCAAATTTCTAACATTTCAACAACATTCATGATCATTCATAATATTCATACTGAATAAGGTAATTTCTAAACAAAATGGGGAAAAAGGTAAGAATAAAAAACATCTGTGATTATTAAGATGTTATACACGTCCTTCTGCAAGTAGTAACCATCAATATTTACTTTACAGTAAAACTATAAAAACTCAATTCAACTCACCACGGAAACTAAGGGATTGCCATTCTTTTTATACTACACCCACACTTTAAAGTGTAGAAAATATTCTGCATGTTACACAGGTTTAAATCTAGCTTGCCAAGGGGTCAACCCACACAACCCACACAACCCACACTCTTACTTCCAAATGCTAATTTTTATTCTTAAAAACCAAAAATATTTTTTCCATTGAATCACATGTGAAAATTGTTGTGAAACAGTTTTATAAATAAACAATACACAAGTACATATCTACATAAAACAATCTAAATCAGAGTCTTTATTTTGTTAGCACCTGCGCCAAGTCCCTTCTTCGGGTTTTCAACGTGTTGGTCCTGATGGTGACAGGCCTTTGAACTTCATTAGCTTCAAGCACTTCAATCAACTGTGCAGTGAGAAAAGAACAAAAGAAATCAAAATAACAAACAAATGCATCTAAAGCAGTGGTTCCCAACCTTTTTTATGCCCCAAACCCCTAAAACATTTTAATATGTTCTCACACTACTCACAGTAATTATTTATTTGTGAATAAAGGTGAAGGTGGCCAAAAAAAAAAAATGTTATCTCATACCCCTTGGAATGCTATCGCACACCCCTGGTTGGGAAGCACTAACCTACAGCATGAAAACACAACATGCTTTGAATTTGCCATAAATAAATAATTTGATAGTCACTATTTGACTAAAAGCCAAATTATAATCTGTAAGTGAGCAAAAAACAATTTTTAAAAGAAGTTTCAAAATGAATAACAGAAATCACTTTTCTGTAGCATATAATGCCTGCTCGTTGTAACCATATAGTACGCTGGATATCAGAGAAAATATTATACTTACCATATCAAAGCAAGAAGAAATAAAGCAATGTGAAACAAAATTTACCCACACACACACACATACGTAATGTGTACATATCTTACAAATAGATATATCAAACTACCAAGCCTTATTAACTGGGCCTCAAACTACTTTGGTAGTATGTGTCTTAAACTATAACGCGTACACTTCAACAGATAACATATGGAAGGAAAAAAGTTAGAAACAACAGTTACCTCTGCTGTAGGGAAGAGTTCCATCAACTTCTCCATCATGAAGTCATTGTAACCATAGTAGAGACACAAGTCTTTTCTTAAGAAATTCACATAATCGTTCCTCGATCTACAAAAGTAACAATTGGTTCATTTGATGTCTCAGTTGGAGGTGCTGTTTGCTGCTTTTAAAGTTTCATTTCAGATATAGAATTAATGCGTAAAATGTGGTAACTGATTTTAGTAATTGTGTTTTTACACAGCATTTACTGAAAATACGTTTGATACTTGAATTCTATGTGAAATACATTCAATAATAGTTTCAAAAATTCATCATTTTTCCTTCACATGAAAACTTGAAAAAAAACAACAATATTCTTAATATTTTTTTTAAACCTAACCCAAACTAAGAAGAGACTTAAATATTCTTAAGTGTCTGGTGAAGCCCATGTATGTCTGTCTAAATAATACTTGAAATATCTTAGCTGGTTCGTAAAAACACACAATACATATACATTCTTTGTGTGTATCTTACAGAAATGGCATGCACACACATCCCTAGTTAGATAGTAACATGCATTATCATAACAGACAAAAATGAAGTATTGTCATAATGTATTATTATTGACCTACAAATCAGTGTATTTATTCCAACAGTACTATTTTAAATACAAGATTTCTAAAATAATACAACAGAATTCTAACAGCAGACACCAAAATCTTGTCATATTATACACATGCACAGTAAGAATTTTGCCCAGAAAAAAGGGGTGCAAACCCTTGTTGCCTGACTGTATCAGATGTGCAAAGCTCAGCACAGACATCACTACAGCTGCTCTATGAAGGAAGGTTTAACAAAAAACAAATAGATAAAAATATTTGTTGTTAACCCTTTACTACAATAACATTACAAGCTTGAAGTTTTCAAAAAGGTATAACATTAGGTATCAGAATAACCTTACAATTTTATTAATTGATAGTATTCAGTACATTATAGTTTAGTAAGAACTACGTTAATGAAAAAATGTACATGATACAGTGTTATTTCATCTCTTTATCAAATTTAGGCCTAACATTAGTTAAGGTTTTATAAAGTACAACCTAAATACAAGTGAAGTGGTACATTTCAGCAACACTTTATTTCTAGAATAATAAATATTGTATTTAAATAAATACTATTCAAATAAAGATAATAAAGTGACAGCAAACATTTTCTGTGTAGGAGTCAGCTAGTAATTTAATAATTTACAGTATTCCAAACAGAAGCTACAAAAGTTAATAAAACATTTTAAAACACAAAACATTGTCAGAGTTATGTTTGAAAACCACAGAGAAACAGAAAAGAAAAACACTGCAAAAAGTAATACTAAACAGATCTTTCAACAAAAATTACAAATTTTACCCTCTTTTCAGACAGAATTATCTGTAATACAATAATCGTAATCTAAAGACACACCTTCCATCTTCTCTTCTAGTAGCAAAATCTGAAAGAACGTGAACTACATCTTTAATTCTTTGACTGATGACAGCCAAATCTGGAGACTGAACTGGTAAATCTTCATTAAGGGTATCATCTATATACATATGCAACTTGTTTTCTTAAACTTCCTCAATGAGTACAATAGATATTATATAGGTTAATAGATACAACATAAAGATTTTTTAACCTTTCAATAACTAGACATTCATTTTCTTTTACTCATTCACACAACCATAAATCCACTTGATTGTATAAAATGTTCATGAAATTATCAAATGATGTACGTGAAGCCAGAAAAGGTGACGGTCTTTCTTTATTCACTTACTTAGTTTTGATATAATCAGAATCTGCTAGCGTTGGTTTTTTTTTTGCCTTCTAATAATTGAACGAGTTTAAGAAATGATAAAAAAAAAATGCACGTTCCACTAATATCGGTTTTTAAAATAATTCTTAGCGTAAACAAACGCCAGAAAATTATTTTATTATTACTACATGTGCACATTATCCCAAGCTAGCATTCCAACTGGAAAAATAGCTTGAATTATTAATTTATTTATAATTTGACGTCCATTTACCCACATCATCAACACCACTAGTGTACCTTTCTTTGTTTGCTGCATTTTATATGGTTTATCTGCAAAAAATAGAATCCTTTTTGTAACACCTTTTGTACTTTAACATTTACACCACACCAAGCCATAGCCTTGAAATCTTCCAAAACTTATCAATTAGTGTTAAAATTCAGTTTGATAAACTTATTTCACATGAAAAATCTTGAAAATTCAAAATCATAACACAGAAACGGATCTCGATTTGGTACTTGCAATAACATTAAGAGATAAACCTTACGGCTTAAAACTCATAAAATATGATTTAAAAAAGGCCTTTGTGTGAAAGCTCTCAAGGCATTTAACCCTCTTGCTACAAGTAGGTTAAAGTGCACATATCGCTACCTTTTAATATTATATTGAAAATAACTACTTTAAAGCATACAAATAAACCTGGAATCACAACATAGTTAACAAACCTAATGTTAATATTATAGATGTTTTAATTTCTTAACTTTAAAAGAAAACATTTAAATAAAGTTTCAATCCCTGTATGAGTATCACGATAACTGTTTCTAGGTCTTGCTCATTCTCTAATCTGTTCACCATCACTCTCCAAGTATAGAGTTGAATGTACATTACTCATCATAATACAGATAATACTGAGGCAAATCATAACTTTTATAGCCTTCAATCTCCTCTAACTATGGAGACATAAACTAGAAAGTCAAACTTACTTCTCACACCTTCCTATGACATCCTCTCTTTCACAAGTTCTAACTGATGTTTCATATTATTTATATCCAATATTATGTTGTTTTCAGAACAAAGTATTGTATGTTTTGTTTTCAGTTTCTCTCGCAGCATTCAGACAAAGAAGCTTAGAGAATTATGCAAAGTTATAATGTCATAGTTAGGAAGCCATTTAAATTATAATTTTTTTTGTGTTATCATTTTTGTTTTTAGATGCACTATTTAAGCAAATGAAAATTATTTAGTGTACTGGTATAATTCTTGTTTTCATTTATAGTTTTTATTTATTGCTAATAAGGATCTAAAATATAAAATTTGAAACTTTAAAGGTTTAATAAGATAATCAATAATACTTCTATACGAAGAATGCACGTGAGTAACTCGTATTAAATCATTCAACAGAGTGATTTGGACTATAAACACTGTCTCCTGATATTCAAAAATTGATATTTAGTAAAAATTGTTAATTAATGAATTTGACTTTTTGTGCTTCGAAGATTTGTAATGTATACTGACAGCTTACCATATTTCATGAAAATACACATACCACTTTAAAAGTTACAGTTACAAACAATGTTCCCTCTAATTTTTTAATCCATGTGGTATTAATTTTTCATGAACACTAGTGTCAAGGTAATATGTAGATGAGCACTACCAGTGTCTTTCAGTAGTGAATAACTAGGCTGATTTGTAATACTACTAGTTAGTGTTTGAATTTTAGTTCTATCAAAACCATCAATGTGTTGAGACTCCTCACCAACACTGAGGATGTGCACAACTGGAATAATTAATTGCATGGTGCATGGCACCTGATTGGTTGTTTAACAGCCATGCAGCTTAGAAGGAACATTGGTTACAAGGTTGGTCAAAATGACCAAAACCATGTGGGGGAAAAAAAGTTCAACATGCCTTGGACTCATTTGACATGAACTCATAGGCACCACAGTTGTCTGTCAAAAATGTAAAAATGAAAACTGTTATGCAAACAAAGGAAGTAGAGAAATTTGCATAGAAAAAAAAACAATTTGAGAAAATTTAATGTACAAAACAGTGAATGTATGTGCATATGCTAAGAATAAAACAAAGGATATTATCCTTCTCAATTTCCTGTCCACTAGGTAAAACATACGTTTCACTTTCAGCAATGTTTGTTTTTAGTTCATCTTCTGCCAATTTCCTTCAAATAAACATAAAAAAAAAGATTAAAACAAATTAGAAAACAGGTTTTAAAACTTCACAAACATCTACCACAGGAGCATCGAGTTTAAAACCTGATACCTTAATCATATTTTTTTAAAAAACTAATAATCAGATAGTTTCTAGATGCCATCATATGCATAATTTATAATTCTCAGAACTAAATTTAAACAACTCAAAACCTAAACATACCTCATTTCTTTTTGCTTTTTCTGTAGTTTTTTGGAAGCTTTCTCAACAGGAAGTAACTAACAATAGAAAAAAGAAATAAAACTTTCCTCTCAAAGTCCATATAGGCTTCTATATAAAATATTTCATACTTACATTCAGATTCAGCTACATATTATGTTCACTTAGTATTTGAGGTAGGTATTTCTTGTGTTAAAACATTCTTTTTAATAAAGAAGATAATACCATGGCTACAATTCACACATTAATTGTAAATTGTACATGATAGAAGTGACAAGAGACATTATTTAAAATACTGTGACAAAAATAAATGCACAAAGTCAAACCCACAAGTCAGTTTTATGCAACCTACATTTAAATACAGACCCCTCCAACTGAAACAAGTTGGAAACATACACTTATAAAGTGAAATTCAATAACTAATATAATAACTGCATTCTAAGCACTTAATTTTTTTTACCCTTTACCTGACATTGAACAAATAAAAGTCAGGGATTCCCTAAAATTCCACTTTACTAAGATTTAAAGAGGAATAATAGTATTTTTCATTATTCATAGAAGTAATTAACAGCTATTTTTAATATAAAACTCTCTGTATCATATAGAGTACCAAGGATATTCCATTATTTTCACACTCACCGTCAAAAATACTTATCCAAATTGAACCAAACATTACAGACTTTTTAAATAGTCTAGTTTCTGTGTTAAATGATCCATAGCATTTGTTTTATTGTGTTCCCTGTGAATTTCCAAAATCTTTTTCCAAAAATAAAAACAAAAAACACATTTGTTATAATACCTTTTCATACTGTTCATAGGTGGTTATATATTTTGTATGTCCAATCAATAAGATTGTGAAATATTTATAAGCCAAACATTCCTTCACTTTTTAATATGGCGACAGCTATCGTGATTAAGGAGTGTAGATCAATTTGTATCTAAAAATATCTACAATTTGTCTTAAATACACAAACTTGTATTCATGTGTTTGCTGTCTGAACACAACAAAGTTAACACCATCAAAATATTTTACAGTAACAAGTTAATAATTTACCACACTTGCTAAAACTCAATACCCTTACTAAACATCTTGTCATAGAAGTTTATTATATTTCTTAAATAGATATAGACACAAAAATATTATTAAGAATGAGAAAAACATCACCACAAACTATAAAACAAAATCTCTAATTAGTTGAAAATTATTTCAAAACTTTGTTTTGAGGTTGTTTCATTATCTTTAACTACACCACACCCTCACCAGTATCTAAAGTTTAAATGTTTTGCACACTTCAAACTTACTGATAATAAAAAGGTTTTACTAACTGAGCCTGCATTTTGATTCACACTCAAAGTACACTAAAACAGTACATGAACTAAATTTATAAACTTAAAAAGCAATCAAATAACCTCTTCTTCCTCGTCCTGGTTTTCGTCATCTGAATTTGATTCATAATCAGAGTCTTGACCATCAAAATCCTACAGATTAAAGAAATCAAAAGTTTAAAAACACCAACAATAACAGAAGAGTAACAGAAAAAATTACAAGTTCATAATATAAAATAACAAGTATTCAACTGTTTATAGAAAACATAATAAAAACAATATTAAAACCACTTCTATGAAAATATAATGTATAAGCACCATTTTCAAATGAAAGTAACAATATCTGGACAAATACATATTTTAAATATATTTTTTTAATTGAGACTAAATACCAGCATTGACATTTAAAAGGTATTGCCATATGGATTCTTAGATTACTGTTTTGCAAAGAAAAAAAATCCTTCAGGTTTTGGCAAGTCTTAATTGAGGAAATCTTTAAATCATGGTCTCTTATCACAGAATGTTAATTACTAATGACCACTTAGGAGTTGTTTTAATTGTGAACATCGGAAAAATTATTAATTTATATGATACCAAATAAAAATAGCTAAAGAGAAAAAAAAATGCCAGCATACAATCACATATCTATAAATTTGATAAATATAAATAATTTAAATTATGCCTTATGCTTAGGATATTTATGTATTCAATTTCTATATAGAATCCACACCTCTAGATTGTCACCACTAAGTCCATCTTCATCATGGTCAGATTCAACAAGTCCATCTTCATCATGGTCTGATTCAACAAGTTTTCTTTTTTTCCCTTTTGGGATTAACCATTCTTGGTTGTGATCTGTAAAACCTTTCAGGTTCTCTTCCACATCCGATTCTGATGCGGTCTCTCCTGGATAGAACAAAACTTTTATATCACACTCAAAAGATTTTGTAACTAATACAAATAAAACTAGAAAACAACACAGTAAGGTGCACATCTCCACCATGCAACATTTATACTTCTCTCTCAAAAAATATGAAAATCTGTCTGTGTGTCCATTGTTTAAAACAGACACGAATCATTTCTGCTTCTAAGATGGGTCATAGTTTAAATGTATATCAACTTTCCTTCAAAGCCATTTTCAAGAAATCTTGCTGACAAACACGTATGCAGGTGAAAACATGACCTCCAACATTTCCTGTGGCAGAGGTAAACATATTTTTAATGAACCAGTAACTGTAGAACACAGATGGAAACAAAAAAGGAGAAAATTTGTATTGGCTTAGCAGCTTCAATGAAATTGTATAAATGACTTGCAAGTAACTAAAGTTTCATATCTTTAAGCATCTTATATTATTTGACTTTGATTCTTCTCCCAAACATCTTAGATACAAAGTACAATGTATCAAAATACATCACAGATTGGGTGGAATCAACCTGGCTCGTAACCATGAAAGTATTAAAAAAAAAAGCAATTATGAATTCTGATAATGTACTCATACATTTACAGAATTTTGCACATTATTAGTAAAAATTATGAGGATTTCATACTAAAAATTTCAGGTTTTTAAAATATGTTTTAAGACTATTTTAACTAAAGATTTACTCCTAAAATTTTTTCTTTCAGAATGTTGACTATCCAACATGAAGAATAATTTTCATTTTAATATTTTAAAATACTTTTATGCATCAAAAAAGTTTCAAACTTCACATGTGAAATCGTAATAACCTACAAATAATTATCAAATGTTTTTAAAAACATTTTTTAAATATTTTATCCATTATTTTTACTATTAAATTGGAATATCTGGATGTGTTTGACAGATTTGACCAATCTTGTAACCACCATAAAAAAAATTGAGAAATAAATATAAAGTGTCCTTTTTTTTTTCTTGAGTGGCCACATATTACAATTCAAAAACACAAATGTTTAGCCTAAATAACATAAAATGTCATAACATTACATATTTATTATTTTTATCAACAATTGACCTTTCAGTCATTGCTTGCTAACACCACAAAATTTACAATGGAACAGTGCATGTGTACTCATGTTACCGTATCCAAAAATATAAAACTGACCTTCAGTCTTTACAAAGTGACCTGTCTTGGTTGTGTTGTAGTGGACTAGTATTTTGTAAAATGCAGTCACATATCACTTATCATAAAATATATATGTATATACATTATTACTATTTGCAAATATGTTCTACATTTATTTTTCTTAAAACAGAACAGCAAATAAGCATAGCAAACAATTATGTCTTCCAGTTACAATCAAAATAACCAAAAATCATAAATTATACTGAAACCACAAAATTTCACTGAAATTTATCAAGTTTAGTAACCAAGCTGTATCTGAGCCTCAGCAAATATGAAATTTAGTAAACTACACACTCAACCTACCTTCTTGAATTGATTGATTGATTTAGTGTTTTATGGCACAAAGCAGCAAGGCTATCTGCGCCAAACATCCGGTAAAAATAAAGTAAATGTAGTAAAAGACAGAAATGGAAATAAAGGTAAAACAAAAGTATAATACCCATGCTGACACCTAGTCTACAATGTTAAGATAGAAGGCAGAGTATAAGAAGTTGTAAGGTATTTACTCTAGCAAAATGGTAATGATCATAACCTGCCAGGAAGACTAACAGGTAAGTTCAAGAACCACCGTCAATCACCTGGAGTTGGTCTTTCCAGTCCTGGTTCCAGGTTATGTGTCATAGCAGCTATTATCAAAATGTAAAAGAATAGAAGTTTTAAAAGACATAGCAAAATCGTAATAATGAATAGCCAAATGTCCAGTAAAAAGATAAAAGTCAAGTAAATGGAGTAAAATTTGTAAAAGTAAATGTAAATGAAGGTAAAAACAAAAGAGCAATTAAAACAGAAAATGGCGTAAAAACCAATGGTGACATCCAGTCTACAAAGTTGTAAAGTATTTACTCTAGCAAAATGGTAATGATCATAACCTGCCAGGAAGATTAACAGGTAAGTATAAAAACCACCATCAGTCACCTGAAGTTGGTCTTCCCAGTCCTGGTTCCGGGTTATGAGTCAATATGGCCAGTACTAAGAGGTAAAAATAGTAAAAGTGTGAAAAGATATGCAGCAAAAGTATAATAATAACTCGCCAGGACGACTAACGAGTAGTTCAAATGGATAGTTCAAACAGTAGCGTTAGTCACCTGAAGTTGGCCTTTCCAGTCCTGGTGTCGAGTTATTTAATGTTCTGTTCATTGTCCAATGTCAAATTGAATGAGAGAGATTAAAACTGTAAAAAAAAACAAAACACAATTAAAAAGGTGTTATGAATAAATATGCAACACTTAAATGAGATTAAAAAGATTAATGGCCATTAAAAAATTAAAAACGTTATCAAGGTGGACAGAGTCACCATCACCAATAACTCTGTCCAATGTTACAGATTGACCTTGGGAAAAAATATGTTTAAAATATTGCCGTCGTTGAGAATTGAAACGATGGCAAGAAAGTAAAACGTGGCTGATAGTGATTTGAGTGTCACACAAACTACACATTGGTGCATCAGTTCCAGATAAAAGAAAATGATGAGTTAAAAAACTGTGACCAATGTGTAATCTAGTGAGAACAACTTCCTCCTTCCGAACTTTACAGAAGCTAGATAGCCAAAGTCCAATTTTGGGTTTGATTTGAAAAAGTTTGTTGTTGCATTGCTCACTCCAAGTGGACTGCCAGCTGGCACGGAGCCGAGTCTTGAAGACAACACCATAGTCCATGTATAAAATAGGCACAGTGGTGATGGTGCTGCAGTAGACAGCTTTAACTGCCATATCAGCAAGCTTGTTCCCGCGAATACCAACATGGCCTGGTATCCAGAAAAACTGGATTAAAGTAGCTGTTAATGAGAAATGAGCCAGTCGGTTTTGAATATCAGCGAGAATAGGATGTGAGCTAACATGTAGCTATTCCAAGGCAAGTATAGAACTAAGCAAATCAGTATAAATAGTGCAGTTGGAGTACTGCTCAGCTCCAATATGATCCTGGGCAAGAGATATGGCATACAGTTCAGCAGTGAACACAGAAGCTGTAGAGGGGATTCTCCGTGCAACTACTGACCCATAGCAGAGCCCTCTGAATTACCTGATTTGGAACCATCTGTATAAATGGGAACTGAATGATTGTTTGAAAGATATTCATTGAATAAAAGACGGTACTTCCAATCTGGAGTATTTGCCTTTTTTAAGTGACTGAAAGAAAGGTCACATTTGGGGGCTGTAATAAGCCATGGTGGGATGGGCCAACCATGGGATAGAATCTGCAATGTTATCTAAGGACAGACCCAATTCATCAAATTGCACCTGGATGTGAAAGCCAAACAGAGCAATAACAGATTGTCTGTTCTGAAAAAGTACTGCCCACTGAGGAAGGAAAACACATTCCCAGGTGGGATGCTCTGGTAAGGAACAAAGTTTCAAAGTATATTGTAAAGATAGCTGCAAACGGCAAAGGTGTAGAGAAGGTTCATGAGATTCAATGTATATGCTTTGAACTGGACAGGTACAGAAAGCCCCAGTGCAGAGACGAAGTCCTTGGTGATGAATGGGGTCCAGTATCTTTAAGGCCGAGGGTCTGGCAGAGCCATAGACCATTGATCCATAGTCAAGTTTCGATTGAATAAGAGCACGATATACCTTTAACACTGAACACCGATCTGCCCCCCAACTGGTAGAAGAGAGGACACGAAGGATGTTCAGTGCTCTTGTGCATTTGACCCGAGGCTGCTTTAAGTGTGGTATAAAGGTCAATTTACGATAAAAGATAAGCCCCAAGAACTTTGTCTCTGGGACCACTGGCAGCAAAACTCCACCGATATGAAGTTCAGGATCAGGGTGAATACCTCGTTGACGGCAAAAGTGCATGCATACAGTTTTGGAAAGAGAGAAATTAAAGCCATTCGCAAGAGTCCACTTCTGTACACGATTGAGGGCAGTTTGTAGTTGCAGCTCAATATATCTCATGTTTGATGACTGACATGAGATGTGAAAGTCGTCAACATATAGCCCGTTCATAACGGTGAGAGGGAGTTGTTCAGTGATGGCATTTATCTTTATACTGAAGAGTGTGACACTCAATACACAGCCTTGAGGGACTCCAAGTTCCTGTACAAAGGAATGGGAAAGTGTCAAACCCACACAAACTTGGAATCTCCCGTCCATTAAAAATTTTTTAATAAAAATGGGTAGATAGCCACGTAACCCATATGTATGGAGGTCTCGCAAAACGCCATACCTCAATGTTGTGTCGTAAGCCTTCTCAATGTCAAAGAACATTGATACAAGATGTTGGTGTTTGAGAAAGGCTTCTCTGGTTGATGTTTCAATTCGAATTAGGTGGTTCGTGATGAAGTGCTGTCGTCAAAACCCACACTGGGTGGGCAAGAGGAGGTTCTTTGATTCAAGGAACCAAACAAGACGAGCATTGACCATCCTTTCTAAGGTCTTTCAGAGACAGCTCATCAAAACAATTGGGCGGTAGATTGAAGGAATCTTGGGATCTTTCCCTGGTTCAGAGAAAAGTAAAATAATAGCTTGGTGCCAGGCATCAGGAAAAACATTCTCCTGCCAGATCCGGTTGAAGACAATCAGAAGGACATCAAGAGAAGCAGAAGATAGATGGTGCAGCATGTCATAATGAATATCATCAGGTTCAACAAACGTGCTGGTAGACCAATGAAGGGCCATTTTTAGTTCCACCAGGGTAAAGGAACAATTATTGTCAAAGAAACTGTCAGTTCGAAAGGAAAGAGGTGATCGCTCTGCCCGAGTCTTGATGGCCAGGAAGGTGGAGGAACAAGCAGAAGTGCTAAATACTTGGCAAAAGCTTTCACATAGAGTGTTAGCAATTCTCCAGAAATCAGTCACCTCTTGACCATCAGAGAGTAAGATCGAGAGGGGGCAGAATTGTAGTGCCCATTAACCTTTCGAATCCTGTCCCATATGATGTTGAAACTGGTGGTAGAAGATATGCTAGTTGTGAACTTAATCCAAGATTCCTTCTGGCTTTGACATCTTACCCACCTAGGATGTGCACGGACCCGTTGGAAAGCAACATGGTTTGAAAGTGTGGGATATCTACGAAAAGTATCCGAGGCCCGTTTTTGAGCCTTCTGTGCTAAGTGGCAAGCAGGATTCCACCACGGACGAGGATGTCGTGGAAAACATGTTGAGGTTTTAGAAATACACTGAGCAGCTGCATGTATAATACAGTCAGTTACCGCTGCTACAAATTGGCTATTGATGGCTGATTTACAATGGCAGGATCAAGTTCTGTGAGAGCAGTGAAAGTTAACCAGTCTGCCTGATTTAGCTTCCACCGGGGTATGCGGGTAGGGTGGCATCAACCACGACCAGTCTCTATCAAAAGGATCGGAAAATGATCACTGTCTGGTGGATTATTGTCAACCCTCCATGAAAAATAATGAAGGGGAACAAACCAAGAGATCAATAGCAGTAAAGGACTGACTAGGTGCATGAAAGTAAGTGGAAGAACCAGTATTGAAAAGAGAAAGATTGTAATCAGAGAGCATCCGCTCTACAGATCGACCCCTCCCATCAATAATAGCACTTCCCCAGAGGGGATGATGTCCATTAAAATCCACCAGGATCAGAAATGGAGACAGCAACTGTTCAACAAGAGCATCAAGGTCTGATTGATCATATGTCTCTCCAGGGTACAGGCAGAGAGAACAAACAGTGATGGTATGACCCAAGGAAACACGGATGGCTACGGCCTCCAAGGGTGTGCTGAGTGACAAAGACAGGGTGGGCACATACTGATCAACCAATAATGCCACCCCTCCATGTACTCGACCATCACACAGCCTGTCATTTCTGTACAGAGAAAACTGCCAAATGGAGACTGTATCAGCAGATTTGAGAAATGTTTCTTGTAAAGAAAGACAAACAGGATGGTAGGAAGCAATCAGTGTTTTGATATCATCCAGATTAGAACGTAAACCTCGACAGTTCCATTGTATCAAGGTGGCCATTTTTAAGAACAGGAAGGTGAAGTGGCTGGAGAACCCTTCAGTTTATGACCACATCTTTTTTCTTTACTGTCTTTAGTCGGAGGAGGTCTATCAACTTCCATGGATCCTGCTCTGGGTCGAGTGGGCAGTTTTTGTTATTGGAAGAGGAATCCAGTGACTGAGGACGCGAAGGAATAATTGTTTTGTCTCTTGTGGTGGGAGAAAAAGATGTATCAGAAGAAATGCCTGTATTTTAAACTGACGGACGTGGATCTTGAGATTTGTTGGAAGGTATGGGAGAAACAGAGATGGGTGTGGAAGTCGATTCATCAACCTTTTTAACCACTGAGGTCAAAAGGCTTTTCATTTTTTTTTAAAACAATTTTCTTGGAGGCACAGAGAGATCTGTCTGCACTCCCACTGTAGTTGTGAAATGAAGTGCAGCAGCATATGTCCGAGATATAGTTGTGGACAGCAATTTCCGAGCCTCAGGATAATTAATGTTATGTATCCTTTTCAAATGCTGCACTTCTTTTCTCTCCAACCATTTTGGGCAAGAATGAAAGTAAGAGGGGTGAAAACCATTACAGTTTACGCAATGTGAGTTCATGTCACAGTCAAAGGCATCGTGGTCCTTGCCTCCACAATGAGCACATGTCAGGGAACCACGACAAGATGTCTTTGAGTGGCCAAATTTCTGACATTGGAAACATCGAAGAGGGTTTGGAATATATGGCCGAACCCTGCAAATGAGATAACCTGCCTTGATGGTGGCAGGTGCACGTGGTGAAGTAAATGTTAAAACAAGGGTATCTGTTGGCAATGTAACTCCATCTTTGCGAGTGGAGATGAGTCTCACTGCAGAAACTCCTTGAGTGGAGAGACCAGCGAAAATCTCCGACTCAGGAACTTTCTTCAAATCCATTTCAACAATAATTCCTCGTGAAGAATTCAAAGTAGCATGAGGTGTAACCTAAATAGGTATATCCTCAATTGCCTTTGAATTTAAGAGGAGTTCACTGTGTTGGGTTGTGGAAGCTTCTTTACTGACTTTGGAGAGCCAGCAAGTCCCTCTAGTCCCTTCTGAATAAAAAAAAAGACGACATTTGCCCTAAAGGTTTTTCCAAAAGAGAATGTAATACAAGAAAATGAGGTACGTGTGTTACTGATGTTCAAGATTGCTGTTCAGAGTATTCAAGACGTGGTCACTTGACTGTTTTTTTACAATTTTTTTAATTTTTTTGTTGGAGGATCCATAGGAAAAAGGAAAATTTTCGGTACCCACTGACCCCACCCACCATGGAGCCCTACAAGGGGATGCACTACGAAGTCATGCAAGGACAATGCAGCAACGCCAGGGTTTCGTGAGCACTGTACCCGAACACCAGCATCAGGCATAATGTCCACAACAACCGTTGAGAACTTTCAACACTGGTACTTGGTTGATTCTAGCACAAGGGGGCCACCCAAAAGGCTGCTCATCTACAGGAATTCCAGGCCAAAGTGGTGTGTTAGGGTTGGACCCCTCAACCACTAGGATCCTCTCCTCCCCTTCATGGGTCACCACGCACGGCAAACACATGGGTGGATGTTTAGATCCCAGAGAAGGTAACCAGACAGAACAGAACCTTCTTCCCTGGGAGGTCCCCTCACCACGTACAGGAATCCACACTGAGAGGGCCTTCTTGAAGTCTTGTTTCAAAATATGTCATAAAACTTGAAAATAGCTGAAGAAACCACTTTGAGCATATTCTGAGCTTACAACTGGTAATGCAGATATCAAAGAAAGAAATAAGCATATACAAGAGAGCATTTCTAAAAATGGAAAGAAATGAACAGGACAAGTGTGTTTGATTCAGTACATGGGCAATATTTTAGCAAACAGGAAAGAAAGGATGTTATTATTTTATATTTTAACTTGTCAATATTGGTAATTTCAGTTATTAATTAATATGAAACTACAGGCTTTACATTTTAACATCACATTTAAACCAATACTGATTCAACATGCCACATGACACAAAAATCACTTGTTTAAATGTTTTTTTAATATTTATTTTTAAATTAAGAATCCAAGTAATGTATAATTCTATAATTTGATGCCAAATTATAAAACAGTCACTCAGTCACATATGAATGCAAGTCAACAGTGACATGGCCTTTGAACTATGAGCATATGAAGCTCCATCTCAGTAGAATACAGATATCTGTCCCAAACAGGATGCGAGCCCAAAACCTTCAATTATACTGGTGTTCCAAGGCCAATGCTTTCCTAACAAAACTATCTGAGCTCAAGTCCCAAGCAGAAAAATCTCCACCTCAACCACTATAAAGTTTAACACTGTGTAAAGTAAACACTTTGCATCCTTTTACAAAATTGGCTTTTTCAATATGACAATCAACCTGAATAACTTTGGCAAAGCTATGTTTTATTGTATAAATTTTCATTCTGCCTCTGAAAATGAACAAAAAGAAAAACATCCATACATAGATCAATATATATATATAAAGAAATTTGATCCAACAGTCATTGTTCAATAAGCACTAATAATAACGTCGAAACAAAAGCAATGACACAGAAACAAAAAATAATTAACAAAGACAATTTCACAAACTGATAAGGAGTGCATAATGTCATAAATCAACACACAAGTAAATTACAGCTTATAATGAATAGAATACACTGAAAAATATGCTGGAAGGTTTTGCTATCAACAAAATGTATAGTCATTATCCAAGTAATATTTCATGAGATTCGAGAACTTAAAAGAGATAAAAATTACTCATAAATCTATATAGTAAACTAACAATGCAAAAATAATCTTCATGGGTATGAAAAAAAATAATAATATATAACTTTAAGAGTTATTTTAAAATCTGAAAATGAACATATCACAAAATTGTGGAATATTAATGTCCACCATTTTTTTTATTTTTCCAGTTTTTTTTAACTTTGAGAAATTAAATAACTATCAAATTGCTTTCCTAATTTGAAAAATATACTGACAAATACCAAACAATAAAAGCTCTTCTAGTTGTTTATAAATCTGATAACATTTTAAAAAAACAAAACAAAAAAACACTGCTTATAAAACATAAAAAATAAACAGACCTTTCACCAACATAATTTTTATGTTTAAGGACGAGCAAAAACAAGGGTCCATGCAAAACTTATTCAACTGAAAATAGAACAGGCATAGCTTACCTTCTGATGTAATGTTTTCATGTTTTTTCTGTTCTTTCTTCTGCTTGGATGTAACCCTTTTGGCCTCAATTTGATGAAGTTTTTTGAGACTAAACCCAAACAAAATAATCAAAAATAATAAGCCATCACGTGGCTGATTACACAACATTCATGCAAAAATCAAGCAATGAATGGAAATAACTTATTTACAACATACATCTTAAAGTTATAATATAACCAAAACTCACATTTAGGAGAAATTCTATGATCAAATAAAGATACCCTAGAATTTTTTAAAATATCAATTTGTTTAAAAGTTAATTTGGAGTACACAATAGATGGAATGAAAAACTTGTTTATTAATTTTTAATAATTTACCTTCAAATAACAAGTCAAATTCAGTTAAATTACTTGTGTTCAAACAATTACTTCAAAACCTACAATGAATTACTTTACACTGAAGATAGTACAGGGAAAACATGTTACTGTGTACCAACATTTAACAGCATCTCCAATAGTCTACCATAATGCTTAAGACTAATCTCTCTTGATAAGGGGCTTAAAAGACTGGAGTTAAATGAAAAAGACACATTATTGTGTGTTTGTGACAGGAAAGTTTATTAAAATTGGTCAATTTTGTTGAAACTAACGTGTTCTATCATGACCTCAAGTAAGATGACATAATGCTTACTGTTAGATATACACAACTGTTATGAGTCAGATGGTTTAAATATAGCACAAGTGTTAAGCAGTTATTTTTAGAAGTGATAGTTTGTTTCACGTTTATGCAACTGTTTTTGAATCATATTTTGTGTAGTTTTTTATATTACTGCATTATAATGCCTTGTAGTGTGTGGAATGTTCTAGTCCTCTGTTGGGGAATAAATATGCCTCAAAAATTTTGTTTCAAAGGTACAGTAGTAAGATAGGCCTAAACTAAATAGCATGATTGCAAGTTTAGCCATAAAGAACATATAGTGGCAACTTTTGAAGTGAATTGTGCTGAATATACGGAGTAGAAAAAAATCATCTTGTCAATTGTATTCTAAAGTAATTAAACCAGCATGTGTGGACTTTGATAAATGAACAAAAGAATTATTTAAAGTTCTGGATGGAACTCAAGTAACCAACAATCATAGTGGTGATTTTAAAGTGAAATTATCATAAAGTGTATTGTAATAACAGAGCAGAAATAATTGTTTATCTTGTAAACTAGTGTTTCAAAGTAACTAAATTAGCCTATGGACTCAGGAAAAATAATACTTGTAATAACTAACACTGTAATGAACATTTGTTTGACTTGTTTTAATGTTATTTTAAAACAAGTAGAATGTGTACATTTTGTTTATTGCTGAAATTCATCATTAACAAGTTGTTGGCACATACTGTAAAGAATCTGGCCTCATACATAAAAAATCTGACACTTACTGTGTCTGTCTACCTGGAATTTCATGAGAAAAGAAACCTTCATTCATTAGTTATTTCTAGCCTACTGCAATGATAAGTGCTATGAAAGAATGCTTATTTTTCAAAAGACTTTTTAATTCTGTTATAAAAAGCCTATATAAAATTCATCATACATCTCATAAAAAACTTAAATGTGAACTTACTATTCACAAGATCCACTAGGACCATTTAGATCTTTAAATATTATTTAACAGCATCCACAATTATAAGCAGATGCTTAAGATACTTTTAAGCTTATTTAGTAAACAAATAACGTGTTTTGAATGTCAGATGTAAATATAACTTACGACTTTCTCTTAAAACTTTTCAAAACCCAAACTCAACTGTCAGACTTTTCTTGATATGTAATTTTCATTTTAAGCTATTTTAAGTAAGTTATGACAACAACTGGAAGACAATGTGTTAAAATACTTTTCTCTTATTTTATACGAAGGAACCTTCAACCCATTCCCTGGTATATAACCAGCATATCCTCTTTACATGTAGATTTTATAATGTAATATCAACCTGAAGTATATAACTTTCTGTGAGACAGAATCAAATTTTGATAGAGAAAAAGAAAAGTACATTGCTAATTAGCTTCTATATTTTCTATACTGTTTTAAAACTAGAAGTTATTATTGTAATACAAGTTATATCTGATCTAATTTTAAAGGCTGAAAAAGTATGTATTTAAGATACGATTTTATCATATTGTATCTTATGCTCTTTTTTTTTTTCAAAATGCTATCTGGCTGACTGCTTCATATAACTGACCTGCGTGAATATACACTGATATTTAACCAAAACAAAGTGGAAAATGAATAAGCACTTGAAGACAAAAGGCTTATGAAATGTCATCCTTTACACTTGTTTCTCCACAACAGGTAGTTGCCATCTATTCTACAAAGTTTCACCAATATGCACAAATTAGTGCAGGTCCACAATCCCGTATCTGAAGTTCTAAAATTCAAAATGCTCCAAAAACCAAAAGTTTTTTTTCCTGGAGTATGGAGCGTCAGTATAACAGCTGACCAAACTCCACACCCATTTGACCCACATCACTCAGGTGTGACATAGCAGCGTGGTCCTAGCGCCCAGCAGTCTGACAGGTGCATCAGTTATGTCTCAGTGCTCCTACTGGTCACACGGGTGTCTTCTGTTTGCTATTTTTTTCTCGATTTTCTTTTGCGATTTTGTGTTTAATTTCACGGCAAAAATACCAGAAAGAGCTGCAGAGAACCCTATGGATAACAGTGAGAACAGGAAACATCTGATGTTATCAATAATGCAGAAATTGGAGTTATTACAGAAGCTTGAGTCTGTGTGGTGTCTTACTGAAGAATATGGTGTCAGAACTACCACTGTATGTGATTTAAAAAAACATAAACACCATTTCATTTATCAGTATATTACTCTATAAATAAACTGTAGTAGTATTTGTAGTCTTTATTTAATCCACTTAGTGTAAGTATTGATATGTTTTTGCTGCAGTATTAATATTTGATTATGGGGTGCTGACCTGGACCCTTCTGGGATGACACATTTCTTCTCAAATCTAAAAAATTCCAAATTCTGAAACGCAACTGGCCATAAAGGTTTTAGAAAAGGGATTGTGGACCTGTACAATTTAAAAATGTGGGCAGTCAAGTATTAATTTGTATTAGCAAATGATACTTGAACCAAAAATTTAAACACCTTACCGTTTTTTTCCTCTTCTAGTAAGTGGTTGTGATGAATCATCTAAACATAAGAAAAACAAAACCAAAAAGATCATTAACACCAAGATAAAAAAAACAACAATTTAACAACCAAATACAGTTTAATTTGTATGTGTTTAAATTGAATGCATTATTAACAAATAAAGGCAGTGAACAAGATCAAAAGTAATGTCTTCCCAAAAATATAAAAAAATATTTCAAATGACTATCAAAACTAGAAAAAAAAGGGGTTAAAACTTGCAACATTACTATGGTTCAACAGTCTAGAATTACTTATTTAAATTATTTTTTGTTTGAAGAAATAAAATTATGATCGCAGTTCACTTTTCATAGTTTATTAGGATTTTTGTAACCATTGTAGTTATTTCAAAGTCATCAAAAAGTCTAGTAAAAACTCTGAACACGTTTTTAAAATCTTACTTCATTAATATCTTTAAGAAATATCACCTAACATTTATTAATCACCACATAATTACTATTTCCCCTAAAATTTTTCATATTTTTTGTACTTATAAATTCAAATTATAATGCAACTGTTACAATGACCAATGTATATTAATAATCATAGTATACTGCTGCAATGTATAAATGAATATTTAAAGCTTTAATGTAACGTATTCATTTTACACGTATAATTTAGAATGTAATCACTGCTCCATACAATATACTTTAAATAAGTTCATACTATCAAAAAGATTTTATATACTATCTTTGCCTATTCTAAAACTAAATGCTAAACTCTAATAAAGGTTTTAAAATTATTCCCATATTCAATGAGAGATGGATGTTGAATATCTGAACCCTCTTGTCAATTTGCTTATAGATATATTAGTTTACTGCAGGTGTATATGTTAATATACATACACAGAGGTGGAAATTGGACATGTGAACAAAACTATAAATTTGCTTTAAAATATAATATTAGTTTACAACTAGCAATCTATTATTGAATTTCTCTTTAACCAGGTATTTAGGCCTAACTTTCTTGCGCATAAACTGAGATTTGTACTCACGTAAGTTTGATTCAGACATGCCATTTTACCATGAGTCTTACCTTGTCCCTTAGTGCTAACTAAATGAAACAAATTTGGGGGTTTTTGCTTTTTAGTCTTCTTTCCTGGTCCTCTTCGAGGCTTTTCTTGGAACTTTGCCTTTCGTCCCATGATCTTTTAAACCTTTGAATTTAACCTAAAGGTTAGATCCTCTGAAAGTTATATGCTTAACCCACGTGTATACTGTTGCAAACCATCTAATAAACTTTTTCCACCAGGTGCTTTAACGCGACAATGGATAAAAATAGACATTGAAAACATAATAGACGCATTCAGGTATCTGCTGCACTTTAAATTATTCCTTTTAACACTTTAATAACAATAACTATGTATTACTATTGTAAAAGTAGCCTATAAAAATAGTTATTAATTGTTTTTTTACACATAATGTTTCATTTCCAAAAATAAAACATGAGCCCCTGCATTTTTGGATAGTTTAATCCTTATAAGTGTAATATACATTTTGTAACTAAAGTTTACATATATGTTGTTGTTGTTTTGAATTAAGCATAAAGCTACACAATGGGCTATCTGTGCTCTGCCCACCACGGGTATCGAAACCCGGATTTTATCGTGTAAGTCCGCAGACATTCCGCTGAGCCACTAGGGGGCCATTACATAGATGTGAAAAGAACATTTCATGGCATATAATACTTTCCAATCACGTTGACCTGATAGGTTATTGAAACCTGTAAAGAATTTAAATTTATGAAAACATTTCATTAAGAACTAGTATGATATAGCGGTTACCACGTTGAAATTTAGTTCGAATATCCATTGTTCGCTTTGCAACAAAATAAAATCGCAATTTTGAAGCCTTTTAAAATTAACCATGGTGCCAACGTTTTAAAGGAAGGATCGGAAATTTTGTTAGACACTGCCACACGAGGCCCGTGCCACAAATCCCTAGCAATTGTCTTGAAAAACCAGAATAGAAAACCGTGATAGATATCAAACTGAGTTTGTTTACTGTTACACCCTTGTGCAAATTAATTGAAACAAATTATCATTTTACAATATTTTCAGCATGGCGGCGGTGTAGGCTAGCTGGACCTGCTGATTTTCTTTAATAGTCATTTTTCACATAGACGACGTCATTAGCTGTGTTTGGCAGTACGGTCGATCTATTTTTCGAATATATGACGAAATTTTGAGGAATATTACGTCATTCGAAATTGCGTTAGAAGGACAAGAAGACCAATCAAAAAACAACTTTTTACCAACTCAGTGAAGAAACAACGATATGAATGGGATCTCAAATACAAGAAATGGACACAAGAACAATGGAGAAAGGTTTTGTTTGTTTTGGAATTTCGCACAAAGCTACTCGAGGGCTATCTGTGCTAGCCGTCCCTAATTTAGCAGTGTAAGACTAGAGGGAAGGCAGCTAGTCATCACCACCCACCGCCAACTCTTGGGCTACTCTTTTACCAACGAATAGTGGGATTGACCGTCACTTTATACGCCCCCACGGCTGGGAGGGCGAGCATGTTTAGCGTGACTCGGGCGCGAACCCGCGACCCTCGGATTAGGAGAAAGGTGTTATTCTGTGACAAGACTCATTTCTTCGTACAGGGTCAAAGAAGTCTGCATGTTCGCAGATTTCCAGGTGAGAAACTTCGAAAATCTCACATCAATCAGTTTGTAAAACATCCCTTGAAGATGTTTTGGGGCTTTTTCAGCTCATGTACCCACGTACTTGTCATAAGTGTAAATAGGCTTACATCGACCATATTTCTCTGAAAAAAGACAAACAAATTTATAATACATGCGTAATTTATATAACATAATAACATACGGATGGGTAGGGACTTACGGGCCACCCTGTGGATAGTATTGAAGTATGCAGACATATTATACATTTTACTTTAATGTGGACTCCTCCACAAACTCTAAATGCTCCTTATACCGACAATAGGGTTTCCATACATACGGTGCATGGAAAAATACATACAGCCTATTGTGTAGCTTTGTGTTTAACAGCTTTTAAAATCAAAATTTCCAAATATAGTCGTAGTCTCTGCCTTTTTTCTACCAACTACCATCTACCTTTGTAGTCTCAAAACATCAATATCCATCTTTGGAAGTACAGGTATCTCAACATTACTACTTCCTATATGTTCAATGAGAAGTCGTGCTGCTATGAATAAATACAATGCTATTAAGAAAGAAATGTTAGACATCCTACACAAAATTCCATCTGAGTTGGCTGATTGGAAAAAAATCTGTTGATTGAAGTAAAAGTCAACTACATTACAATTTCCCAACGTTTAAAAAGAAAAAATAGTATATTTTTCATTTATTTGATTTCCATTTTGTATAACACGTCAACTCAACTTACTTCGTAGCTTCTAGTAAGTTAATTTAAATTCGGAGTCACTTGGTAATTTCTATTGCTGACACAAAATAATCCTACCTAACATCATTAGAAGAAATTTCAACTTAAAAATGCCATAGCATTATTATAAATTCGATATTTATTTCTAAATACGAGTAGCTTTCAGATAGCATGTGATCAAGATAGTTAAATTTAACGTTTTTTCGAGCTACACTTCTTCCTTGTTATTTTTAGATTACACTAGTTCTCTCCATAAATGTATGGCTGTAATGTCAAGCATTGTGCAGGAATGTAGAAACCAATGTCTTTCATTGTTATACCACGTGCTATTTCTAGGTTACAGCTTCCCCTGTGCTTTAATGAGAATGACCAGTCATGTGAGTAACACTAGTCACTCAAGAAAAATCTGCTGTTGCCTGAAATATGAGGAAAATTAAAATATAGTGGAGGACCTCAGCCAGAATCAGTCCAGAAAGTTACCTAGTCTAATATACACGACAATACTGTCTATAGAGCATATTCTTGCAGTAAATTTGAGAAGTAATAAAAATTATTTACTTGTTTTATATTTCCAAGTTCCCATTTTTTTCTCAGAAATTTCGTTACACAGTGATTGAATGACTTCATAATCATAAGATCTCAAAGAATCTCCAGTTATTAAGCAGATTTACTTCATTGCTCTAAGTTCAATCCAGTTTCTACAAGTATACCATTCTACAATAGTATTAGTAAATTTGATCTTTGATTAACACTTTGATAAAGGATAATCACAATAACACAAAGAGTAAGTGAAGTAGGAATCACATTATCCAAAAGTTATCAGATATTTTAAATTTTTGAGCTATACTTGTGTATAATAACAGTTTCCCAGCTTTATGTCACTGGTGTTTGTTTTTCTGTGGTTGGAAACTTGGGTTAAATGTTTATTTGCTATTTCATACACAATCTGCATTGTCTGTGTTATTCTTCACATACTGCAAACTTAAGTTTTCTGGAGGATAATATCCCTGCATGGGTAGCATTAGTATTTGTTGTGCGCATCACCTGTAAGAAAACCTTAGTTTTAAGGGTTTAATCAAGACTAATTGAGATTACAATAATAAATAGTTACAACCATTTGTTATACAATATATGACATTCATGTTATAAACAACACTACATATATTATGAAAAACAAACTAAAGAATAATTTTGCATGATTATGACACGACACAATATTGCACAAAACTACAATATATATAAAGGGATTATTTGTTGGCAGAACTTTCAAAATTTTGTAATATGAACACATTTGAACTGTTAGAAGAATAATTTTATTGACTAACTCCACTGTAGCTTCGGTTTTGGTTACTGGATTCAGATGTACACATTAGAACATAACAATGACAGCAAACAATTCCATTTGATACACCATTTTATTTTGAATAATTAGCACAGTAATAAAGCCAAAGGGATATTTTTATATATTTAAAAAAAAAAACACCAAATATAAGGAATGTAAACATTAATTTCATATCTTTATTCACATAAGATTTCTTTGTTATACTTTACATAAAACAGTTCAACGTCTTCAAAAGGCATAATTTGACATCAGTGTATTAAAAATGGTAATACATTATACAAATATGTTTGAGAAATTATCAACACTGAAATATCTATGAATACATACAATCATTTCATTTTTAAATATAAAACTGTTCACTATTGTTCAGAAACTAATGTATGTCTTCCATGACACCTTAAGCTCTATCAAATCACATACAGTCGTCAATCAATCACCAACAGAAAAGTACGTGAATTTAAACACAATATTTTGAGAGTACTAACAAATAAGATAATTACAAATATTAATCTAAATATATAACTCTTGTTTTACCCTTAAAAAACAAATATATAATAATCTTTTAACAAAATTCTAGCAAATATGATCAAAGTTTCATGGTTCCTAAAAATAATGAAAGTATATCAATACTCAAAAATCAATACATCATTTACCAAATAACATACGACAAACAATGAAGTAACATTGTAAAATTACTGTACAGTCTATTCTTGAAGATGAGAAACTCACTTGAAATAAAGAAAAATGGAATTTAGATTCAAACAACACAAAAAAACACCTTCACGTTTTTGAACACTGCAAATAAACACCACATAACCAAAGAAAAAACACAGATACTATGTCAGGAAACAAATATAAACAAATGCAAAATCAAAGAAGCCCTACTTATACAACAATTAAAACCAAAATTAAACCAATATAAAGGAACACCTTTATACCAATTAATAACTTAACATCTACCTGCAACGCCCCCTACAATCCTGTACCCGTTTATACTTTCATTCCTAAAACGAGTCTATCAATGGTCACATTCAAACACTCTCTTAACCTGAAAACGACCTAGGATGGTCAAAACTTTCCTTATCAGTAAAAGTGTTTATATCCATACCAGCCATTCTGAGATACATGTGTAGTCTATTATTTGGTTTTTTAATTCTGACCATCTTAAGAGTATAATATACAAATTATTCTAACTGACCACATGACAGATGAAAACTATTTTACTAAATGTTACAATTTTGTAAAACAGACACACGAGGTAACAAATTAACACAATTAGTATTAGTATTAAAACCCACATATTTGACAGTAACAATAAAATAATATCACCAATATGGTGTAGAAGAGATGCCAAATAACTGGTTTAACCATCAAAAAATCTTTTAAAATACAACTGTGGTTGAAACATGTCATCACTAAGCATGTCTGTTTGTGACTGACTACCTCTAGTAAAGAGGTGTATAAGGCAGTCAAACAGGCATACACAAGAACCACTAATACAGCCCAGATATGCAATAAAAGCAGTAGTTTTTAAAATTAATTTGAACATTAACTTCTAACACAGCAACATAGTAACTGATGCTTTCTTTCATTTCTAAAAAAAAGAAAAACCGAAATGTTCAGCAAATGTTTAATTGCCTGAAACATAATAAATCCACAAAGTCTACATTTATACTGAAAGCCACCCTACACTTAGATTTTTAAAACTTGATGGCACTCAGTCAACATCTCTTCAGATGTTAAAATAGTTCTTTTTACTACACATATCAATATTCCATATTCTTTTGAGAAAATTAATATTACTGAATATATATATTGCTGTTTGAGAATTAGTTAAAAAAAGTTGGTATATTCTATCACCAAAATAATTTTATAACATGCAATAAAACTGGCCTAAGGTTCTGGTATAACTCCTCCTTTAGAAATACTAACCAAAGGGATGGAAATCAGTCAGTATCATATGCTGCCACAAAGGCTTTATGAAAATAACTGAATTTAACATCATTTTTATAATTCATTGACAGATAGGAGTATGTATTTCAGGGCAAACCTTGGATTTTCCAGTTCATTGTCCAGCAAGCTAACCAATTAGCTGCATACAGTTTTCCTCTTTTATTATATAAGTTACTCTGATATAATTGAATCTACCACAAGAAACATGCAGAAACAAAAGAATTTTGTATTATCAACTTTCAAACTAATTAACAGCATTAAACAGGAACATTAGATCAGCATATATAGTTGCTGTTGGACAAATATTCACACACTGTCTTTACAAGAGCTGAAATATATCCTCACACACAAGTTTAATAAAATTTAAAACGAAATTGTTGTAGAACAACAGGAAATCTTAAAGGTTGTCTGTTGATGGAGAAACTTTGAATATCACCAATGCCTATGAGGTCTAAAACAATGGGTCTGGAAAACATTGATAAGGTACAACAACTTGTTTCTTGCACATTTATTATACATTAATTAAGGCAAAGCTTTCAGCTAAAATGAAGTTTCTCCACTTGTGCACCACAATGATACATTTAATTACAATAAAAACATTAAGTGAATATATGCAGTTTTTCTCTGCAGAATTATAAGTTAAAGCTGTATTTATAAACTAATAAAACTAGTCTGGTAGGACAAAGCTATGCGAGTAGAATCTTTCATTGTCCTACCAAAGCCACGAGGTCTGTGAATGTAGATTGCAAGATCCTACGATAGATCAACAAGTGAAATAACTTCCCAGCTACACAAAAATATTACAACATTCAGTAGTCCTGAAATAAGTATTACAAAACTAGGGATATTTTACAATGGTTAACAAGTATTGTGAAACTAGTTTAATCTACACAGCTATCCACTTATACTAACAAATTATATTTAAACATTAACCTCAAATACCGTTCTAGAACTAAATCTATTGAAACATTGCCCTAGAACTGACATCAGACAAAATTCCAAATAAATTTACGTCTTAAAACATCCATAACACTGTCAGGCACAATAAAGGAGATTAATTACAATCAGAAGTGTTAAGCCACATTCACAGTATTAAATTATATTAAGTCTCTTATGCCAAGACCCTAAACTTTTGATAGTTTTATATACAAATATTATAAAATATCTTCATAAAAATATTCTTGAACACATGTACTCTGTATATTAACTTAAACTTGTGATATTTTCTAAGCAAACCACAGATATTCAGTTCACCTTTTTTTTTCAACAAGAAATCATATGAAAGTGATTTTCATTAAGTTGCTTTTAGTATGACCTACAGTTTTTCATTTATACTAAAAGGCATTTACACAATTACCAAAGCCACACTTTCAAATACATTTTTTATTGTTGTTATCACAAACAAAATCTGTGATAAAACTATTACTAATTGAGAATATTAGGGGAAGACTTTTTTTTTTTTCACTAATGTCAATTATGAAATACTATATTCATTTTTATGAGTACATTTTGAAACAACAACAAAATTTGCTTAAAATAGAAAGTTAAAAGAAGGTTAGTTTTACACCAAAAATGAGTTTCAACTCATCATATTATCTAAAATGAGAAACTAACTTCAAAACTACAATGTCTCAACAGAATTTTCCACAACAGTATTGGCAAGCTTATGGTAAACACGATGTTGTAGAAATCTGGCATAAGAGAAAAAAATTTTATGACATATATTACAACTCTGAAAACTGGATGAAGATTCTCCATCATCTCGGTCTTGAACTTCTGATTTCAATTTCTTCTGTAAACTTATTTCTCGTTTAATAAGCAGCACTGAGGTTTCTACTGGTACTTTGGTGAAAACAGGACAACAACCATGAAATAAAGCACTGTTGAATTCTACTTTCTTTCGCCAGTCGGCAACTTCAGTTTTAGATAGTTCTTTGTTTTTCTTTACTGGACATAAATCATTGACATGCTTCCAGTAATTCTGTAAATTTGTCATAGACACTTGGCATGCTTCACAGAGATACTGTGGAGGTTCCGATACATCTCCAGCTGTTTTTATTTGTCTGTGGTTTTGTATGAGCTTGTCAGATGGTACAATTTCCAATGGTCTCTGTGATTTTTGGAATGCCTCAGTATTTTTTCTTTCAATAATTTCTCTACAGATTAATAACAAACATGTAATAAACAAATACATGCTGCTAATAAACCTTAAAAAAGTAAAAAAAAAACTGATTCAAAATTAAAAGATATTGATAGATTCATACAACCTGTACAAATATTTTAAAGTATATATATATGGGATTTAACATGATTTTTTAGAAGGGAGATTAGGGGGTGGTATTTTTTCTGAGATCAATAACACATGTAGGCCTAAGTATGCTGTGAATTGGTTGCATTCCAGTATGTATTACAAAGCAAAGTTCGGGTGAAACTGAAGAAACATATTAGTAAACATAAGAGACAATTAAAATATAACATTATAATGTCATGTTTAAGTTTTAATTTCAAGTGACCATCAAAATCCAGTTAAAGTTCTACTGAAAGCCCTTCAAATTTTATTTCAAGTTTTTATAAATAAATGTAGATCATTACACTTCAATGTAAAAAAAATAATTTAAAGGAATCTTGTTAATAAAGACATAAGTACCAACAAGTGAAAGCAAAGGAGAATATTTTGCATCAGCCAAACTAGAGTTGTTCCATCTGGTGTTGTGAACATTTTTCACATAACACCAGAGTTAATCAGGCCAGCTGGGATACAGCAAACATAGTTCTTGTATTAGCATTTAATGTGACATCAGTTCCCACGAACAAATGTAAGTTGTGAATCATATTAATCAAATAAATTGCAATGATTATAAATTTTGTTTAAATCATTTGCAAGTTTGACATTCAAGAAAGAATAGCATTATTTTAACAATCTTCAGTTTTTAAATTATTTTTTTCAATTTCATTTGAATGAACATTACTATCATTCACAAACTAGTGAAGCAGTAAGCTAGTCTTTTGTTTTGAATTTCACTCAAAGCTACACAAGGGCTATTTATGCTAGCTGTCCCTTGTGCTACTCTTTTACCAACGATTAGTGGGACTGACCATCACATAACACCTCCACCAGTGAAAGGGTGAGCATGTTTGGTGCAACTGGCATTCAAACCAGTGGCCCTCAGGTTATAAGTTGAGTGCCTTAACCAACTGGTCATGCCAGGCTGGTCTTTTGTAACCAGTGCCAAGAGGATAAAGTCTATATATAAAATAGTGAAATATATATCTGTCTGTCACACTGTCTTCTGAATACTTAAGTATATAAAAAAATTAAAGTATCAGCAAAATGCTTATTTTTAAGAGAACATTACAGAGAAATTAGTTTGCAATTCCTACAGTTTCATTTCAATGTAAACAACGATCTGTTAATCCTAAGGTGTAAATCAAACAAAAAACTTAAGAACAAAAATGTTTCTTTTTATGAGAATATGAAGTACTTTGAAGATAGAAACATAAAAAATCCATAAATGGATGAACATATTCGAGTATATTTGTTGTTCAGTTTGTTGTCCCCCATGTCAGTGTCTGTGCATTTTATCATACCATGTTGAATAAATTAATCCGATCTGAATATTTCTTCTTTGGCACTTCTTATATGACAACTGTCAAAAAATACTCATTTTGGTAGCAATCTTTTCCTACACTCAGTAAAATAAAAGGAACAGTTGCATCCTGCAGAAAAATACCCACAGTTGCTTAGCAAATAGGAATACTTTTTACCAAGAGTGCATTTCAGTCAGTCTCCTTTGCTTAAAACCAAATGTTATGAGATTTTTCCTGCTGAAGTATAATATGGACTTTCAAAATATGGTTGTAAATAGCCCACTATACAATCATATTGCATACACATTCTAATTCAATAGATTGGGTTGACTGCACATTTTATATACACTATTATTTCTAGAAAAATTACCACTGAATTTTTTATACAGGCATCTGCTAATTACTTAAATAATTCTACAAATTATCAAGTCATTACAGGTAAGTTAAAGTACCTCTAATTGGGGTACATACTCTTATTAATAAAAGATGTAATTATGAAAATTAAATTAACTTGTTTTCCCAAGGATAACCAATAAACAAGTATTTTAAGACAAGAATGTATCACTAGATATAGATATACGTACTGATTTTCCTATAAATATTGTGAAGTACATATAAATTATATTCAATATTACCGTATTATTTTAAGCAGGTTGCTGTTCATTTGTATAGATCTCTGATTAGACCTGTTTAAAGTTTGGTATTATCCTCACTGGTTTCTTAAGAAGGCAGAGTTATTGGAAAGAGTTCTAAGGAATAAAACAAGAATGATTCCTGAAGTGGAGAACAAGTTAAGATCTTTAAAATTATTTCCTCTTGAGAGATGAAGGATGGGTTAGAGGGTATATCATTATAGTATTCAAAATTAGAGTTAGAATTTGTTGAACATTTTTTTCCTCATGTTTTAAAAGTGGTATGCCAAGGACACAGATTCTAGATTTGGCAGAGTTGAAATTATTTACAAATATTTGAAGAGAGCTTTCAACATTTACGATATACTAATTTTTGACATGCTAGATAGAATTACGACTGATTGAGACAAGGCTTTAAATATTTGGAACATCAGAGATGGATAAAGGTAAACAGCATTTTGATGAAATGGACTAGCCAAAATGGCCAAGGAAACCTCTGATGTCCTTCAAATGTTACATTAAATATCTCTTTTATATACAAACCATATTATCATCAATATGTTCCTATATATGTAGCCTCTTTGTTATTACCAATAATAGCATTAACTAGGTTTCTAATTAGAGACAATTGGTTTTAAGCAAAGTATTCAATACCTTTGTTTATGTCTTCTTATAGAATGATTTTTACACATTTGTTTTTTCTTTCTGCAACTAAATCTTATTGACCTCACCTACATAAATCAATAAGAATGTTAAGTAATAGAAGAGAAGTGTGTAGAATAATACATTAACCAAACAACACCTGGTGCACCCAAAGTTTTTGCTTAATACCAAGGGTCTTCTAATTGGCTGGAAGATGACAGTCAGTAATGGCTGAAATGCTAATTATATTAACAGATTTCTTAAAACAGCTGTTTTAGAATGAGCTGGATTAAGTTGGTAAAATGCAATTGTTCATCAATCATTACTTGTGTCTCTGCATTAAAATCATGGTAAGAATCTATAACACTGTTATTTATCTATTTTAGCACCATATATTATAAATTATTTTGTGATTATTTTATTTTGTTGCAGTGAACATTTAAAACAAAAATCAATTCATCTATAATATTAACAAAAATACCAATATCACCTATGTTCTGACTTGCAGATGCTTTCAGTTTTTACTTCTTTGTCTTCAGCTTTGTAGCCATGTCTATTTTGACTATCTCTATTTCTAGTACTGTAACTGACTTGCTTTTCTTCAGTTTTTACTTTATCTATTACATTACATCTGGTTTCTATAATTCTCCGTCTGTTCCTAAAATTATAGACTTTTCGTTTCTCCCTAATCTTTCTTCTATTTTTACCACTGTTGGTGACCTGTTTCTCAACACGTTCCTCTGTGTTATCAGAAGTGTTTTTACACCTCATCTCTGGAATCTCTTCTTTGTTTACATCATCTAATGTAGTCTGTTTATCCTTAACTTCTCTTCGCAGTCTAATGTTGGAGTTAGTTTTTCTTCTTCTTGATGAATACTTCCCCCATAATTTTCTCTTTTCCTTTAAAACTTTAATCTTGTAAGGCATTATAGTTTAGTATCTGATCTATTACGATACGCATAATCCAAAGTAAGTATTTTTTCTGAACTCATTGAAAAATATGAGACTACATATCAGTATTCAAATATACATTTCTCAATCATTTATTCCATCAGTGATACTGTAATTAAAAACAGGAAATAAGACTAAATGAATTCAGAATATTAACACAAAAATTATTACAATAAACTGTCTTCATACAAAACAAATATGTTAGGCAAAATTATAAAACTTATATTTCAAACTTAGGTTCAAATTAAACACTACCTTCATAAACAAAGAATTAGTCAAGATGTTAATTAATAGGAATAAACTGTTAACTGTCCCCAAATGAGTTTACTGTCAAAGTGCACACAAAAACTATGAAGTAAACAGTAATCTAAGTTAAAAAAATTAACAAAAACTTAGCAATTTTTGTAACCTCAAAAGTTTCCTCAGTTGAATAATTTATTTTCCCAATTCCATGAATGATACTTAAAATAGTCCTAATAGCATCATTTTACAAACATCAAAATTTATTAAATGTACATGACTATCTTGCATATACAACTCTCACCTTTCTAATTCCACAAGCTAATAAGTAATAGAATGCTTCAAAATATTTTTCTAATTTCCACAATATGAAACAGAAAAAAAATTTGAGACTAAAAATAACTACTTAGGAATTTTCATCAATCCAATTAAGTTATGAGAGATTAAAAGGTATAAAATATTCAAAACCAGATAAACCTTCAACTTATCTATTAACAATGTTGTAATTGTATTGTTCATATAAAAGTATCCATGTGGCAGCCTAACGATACTCTCAATCTATTCCGTGAAGAAACCAAAACAACAAATATGCTAAAAACAATGAATGGAAATAGAGAATTAAAGGTCAGTTATATAAACAAAATAGACAGCAAGACCCAAGCTTGTCTATTGAGGTATTCCACTTTGATTAGCAGTTACTGTAAATAATTTTTCCTATACTATAGACTAGATGTTTTATCAAACCTGCAGATGCTACAAAATGCAGTACTAGCAGTCCAGTTTTCTAAGGTTTTAAACCCACCTCTTAGTAATAAAATTTATACAACTGAATTATCAACAACACTTCAGCGTTACCCTACTTAGCCTTGTAACTTATACAAGTAGAAACAGTTAGTACATTAGTACTACTACTAGCAGTAGTAGTAGTTGACACAAGCTTAATTTTTCTTTGATGAAGATTGCCCACTGCCTAGCTTTGCACTAAACTACACAATCGATGAAGTTATAACTAAAAATATAAAAAGTCAGTATTATTTTACTTACAGTGATAAGTTATACATGAAAAATTATAACCAGTTTCTTACAATATTTATACACCTTACAAGCTACATTAAGAATTACATTTTAACAGGATTTTATTTCTGGTTATATTTTTCATCCAAGACGAAGTTAACGTGGTTTCACTAAAACTGTTTTCCTCTTAATTTAAAACCTTTGACATTTAAAATTTCCTATTCTAACAGAGTTTAACACGACCTATTTCAATTTTACCTTTAAACTAAACTATGTCGCAAAATTGTATGGTGCGTCCTCTCACAAGCTTTAGAGATTATATTAAACATTTTAGTGTTTCTTTTATTTTGCAGTTTTAAACCATACGAGTTATAATTTATTTGATTTACTAATAATAATAACAGTTTCCTACTACACACAATTCAAACATCTCATACGTAAAATCAATTTATATTATTTCAAAGAAATATGTAGACAATAATAGAGGAGTGCCATATTTACTCAAGAAGTCTTTGTTTCAGAATTTCAAGTAAAACTGCACAAAGAATGTCTGCGAATAATCTTTTTTTAATTTTTAACTACTAGAGGAAAGGCAGTTAGTACATTTACAAGTTTTTCTCAATCGAATAGTGGGATTTTACCGTTATTTTCTTAATACGTCCATGTACATCCCCAAAGTACGGATATTTTGTGTGTGCATATGTATGTGGTATTGGAACGTAAACAACAAAACCTCATCTCCACAGTTACGTAAGCAAGCCACTGGTCCGTGTCCAACCTTGTTTGTTTGTTTACTAAATTTCGCACAAAACTACTCGAAGGGTATCTGCGATATCCGTCCCTAATTTAGCAGTGTAAGACTAGAGGGAAGGCAGCTAGTCGCCAACTCTTGGGCTACTCTTTTACCATCGAATAGCGACCCTCGGATTACGAGTCAAACGCCTTAACGCATATGGCCATGCCGGGCCGTGACCGACCTTTACGAAATATATTAATGTCAGTTCCTGTCCCTATGGTCTAAAAGTGTCTTTTTCTCAGTCATAAAAACTGTCAACAATAGCGAAAGGATACATCAGAAAACACAACTTGCTTGCTACGAGTTATTAGGGGAAAAAAGGTGATTTCAACTTGAAAATAAATGAAATACAAGGTCTTGTAGGAATTTACAGTAAAATAAAATAATTGTAGTATACTGTAATGTATCAATATGCAAAAAAAAAAATCAATGCTTAATTTTAGATCATAAAAGTGTTTATAAGACTAAATGATTAAGAATAAAAGGGGATCTGTATCAGAGACAACCTAGTCTCCCTAATTTTCTCTGCCCCCATCCCCCAAAAAGAGCTTACCTTATAATACTTAAAAAGTGTTTTTGTTTTTTTTGTTAATAAGCCCTTTCCCTTTTAACATTCTCGGCACGTTACTGTTAAATGCGAATAAGTTCTCTACAGTTATCATATTCCAATTATTCAGGTTGTTTCATGTTGAAAGAGCAGTAAATTTATGGACTTAAATTTCTAAAATCATGGATTTGATGCGATACGTTAAATTAAATATAAATAGTTCATTGTGTATTTCTGTCCTTAAAACAAACAAACAAACAATTATTCAAGCCAACTAAATTAAAATGATCAAAAATATTACACTGACACTTTTCCTCTCTCTCTTTACACACAAACAGACTTATACATATAGCCTGTAGTTTGTATAAAGTAACCAACTGTGGACAGGTTCCTCACCTGCGAATCGTATTTTTATGTTAAGTATTTAGACATATGTGACCTGCAATATTAGGAGCATGCCAAGTTGAATCTAAGAGATTACAAAAATATAAGTATTTTTCATTAGTTTTTTTCAAAATCGTCAATAAAAATCGAAGTAATCATGGTGAGATAAAAAATTTAAAAAAATCAATCTTATTTGTTATTTGTACTAATCTCGCTCTCTTCTCAGATACACCAAGGTCTCTGATCTGGACTATATCGGAGGGAAAAAAAAGAGATTGGAGACAAGTTTAAGCTCAGCGAAATAATATTTAATGTATAAACACAGACAGTGTTTTTAATTGATTTCTTAGAATGCGTCTTAATGAAATCAACGTTTATTTCAATTTCCAAATGTCAGACTGAGAAAACGTGGCATACTACATGGAAAACAACAATGCCACTCTTCTATGAACACATTTGCTACTCACGTGACTGACGATAAACGTTACGACAAAAATAGAGAATGCTGTATCACTGAATCATCCCTTAACTTGCCAGTAAAAACGTCACTCTAGTTATACATACAGTATATGCTATGTTACACTTCCATTAGCAACCTTTTGGACAAATGATTAAATTCCTTACCTAATTCTGGACGCACGATTAAATTTGTAATCTCATTATGGGTATAAAATTAAATTTTTAACCTGATCATGATTGTCTCTTTTGTTCAATCCTCCATATGACACACAGAAATTTACTCAATATGACTATGTTTTAAAACAAACAAACAAGCAAAATTCAGAGTTAAATTTGCAGTCTAATTCTGGACTCTTTGTTAAATTTAAGCCTAATTCTGGACAATTGGCTAAATTTTGAAGTGATTCAGTAAATGAGGTGCGTTTCACACTTAGACAAAACTCAAGTGATTGATTGATTCGTTTTAAAATATTGGGCAATATTATATTTAATATAGGACCTTGTAAAGAATTTACTTTCACAAAAAGAAAAAAATGTAAAATGGTTTCTATCTTTTATTCCTGGAGCGATGTCATGTGAAACAATACTTTTATCCCTGAAGTTACAACAAATAAACTTATTTTCGTTTGAATTTCCCGCAAAGTTACACTAGGGTTATTTGTGTTTGCCATCCCTAACTTAACAGTGATAGACAAGAGAAAAAGCAGTTACCCAACAACACTCATCATCAACTCGTGGGCTACTTTTTGACCAACAAATATGGGGATTAACTATCAAATTATAGTGCTCTCATGACTGAGATGGCAAGCTTGCTCGTTATGAGGAGATTTAAAACCTGCAGCCCGAAGATTATGATTTGAGCATTTTGACCACCAGGCTATGCCAGGTCCCTACAGATAAATGTGTCGAATATCTTGTCTGTGTTAATGGCAGAGATGAAATGCATGCATATCTAAATCTTGATATTAATATTTTAGCAGCTATAGACGACATTTACCCCAACCAAACCAAATAAAATTGTTCAGTTGAAGTGTGTGATGTAATTGCAATCTTAACCTATTTCCATGTATTACAAACTAACTGAACAGTGACTTATGTTATTGTAATGTTCTTGTTCCAATAAAAAGGAACAAATCTAACTTAAATATATAACGCTAGATCCAATTTGTATTAATCAGGGGCATAGATCCTGGGGGGATGGGGTATACATACCCCCTTCATTTTAGGTGGAGGGTATGGTGCATACAATCATCCCTCCCTACAGTTTGTCTATTGAATTGTTTTGTTGCATCACAGGCCCACAAATTGTGTATTTGTTCTTGTGATTCTCGTGTTCTTATCGATCAAATTATATAATTAGGACTATATGAAGGCTTTTTCAGTAGCCGAAGTGTACATCTTTAATATAGGCGTGCTTCTAAGATTTTCGATCTGAGCGATAGTTCTAAGTATCAGTCAGTAGGCCTAAGTATACATGGGAACATCGTGGCAACAAGATTACTCTATGACTACATGCTTACAACTTTCAGGTTCACGTAATCTGAGATTACCAGTTTGCAAATTGAGCAGTCTACATAAGTGGTTACAAAAATCATCCCCACCATCGAGTGTAAAAAAATTAAGCCCCTGGTATTAATGAAATTCATTGAACAATGGGCACGGAGTACCAAGTATTATATATTTCTTAGAAATAAAAATGACAAGAAGAAAAACTTATTGAATATTGTTTCAGGCCTGACTCCAGCTTCTTTATTGGGTGAAAGGGGAAAAGTGAAACTTTTGTCAACTCTTCTTAAGGATTTAAAAATTCACATGATTGTAAACAGCTGTGGAGAATGTAGTTGAGTCACACCATCTCTCTAGAGCCAGTGTCATATTGTTTTAATTGTTTTATCTCATTCTAAACATCTTTTCAGCATATAAACTTTTATAACTATTCACTTGTTGTTGTTGTTGTTGTTGTTGTTTTGAATTAAGCACAAAGCTACACAATGGGCTATCTGTGCCCTGCCCACCACGGGTATAGAAACCCGGATTTTAGCGTGTAAGTCCGCAGACATACCGCTGAGCCACTGGGGGGCGTAACTATTCACACTGAGTGATCAGTTACGCTTTGAATGTATTTACATGTTGCTTGATGGTTCTGTCAACATTTAACGCTTTTTATGAATGTCAGATTCTGTTTAAACGTAGCTCATTCAGAAATTTTGAAATTGAGACGTTAATCGTTAATTGTTCAGTGAGTGTTAAAATCTAAATAACTTTATTCTAAATTTTTAGTAAAAAATGATACACCTTTTATAACTCTGGTTATAGAAGTGAGATTATTTCAGTTAAAATAGAATAAAAGTTTGAGTAAACATTAAAGATCATTAAGCAGTTATAAAGCGAGACCGAATTTTGCTATATATGAAACATTTAAAAGAAGGTCAAGGAGAAAGACGGAAAATTAAAAGAATACCTGGAAGAGAAAGAAATAGATAAATAAAATAACAACAAAAATAAAAACATGGGAATTTTAAAGAAGGCACATAATATATAAAGAAGAATAAAAACAAAAATAATAATGATCAGATACAAAACTAATGAAGCCATTGGAGGCCTACTGAGGTATTACAACAAAACAATGGAAAATACAGAAAGACTGTGGTAATAAAATTAAAGGTGAAGAAAAAGAATATATAAAAAAATACATAAAAGTTATAATAACAAAATCAAAGTTGAAAAAGAAATCAATGACAGGTTAAAACATCTGGAAAAAGAATTGGTGAATGCAAAGAATAAATCATCTATAAATTTTTCGGCATCTATCTAAGAATTCCAATCTGAAACAAATTTAAGTATGGAATATGAAAATGTATTTCGTGTACATCTTTTACCACTAAAGCCCTGCATGGCCAGGTGGTTGAGGCGGTGGATGGTGATGACTAGCTGGCTTCCCTTCAGTCTTACACTACTAAATTAGGGGTCGCTAGCGCAAATAGCACTCGTGTAGCTTTGCGCGAAATTCAAAACAAACCAAACATTTACCACTACTGCTGCACCATCTGTGATTGTAAGACCTTTCTGGACTATTTCAACGACGATACTCTCGAATTAACTTCCTGAGTTTAGCTCAATACAGAAACCAATTGGCTTAGTTTACAAGAAGAGGTGGAAGAGCGAAAAATAAACTACTCATCTCGTTACTCATTTAAAACGACCAGTTTTAATGACGTTAATCAATCTTCCAAATGAGTGTCATAACAACTACAAATCATTGGTAAGTGCTTTATCCATCAGGTTTGGAGTGATATACTAGAAATAAATATCCATAATGAAAATTCTGAGCAGTGAACAAAGGGAAGAAAATACCTTAGCAAAACTACTGGAAGGTATGAAAAGGTTTTTCCTTGGATTTTATCTAAATTATCTGTGTGAAATGGTGAATTTATTGGCACATAATCAATTAAAAGATGCCATAACAGATGAAGACGTTCGAATTCGGCTAAATTAAAGTATATATACATCTTTAAAGGAAGCTCTTTAGTTGACATTGGAAATTGATTCTGTTGAAATGCAGATAAACAAATAAAGGCACCATCTAAAAGTCACAGAATCATCATACAGACTAGTAATTGGAAAACGAATTCCCTCTGACTATTGTGTGGAAGAACTGAAATTATTAGCTAGAAAAACAGTTACAGAAAATGGAGAACATAAACCCCTAAGACAATAAGTATAACTTATAAGAACATTTTGCCCAAAACTGTACACAAAGGTATATATGAAATAAGCACTCCAGCCAAAGGACACCAGATAAAGGCAACTATTATAAATGTGAGAGATATGGCTATTACAGCCGAATTTGTAAAAAATTAATAGCTGTTAATACGTCAAAGAAAACCTATAAATATAAATATCTGAATCTTATTAGATTAGAGAAAAAACAAAACAAACCAGGGCTAGTAAAAACAGGAGTTGGACTCATGAGAAAATGAGTTCATTATTTAAGAAAAAAGTTTAAAAATTCACAGCAAGAGGTTTTACATTGTATCAATCAATATTGCGCTACAGCTACAGCTATTCAAAGTAATCTGGTGGAAAACTGCCTCAAGAGATGAAAAATGAAGGTACATTGATGTGAAGAGCAATTGAACATAGAGTACCAACAAGTGGAAAATTGAAAGTTACCCTGCTGTTGAATGTCACTCTACGCCTTACGATGTTTGGGCAATTGATATCCGGGAAAAGTGTATGTGAGAAACTGTCTAAATGTGGAAATATGGATGAGATGTTGGGTTAGCTTTGAATAATTTCACAATCTATGAACTACACGAACGGTTGAATTTCCTAAGAAAATAATGAGGGTAGCCATTGCATCACCAAGAACTGAAATGCTCTTTCAAGAACTTATCACAAATAAATATTTCTCTATTGAATAAGATAGAGTAGAACCGAACATCCCAAAGTGGCTCAATGGACAAGTGGCTTGAAGAGTTGTCATGGATCCGAAGAATGAAATGTCATGATTAGCTTCACGAAACATAAATTTCAATTAAATCTGAATGCAACAATGCAAGATGTATGGTTCTAAAAGTACTACTTACGCATAAAAGAACACCACAAGTAGTTCCCTTTAAGGCAAAATGTAGAAGTCTGATATCAAATCCTCACATAAGGGTAACTTACTACCCCACTTACAATAGCTGCATGACTGGACTTGTGAAGGTCTTACATGGGATAATTACCACAGATTACATGATTTGTTCATGGAATATCAAGAATATCTTCTTCAAATGAACTTTATGATTTTTGGCTAAACAGATAAAATTGTCCCATAAGATTGATACTCAAGATGTAGTTGCAATATCTAAAGTTGCAATACAGGTTGAAACTTTCGAAAATATGGAAGCCGTGACAGACAAAGAAGAAATAGAACCAAGTACTAGTTCTTGACGTTATGTATTTACCTGTGAAGAGGAGTTATTGATCCATAATTTTATGAGTTAATTACTGGAATATGAATGAAACCACAAAGAAGAATGTTTAACTACTGCAAAAGAATGATTTTTACTATGGATACTTTAGCTGAATCTGAAGAGTGCATGTGAGTTCACAAAGAAATTAGACAAAAGATACACTTTATTGCAGGAAATTTACTGTGTCAGTTTGTTCTGTTAACCTTTAAATTATGCAATGTACATGGTACACTTCAACAGTTAATGGAGCGTGTTATGTCTGAAGTACCATAGAATTTGGTATTCATCAAGTTGGATAACTTAATTACAACTGAAAATAATTTTGATAATGCTTAGAATTGGCTTAGAAAACTTATGGATTAGTTGAGGAATGAGAATCTTAAATTTAATTCCAAGAAGTGTGAATTGTTCTGTCAATAAAGAGAATCTTGAGATACATAATAATCAGAGAAAGAGTGCCTCAAGATCCATCTTATGTTTAATCTATCTATAATTAGCTAATAATGAGGAACTTGTGTGAGGCTATTTAAAAATCTAAATATGTTTTGTTGGACTGATAACTGTGAACAAGCACTCAAAAACTTGAATGAAGAATTAAACACTACCCTTCTCTTAGCATACACAAAATTTAAAGATTTTGCCGTTGAAGAAGTGTACACCTACAACAGTAGAGCAATAAATGCTGCAGAGAGGAAATATTTTAAAACTCCATAACGTATATCAAGTATTTTCGAACCCTAAGTAATTTCCATTATTTCTCATCTGGGTAAAAATTTACCCTCAGGACATATCATGCAACGCTAAAACAAATGTTGAATTTTTGCAATCCAGAAGGCTAAAAAGTAAATTGTTCCAAGCTGCTTTAACAGTACAATTTTAAAACATGCATCGCTCTAAATAGACCCATGGAAATTATTACGAATCAACCCAAAGGCCATGTATTAATGAAGATTGTAAACACTATGTAAAGACGGAAGCACATGATAATAAAGATGAGCAATTAAAGTACAACAGAGTATAATTCTAGATGTGGCATCCACAAGTTATGATAAAGAAATAATGTGGTCTAACACTTAATTGAAAGATACTCAGACTAAAGGTACGAGTTTGAAATCAATTATAGAGTAGATCGAGAATATTGCAGAAAAATCCACATGGCAGACAGTTGCTCCATGTGAGCCCAAAGACAAAGATGTACTTGGCAAAAGGATATTTATAATGATTGGAAAGGTGCTTATCATGTCAGCATTTAATGAGGAATATATTTGAGTATTCAAATTAGAATTATAACGACTATTAAATTTAATAATCGAATTGCAAAGAAATTCTTTAAGTAAGTTTATTCGTAACTTTAGCCCCCCAGTGGCACAGCTGAACACCGGTTTTCGATACCCGTGGTGGGCAGAGCACAGATAGCCCATTGTGTAGCTTTGTGCTTAATTCAATAACAACATCTTGTAGCTGTAATTTAAGCATATCATAGAAAGTGAACGTAGCCTGTGACAAACGTCATTGATTTATTATTGTTACAAGGACTGAATTCAACAATATTTTTTTAAACTAAATAACCCATGAAAACCTGCCCAATTAAAAAATATGTTACAACAGTAAAAATTGGTTATGCTTCTTTTTGGTAACTCCAGTTAATCTATGAAATGATAATCATATATGAGATCACTTGTGAACTTTTATTGTAATATTGTTTAACATAAAATGTCACGAACTGAGAAAATTGAAAATTCAATACCACATCCATGTCACAGACATTTTGATTGAACACTCTTATATATGTTAAATGCACTATCAGGTGAATTCAATTTCCATTTTTTTTTAATATGGATGATAAAACCAGAATCCTTGTGGCTTAACAATCAGTGATGTCGAGAAACCCACTTGTTGAGAATTTTATAAGCAAAAACGGCTCTTTTGGGTTGAGAAAATATTTCAAATAGAAGAGCGAACAACGTTTTGACCTTCTTCGGTCATCGTCAGGTTACAAAGAAAGAGGTAACTGACCGGAAACTGACCACATGTTTGGAAGGGGTTGTGTAACTGAGTGTCGTAATGTAAAGGGCGGGGTTAGATGTTTGAATATATAATTTTATCTATAATATTAATATAGGTATAATGGCGTTCCTTTATATTGGTTTATTTTGGGTTTTAGTTGTTGTATAAGTAAGGCTTCTTTAATTTTGCTTTTGTTTATGTTTGTTTCTTTATTTAGTATTTTAGTGTTTTCTATGGTTATGTTGTGTTCATTTGACTTGCAGTGTTCGAAAACGTGTGAAGGTGACTTTTTATGTTCTTTGAATCCGGTTTCCATTTTTCTACTTGTTTCTCCAATATAGAAGTCGTGGCAGTTATCACATTGTATTTTATAAATAATGTTGGTGTGGTGTTTGTCAGTGTAGTTTTTACATAGTATAGACCTCAGTTTTGTGCCTGGTTTTTGAATAAATTTAGTGTTAACTGGAATGTTATATTTTGTTACTAGTTTTTGCCAAATGTTGGTTATTTGTTTGCTGATGTCAGGAATATATGGTATACAGCAGTATATGGTTTCGTGATTTTTTTATTCGTGAGATATATTTACCTTTGTTGGTTGATTTTGCTTTCTGTCTAGGTGTGTGCGTATAATGTTTTCTACGGTTTGTGGAGGAAACTTATTGATGTTGATGAAGTATTGTTTTATTTTGTCTAATTCATCGTTAATATTATCTGGTGAGCATAGTTTTATGGCTGTGTTTATCTGGTTTCTTAGTATGTTGAGTTTTTGTTTTGTTTCATGTGCTGAGTCCCAAGGAATGTATAGTCCAGTATGGGTGATTTTTCGGTGGATTTCTGTTTTGAATCGTGTGTCGGTTCTTATAATTTTGAGGTTAAGAAATGATATTTGATTGCTTTCTTCCTGTTCACATGTGAAGTTAATGTTGGGATGTTTAGAGTTAATGTGATTGAAAAAATTAAGTATGTGTTATGTAGATTTTAATCCCGCAACCTTGTCATCTACATATCTGTACCAGTATAGTGGTGGATGTAATGCTGTATTAATTGCTTGTGTTTCAATTTGTGTCATAAAAATACCTCTTTGCGAACCTGACGATGACCGAAGAAGGTCGAAACGTTGTTTGCTCTTCTATTTGAAATATCTTCTCAACCCAAAAGAGCCGTTTTTGCATATAAAAATCCCTGTGGTTTACATTTTGTCCTTTAAAGTCTTCTTTTGATGTAGTTATAAGTGTTGGTAGTGTCTTTTATTTCTTCTTTATGCATGTACTTTTTATCCCAAATAAATTATTGTCAAAGAAATATTAACATTTATTTTTATTTCTGTGGCATAGTGACCAATGTGGTACGTGCGACATGTCTCAGTAATATTATGCATAGTTAATATCCCAGGATACTTTGCGCTTGTGTCAGTCATTGACTAGTTGGCGGATTAAAGAGAATGATCACATATTTGAAATTATTGGAAGTATGATTTATTGATTTTTCTCTAATAAAACTGTTCACAGTTTATAGGTTTGTTTCATGTATTGAAAATATTTAGGTAATATCAAACTTCCTAAATTCATGATTGAGGATATTCGAAAGCTGTGTTAGGCTTAATAATAAAAGGATTACAAAATGTAGGCTTAGCAAGCATTAAGATACAATGAAAAGTGTACAGGTTGTAATTTGTAAGTATTAGTATACTGTATCAGGGTACAATCTTAAAAAGGGTTGTAGATATTCAATAAAAATATGTATCTAGTAGAAATATCAATATTTATTATCAATACAAATATTAATAGTAGCTTTGACAGTTTACACTTAGCATTGTTCAGCCTATATTGTGTAATTTTCTGAATTTTTAAGTTAATTTTGATAATCACATCATTATTGATTTTTAGTTTTGTTTAAAAGATACTAAACAAAATTGTATTTTTTAGCCAAATTAAAACCCAAAAGTGACAAATGTGTATGCTTAGCATTATTCTGTAGAATTGCAAAAATATCTATGGAAGATTCTGCAGTTTTAATTTTAGAATATGTTTGCAAGTTTTTAAACCTTGAATATACGTATGCTTAGATCTATATGAGGTGTTTCAAAATTTTCAATATTGGTTTTTGTTCAACAGTTTAAAGTGTGTGCTAGTATGTCAAAAGGATAGCTTAGTTTGAAAAATTTTGAAGATGTGAAACCTGCTTCAAAATATTTTTTTAAATTCTATTTTTTTGTGACAAATTGAAGCAACTCTTAAAAAGTCAAACACATTGGGTGCAGTGGTGAACTCTGGATAGGATTTGAAACAAGTTTAAAGACAATATGCAGAGAATCCTTTCCCTTTGAGTATAGTATTTCCTCCAAATATTATATATTAATCCTAATGCTAGTAGCATGAAACTGAATTCAGTTGGCATATACTTAGCTGATAAAGATTTTGTTTTTACTTTTTTCAAGTCATGGATTATTTTCTTTAAACTAAGCCACCTCAACATGAAATGAGAGGGATTACTGAATAATAATAATAATAAAACCATTTTTACATTTGTCACTTTTATTTTGCCTAGCTCATCTCTGCACAAATGTAGATATATTTTATTTATTTCAACTTTTTTATGCACATTATTGTTAAACATAACAAGCTTTCCAGTGTCATGAAATGTATGTGGTAATGTGTAAAATATGAATATCCTGAGCTGCAAATGATTTGGCTGTGTGAGTTGCTTTTCCTTCAAAGGCATAATTGAAGTGGCCTGGTTTGACGTGATCCACTAAAATATCGGAATTTAATTAAAAAAAAAAATGCTGGAGTGAAAAAAGAACCTATGTCTAATTTGACTTTCAATATGTCTGAGAGTCATCACTGAGTTGCAGTTTAAAAAATTGGCCCAGCATAGCCAGGTGGTTAGCATGCTTAACTCACAGTCTGAGGATTAAAGGTTTGAATATCCATCCTAATAAACATGCTCACCTTTCTAGTTTGGGGGGCATTAAAAATTCAGTCAACCTCACTATTTGTTGGCAAAAGAGTAATCCAAAAGTTAGCACTTGGTGGTGACAACTTACTGTCGTTTTCAAGTCTTTCACTATTAAATTTGAGACATTGAATAGAGATTGCCCTCATGCATCTTTGTTCAAAATTCAAACCAAACAAAAGAATTTGACATGATGAATTAGGAACTCAGTTAAACTTAAGTTTAAAGCATCTGAATAAAATGATACAAAATGAGTGTGGCCGCTTGTTGTTGCTATGGTAGTACCTGCAGTTTAAGCAGAAGCATAATTTTGGCTTTTATATTTTTGCTCAAGTATTTCTGTATGAATACCTTTATTTTTGTAATGTCTTAAGCAAAGGATCTAGATTTTAGCTTCATACGTGTTTTACAAATCCTAATCATAGATAAAAATAATATTTTTGTTTTAGCTACATTGGTTAGCAAATTAGACTAGTGATTTCACATTCTATTTAGTTTTACTTTGGCACAACATCCAAGTGTTTGTCATAATGTGTTTGAAATAACTTAAATTTTTTAAGTTGTCGATTAAATGAAGATGTTAAGTATGAATTGGTGGAAATTAATTTGGAATGGCTTATTTAAATAATTTGTGGTTTCATACGATAAAACTAAGCATGATAGATGTTACACCTGTTAATAAATAAAGCTAAGTATAAAGTACAGAAATGTATGTAAGCTAAGAAATTGGCACTTAGCATTATTTGACTGGTTATAAGAGTTTACATATTTTGAGTTTTTTGTAATTTTGAGTTAGATCAGTGAAGTTCTGTTTGTGTATATTAAAAGTATGAAGGAATAGTAAATATATAAATACTAAATTTGTGTTATGTTGTATTCAGAAAAGTAGTACAAATATATCAAAGGCCTTTGTTTAGTTGAGCTATCTTCAATTTCTATGTGTGAGAGTATCCAAAACAGTTTTTAAGGGATCATAGTGTTTTTAAAAACATGGTCACATGATAACACAGTGATTTATAATCTTTTAAATTACAGTGCCCTTTTAAGTACATCCATCATACCTGTGTGTTTGTGTGTAAATATATATATATGGGAAAAATAATAGTTGTATATTAAAATGCCTCTCAAATGAAAATTCTCAAGAAACTGCTGTATAATTATTTGAAATGCTTACACCAGTTAGTGGGTAGTACAAAGTGGTAATACAAAAGTAAGTAGACCAAGTTCAGGTTAAATTAGGAGAGTGTTGTAGAGAGGATGCAACATTTGGATTTCAGTTTTGGAATATCCTGCACCTGTTACAAGTAGCCAACAGCAGCAATGTAGTAAGGACTACAATACTAGGATTCATTTGTCCTCACTGCATTTGACAGTGGCTGGTATTACTGGTCCATTGATGAGAATGTTTATCCACGGGTGTGACATTGTAGGATTGTTTTATCCTACTCGTACAAGTTGGTCAATTTGACTGACCTCATAATCATCAAGTAACAATGAAACTGTACTAACACTGAATGTAATAAGTGTATCTTTAGAAATTTGGAAATTTACTGACTACAAGCATGTTGAGTAAAAAATTGGATGTTTTAATAGTGTTTTTTACTGATGATTTGTCTGTGAGTTTATGAAACTTCCGAGTCAGTGAAAAGTGAATTCTTATACTAAAATAAAAATGTAGTTTTCTTATTTGCATAAACTCAACCCTTCTTGATAAATATCAAGTGTTTGTTAAAATTTCATTTTCTGTATTTACACTTATTTATCATTACAGCTTTTGCATTTTAACCTCTTGACATCAGTTGCCTTTTAGTTTTATTACTTTCACTGTACCTTGAACTGCATTTAGTACTATGATAACCAGCATATTCCAAAGGGAGATTAGCTTAAAGTATCTTGTTACATCACATCTCATCACTAAGGAATGTTCATTAGAAATTTTTCTTATCTAACCTAATAAATTTTTACATTTTATTTACTTTTGTTTAAAGAAAAAATAGAAAAAATAAACAAGAAATGTAACACTTTAGCTTTGAGTCTTTTTTTTTTTTTGCACATTCGTGTATGATTTCCAAAATATATTTCATGTGGCTTTAGGATCAATTATGCAAGAATACTCCAAAATTGCTATAATTTACCTGATCTATGAATAGGTTAAACAAGATTCCGAATTGCTTGGAGCATGTTCAGTTACATTGTCAGTAGAATAATAGACATCTTAAAAGACTGAAGATGTAGGAGGAGCATGTAACGTGGGTTTAACACTTGTATTTCAGTGGGGCATGTAACGTGGGTTTAACACTTGGTATTTCAGTGAAGCAAGAAGACTGAGGTTTTAGATTTAGTCGTGTGAATATTTGTAGTTTGTGTTTAGTTTGTTAAACAACCTAAATATCTTGTAAGGCAAGTGAAAAAATCTTTTAATCAGAGCAACATTGTATCATGTGACTTGTAGTTTGAAATTTTTCGAACATTTCTTGGAAATTAAAGAGTTAGAACTTATTTAATGTTTAAACCTTAACTACATTTTGATGTAAAGTCCTAACATACACTGATAACAAAGTAACTTAAATATTGATTGGAACTTGTTAAAGTTTAGAAGTGCACTTTGAGTTTCTCATGTGGACAGGTGTATTATTTTAATGTGGGGTTCTATAATTAAAGAAGAATGTGAAAACCTTTGCATTTCGAAGAACTTAACACTTTATATCTTCTCCTGCTCAAAGATTGTCAATTTGTAAATATTTAATTGATATGCTAAGGAAAGTTTTCCATCAGTGAGATTATAGAAAAGTTTTCCATCAGTGAGATTATAGAAAAGTTTCCAATCAGTGAGGTTATAGAAAAGTTATGGACCATTGTGGCATCATTTGACAAATTGTTTTTGTTGCTCTTGCTTTCCAGTAATTGCATCTGTGTGTTAAGAGTAGTATTTAAGATTTAACTATCTTTTTTACTTGTAGTCAGTATGTCTGTAAACAAACCAAAAAAGTCAGTCAGCTTTATTACTAACAGAGCATTGCTTAAATGGTTTTAGTCTCTTACTGTCATTTCTAACACTGAAAGAATTAGCCATTGAATAAAAAATGGAGGATTTGTAAGGTCAGTGACAAAAAAAATGTTCATATTAAAGTAGTATCTTATTGATTCACATAGAAGATAAATTTTGGACACAATGCCAGTGAACAGATCAGTAGAAGATATGCTGTTGTTTAGAAAAGTTTTTTTTGCATGTGCAAATAAAATGATCATAAAAAATCATTTTTGCATATTTAATTAATTTTAAAAGAATTTTATGTATATTAAGATTCTACCTAAATAGACTTTTTTACAAAATCTTTTGAAACAAAGCAGAAAGGAATCTATAAAAGGAACAGATACACAAATTTCTTCATTTATAACATCAGTCAATTGTTTTGATTGTTTCAGGTTTTAAAAGCTAATATATACGTACAGTAATTCATAACATATCAGTACATTTAAACAATACAAATAGGTCAGAGGTGAAGAAACCTATGTCAACATTATGAGATAATGTAGTACTGTTACTATAAGTGTGGATTCAAACCATTAATGAAGCATTTTCACAAAACTTACAGCTTTTATTTTTATTCTGCAATGTATAAAAACTTCAGTTTACCTGTGGTGTTATATAAGTTACTGAATAATCACATTCTTGTTACACAAAGTCTGTTTTTCATTTGCTTTTAGGGATAGTAAATTCTCTGTTTGACTTAAACAAGGGTAATAAGCACATTTGTGGTGTATATATAATTAAAATTCTAAAAAATACATTTTTAATACTTTACATTTATTAATTCATTTAATTTTTCAGTTTACTTTTGCTGAAGGTTGAAAGTTATTAAATTTTCAATGTTCTTTTAACTATTGTTGCATAAAGTAGTTAGAGGAAAGATATTTCAGTTTTCCAACCTGAGTTTATTAAAACCTGGATTTAGACGTGTGTATATATTTGTGAGCTTTATTCCATGTTCCTAGGTTAGCAAATAGAACTGTATTTAAACCTCGCAGAAATCTTATTAAAATATTTGTTTTACTGATACAAACAAAATCATGTATTTTTCATTCAAAAACTATAGTTTTGTACTTAAATAAATCCTAAATAGTTTTCGCGTCTGCTGATTGTATTCTGTTGTAACAACAATTTTTTTGTTAACCCTTTCGGCAAGGTTGGCGACCACAGTCGACTTGAAGGCTCATCATGGCAGGCGACCTTTCTTTATTCCTGTTATTCTAATGTATTGAATTGAACATGTATAGTACTGTGTACAATCACTGAATATTTCAGGGACATTTGTTGAGTTATTGCCGAGATATCATGCTTTTAGTACTGATACCGTAATTTGTTGGAAGTGTCAAACATATATATTCAGCCCCATGCCAAACATTAAGAGTTGTTATTCAGTGCCAAAAGGGTTAAAGAAACAGTAAAGAATGATTATTTTAAAAAATGTTTAGTAGATGAGAAAGAAACAGGAACAGTTTTTAAAGGAAGGTTGAATATTTGAAAATGGAATGAACTTTTGAAATTCTTAAATTTTGGTATTACAATAAAGTGCTGTTTTTACTCTAAACATTTAACCAGCACAAATTCAAACATGTCAACTTTAGAGGTGACAAGGAAACACTTGTATGCTGTTATATACTCATTCCTGTGAAGAAAAAAAATGTATACTTTTGGCTGTTCTGACAAGTGAAATGCAAACAAGCCAGATAGATGAGCTTTTAATGTTTTAATTGTTTGTGTAGTATTTAATAGTTTAAAGACATTTATTATACCTCACACAAATCTTTTTCAAAATACCATATTTTCCCAAATTTAGTTAGAAGTACTAAACTTATATACGAGCTGATGTGTCAGTTAGTGCATTTTTTTTTTTAAAATAGATTTGAAACAGCTAGTGTTGAGTAACACTGTCAAACCTGTTTAACTATGATGCAAGCATTGAGACCCAGGGACTCGCATCGAGGAAGTTTAGGAGCATACCAACTGCAAGAAGAAGAAGATGATTCTCAGCAACTTGCATCTTCAGCATTACAGGGAATCTCTCGAACAGCTGCAACACAACAACAGCGGTTTTTTCACATGCCCAGATTTCAGACAAGTTTTCAGAAGCAACAGAACTATTTCAATGTTCAACAGTTCAAACAACATCTGCAACAGATGCAAGGAATCGAGTTTGATGGTAAAAGACTTCGTAAAGCTGTTGCCAGAAAGACTGTAGATTATAACAGCTCTATTCTGCAAGCAGTGGAGGTTAGTTGTTCATTTTTAAAGATATTTCTGTAGTAAAATGTTTTTTGCAGTGAATCATGGTGAGTGATAAAGTATTTCTCATGTTTTTTTATAATATTGAGTTTATGTTTTGTCTGGAATTTAGGTGTTAATAGATGCTCTACTTTAATGAATATGATAAGGATAAGATTTAAATGGCTTTTGACAGATATCAGCTGTTTCTAATACTAAATTACCCATTCACCAAATTCATTCATGGCTACTGAGAATGATGAGCATGTACTGGAACTAGAGACAAGATACTTGTATTAGTGGATTTGTCTATAGATAGATTGATTTGTTTGTTTTTATCTGTGTGATAAACTTTCTCCTTTTAACTGGCTGGTTAATAAATAAAACATTTTAACATATTTAAAACATCTTTTTAAACTGAAGATACCCAGACTCCTTAAAGTACATCATCAGACAATCAGAAAGGATCAACCTAGAAGTACTGTAGAGTTCCAAATAATTGCGTGTACAGTTATTTTCAGGTGCTTTTCCACTCTGTATGTCACTTATTTGGGAATTTAAGGTTACCTGTCAGGATTGCTTACTTGAAAGACAGCTTCCTCGATTCTGTGGCTAACCTGCATGGGGGTATCACTCGTGGTCATTGTGAGTCAAGCAGTTGTGTGCTAGGCCATCTAAATTTTAATAACTCTGTGACCTGTTGACCAGTTGAGAGCTGTTGTAAAGAAGTGTAACTTAGGCCTATTTGAAACTCAGATTAGAAGCATTTCCATTTAATGTAAGGGAAATTGGTAGATTACCAGTCCATAACCATCCAGTTTGCTTAGATGGGTGATCAAATTGAGATTAAAACATTTATATATGTAAAAATGGTTGGTGTGGGTAGAGAAAACTGTGTAGAGGAGTGAACGTTTCGAAATTCTTCGGTTATCATCAGGTTCACAAAGAAAGAGATGTAACTGATTGATAGCTGACCACATGTTTGAAGATAGTTGTGTAACTGAGTGTAGGAATGTAGAAGGCATGCTTAGATGTTGGATATATTTATTAATATTGGTGTAAATGTGTTCCTTTGTATTGGTTTATTTTGGGCTTGAGTTGTCGTGTGAGGCTTCTTTAATTTTGCAATACAAAGGAACACCTTTATACCTATATTAATAAATATATCCAACATCTAAGCATGCCTTCTACATTCCTACACTTAATTACACAATCATTTTCAAACATGTGGTCAGCTATTGGTCAGTTACCTCTTTCTTTCTTTGTGAACCTGATGATGACCAAAGAAGGTTGAAATGTTGTTCACTCCCCTACACAGAGTTTTCTCTACCTATATCAGCCGTTTTTACATACATTTTTCTCTACAAGTGGGTTTTTTCCTCATCACAGATTACAGCACATCTATTTTATTACCAATGAAGATGCAGTTAAACAATTTGTGCACACTCTTAACTTCATTGTCCTTTGATAAATAACTGTACCATTACTGGAAAGTTGCAAATTGTTTACCTCGTACTATTATTGTGGATCCTGCTATCATTAAGGTGGATGGCAAACAATTTTGTGTGCATTTCATACATATATTTGTTGTGACATTGAATAGACATTTTTTTTCATCACGTGCTGCTACTAATAAATTATTGCAAACATTCAATTTTACAGTTTCCAAAATTATTTTCCATCTTATAAGCAACATTACCATTTTGAATCAGTCTATAGAATCCAACAGTGGTTGTCCATGTGTTCTAAGACACATGCCAACAGGCTCGCAACATCTTTTGTGAGTTATTTTCAAATGCTAAACGACTGTTTATTTACATAAAATGAAACAAATACCACAATTTTATGAAAATATGCAATTATGTCGTGAAAATCTGATTATATGGAATTTCATAACCATTTGGCTTGAATCTGATAACTGATAAAATGGAATAATTCTGAACCAAAGGGTACTGAATATGTTGTTAAATAATTTTAAGAAGTGCAAACCTCATATTTTGCATGCTTGAATATATGTATGAATCACTTGAGTGTTGTCAGTATTCATGAGTGCCAGAAAACAAGATGAAACCCGTGCCAAATTAAGTTTAATGATGAACTTAAAAATTGTTTTGGGTAACATCCCTTCATCTAATTTGCATTGAGAATAATAAACTAGCCTTTAGAAGAGTGAGGGTACACTTATGATTTGAAACATGGATTTGCTTGTTTTTAATAAAGATTGATTTTATGTGAATATTATTTGGTGTTTGTATTGGTTAAATTGTTGTTTATAAATTCTAACATTTACGAATAAAGCACTTGTGTCTATACGTGTGATGAATAACATCGCTGAATGTTTGTTTGCATTCGGGTAAAAATAGTCTTAGCCATATGGGTAATTTAATAGCTACAAATGCACTAATTATTCACTACTTAATGTACATTTATTATTTTATTGCACATGTTATACTTACATCAGTAATGATGTAGTTTCAGTGGCTGTGAATATGGCATTAATGTTATGCAAGTATAGATAAATAGGCATTTTTATACCTTCTGATGTTTTGAGCCTAGTACTGTAGTTGAACAGTGAACTACAGAATGTCTTAATGTAGAATTATCATGGGAACTCTTAAGTGTATGTCATTAAACCTGGTGTGATATTCAAAATATCATAATGTACCCATAAGTAGCTTATTTAATAATGGCATATTTCTAGTTCTTTTAAAAAGTGAGTTGAGGCTGTTAAATTTTAGAAAAAAAGTTAATTATTTCATTTGGTTTTATCAGGAAAGCTAATTAGGTAATATTAAGTAAAATCAGCACTTGAAAGGTTTTTGAGACATTTATGTACAAAACAAACCATTTTGAGCCTGAAGAAGGATGCTTGTCCATAACATATAAAGTTTTGTAATTATTATGCTTGTCCACAAAAACTGTGTGTGTATGGTGACAGGTTGTATAACCATGTGATGCTTCTGCTAGTTTGGAATGCATGATCAGAAAAAATGACATACTCTAATTTAAAAGTACAGTTGATGTATTAGTTTTTTGTTTTGTTTTTACAAACAGGTGATTAATTTTTTACAGTGATTTGGTAAAGGCCTAAAAATACTTTGTGAATCACTACTAAATAATTTTAAGCTTCTTGATACTTGTCCATAAAAATAATCTCATCGTGATTCTGGAATGAATTCTTCATTTTTATTAACAGTTAAATGCAATGCTTATACCCGAGTTATTTAAATGATGTGTGGAAAATGAAAGATAAGACAAATTGTACTAGTTATGGGTTGTCTGATTTTATGATGTTGTTATTTTGTATTATTTTATGCAATAATTAATAAAAAATTTAATGAAATAGTACAATTAATATAAAGTAGGGTCAGTATCATCAATAGTTGACTGAAAAAAAAACAAACAAACCACGTAACATTCTTCATGTTGGTAGTATAAAACTAAAATGTGACAATTAGAAACACTTGAGGTTAGGGGAAGTTAAAGAAGAAACAATTTTTACAAGGTATTCTCACTAATTGCTCATGCATTATTTAATTTGATAGGGTAACATGCTCCACTTTCTTGATTTTCAAGTTTTTATGGCAACAATATTAATTTATACACAGTTAAAAGGGAAGAAAAACTATAAGTATGAACAGATGTTTGCAGTTATAATATTAAAGCTGTTTAGGAATAAGCAAGTGTTGTTTTATGTTACTATTTGAAGTAATTCTACAAAGAGAAAAATTGTAATGTTTTTCAGTTAAAATTTAAACATTTTTTTTTGGTAGTTACCAACCTTATGTATGAAATTATGGTAGAAATGATAACAGGTAATGTATTAAGATTTACTGAAAAGTAATGTTCATAATTGTTTAAAAGGTTTTGGATATCACACAAATAAAAATTGAAAATTTTCAGATAAGCATTTTTAATTTTAGCGTGAAAATCATTTTGCACTTGGATGAGTTAAACATAACATCTTGATTCACAAGTATTCAAGGTACTTAAATTTTAAAATCTAATATTGTTATTTATAAAAATTGTAATGCTTACTGAAAGTCTACCAAGTATAGTTGAGATACTGTGTTAAAAATTATAGTGTGGAAACTTGTACAAAATGGTTACAAGCTTGGTTTATTTGATCGAGTCCACGTGAAAAGAGTTAAGTCCATGGTAAGAGTAGTAAATACTCTTACAACCAGAAATTGGTTAGTGTTAAGTCAGGTGAGCAAGTTGACTCTTCAAGAGGAAAGTGACATGAGGTTAATCTTCCTTGAAATGTGTTTCAGTAAGACATATTTCACATAGTTATGTGTATCTGGAGAGGCACTGTCTTTTGTGAAATCTATAGTGTGTACCACGTGAAACTGAATTAATTGTGAGCATGACATGGTGTCATGGGGGTTTGTATTCCACTTGCAGATGGTTCTTCAAAAACAAAGTAATCAGTGAAACCATGTGATACTTTATTATCATGGAGGTGTGTAGGAAGTGTTACGTGTGAATTAGCTTCCACCAGATAGTACAGTTTCACGTGTTAACACTTCCAAAAGGGTGAAGTGTTTCGTCAGTCCGTAAGATTCTACAGGTTATGGGTCAGTGCCAAGAACAGTGCAAAAAAAATCATGTCGCATTAAATCCATAACTCTTTCACTTCTCATAAAGCTTCTCTGTAGCTCATAAAGAAATATTTGGATAGTTGATTGAAAAGCCTCATGAACAGCTGAAACTGGAAAATCCAGACTGAATGACAGTGTGCACTGAAGCACCCACTTGCACTTGTTTTGCAACAGCTTGGCTTTTCTCATTAGGTATCAGTAGTCTGCAAGTGCAACCTGTCTCATGAAATATGTTGATGAACTGATTAATAACAGTGTTGAAACAAGGTCCATTGCAGATGGCATGCAATTAATAGCATTGCATTGTAAATGAATGGTGCAAGTAACATTGCATTTGTTGCTTTGGAGACATCAGCTTTGCCATTTGGTAAGTACTCGTTTAAAAATGAAAATATCAATTTAACAGAATTCAAAGTTTTGCAGATACAAATGATGTATACGTAAGCTATAGGATAGATCTGCACTGTTTATATAATTATTACCTGTGAGCACCAGTTGATCACGTAATGTAATCAGTAGTTATTGATTATTTCAGCAGTGCACTGTCATAGAAATAATCAAAAGTAATGTATCCAGTTAATTAAAATTACATTTAAATATTTTATAATGAAAATCATCTAAATGAAATTAATTCCAATTACTGTTTATTATTCCAGCAGCTGACTAATCATAACAAAATGTAACTTTTCAGGATTAGTTTACCCATTAATGTCTCACTGTATAAATAAAATTTCATTTGTTTGCTGTTAAATACAAATATATATATATATAATGGGGTAATTCTGCTGTATCTACTGTAGATATTGAAACCTAAATTTAACATGCGTTTGTTTTTACTTAAAGTTTGTTCAACTTTGAATTTTCATGGTCTAATGATTTTAGAACCTTAAGTTCAGATTTTATGTGTGATTTTATTTAAAACTTGTAATCCAGTTAGCCTGTTGCGTGATTGGTAAACCGTAGTTTTTGTGCTTTAAAGTTTTTTGTTTGTTTTTTTCTGTTCATTCACTTGTGCCCACTTTGAGTTATCTCTTATTTTTTAGACATTTTTTGAAGTTTGAACACTTGAGCTGTATACTTGATTGATTTCTTTCTGACCGACAGCCTATTATGAACTTTTGATCCCATTCCAAAGTAATTCAAATGTAACACAGATTTTGTTCCTGGATAATATGTGTTATTTCTTAATTGCTTATGTTGTAAAAGTACATAAAATGGCCATTATTCCCTTCAAGCTTTGCTTTTGCGACCTGGATAATGAAATTTAGAAATTAACCTATTTTCTGTGAAAAAACAGGCAAATTTGCACATTTTCATGCACATAAGATCTGAATAAAACAACATATGAATCAAGATTTACATGTATTTATACAAAAGTTGAACAAAAATGTTTAGAAGTGAGTAGTTTTTTGAGATTTTTGACTGTAATGTAAAACACTTTCACGTGTCAGCCCCCAAATATAGTTTCCCATCATGTTTTTGTTATATGCTCTCGGGTTACAAAAGCAAAGTTTGAAGAAAAAAATAGGTCTTTCCTATTTCTTTAGGCGTAAGCAATTGGGAAATAACGTTTTCTGTCCAGGAACAAGAAAAAGTAAAAATTTTGTTACATAGTGTTATTTTCAAATGAAAAGGTATAACCTTATAACTAGATGTGTTTTGCTTGTTTCCATGCTATTAAAACTAATTTTTTTCTATTTCTTGGTTGCACTTGAATAAAGTTATGTTGTGATTTGATGTAACTAGTGGCTGTTATTCATTATGATTAAAGATCTTACTTTCTTAGTATTACAGAGCTTTATTGTACAGTAGAATTGATTGATAAATTTTATAAATCAGTATACACGAAATGAAGTTTTTAGTGAGCTTTTGGTATTTTCTGGTCTGTATCACTTGGTTTACAATATTTTCATGTATGTACTCCACATATCTGAAATAAGTGGGCCTTTCTTTCACACTGGGCAGTTGAGTAACTAACTAACCATTCAAAGATTCAAGCCTTTATATCATTTTGAATCCAATTTGATAGCTATTTCGAGAGACTATATGTATGTCAGTGCTTCACAGTTCATTTTGCTGTTACATTTCTGTCATTGTTAAAGAGAATGTCTTTCAGAAAGTTCATTAGAGAACTTGCATTTTTTTCGGTTACATTTGTCTCCTAAGTTTCATACTTAAAAGTAGCAACATTTTGTGGTGATTAAGAGATATGAGAAAAAAAAATAGTTCAGTTACCAGCAGTGCAGATGAGAAATGTCAAATGACAAGATAAAATAGATTTTTCTTATAAGTTGTACATTGAACAAACCATATTTGTATATTTGGCTTAGAAAGAGTATGTTTGACTGTAATTACGTTTAGATCTTATGTACTAAATAATACGTAAATATCGTGCATTAGTTATGTGGATGAAAATTTGTAGTGTAATGTGGTGTTTTGGTAATTTTACTTGCTTTAAATTACTTTTCATAGACAGTTGAATTTTGTGATTTTTTACTGTTATAATGACAGTATAAAACATTTAGTTTTTTTGGAATAAGTTTTCCAAGAGCATTGTAATTGTTGGATATAATTTTAGGGAGTATTTTACACTAAGAATTACTAAAAAGTCTAATTGCTATTTTGACTTTAGGCTCGAGTGTGGCAGAGAGACTTCAGAGATAGAAGAGCTATACAACCAGATGTAGGATATTATACAGAGGTGAGAGTTTGGATTTTGTTATGATGGATTTTCAACCAAGTGAAATAAATTGTGCAGATGCTCTTTGGTTTATGTTCTGACACAGTCTTTAGCTCCTCTCACATAACACTATCAGTGTCTTCATTCATACTGCACTCTAAGCATTGCTGAAAACATTTTCTTATTTAGTGCACCAGTCTTTATCTCAAAAATTTCCCACATCTGTTAAATGCCTGCATAGCATGTGAATAAATCTCCACCAGTGGTGTTGTTCCCCCTGTGTTGGTGTGGCTAACTCCCTTTTCTCTTCTCACTTTCTCAATCAGCACAGCATTATTAAGTTGTCTATTTTTCATGTGTAACTCCTGTTTATGATTTTGCTTCCTTATTGTTTCATTTTTTTCACAGCTTTGTTTTACTGAATGTTAATTTACTGTTACAAGAACTTTTTTGCATTTGTTCCTTGTTACTAAGTTATAAAAGGTCGTGATACACGTTCGTGATTCAGTGCAACAACTATGGAAGTATATGTCACAGTTGAAAGTGCTACTAGTGTAAGTCCCCAGGAATCAGAAGTTGGTTTAAGTTGCAGGAACCGAGATTTATATGTTGGTTGAGTCATGATTTCTGCTTATAACACCAGTTACAGAATTTGCTCTATTCTTACAACTTAGGCAGTGCCACAACCCTGAAATGCGAGATCCAGTTTGTTGTAGTTTTTGCTTTCACATTAATTTTGGTAGTTTGTCTAACTGTTAACTTCCTGTTCATAATTTCAGTTGTTTGATGTATCACATATTGTCTACTTAAGGTTGGAGTTGATGAATGTGTGTAACAGTGTACACGTACTATAGCCTTTTTGTTTATGTTACACTATATATTTTTTTTATCTGTTTGGATCCTCAGCCTTCTAATTCCAAAAGCAAGTCACCTGTTTCTTTCAGGATGGATATCTGCATAGTTCATTCAGTTTATATTTTGCCATCGATTGAACCTTTCTAAGCAAATTGAACTTGTGCACATCCTTTTGTGCCATATCAAATTTGTTTCTTACCCTACGTATGCTTTGGTTTTGTCTTTGAGCATACCCATTCGTTCGTTTGGGGTTCTTGCATTTTGCTTGGTTTCATTGTCAAGTGCCTCCACTGACCTTTTCACCTTTGCAATGTAGAATCCTAGCTTTGTGTGAGAGCAGGTACAACTGTATTGGAAATTAACATTTTCTTACAATGAAAACATATTTCTGACAGGTGTTTACCTCCTCTCTAACATTCCCCACCTTTCCTCCCCATTGCTGGTGGTATTTTAGAGCCTGCCAATTATTGAAAGTGAGGATTGAACACAAACTGCAGAGTAGGGTAGCTACACCTGAAAAAGTGGCATATATTCAGTTGTGGTTTAAAGTTTGTGAGGTGTGAAGACTGGTGTTCTGAGCATGAAGTTTCTCAGCAGTACGTAGAGGGCAGAATGAATATGAAGATAGCTTTGTGAGAGAGGAAGTAAGTACCTATTAGAAATGTATTTTTAGTGTTAAGAAAATTTGTGCAATGAGGGAAGATTTACTTTCATACAAGTCCTTTTTGATCAAACAAGTTATCAATTCTGATCATAAAGAAATTAACAGCAAATGGAATACTGTGCTTACTGTTAGGTTTAATTACTACGAACATAAAGACAAGATTGTTTATTTAAAAAACCTTTTCTGATGTTGTAAGTGTAATTTATGTTAGTATTTACTGGTATGCTAACACACATTTGTTTTATATATTCGAAACTTGTATTGTTATAGCTCATTCCGCCTGTGAGTATGATCGAGAATCCCATCAATGCTGTAACCACCAAATTTGTACGTACATCCACAAACAAAATGAGATGCCCGATCTTCTGTGTAGCAGTAAGTAACTGTAAGACATGACTCGGGGAAATTGATATGTAGAATTATAGACAGTCTTTTTCTGCATGTTAAAATGTAGAGAAAAGAAAGTGTATAATTCTCCAGTAGTAGTAACCTTCATAGAATTTAAATCACAATGTTCACTTAACATGATTTTCTTTAAGGTACCACTTAATATGCAGTCCTTTTTTTTTATAATGTTCTTATAAAATGTTCCGGTATAATTTATCTATTATGTTTTTGTATCCAAGCAAAAGTTGAAGTGATGTGTGAGACATTTTTAGAGACTTTATAATGATGGAAATTATTTGGTTAATACTGATTCAAATTTTTTCTTTTATTAATTATAGTTATAAAATCAGTTTGGTATCACAATTGATTACATTGGGTCCTTATAGGTACCCCTTGCTAATGTTACCGTAAAATACCACAAGTATTATATTTGTAGATTATCCAAGTTTTCTTCATGGATTAACTCAACAGTTTTCAATCTGTTTTATCTTCTGTTCTCCCTTTAAGAGTTTAAATTCATTTTCCTTAGAAACATTTCTCTCCATGAAATGAGTACCTGACTTAGTAACACAAATTCTTCATATTACATTTTTTGTACACTGTTCAACTCATTTAATGTCACTATTTACATTGAACTGTCTGCACCATTTAAAGCCTTGTTCTCTTTCATGAGTTCTTCAGTTTCATATTTCAAATCATCTTGCTTTCTTGAGTTTTCTAATACATCCATTACTCTTTTGTTTTTGCTGTTCTGTTTTCTGTTTCTTTGCTTTGTCTTAATCACCGTAATGTGTGTGTGCATGTAGTTATATATTATTGTTGTCTGGGATATTTTCAGTTTTCTTTAACTCAGTATGTACCATGAGTATGCTGTTGTTCTGAACTCTGTTTCTCCTAGTTATTTTGTTCTGTCTTTGTCCTTATTTTTTCACTCAAGTTTTTATATCTGCGTTTTAATAATTTTATTGTTTCTGGGTACTTCTCATTCCCGTTTATGTTTTTATGTTGAAATTCTCTTATTTATTAAAACAGGTGCTAAAAGGTTAACAGTTACAGAGTTAATGCACAACGTATGTTTAGTGTTTACTGAAAGGTTACTAAGCTTCATGAAGATTTGCTTTGTGAAGTAGGAACTACAGTATGTATTAATTCTTCATTGTGGGCTTAATTCACTGGACTGAACTCATCCATATAGGACTAACAAGAATGTTATATAATTTTCTTTTGTGAAACTAAAGGGATTGGAGTTATTTTTCAAAAGTCTTGTGTCTCCTTTTTTTTTTAATATATTTATCTTAACTCTCTTTCCGTTCCATACGAAACTTCAAGTTCGCAGATGTTTTAAAATCCTTTTGCTATGCTGTTTTGGCCATGTGATGGGAAAGTCCTCCTTAAAATGCGTTTTTGAATAAAAGCTAAGTCCAGTTTATTAGACTTTGCTTTCAGCCAGTTATCTTTTTCACTTCTTGTTGGTAATCAAGTTCAGTCTATTAAAAATATTGATTATAAAAGTTATAGTTTTGTTAAGGTTTTATGTATCTGACTAATAATTTATTTATGCAAGCATGAACTGGTATTTGATGTAAGTGTGCGATTTGGAGATTTTTTGGAATGTTGTGAATGGTAGTATACATTGTTTACCATTGACAGCTTTTCATTATATTTACTTTTTTGTAGTGGACTCCAGAAGGACGACGTTTGGTCACAGGTGCCTCTAGTGGGGAGTTCACACTTTGGAATGGCTTAACATTCAACTTTGAAACTATTCTTCAGGTATTTATAATAAACAATGTTTTTTTTTTTTAAATCACAAGTCTTAGCAATGCATAACTCCTAAAGTCTGATAAAACTTTAGAAATAATTCACATTTGGTATGGGTCAAGTTAGTGGTTGGAGAACCTCTGACCTCAGACCAGAATATGTGTACCTAATTGCCTCCCCTTTTTCCTCCTTTATCTAAGTCTGAACTGTCAGTTGTGAATGGACATTGCCACAGATATGTGGCAGTAATTCTCAGCATCAAATGACCAGTGAGTTTTGTCAAATTAAAATAATTTTTTTTGGGTATAATATAATTAGAATTGTATCTGGTTGTCCATATGTTGAACAAATAGGATAGTTCAGGACTCAACAATTAAAAAACATCTCTTGTGGAGGACAGGTGAAAGTAAGTTTTTATCTCTCATTTTTTTACATACCCTTCTAAAATTACAATTTTCTCTTTGAATAAAATACATTTTTATAGGAAATAAAATTTAATTTGTATTATTATGGACAATATAAGTTATTTGTTAAAGATTTTCTTATGTGATATGGGAAATGAAATTGGCAAAGTTAGGTGAAGTTCTGATAGTTATTAGAAGTATGATGTTAATGAATGGATAAACAACATCTGGATGGGTCTTGTAGGTTCATGCTTAAATTTAATTCATCTAATCTATATAAAAGAGGGTTGTGTTCTTCTAGGCTGGGTGAAGTGCCAGTTTTATTTGCATTTAACTGGATTGGTGTCAAATGCATAAACAAAGAATGAAAAGGAACTTCTTTGACATGTAGCCTTTGTTTTTCAGAGGTTGATGTTTGGCATAAAAATGTGTTATTTGGCAGGATCAGAAAATTGCCATTTGACAAGTGATGAAAAAGAATATAAACGGTAAATATTTGTGATTAAATGAAACATGAAATACCTACAAACTTAAGTTGTATTGGTTTTGGTATGTTCAGATGGTACATTGTTTTAGATAGCAGAGGCTTGAAATTAGAGCCAAAAATTTAGCTGGAATTTTGCTAAACAAAAATTATGTCACCCATTGGAAAAACATGATTGTTGAAGTTGAATGAGATGTCTAGGTAGACAAACATGTTCAAAAAAGTTGTTTACACAAGTCATGAAATTCTGGAAAGTCATGGAATGTTGTAAAGTAATTTTACAGGGCTGTAAATACAATATAAGTGCACATACATCCCATGTTTTTACGGAGAACAAGTCATATCATTGTGTTTATCCATTTCACCAAACTCAGTCTCAGAAAATATCACAACTCCAATCAGTGACAGGCTCTGAATTATGAACTTCCATTTACGAGTGAACAGAAGTGTAACATGGCTGTTTCCAAAATTGTAAAATGAATACAAGACTTATTCGTTGGGAACTTAAAGTTATAAATTTTATTGATAGGGTAAAGAATTTTCATTTCATTTTATGCATAAACACTTCATATAATTAACATATTTATCAGTTATTGTCAAAACTTAGTTAAAGGAGGAAAAGAAAAAATGAAATTTCAAACAACAACAGTGTAATAGAATGGGTGTAATAAACTAAACAGTTGTGCATGCAATCAAATATTTTCCATTTATGACAGCCCATCAGCTCATGTCTGATTAGGTTTACACATTATTTATAAAGTGATTGGTCTAAACTTGAATATTTTGGAGAGAATAAGAGCTCTTAATTTGGATTATGATATAATTTATTGTTTTTTCTTTGTGTTCGTACCATTTTGTTGTTTTTTTTTAGACCTAAAATAAATTCATAAAGAAATTATTCCATAGTTTAATGCCATAATGATGTGAACAATAGAACTTTGGCAACATACAAAATTGTTTGTAAGAATTATTGTTTTAACAATATTATTTAAGCATTGGTTGTTGTTTTTTTTGGCTTTATGCCACATTGAAGTATGAAATATTTATTGGCCTATTTTTCCAGTTCATAGTTGGTTCAAATTGAAGTAATAGACTTTAAGTAATAGAAGTGTTTAAAATAAATTAAATGGTAATTGTATTGTAAAATCATGAGATATACAAAACTTTTAATGTGCACAACAATGTGAGCATTCATGGTAACATTGTGTGTATGAAGCTGCTGTGTTTGCATGGCTAAGGCAGTAACGTTTTAAGTTAAAAAATATATTCATTAAATATTAGCTTGCTTTGCTTAGAAGCTAGAAAACTTTTTAGCTCATGGCCAAAGCACACAGTATTTGAGTGGAGAAACATAAGGCTTTTTCTCTTGTTATTAAACAGGAGTTTGGAAGACCTGAAGTATACTAAAGTCGAGTGGATTGTAAACAACAAAGAATTTCCAAACATTTTGTTCAGTAATAGACTCACTGTAATTTGTATTAATGTTTACACATTGTCTTTTGTTTTGGTAACTGAGGTGTTACTGCTGTTATTATGATATTTTTATTGCTATTACTACATGTATTTATAAAATATATCAAACCATTAGTTACTTGATTTTAGTGGAGTTCACATAATGTTAAAATAATTAAATTAGGTTCTTCTAAGTAATATTTATCCATCCCCTGCTGGTACAGTCTACAGATTTACAACACTAAAATCAGGGGGTTCAGTTCCCCTCGGTGGACACAGCGAGTAGCCTGATGTGGCTTTGCTGTAAGAAAAACACACAGCACTTATCCTGGAGAGTTGAGGATTCTACATTTTCTTCCATTAGCTTATGTGAACCACCTGCCACACCAAACCTGTAGCATATTGGATTTTTTTTCCAGATTAATGTTTAGCACTGCAATTTTGTTTCCTTTTCTTAACAGTGTATTTTATGCAGAAATGAGTGATTGTAAAAGATGTTGGAAGATATTAACTAATTTTGTTTTATGTTTTTCTCTGTTCCTCATAACAGGCTCATGACTCTCCAGTGAGGTGTATGATGTGGAGTCACAGTGATGTTTGGATGGTCACAGGAGACCATGCAGGCTACGTCAAATACTGGCAGAGCAACATGAACAATGTCAAAATGTTCCAAGCTCACAAGGAACCTTTACGTGGAATAAGGTGGGAATACTGGACCCAAAGGCCATTTGTAGTCCATTATCAGGCAGCTGTTAACAGTGAAATAATGGACCACAGTTTTCGTCTCCTCTCAGTTTTATCTTTTACCTTTTTGTATGATAACTTCATTGTTTGGTGTTGGTGTTTGGGGATTTCTACAGTGTTTCATGGTCTGTATTGTAATTTCATATCTCATGCCATTGAAACGACATCACATTAAAAAATAAAATCTTGACATTTCTTGAAACACAACTGTAAATCTGAGTAATAACAGGAGTTCGTGTTAACTGTTTCTGCAAACAATTTCAAACATCTCGGAAATAAAACCAATCTGCTCACAAGTAAGAGATTGTACGTTCAATGGAAATAGTATTTTTCCTAGCTATTTTTGATATTAATAAAGTTATGAGAATAGATTTCAGAAATGCTTGAATTTAATTTTTTAGACTTCACATTTGTTATAATTTATCTCTACAGTTTTTTTGTTTCAACTGTTTACCCTTACATTACTAAATGTATGCAGTAATAAGTGTAAAGGATTCCAAGTCTAAGGAGTGTACATCTTTATCCAGTTTTAAAATAAATATTTCTATAAATTTGTAGATTATTTTTGTTTATCATACATTGTTATATACAGTAAGGAATATATTGTACACTAGATGTAATTGTGTTAATTACAAGTTGTACTGCATGCCATTAATGTTTCTACAGACAGTGGTAGGTAACTGTATGAATATACTGGTGATAGCTTTGGGATCTCAGAGTGTTGGTCATCCAAACCTCGGCTTGGTTTTTTATATATTTTATGATAAATTTAACAATTATCAAGTATTTATTGTTTTGGCTGAGTAATGAGCCATGAAGTACTTTCTTTAAAAAAAAAGAAATTTTCTATTTTTTTTAGAATGTACATAAATCATCCTGTCTCTGGTTTTGTTAGATTTAGTTTATAGCATTAACCCTTTCACTGTTGCTGGGAAATACATTTCCCAGTGTACTGGAAAATGTACATTCCTGCTGCAATGAATAGGTAAACCCTGAGCACATGATGGAGGTGGAAGTGGGCATGTTGTGACCTGACAGTTACGTTTCAAACTTAATTATCTTTATGTATATATTCAGTATATGTCATTATAACCTTGACATAAACACATTGTTTATAATACTGGTTTTAGTATTGCATATATTTTAATTTCTTGATTTCAAAAGGAGATATTAAGGCAAATTTTATTGATCACCAAACATTCACTTCAATTTGTCCATTTTAGGCTTTCTTTCTACCCATATATGATATGAGTGTGGAACAAGTTGCATATTACCATGGATATTGCTCACCTTTAGTATAAATTTATATCCTCCAAGATTCTTACTGTAATGAGATGTATACAAGAAAGCAAAGTCTGGATGCCTCGCCCCCTCCTATTACACCCTGTCTTTCAAGAACTGTTTATAATCTTAATCGCTGTAGTGTTTGTCTCAACCAACTGTTGAATAATTCTAACCCACTTCTCATAAGAAAACCATTTAAATAGTAGTAATTTTAGAATATCTATATTTTTATGTGTGAAATTTTTTTTTGAATTGCATATTGCAAATGAAAAAAATTAAATTTTGTAATGCCAACATTATTGGAACAAAAAGTAGGCTTACACTGCTTCAGTAGTTAGGAACGAAACATTAAGCCATAAGTACAATTTTTTTTAAAGTATATATTTCATTTATTATTATAAAATTAACTACAATTTAAGAATTGTGGATTATAAAAGAAAACTTTGATAAATAAAACATGATACTGTTATTATACCATGCACACACCAGAAGGAATGAGTGAAATTTGACCATGCATGCTTTTAGCTCTTCTGTGATAAAGGACTTTTGGTGTATCCTCAGAGAATCAGTTGTAGCACTAAAGCAATAAAACTAGAATCTAGATTTGCAAATGTCAGCTTTTGCTGTATTAATAATATAATGTTTTACTGTTTCTTGTAATATGCAGCCTTTTTAAAAAGAATAGTGTAATTTAGATTTATTTTGTATTTTTTAACCTTTCATTTTATCCCGCACTACTGATTACAATTGATGTTAGGGTAGAGGAAATACAATCTTTACAAGTAAAAGTTTTACTGAAAATCAAATTATATAGGTTCTTGTTTTGTAAGTTTGGCAAAAAAAAAGTGAGAAAAGGTGTTTGTATTCTTAGCATTAAAATCACCCTGTGTTCAGACTAGTCAGAACCTTGTATAAATTCTTTTAACAGATCTGTTGTAAAAGATTCTGTATGATATCTGACTTTTGAGCATAGCTGTCTTCTGTCGTGTGTTAGAGCTCACTAATGTTCATAAAGAAACATTTAATAGATGCAGAGTTGTGGTAGGTATAGTTCTGTGGCTACAGGGTGGTTATGCAACTGGTCTAAATGTCCAATCCTATATGCATAGACTGTGGAACTGTTAAAACATGATCTTTTATACTAACCTGTGTATCTTTAAAAGCTGAATTCAACTATATTACATACGGTCGAGCTGTAGAATCCATAGTGTTAATTTATGTTTCCAAATATTTATGGCTGGTCTTTTATTTCTAATCTGCAAAACATTATTTTTCTGGTTTTCAAATTTCTCTCTCTTTTTTTTAGAGATTCCACACTTGTACTCTTCATTGATTCCTGTGAATCATCTGTCCTGTAAAAGTTGAATTTCTGCTTTTTTTTGTGGTTGATGGTATTTAGGTAGTTATGAAAATAGTGACTTTGATTTATGCCTGTTCTTCTTGTCTGTAGGTTTGCAGGTTTGAATCCCTGTCACACCAAACATGATTGCCACTTCAGCCATGGGAGCATTATAATGTTGTGGTCAATCCCACCATTCATTGGCAAAAGAGTAGCCCAAAGTTGGTGATAGCTAGCTGCCTTTCCTGTAGAGTTACACTGCTAAATTAGGATGGCTAGTGCAGATAGCTCTCCTTTAGTTTTTGTGCAATGTTTAAAAAAGTTTTTTATCATAAATTTTAGTATAGTGTTTTCAATATAGCATAACATAAATGGTAATAGGTTGAGCTTACCACTAAAGTAGCTTAAATTTAGATTTAAAATGGTTTTAATAATAAAGTTTTAACACTGTATTAAACACATGTTAGAGTTTATGTTAAAAACATGTTAAAAGTGAATCTGGTAACAACTGTTGAATGTTTTTTTTTAATACCATTTCTGTAGGCTATTGTGAAATGGATTGTTTGTGTTTTTCATTGTTGATGTGCTTTCAGATGAATGGAGTGAATTCATTTGTGGTGTCCTCTCCAATTATGAGGTTTGAAACCTATTTTTCTTTGTTTTCTCATTGTCAGCACAAGTTTCTCATCTTCAGTCCATTTTCTAACAGCTTTTGAGCTATACAGATGTCTGCTGCTGTTTTTCCTTTGACTTCATGAGTAGAATCTCTTTTTTCAAATTTACATTTTATGATATGCTCAAAGTAGTACATTTCGTACTTATATCTAACAGTTTTTGTTGCATATTCCATTGCTTCTACAGTATTTTTTATTTGTGTATAGCTGATATTTGCCATTTCAGTGAGAACAAAACAGAATAGGTTCATATTTCCATGTATGATTCTTGACATTTCAAGTTTGACATCTAACTTGATCCTTTCTGAGATTAAAGAATGCTGTATTTTTTGCCATTCCTATCAGGTTTTTTTACACTTGCTGACACTGTTCATACCTGTTTCTAAGTGAGCAAAATTCTGAATGTGTTGCATTCTTTTATCTCATGCTTTAATGTATATTTGGGAACTTCTGATTGTGAAGTTACAATTTTTTCGAATTTTGTTGATGTTTAATCTGAGCTCACAACAATGACTGTGTGTTCAAATTATATGATTATAAGTGACAACACACATTCTATGTATGTGTTACCCATAAATCGAATGTTTAGTTGTGTTTCAGTTCAACTTGCTCCATCCTGACATCAGAATAAATTCTTGAATGTAATCCTTTCTTTACTGTGATTAACTTCTGTGGGTCTTTCAACTAACATCATAAGGCAGAAAAGCTCTTGTGTGCTCCAACTTCTTGTAATAACACTTTGGTTTCCTTCTGAGGATTAATTTTAGCAGTTTGTTTGAGATGTAACTCGTAAATCTGGTATTCACGTATTGGCTACACTCCATGGCCTAAGTTTCTCTGGAATTGTTACAAAAAGGCATTGTCCTGTTCAAGTTGGCTTTCAAATGTTCCCTTTCCTCAAAAATGCTACAAGATTTTTTTTTATATTTTAAACTTCCATTGTCTTCCTGTAATACCATTTTAGGCTGGTTCCTCTTCTCTGTTGTTATTTTACTCTTCCCATGTTTTCTGACATTCTCTATGAAAAAATACAAGATTGTCCTACCTTTTGGATGGCTCTACTGGAAGACGGTAGGTTTTGTATTTGTTAAGGTGAAATTGTTCTTTTAAATATCATGATATGTCTCTTCAGGATGAACTGGGAATGTTGTAATTCATGTTTATGGAATTTAGCTAAAAAGCTGTTTGAAATTTTGATCTCTTAAAAATTAAAACATTCAGCCATATTAAAAAAAACAGTTCTTTACACACTGGTTTTTAAATTTAACAAAGAATTTAAAAAGAAATAAATCATATGAAAAAGACAACCATTAGTTTAATAAAATAATGAAATAAAAGTTAAACAAAAGAACTGGGAAAATAATGGTTTAAGGAACTTAGAGAAATATGAAAATTATGGAATTTAAGGGTTTAGGCTTAAAACAAATAACAGAAAATAGTGCTCTAAGTAATGACATCTTGCAAACAAGAAATGTTTACTTAAATACATCAATTATCCAAAATTCATTAAAGAAAAGAAACCAAAACGTTACACATTTTATAATCACTGTTCATCACTTTTTAAACAATGCACTTAGTATTATATTTTTTTGTTTTTTGTGAATCTGGTTTAAAGGCAGATAATCTTGTGTTGTGATCTGTTACATTTAAACAAATTCTGTGATAATCCTAAATTTCACTTTCCGTAAATGATGGGAACATCAGTAAAACAACTCTGTTATGTTACAGAGTTATTTGGAATATTTTATGACTTTTGTCATTGTTTTAGTTGCTGACTTTCTTAAGTATTGTGATTTAAGCTCTTTGAGCCAAAATTTGTAAATTTACTTTTTAAAACTAGTGTAACTACTTGGTGGTGTATAAATCTCACTGTTGAATATTCTCTTGAACGTACATTTTTCTGATAAAGAATTAGTGAAAACTTGTGTTATGTTTGAAAGCCCTTCTTGTCCATATTTAGTTATTACAGTTTTGTATAGTTCTGTATTATCTCCTGTGTTCACTTAGCTCTGCTTGAGAAATGTGTAACAGTTTATAGTAATCTGATTTGGTCACAGTTAATTCAAAATTAATATATCTGGTTATTTAATTACAACATTTAAACTCATCATTTAAGAAAATGTTTTGTAATTTGGAGGGTGGTATTTGTTTTTGTGGATTTTATGGGTTTTGTTTGCACTTTCTCTAAAACACTATAATCTTGATCTACAGTGACCATTCTTTGTATCTTCCACTGCAAAGACTTGCCTTTAATGGTGAAAAAAACTTTTTATACTTCAGGTTGAGTGTGTTGAAGTGAAGCTAATTTAGAAATCCAACATGTTACAGTCCATGTTGTCACATTTAGTTGTATTCTGTCTTACAACTGTGTATGTGGTCTGGAGTGGCCTTCTGTTTGTCACTTAGTCTGAATCTTATGGGTTTAAACATGCTCATTGTTTCAACCAGATGAGCATTGTAATGTCACAGTCAATTCCACTTTTTGTTGGTAAAAGAGTATTTACCAGCTGTCTTCCTTTTAGCCTGTCACTTCTGTATTAGGGACGGTTACTGTAGATATCCATCTTGTAGCTTTATGTCAAATTCGAAATGAACCAAAACCTTTTTGCAGTCGGACACTACCCCTGCAGCATGGCTTTCATTTTAAAATTTTGTCTTAAAGATGTCAGCCCCCAAAATCATCACTACCTCCTGCATGACTTTCATGCTATGACTACATAGCATACAAGAATATTTTCGAGGCAGCTTTTTTTAAGAGTCCTGTTGCAGACATCCGCAGAAGCAGCAGCTGTTAACTGAACATGTAGGTTTTCATGTGGAATAGCTTGAATACCCATGTCATTCTCAAGTCAACATATGATTGTTAAATGGATATGAAGTGGAAATGACTTATGTGACTTGTGTTGGTTTTTCCAGTGAGAAATTTTGATTATATTGCAAGCTGTAAGCTTGGTAAATGACTGGCTTTTTTATACGTGCATTCTCACCTTTTACAAGAAGCTGCACTTTGCTTACTATGGTTGGAATACAACTTGTTGCTAGCTGATCTATATACTGTTATTTTGTATTGCCATCTTGGAAATCTTAACACCCTATTTGAACACAATTTTATGATCTTAGTGTATGAATATTTTGTGTTGGAAACCTAGCCACAACTGTGGTGGAATACCATAGATCAGAACCACATTTAGACTACTGTTCTGTAGCTAGGAAAATAAAATCAAACAACTGCTTTTGGGAAGGCTATGTAGCCCCTTCCAACACAAAATATTGTTATTTTGTATTGCCATCTTGGAAATCTTAACACCCTATCTGAACACAATTTTATGATCTGAGTGTATGAATATTTTGTGTTGGAAGGGGCTACATAGCCTTCCCAAAAGCAGTTATTTGATGTCATTTTCCAAGCTACAGAACAAAAGTCCAAGTGTAGTTTTGATCTATGCTGTTCCACCATACTTGTGGCTAGGTTACATTTGTCATGTAACTAACCGATATATGTATTCAAAATAATTTTAATATAATTTACTTAGCTGTCTGTATTCTGAAGTTTTATTAATGAAAATTAACCTTTATGATTATAGGTTTCAGTGACATAGAGCTTTACAGATATAGTTTATTTCACTTACCTTATATAGGTACTGGACAGAATTGGCTTTTGAATAGATGACATGTCATTTGATGTGTAAAATAAATATTTTTGTCCACAATGAAATCAGTTCCTGAGCAGTATAAAATTTTGTTGTTAAAACATATTTCTACTTATATTTTGTCATTACAATAATTGCAGTATGTATGCAGATCTGTACTTTACTAAATGCACTAGTTTTATATAAACAGGCATTACACATTCCCAGGAAAGATAACATTAAACATCCTAGTTTAAAAATATAAACCAAGAAAGCAGTTAATTTAGAAAAGAACTTGGCAAAAATTGTGAACAGATCCACTTTGATAAACGTGTACACATCTGTAGGATACTTTCACATGTTCTAGTTGCAGCTGTTGGTTTTTTCTTCATGTTCATGATTGCAAACATTGCTAAACTTGATAAAGGAATACAAAGTTCTTAATGTACCCATTTTTTAAAATCAGTAAATTCCAACTAATATGGAAGTGCTGTGGTAAACACAAAATTACTGATATGACAGTTTCATTTTATCATTTGCTTCTTCAGAGAAAAAATGTTGCAAAAATAGCATTGTGGAATACTTCCTTTCAAAAACACCTTTGGTTATTATAAAAATTCTAAATAGAGAGTTGTGTATATAGGAGATAGGAAGAAAATATATTTGTGAAATAAGATTTCGAATGTTTGTATGAAATAATGAGACCTTCCTATACATAGTTTTTAGTGAAGAAAACTTATTTAATGGATGTGTTTTTAGCTCTTTGTTTAGTTCTTCCGAGTCTGTGTTTAATTAAGAAGTCTTGCCAAATGACAAAGATCTGTGTTACACATTTGATAGTCTTTTTCTCTAATAAACTGATGAGGAAATATTAAGTTGACTGTCCCTTTTTGAAGGGAAAACTTTTATTTAAATTATGATTTAAGAGAATGTAGGTTTTTTTTTGTTCATCATAAAGGGATGAGTGGGTTGGATATGGCAATTTAAATGCACCAAATATACATTAGATTCATGCACAGATTTGTCAAAATTCCAAAGTTATTTCGTATGACATTCATACGAAATCATATGGAATCATAGCATCAGTAACTGTGTTACTCTATTTTGTACCTGTAGAAAAAACTATGAAGTATTTGTCATTACAAATAGAATAATACTTGTATCACAGACTTGCTCAGTAATCGATGCTAAGATGTAAGTTTGAGATAACATGAAAGTTACAAAAGATCAGAAACAGAAAAATGTTATTGTAGCGAGTTAAAACACAAGGTGTGTCAAACGTTTATTGTATTGTTGAACAAAGGTGAGCTTATGGTTTTCAACCTCTGAACGTGTAATGTAGGTTTAAACCCTACACAATGAATTTTTTTAGCCTTTGGTCTTTTGTAACTTTTGAGTATTGTATTTTTTTACAGTTTATAATGTTGTAATCTGTGTCAAAATTAAACTTCAAATTTACTTCTGTTTTTATCCATTTTAACTTGTAAATAAACTATGGCAACAGTAGAAATTGGGTATTTATGTGATGCAATTTCTATAGCAGGAAGAAATGTGTGTTAGATTGTACCTAAGGTTTATATGGATTGAAAGAAACAGGAGAATACAGTATTAACAGCATTCACTTCTAGCTTACACTGTTGTTTATTACTTTTTGTTACATTTAATCAACAGTAGATTAATTCTTATCAATTAGGTAGTGGATATGTTGCTTTAAGAATATTCCGACTGTGGCTTTTATATTGAATTTTCCACGACTGTATTCAAACTTATCTATTATGTAATTCTTTAAATTACATAAACTTATTTTGAAACTGGCAACTTAAAAATTGAATACGTTTATAATGATACAGACCTGATTATGTCAAATCCTGAAATTATTTTAGACAGAAAGTGTTATCATTTTTACATTTTTACGTACCAAAAATAACTAGGGTTAGTATTTATCCACGTGTGAAAATGTGTGCTGTATTTCAGAATTTCATGACTGTATTAACAGCTGTATTTATGGCCATTCAATAAACTGATGTATCTTTAGGACAGAGAGATTATACATGAAGTATTAATATCATGTTTTAAAAATTTCCCATCTGTATGAAAATATTGATTTAAGTTCCTTAAATGTAAAGTTCATCGAAGTTGATCAAACCTTGTTCCCTTGTGGTACTAAGATGTTGAACTTTGTTAATAAGGGATTTGAAATGTGGGATAAAAACTGAGAAAGGTAACTATGGTTCAATTTTTGACAAAATACAGACGATAGTTCCTTCAACTGTTGCCATTAGTTACGAGCCCAAGAGTTTGGAACTTGTTAAATACTCTAAACTATTTCTAAAGTTATTTCATGTTTTTTGTTATTGTTTAAAACAGTTTATTTTTCAAGCTAATTAAATGTTATTTACCTAGAAAATATAAATAAGTTATTTATTTAAATATTAAAAACTGTAATAAAATGTTGCCATGTGTGTATCATGTTGTATATTGTTGAATAAAAAGTTGTTTTTTTTTAACATTGTTTGGTCTCGCATTTTCTTCACCAATTACAACATCTTTAATTTTTTACACCCATACAGTTTTTGTCCCATGGACACAAAGTTTGCCACATGCTCAGATGATGGTACTGTGAGGATATGGGATTTTTTGAGGTGCCACGAAGAGAAAATTTTACGAGGTAAGATATTGCAAGGATAGAAAATAATGAAAGATATATACGACCAGTTCATTGAAGTTTAACTAACTGTATTGCCACAAAACATTCCTGGCTTAAACTTACTTGAAAGAGTATTTGCACTGGAGATATTTCTTGTTACAAAAGATAATTTTTATAATGCGTTGTTACAGCTCTGATGCCAGTTAGTAAGAAAGTTGCATTAAATATTCTTAAGAGCAGAATGAAATAGGTTTAAATAGTAATAAAAGTGTTTAAGTACTCTGAGCACACAGTGTCACTGGTACACACATGATTAATATTTTGGCTTTTTGCATTCTTCAAAAAAAAACTAGAAATATTGGTTGTAATCTTTGGCAGGATTTCAAGTATTAAGTGTACATTTCTTGAAGTAGTTCACTTTAATCCAGTCATACTCTTTCTTAAGTTTTACTTTGATTTTTATTTGAAAACAAAGGGGTCATCTGCTGTCAGAAGTTAATGATATTAGTTTGGTACAAAATATTGACTTAAACAGTGATTGTGGAGCATCTCAGTGTTAAATCAGAAGAACTAGAATGCTAAAAATAGAGTTTTGGTATATTTAGTGGGCATAGCACAGATAGTCCATTTTGTAGCTTTGTGTTTAACAATGAAATGTGATTGTTATCACTTTTCCGTTTTTAATGTTGTAATGTTTCTGTAAATATTAAATACTATTTTTGTTCATGCTGTTGATGGAATGCCAAGAACTGTACACGGTCTAATCTCTTCAATATGCATTATGTATGTGTGTGTGAATAATAATTTTACATGTGGTGAAAACACATTTTAACACTACCAGGATCATGTGAATGTAAATTATAGTGGTACTATAGATTTCGTTAACAGTGTGAAAAATTTACCATTTTTTAACATTTAGGTTCAAATGCGTGGAAATGTAACTTTTATCTTAAGATGTGGGTGACAACTGTGTCATGCAAGAAAGGCACTCTTAACATTGTAAACTATGATATGAAATTACTAAATTGTGAACTTTTTAAAATGTAGTTATTAAAACCTTGTTTAACAAAGATCAACATGTATCCAAATTTGACATCAGGAATGATGTGTAATGGTTGGAATGGCAGTATCAGGAGCTAAACCCTCATACACTTAAAAAAACAGCTGCAAAACACTTGTGAACAATTTACTGAAAAGATGTAGAAAACTGAGATGTTAACGTTTCCTAACTGGTAGAATGGTACTGTGTGATGTATTGATAGTAAAGTGATATGTTGTATTTTACATAAAATATTTTTATCTGATTGGATAATTTTAAAATATAAGAAATAATCACTAATTTATAAAGATAATTCTTCATATTGTACGTTTTCTTCATATTTGATTTTACGTCTTTTGATTAACTTTGGGCCTGGTGGCTAGAGGTCTCAACTCACAACCTATAGGTTACAGTTCAAATCCTCTTCACACCAAACATGCTCACTCTTTCAGATCTGGGGGCATTGTAATGTAATTGCTAATGCTACTATTTTTGATAAAAGAGTAACCCCAGATTGGTGATTGATGGTGTTGATTAGCTGCATTCCATTTAGTCTGTTACTGTTAAATTAAGGACAGTTGAGTTTCTTTGGACAAAATTCAAAACAAGTAATCCATCTAATCTTGGCATAAAATTTTTTTATGAATGTTATTTTTATTTTTGAAAATGTCGCAGATCTTCTTTTACATTTGAAGTACACACTAGAAAACAAGTTTTATTCTGTTAATCTTTAAACAGCAGCTGTTGTTAAGTGATTCTTCTACCTGCAAGTGGTCCAATATCATTCATTGAAGTTAAAATTAATTAGGACTTTAATGTAAGATTACCAAATAAACATAAACAAATTGAAAATTACACTGGATGGTTTGTGTATGTGTGACTTTGTATACTTTATATTAACTTCGATAGCCTTAGAAAAATCAGTATTTAATGGTGATTCTGTCAGTTGGTTTTCTGTATTACTTACACATTTTAAAATTGGTGAATTGAACATTTAAATGACAAATATCAACACTAAACATTTTAGTAAAGAATGAAAACATTTTTTACATTCACCCTGATATTTGTAAAAATAACCATTGTCAACTTATCTTACATAACAGCTCAGTAAGTGGTTGGGGTGCTCGTCTCATAATCTGAGGGTTGCAGGCGTGAGTTACCATCAGCTGTGGGGGACATTATAACATGATGGTCAATCTCACTAGTCATTGGTAAAAAAGTTGGCAGTAGATGGTGATAACTAGTTGCATTCCCTCTAGTATATACCTAACCTGTTCCCTCTCCCTTTCCATGTTAGATTCTAGCTTCGTGGGAGAATAGCCATCCATTTACTAAATTAGAGACTGCTAGCACAGATAGTCCTTGTGTAGCTTTGCACAAAATTAAAAAATAAACAGTGTAGCAAGAGAGTTAATAAAGATATTTTGTAAACAGTCATAAAAACGATTTTAAGATAAATCCAGTAAATGAGTGTTCAGATTTTTTTTGTTATATTCATTCACGGTTGTTTTTCGACAGTTAGGTAAAACTTGGATGTGGAGACAGATTTCACATGTTGAAAGTAACTGTCATAGATCTCTTTTGTGTAAAAAATGTGGAGACATCACTGTTTTCCACACCCTTTGAAAAATATAATGGAATTAATATATATCATTCAAGTTTTAAAAAACCTGCTGATGATTTTGATCTTTACAAATCTGATATGTGGAGTGGTCATGGCATTGTAATTTGTGTGTTGAAAGCTCTGACATTTGTGGTGTGATGTCAATGAAACTTCAGCTGTGAATCTGTTATAAAGTTAGATTTAGTGATATCTTTTTAGTTTAAAAGCCAAATAAAGCCCTTATGGCATGTATGCACCACCTTGGTTGTCTTTCTTCTGGTCAGCAGTTCAAAATTAGGGGCAGTTATATCTGATCTTTAAGGGTTTAAGCTAATCTGGTCCTTTAAAATATGACTACATAAGTTTCTCTTTGGTCAAAGAATATCAGTAACGAATCTGATATATAAACTAAGTAATGAATTATCTTAGGTAACTGACGTTCATTTTTCCTGTGACGTACAGGATGTTGAAAGTGAATCATGTGCTTCTTGTAATACCAGACATAGCAGGTCGCTGAATTTGAAAAACCAGTGTATGTATATTGACATTCCATTACTTCGCTTCACAAACAAATTGAGTGTGTAAAAGAAATTGTAGAACCTTAACTCTTTATATTGATACATTTACAGCAGATTTTACATTTGACACCCATTGAAAATTTACAACTTACAAAGTGTGTTATTGAGCGGATCTAGAAGCTCTCTATTTCAGCATGCTATCAACATGTTCATAATGTTTGACATGGAGCTTAATTTACTGTCTAAACATGACAGTTTCTGGAAGCACTTGTATTTTGCTACTAAGTGCTTTGTTACTGTAAATGAAATTGTGAAGAGTATGCAGGTTTATATTTTACTTTAATTTTTTTACGTGTCATGAGATCTAAATTTCTCTCCAGTAGGTACAAGAGTACTTTATAGATGAAAATGCAATAACCAAATTAAAATAGACAAGAAAAACAAACTTGTGTCACAAGAGAACTTAATGCAAATATTTCTGAGTAGATATTGTATCTGTCTGGTGAGGACTTTATAATTAAATTCTGTGGATATGTTTGAACTTGCATTTTGCACGTGATCAATATATGAAAATATTTTTGTTACAATGATAGCAATATATGATAAATATAAACATTAACATTTATGATGGAGTTTATTAAATTATTAAAACAGAGTTTTTCAATGTTCCACATGCCGTTTATTCCTCAGTGATCCCAGGCTTTTCTAAATCCACCCCTTAAATTGCCATGAAGTAATAAATTATTTGCATAATTATATCTTATTTTTACAAAAGTAATTGATGAAGATCAGTCTGCAGAACAAAATTATGGTTTGCAATCAGTGATGACGAGAAAACCCATTTGTAGAGAAATGTATATGTAAAAATGACTGGTTTGGGTCAAGAAATTATTGTTTAATAATTAATTAAAGGTAAAGGAAATAAGAAGCAACTTTTATTTCTACAAAACAAAACATTTAATTAATGAAAAATTAAAGGTTATAATTTTACAAAAAAAACTATAAAAAAAAATTTCAGAATTTTAACTTTAATATTAGATTTCCATTCAAATTGTACAACATTAATGAGAATTTCGACCATCGTGCTGAGAAACTAAGTGAGAAAATCGAGGAACATCCTTACCAAACAGCTGACCAAAATTCTTTGCCTTTGATTTGGAGTTCTTTCCCTGGTGGTCCATGTGGACCCCATTGAGAATCACTGTGTTAAACCAACTAAAATGTGTACCAGTTAATGTTAAATATTGTTTTTCTGGAGTTCTGTAATATATAAATAATTCTAAAGCTGTCAGATACAATGATTGCAAGTAGGTAATTTTTAATTAGCATTGTAAAACAATAATGATGAAATTGATATAAATCACACACAGTACAATGAAACCCAAAATAATTTTTTTTCCATCACCAGTTTTTGTCATCATTAAAACTCAATAACATAATATATGTGGCCGTATGTGTTGGGAATAATCTCTCTATCATACAAGTTCCAGATGTCGATGTCGTACTAGGTATGTTAGCTGAGGAAAATCATTGAAGGGTTAAGAGCTGAACCTCCTGTGTCTCAGCTCCTAATGCCTTTTGCTGTCTGCAGCCAGTTGTGGGATTGCAGTATATTCAGATACAACCTTAAAGTAGGTATAAACTACCATAAATTTTTACAACCTAAAACTTGTCCAGCAGTTACTGATTTTTGCATTTATGTTTTGGCATACCACTGTGTGAAATGGATAGTGTGTGTTACGTATTAGCATATGGTATATGTCATCTTAAATGTACCGGACAAAGTGCCCCTGTCCACAGATTGTGAGTAGAAACCTTTGACTGTTTGTACGCTGACAAAATACTGACAACCAAAACATTTTATGAAATCAGTAATTGAAACTTACATGTTTGTGCTTGAGTGAAAGAACTGAATCACTTAGTTGTGTCAGTTATAAAGCCAGGTTATAAATTTTGGTTATTTTCTTTAGGACACGGAGCAGATGTGAAATGCCTTGACTGGCATCCCCAAAAAGCACTGATTGTGTCAGGAAGTAAAGACAGCCAACAACCAATCAAACTGTGGGATCCAAAGATGGGCCAAAGTCTTGCTACACTGTAAGGCTTGATGAGTTGACGTGCATTATATAAGAGAATGTAACATTTTATGAAATCAGTTGCTTTTTTAACATTCTGTATTCAGTAGTATAAGTTTATTTATTCTAAATAATGAAACTGAAGAATATGATTCTGTTCTTGAATGTCTCCTTCACAATAAAATGTTTCATAATATTAAACATTTGGCACAAGTGTTTTTGTTTTTAACATGGGGTATTGTAAGTTGGATTTATTGTATTGGATATGAGTTGCAAAGTACACATTCTATGCAGTAAAACTGCTGTCATCAACAACCACAATCATTTTAATAAATTATGAATTAAATTGAATATTTAATGCAGTACATGTGTTTATGCAGTAAGTGTTATTGTCATATCTGGTATATTGTGGCCCAGCATAGCCAGGTAGATAGGGCATTTGACTTACTATCTGAGGGTCAAGGGTTCTAATTCCCATCCCACCAAACATGCTCTTCCTTTTGGTTGTGGAAACATTGTAATGTGATGATCCATCCTACTATTCATTGGTGAAAGAGTAGCCCAAGTGGTGGGTGGTGATGACTAGCTACCTTCCTTTCAGTCTTTCACTGCTAAATTAGGAACAGCTGGTACTGATAATACAGTGTTTTAATGTGTCAATATCTAAAGCAGTGTTTTACAAATATCTTTTACCAACAACACCGTAACCCACCTAGCTTGATTTGCATAACACCACTGCTACCATGTGCAATATTATTTTTGTAGAGTTATTTTGATGTTAATAATTATTTTCCCATTGGTGAAATTCTCGTGACATTCCCAGCAACTTGCCACAACACACTAGTGTGTCAATACATGCAGTTTTGAAATTACTAATGTATAATGTTTGCTAGCTCAGTAATAATATATCTTATACTCTTGAAAAAATGTTTTATTTTCTGATATATATATGCACACACACACACACACACGTATATTGGTAAAATTAGTTGTTTCAAACAAACTGATTTAGTACTAGTTATTATGAACGTGGATAAGGTTACTCATTGATTTGTGACAAAAATGATTGAGCACATTTTTAAAAATTTAATAACATAATGGCAAAATATTATTTTTATATTATAGTAATTTGAAATGTTAGGATTTAAATATTTGTTACATGTTTGATAATTAGATCTCAAATATAAAGCTTTTTATAAAATCATAAAAACCCTATAATCCCTGTATTTTCCATAGCATTCAGATTACAGTTTTTTTCTTATCTTATAATTTTATATTTAGAACATTTGAAGTAACACTTTTTGACACATTGAATAGAAAGCTTCTTTTAATTCATTTTCACAGACTTGTAGGTCGAACAACAGGATGTTGTTATGTGTTAACAACAGATATAATTTTTGAAATCATGTGGTGTGTCAACTGATTTTAAGAGGTTCAGTAAAAAAGTACGAATATTTCTAAAATCTGATGTGCTACGTAAATGTTCTTAATCTCTGAATTCATACATGTTTCATCTCTAGTCATGCACACAAAAATACAGTAACAGAAGTCAAATGGAATAAAAATGGGAACTGGCTTCTCACAGGATCCCGAGACCACCTTCTAAAACTTTTTGACATTCGGAACATGTCCCAAGAAGTGCAGACTTTCAGAGGGCATAAAAAAGAGGCAATAAGTAAGTAGTGTTTTGAAAATTTTTGAAAATGAGTAATTTTAAGAAATGTGTTAGTAATCAAATTATACAAGTTTTTGGCTGGATTTGTTCTAGTTAATAATTCAGAAAAATTGAAACTATAAAAAGTATAAATCTTTCAACATATTAGTTTCATGTGTATGGAACAAATATATTTTGTAGTACAGGTTTTTTTATTTCATTTTCATGTTTCAAAATGGAAATATCTTAAATTTTATTGTCAGTGTCTGTGAAAACAAAGACCAAGCAAAGTACAAATCCAAATTGGGCAAATAATTTTTGTGAGGTTTAATGAAGTCAGAATTTTATTAAAATAGAAATATCGACATTGGACATGCTGTGCAATGTGATTTTGTAAATTATTTTTTCACTAACAAATGAATTTTTGACTTAAAAGTTTATTTGACATTAAAATAGTTCTATCAAATTCTGTCCTTGTATGAATAAGGTAAACATTGAGAATTGCAGAATTTGAAATCTCGTTTAATCTCGGTATTATATACACAAGTTTGTTTACACAGTAGCACACATCAACTATTTGCACTCTCACTTTTGATACATAACGTATATCTTCACAAAGGTTACAAGTTTTTTTCTACCCGGAAAATGAAATATTTTTACTAAGGATTTGTTTGTGAAAATAGAGTTTGTTTTGTTACTTGTCATGATTAAAAACTATTCTTCATCCCCAAAATCTCAAATATTGTTTGTATAATCTCTGAAACCTAAAATGTTTCTTTTAAGTAACACTGTATCTTATTTTCCATACTCTAACTATAGAGGTCTCTCACTTAACCAACTTTATAACCATCATAAAAAATTAGGAAATAAATATAAATTATGCTTTTTTCGTGCTAGAATGACTACATATTACACAAAAGTATAAATGTTCAGTCTAAGTAACTTGAGTCTCATAAGGCTATATATTTATCATCTTGATCTTCTATTCATGCCTAGCTAACATTACGTAACTTGCATTTACATGTTGCACGTGTACACATTATATATCCAGTAATGTAAAACTGACCTTTGGTCTTTCCTGTCTTGGCTGTGCTTTAATGTATGAGTATTTTGTTACACGTAGTCACATATCGGTTATTATTCATTATATATGTATATAGATTATCATTGTTTAGAAATACGTTAATAAGCATATTCTTCTTAAAATATAGAAAATTAAGAAAGAAAGCAAACAAGTAATTCATCTCATTCTGACCTTTGAACTTAGATGTTGCTAAGCCTTTTAATATTGGTTATTCACATGTCATATATTGAAGTGAGTGTACATGAGGAGCTGTTGAACTGAGTGGGGACACTGTGTTTGATTCAGTACATAAACCATATCTTAGCAAAATAAAAAGAAATGATGTTCTTGTTTTATATTCTAGCTTGTTAATATTAGTAATTTGAGTTCCTAATGTGTATGAAACTATAGACTTAGTATTTTGACATCACGGACATTTAATTCTAAACAATGATGCATTCAACATACCACATGACTCACTAAAACTATATTTACGTGTGTTCTTTTAATATTTACTTTTAAATTGAGAAATTAACTCATAAATATTAAAGTTAGAATTATAATCTACAATTTGTTTACAAACTTATTGACATAAATTCATAAAATATTGAATGCAAGTCAACAAATGCAATGATGTGACCTTTAACCCATAACCTGTCACAAAATGGTCAACTTTGAATTCATTATTACCTTGGTTTTGAAGTTTCAGAAAAATTAAAATATCATACCAATTTATATCACACTCAGTGTTGCTTATTTAACAATAAAAAAAATTCATAAAATGTGAAGGATTGAGTAAGTTATTTGAAAATGATTTTGTGTACATTTTAACAATTCATGTGATGACCACAGCACTATAAGGTTGAAGTAGAACAGTGTATATCGAAGTTACATTGTAGGTAGTGAGTGATGCCACCAAAATTTGATCCCTTTTACAAAGGGTGTGTAACAGACCATGACAATGCATATAGTTGTTGTTGGATTGGAAATTAGAATTTCCAAGACAGGGATATTCATTGCTTTTGATTTAACAAAGGAATATGGATCACCTTGGGGCACCTAGATTATTCACTAAGAGACCTGAAACAAGTCGTATTCTATCTGTTGTAAGCAAAGTAAAGTATTTTTCTAACCTGATAATCCAAGAAACAAAACTCCAGTGGCAAAAGTCATCCATGCATTCCAGATAACAGTGCACAACAAAAGAATTATTTCTATCAGGAAAAGTGACACAAGCTGCTTTTGTGACATATTTATTGTCTTCAAACAACTGAAGAACAAAACTGTTACTCATATTACTTAATACAAAAATTACCTGACAGAATTACTGGGTGTGGTGCATATGAAATCCTCTGTGACTGGAATGAATTTGTAAAAAGTGTTGCTCTAATACATTATAGATTATAGAAAGCTGTAAGGAGGAATGGTGTGCTTTTGAAATGCTTCTTTATAACAGTGTTTTTGAAATGGAAAGTACACTGTTAGCTATTGTCAAGATACACAACCACCAAATAGACCTTGACCAAGTATGCAAACATTGACTGGAATGACGTGGTGAGGCTCAAAAATGATTTTGATATGACATACTCAATCTTTTTGTATATATATTATATATATTTCTGTCATATCAAAATCATGACATACTTAAACTCTGTGTGTATGTATATATATATATATATTATGTATATTTCTGTCATAGTGAAATTTATTATTTATTTATATTGTATAGTATCTTCCATATGTGTAACATATACAAATCAAATGTTTTCAATATTACATTTGAGATGTGACAACATCTACTTTAAAATAACTCTTTATTTTTAATTATTTAACATAATATGTTGGCTTTACTTTGTCTCTTTATAGTGTTTTTTTATTAACTGTTTTTTCTGTTGTTCCTTGTTTTAAAAAATTAACTGCAGTGAATATTATAATATGTTTTATGACTGTTCACAATGTAAACAAGTTTTTAGGCTTAGAGTAACAAAGATTTCTTCATTCTAAGGTTTAGCATGGCATCCCGTCCACGAAAGCCTGTTTGTTAGCGGTGGTTCTGAGGGATCCATCATGTTTTGGGTTGTTGGGTGAGTTTCAGAGCCATGTTAGTGTGTTAGTCATTATCAGTGTTTTCATCTGACAACATTGTTAATCGAAATAAATTGTTTTGGTTTCAAGATTAGTTTAAATTTAAAATGTGCATTTGATAAAGAAAGTTGTTTGGAATGACTTATAAGACTGCTAAATTTCTCTAGATAATTAAAAGGCATTTCACTCAAATGTTCATAACCAACATTGTCACTCTGTATTTGAAATGTATGTTAAACAATATGTTTTTAACTATAAGAAGGATATACCGTTATCAGTAACTTGTGTTCATAATGAAACTTGTCACTCTGTATTTGAAATGTATGTTAAACAATATGTTTTTAACTATAAGAAGGATATACCGTTATCAGTAACTTGTGTTCATAATGAAACTTGTCACTCTGTATTTGAAATGTATGTTAAACAATATGTTTTTAACTATAAGAAGGATATACCATTATCAGTAACTTAGGTTATTTAATGAAGAAGATAGAATTTCACGTTTAATGCCCTAGTTATATTCTTATTTTTATTAATACCTTCTTATCTATCAAATGTTAATATTTATATTCAGGAAATGCATCACATCGTGTAATATTATCTATAACATTTGAAATATGTATGCAGGGCTGACAAGGAAGTAGGTGGAATGGAACAAGCCCATGATTCATGTGTCTGGTCACTAGCCTGGCACCCTCTTGGGCACATCTTATGTTCAGGATCAAACGATCACACTAGGTACGTTTGGTTATTAGTTTTGCATCATTTTACCCAGATAATTTGTTTTGTAGGTCAAAGGGTCATCAAAATAGATCTGATACTTTGGTTGTACATTATTCTGTGTTCTGAGTCAAATGATTATGCAAGATATACTTTATCAATTGGGAAATCTTGTTGTCATCTATGCCATCATAATATTCTTTGTTGAGGGTTGTTTTTTTTATTCAAACAACATCTTACAGTAAAACCTTGACATTAAAGACACCCTCCAATTGCATTATAGTGCCTTTAATATCAAAGACGAGCCATGCAAACTAAGATTCAATATTGACTGAACTAAATGTTTGAATTTTAAGGCTTCCAATTTTGTTTAGTGTATACAGAACAGGTTTTGGTGAGTTGCACATCACCACAACATGGAGTGTTGTCAACATGAGGTCTCTAGAGGTGAATCACATACTTCTATTCAGAGTTTGAACTGCTAAATGTTTCCCATTAATTTTTTTGTTTATCTTGCTGTCAGTGACAAATAAAAACCCACTGAAAGTAAAGCCACAAATCACCAGTTGTGTCATAAGACTGTTTGCTTAGCACTGTAATAAGATACTCTCAAAAGCAACAAAGCATGTGCACAGAAATAAGCCATCTTGACTCTGCTCTAAGAACACAATGTGGAATGTATCAGGTTGTGTATCTTACAGTGTTTCCAAGGAGAATTCCCCAGGTTAATAAGATTGTACTTTGAATCTGTGAAAACATTTACTTCAGTATGTGGTTTGGAGCCAGTCTAATAAGAATTTCAAGTGTTAGAATGTTGGTAATCTTTTTGGTAGTATGTTTGGAATTTAATGGCATATTATACAGGCATACAAAGATAACTGTCTGCTTTATTGAGTGCCCATATAGAGAATGAGACTAAAGACACTGCCGTGAATCTAGAATATCAAAGTAACCATTATTGCAAGGTTTTAATTGGTTAGAAGTACTATAAATAAGAAAGAGACTGAAAAGGTCTGTCCTTAATGTCATGATACCTACTGTTTTGAGATGTCCATTAATTGTGATTGTGCTATAGTCCTATTTATTGTTTTCAAAAGTTTATTGAATCTTGCGATTTGGTATTTTTGAATTCTTTGTAGTAAGTTCTGGACTCGGAACAGGCCAGGTGACAGAATGAGAGACAAATACAATCTTAACACCTTACCAAGAGGTCAGGACGAGGCTGCTGAATATGGTAAATCTGTTCTTTGAAACAAACGTAGAATAAGGTTTCCATGCTCAAAGTTATGTCAAATAAATGTTCATTTAGCTATAGCACCACTACTGGACCAAATTCTTTATTGTCATATATCATACCTGAATGTATGTTTGTGTTTGGTATGATGTTTTTTTTTTAATACAATTAGAAAACATTTAAGGAAATACTTTTGTTTTGCCTCTTTCTTGCAGATGAACCAAGTTCAGTATCTGCCATACCCGGAATGGGTCTAGAACATGGTCTCCCAGAACACCTACGACCACCAGGTATAGAAAAATACTTACATAAATGTAGAAATTTGAGAATCACTTGCAAATAATACAAGAATTATTACAATATCCATAATCATGTTTATATCTTTGGTTTGGTTACACTGGTATTGTATAATAGTAAACTCTTAGTATGGGCCCAGTCATTTTGACCAACCATGTAACTGCCAGGTAATCATGAAAGTATCCATACTATAACTTTTAATGTGGTTTGTGAATCTTCGTGAAATTTGGCAAAGTTTTAGTAAATGTTACAAGTCTTTGTAGACAAAAAATAAGATTTTTATTTAAATACTATTTCTAGAGATTTGTCTATGAATATACGAAATTAGAGTGGCCTGGTTGATTTGTTTGCATGTAAGATGATTTTCCCTTTAACATTAATAATACATTTTTCTGCTTGCATAATTTCATCCAAATAACCCCTTCAATGAATATATTTTTTTTTCTGTTATTTTTATCTATCCTTACTACATGGACTCAATTGATTTTTTTCAACTATGTAACCATCACAAAATCTGAATTACCATTTTTTCTTTCTAGAATGATGACCGATTGTAAAGGGAAACTACAAATACAAGTATTTATTTTAAATAGCTTTGGGCTTGTGACAGTTTACCTCCATTTCTATTTAGTGTTATTGCCATTTGAACCTTGTCTAACTAATAATACAACAGAATATTACTAACCAGAGTTAAAAAAAACCCAACAACAACAACATACAAAGTATGTGTTGCTTAAGTCACCGTGTGGACAGGAAAAGTGCACAAGCTACTGGGGAACGTAAAGAAGTTTTCATTATCCAACCAAATAATTTCCCAATGTTTACAACATGTACAGTGAACAGAAGTGTTTTCTTCACATCCACATTTCCTTCCACCTTGTTTTGTCCGAGTCAGACAGATGTTTGTAGTTCCCAAACATATCTTGAGTACAACATGGACGCTGAAAAACTGTTATTGTGTTAAATCTTCAGTAACTATAACTTCTACATTATTTATGTGAAAGGTAGATTGCATGAAATGCTTATGCAAATGGAGTGATTTGTTTTAGAGAATGCCTTCTTGTTTGCTTTTGTAATTTCTGTGCTCATTTTCCTCCACCAGGAGGACAAGGCCATTTGTGTAGATACACAGAACTAATTCAGAATTATAGATGTGTCTTCTCCAATAGAGAGGTCCAATGGACTGATTCTCTGCACATTTCGTAAATAGGATTCATAATTTGTTTTCAGCATGGTAAAAACTATAGCCATGTTGTTATGTATTAAAGGAATGACATACATACAGTTTAAGTGAAACAAAGTTGTAATGTGGAAAGGAATATTGTAACTGTTTTTGACAAGAAGAATGTAAAGTTTCACTTTATTTTTGTTAGTCATTCTCCATTCAGTGTTTCTCTAATCCAGAAGTGATGTTAACAGTGAGGCTGCTAATAACTCACAGAATATTACTAACCAGAGTTAAAAAACCCCTAACAACAACAACAACATTATTTAAAATTAATAATATTTTTGTGTACTCTTGGTGATATTTCAGAACAAGAAGCAGGAGATGATACACCAACTATTCCTGGATTGGATTTTGGTACAGATGAACTTCCTCATTCAGATAAACAGCAACAACAACAGCAGCAACAGAGGAAGATTCCTCATACCAAACCTATTCCCAAGCACTTTCAACAGCAGTGGATGGAAAATAAGCAACCCCTGCTTCTAGCTCCACCAACAGATGATGTCGATGAACTTGCCGACAGTACGTTGTTCCAAAAATATTAGTTCAATTTTTAGTTGTTGTTAAGTTTGACTGTTTTCAATATTCTGTTTGTATACAGTATTTACTGAGTGATTGTGGAGTTTTAAGAAAACATATTCAGTTAGCTATCTGCATGTTTGAAACACTTTTAACTGACTGAGTGGGCAGTAATTTAGGTTGTATCTATGAAGTGGTAAAGGGTTTTAAGAGACAACCATTAGTGCTCAGAAACTTGAGAAATTGTATACATTTCTTTACATAAAACTTGATTACCAGATTTGTTTATGTAGATAAAGTGACTTGTTTTAGAGGATTCCTTTTTGCTTATTTTTATAATTTTTATGTTCAAGTTATGAAAATGTACAGAGTAAACTACAAAAGCACCTGTTTAGATAAAGTTCCTATTCCAAATATAATTAAGTTCACAGAAAATTTCTCAAACGTCTTGCTTCTTCTAATCATCAATACAGCACCACAGATACAGACTTCAGAGCTAGGAAATACTGTATACCCACCACCAACATCAACACCACCTGTTGGGCCTCCAAGTCAGCATCAGATTATGCCACCTCCAGCAGAAAGCCCAAACAGAGGGCGGGTTATTTCCTTCAACCCAAGATTTCCTTCTCCACTAGGAGGACAAGGCCATTGGCCACCACACCCATTTCATCCAAATTCACAAAAACCAAGAGGTCCTCTCCTTGGTCCAAGGCCAGGTAAAAAAAAACAAAACTTTGTTCATTTATAGCTGTTTATATAATTATTTTATTTTAAGCGTGTCTGGTTTGAAAAGATATCTCCATAATTCTTCATTGGACAGTAGGATGAATTATGATTTTATAAAAATTCTAGTGACATTTATGTATCTTACGATTTATTTATAAACGCTTTTATAGAAGTAGTTTAACTTATTCGACAAATTTAATTTTTCGTAACAGAAAAATCTAATTTTAAAAATTTCAGGAACAAGATTTATAGATATTAGTTTAATGATAGTGATATCAGTGATATAAACATGGGAAGTACACACTGCACAAGTCTAACTCAAGGTTGCTCAGTAGCTTGTGCAACAGTTACACATAGATGACTTTGTTCAGAAAATGGTTTTCAAAAATTACTTTAATATATTCAGCTATGTGTATATTCTACAAAAACGTATTCTAACTTTCATTTGATCTTATTTTGTAAATGGAATATTAATTATCTGCAAATTTATTTATATTTGTATAATAATGTTTGTTAGAGCTGGGTAATTAGTGCTTTTTTTGTTAATTGATTAATCAACGACCACACTAATTAATTAATTAGTACAGTGTTGTTTTCAACCGTACTATGAACAAAAAAGGCAATAACTGTGAAATGATAGTGTAGCATGGAAACAAATAATGATGTACAATGTATCTGTAGATGTTTGATTGTGCTACTAAACCCCCTCTGACAAGATTTTGATTGTGTCATTTGTCTTTAAAATGCAGTCTTAATAAACAGCTTAACAAGAAAATTATGCTGTGATTTGTTCTTTTGTAATTAATAACTGAGACAGTAGAACCTCAATTGATGGAGCCCCTCAAAACAGTGGGTATCATGACATTAAAGGTAGAACTTTTCAGTTTCTGTATTTTTAACCAATATAAATCTCACAGCGACAGGCACTTTGATATTCTGGATTAAAGGCAATATCTTTGGTGTTGTTCCATGTGTGGGTTCTCAGTATATCAGGCAGTTATCCTTGTATGCCTGTATGGTATACCACTAAATTTCAAATGTCCCACCAAACGAACGACCAATATTCAAACATTTATGATGCTCATTTGATTGGCTCTGAACCATATACTGTAATAAACATTTTCACAGATTAAAATTACAATCTCCTTGTAAACACTGCAAGATGCATAAGCTGAAAAAATCCACATTATGGTCTTGAAGCACTGGTCAAGCCAGCTTATTTCTGTCCATGTGCTTTGTTGTTCTTGAGAGTTTTGTATTATTATGGTGTCACGTAAACAGCATAACAACCCAAAAGGTGATTTGTTGCTTTATTTTCAGTGAATTTCTGTTTTAGTTGTCAACACTAAGCTGAAAAACTAACAATAAATGGGAAATCTTTAGCATGTCAGACTCGTATGATAAGTAATTTGAAATTTTGTGAGCAACAATACAGAAAAAAGTGCACAGCAAACCCACCCTTTGAGACCTCCTTTTGACAATGCTCTATGTCATAGCAATGTGCAACTTATTGACATCCTTGTCATACATGTTCAAAAACAAAATGGAGGGCCTTGAAATTCATAATAGGGGGTCAATATGAAATCCAGCCTACATGGTTCATTTTTTTATATTAAGGACACCTTGCTATAAAGGGAATTTGGATGTATTCAGAAGGGTTCCGTTCATGTTCTACTGTATTTATGAACGAGAGAAACTAATATTCTGAAATAAATAAGTAATCCATTTTGTTTTTCACCACACAGGATGCACGTTTAAAACGTTTCCAGGACAGCTCTGTGAAAGTGAAGATTTTGTGAATTTTATGACACATAACAAATTTATTATGTTCAGTAAAATTATTCTTTTTAGCGCTTTGAAATGTTTGAGTTAATGAGTGCTTATGATTTGTGTTTTTGATGCAGCTTCAAACTATTAGTACTTACTTTTCTGTCATGAAAGCTATTCTGACCTGATATAAAATTTGTAACTGAAAATATCAAGAATTTTTGTTCTAATGTAGAGTTATACCTATAATTGAGAATACATACTGAAACTGTTAGTAACTTCAAGAACACTATACAATTGATGATTACTTTTTACATGTAAAATATATTCTCTTTACTTCATCAGTTTGCCAGTTTTTACTGCAACTGTATGAATGCAGATTAATAATTTTGTTTATTTAATATTATAACCTACAGGCGTTCCACCCCGTCCACTTCTTCAGACGCCCCTACGACCACATTTGAAGCCACCAAACATGCCAGAACCATCTTCTCAAATGGAAAATCCTCTTTCATCACAAGATATAAGATCACAAAACATGGATGAAAGAAAGAGTCATGATACAGACCAGAATTTTAGAGACTTGGATCACCGACAGTTGCCTCCACCATCACATGGAATTTCACAGAACACAGATGGCAGTGAATGGAAGTCATATGATGAGCATTTGGACCAGGACATGCGCTCTCTGCAAGATAGGGACCTAAGAAATCGTGACGTAGATGACAGAGGGTTTGGAAATCCTCGAACTCCCAGTAATCCACAGGATCCTTGGGGACATCAAGGGAGTGGAAATTATTTTGAGGAAGCAGATCATGACGAACGTCACAATTTCCCTCCACCTCACATCCTAAGAGAACAGAGAGGAAGGATAGCAAGAGGTGGCTCTCCAAGAAAGGATGGAGCACCATATCATCCTACTGCTAACCTGATTTATCAAGAAGAGGACAGTGATATGAGATTTGCTCCTAAGGACAGTGACATGCGTCAGTCTTCTGATATAGATAAACGCCTCCCAACTTCATCAGATAGTTCTTATCCTCTCATTCACAAACGTTCGTGGCATGATGGACCGGGAGAAGAAAATGGTAGCTACCCATCTGAACATCATTTAGGGGGACCTCCCCTTCCAAGTCTAAGGGGAGGAAGAGGTGGTTTTCCTTCACGAGGTGGGCTTCGGGGAGGCCGAATGTTAATGCCTAGAGGAGTTCCAAGAGGACAGGGTCCTTTTCGTGGCCCTAGGAGCCGTGGTGTAATGCAAGGAAATTTTCAGTGAAAGTTGATATTGTATTTTCAGTTTTGTGACACCAATCGTGAGTAATTGAAGTTTACAGCTTTTTGGAACTGATTGTGACTTTTCATAAAGTGCAACATTTCAGTGAAGGCCTTGCCCCTTATTAAAACTTGATGTTGAGAGAGTTTCATATACAAAAACTATTATTTCCAAAAAATTGTGCATTTTCCATTTGTGACCAGAAGGACCAAAATGAAAGAAGAATAAACTATACCTCGAAATGTTTGGTGAAAAGGTATCTTACTCTGAATAAAAAGAAATGTTGAGTGATTAAATGGAAATGATGTCAGTGAACTTCATTATATAATTGTCCTTTTTCTCAATGGCACAGGTAAGTTTGTAAAAATAAATATTTCAAAGACTTCTCTTGAACAAATATTGGAAGAATACATAAACACTTTTTTTTTAACATGGGTTAAAAGTGAATTTCAGGAATTTTTGTTTTGTAGCATTTTCAGAATTTTGTGTTGTTAGTATTAGTTTCCAATAATTTTCAGTTTTCTTCGTATATTTTCTACACCTGCTTCATAATGGTGTGAGTAAATACATATTTGACCAGTTTAAATCTCATATATACTCAGGTTTTTTTTCCTCTTTACCAAAATTAATTGGTACTTCATACATTTTTAGTCAGTTTTGAAGTAGACAAAATCTACATTTTAATTGTAAAAATAACTATTGTTTCAAAACTGTTACATTGACTTTGGTCCAGTAAAATATCTATTGTAACAAGTTAATTATGATAAGTATTCGAGATTCTCACAAGATTTGTACTCAGTTCTCTTACTGTCACATCTTTACCGTTCATGTCACGTGTAATAAAAAAGAACTCATATAAAACTTTGAAATACATATTCAAAACATCTCCATATAATCAGTTACATTTGTGTGTGTGTAAATGGTTAAATTTGAGACACTGAAAAACGAAGAACACCTTTGAAACTGGATATTAAGAAAAACGTTTTCATGGAATAACTTTTTTTTGCAATGGAATAAACATAATGTTGTCTTCTGAGGAGATGAACACAGAACGTATATCTATGTATTAACTATTTGTTAAGCAAAAGAGGGTGCGTGTGTAAAAAAATGTAAGGCAGTTGAAAACATATTTTTATCATGAAAATTTCATGGTGACTTCCATTTATATTATGCTTTAAGAATGACAGAAAATTAACAATCAGTAAAAATATTTAAAACTGCTTCATTACGTGACGAAGGGACGACAACGGGCGTATGTTAAATCTCCAGATTGTACTGTTAAAGTATCATTTTGTTTAACTCCAAGTATTTTCCAATGTCTCATAAAAACATTACATTTCAATAGGAATGTTGGTCAAAACAATAGGATCAAAATGTTTCAGTAGTCACACTCAAAATATTCTGATAAAACCCTGCACTTTGAGAGAGGGGGGGCAATCTTCTTCAGGAGAGAACATTAATCCATGGAGAAGAAAAATTTACCTGTTATGAGCATAAGGATTGCTTGTTTTTTTTTTATGTGACTGAGAATGGATCTTTGTGGTATCTGACTAAAGACAGGTATTCTTTGTTGTTGTATGTTAGCACAATTCTATGAAAGTGAGCTCTTGTTTCGTTAACTGATATCCATTCTCCCATAAGTTATAAGACAAGCTAATTTTATATATATCTAAATCATATGTTACCTAAACAACAGGCTTTTACTCGTATCAAATTTCAATATCTTCTCATGAAATCATTACTCACCAGAATCTAACATGACAATGTCATCCATGGACTAAACCAAACATAATGTAACATTAACCAAACTAAGCCTTGTACATAACTGTGATGAAAGTGAGACCTACTTAAACCTTAACTCTTCATAGTGCCTTGTTATTTTCCCCATTGTTAAACTATCTTAAACTTATTACAACTGAACAATTAATAGGCTAACAAGTGGATAGCAAATTATAATGCAAGTCAAAACTTCATAATCCAGGTTTTTAAATGTCATTAGTGATATGTATAAGTATGGCTTGATCTTGCTTCACACAATGTCAAAAGTCAACATTAATTAAATATTATCTAGCAAGTATGTGCCGTCACCATTAATATGCATTTTTCCAATACACAGTTTGTGCTGTATCTATGTATGTACACAATGTATCTTACTGGTGGTTTTAAGTCAGTGAGTCATATAACATTCTAGTATGCATCATGGCCAACTATATTAGCATGTTAAAACTAACATACAAGTAAACAACAGCCTAGATTGCATTTTATTCCAATTTTTCATGCAAGTTTTAAAATAAATATTAATACATCAGAACACTATCATCCACCTACAAGAAGAGACTGTAAATTCTGTTTGTGTGTATACAAAGATGCATAATTGGAGTTGCTAAGCACTTATGTTTTTTCATCTTTAAAAATAGTTAACGCGCACTGGAAGGATTTACACATTTTGATAAAAGAAAAAAAAAGACCTGTAGACTCCCTTTATGTCTGTTACAAACACTAAATCTAAAGTCTTCTCAAAAGCAAGGAAAGAACAACTAAAACAAGAAATGGACAAAATCTTCCTTGATGATTTTCTGTTAGTAATGTTTTGAGTTTGAATGAATAAATTATTGAAATACCAATCCACTGTTCCATGCTTATACAACCTTAATATGGTTATGCATTTTGATTTGGAAATACAAAAAATTTGTACAACTGGTTTCATCAGCTGCCATGTTAGCAGTTTTATATCATGTTCACCTCGGCTGTCATTTCTTTTAAGATGACCAGTCTTCCAACAATGGAATTATATTCTTTACAATATGAAAAAAAAAGTGGTTTGAGACCACACGATAGATAAGAATGTTCTTGACGAATCTTCTGGAAGGTTATCCGAGAGATATCCACACAAGTCATTCCTAATTTTGAAGTAACAGACTTTAGGAATGGCAACTGATGGACATCACCCTCTGCAAACTTTTTTTCAATGAATTAGGAGATTAGCCATCCCATTCTAAACCATCACAGATAAAAGCAGGAGTACATTTGTCATTAGTTTCAATCATGTGGATCTCAAGTTGAATGCCCTAACTAATGAGAATATTAGAATTGTTACTATAATAAAGTATATTATATAACATAACTTGTGCTTCTATCTTCAAAGTTATTAAAACGAACAAGAGATAAATTATTTTGGCCAGAATTCTAGATAAAACAAAAACTCAGAGGGACCAATAGAAATGAAGGTGTTTTAATCCTTGTCTGTTTATAATTAAGCACAAAGCTGCATAATGAACTATGTGCTCTGTCCACCACACGTATTGAAACTTGGCGTTTAGTGGCGAGTCTGCAGACATACTACTGGGGGCTTTAATTCTTGAAAAGTATTACTGATGGCTTCCATTTAATTTCTGTACACTTATATTTTATCAAGCAGTGTAAATCTATGCTCTTATAATATCAAAAATTAATAGCAGTACGCTATATGTAAGTTTGTTTATATAAGCTGTATGTTCATAATATATATTTGACAAAGCACGATCTGTTGTACAAAAATAACATTGCATACCGATTCACCAGGTAGAAAACAAAGATTTATAATTATTAAAAGCACAGTGAAACATCTTTGATTATGGATATATACTAATGAATCCACTCGTGTCTTTCAAACTAATTGCACAATGAGAATAACCACCTCCCCCATTCTTCTACAAAAGTATAATTTTCAGTGTCTCAACAGCAGCCTATAAGCTCTTATTAAAGAAAGCCTCTCAATTTTTATGACTACCCAACATTAAATTATATCGAGTCCTCCCTGATGTCATTAATGTAATCAATTCTAGATTCTCGGTGATTTTAATTTGATATTTTTAAAGATGCAGTGTTCAAACTTATATTTAAGTTTTTCTTAACAATGTTATTATTTGTGTATGTCAAAACTACTACCATGCTGTACTGTTACTGTTTAAACCTGCCCTTTCTACACTTACGATGTTGGTTTTTATAGTGATGACATTGTGAACTAATTTTTGCTGTTGATGAAATTTAAAACAACCCCAAAAGATCTGTACTTCAAGATATTTTCTTGGTATCAACATGATTTTAATAGAACATTTTAACAATATTACCTGTCAATTATCAGACACCTTAAATCTTCTGAACACCTGCAGGGTTTTGCATGCTAGAATTTCGTTACTTTACAAAACCTACAGTATTGTAGTACACAATTATGTTTATGTATGAAAATATACATAAACACACACATATACATCAGCCTTTAACTTTAGGTTCCAGTGCTTATGAGACACTAGAGTATTTATCAGTAACATAAAAATAATTACAATTGAATTATCAGGCCAGGTTTATTAAATGTTTGCTAACTTTCATTCTTGCACTTTTATGTCAACAATAATCACAAATATATACGCAACCAGCAAGTACAAACAAGAGTATAACGAGCATCGACTGTTTCTACACACGAGTTTTAGAATATCTGAAAATAGTTTAAGTTTGAGATGTACTGCCTGTGATTACATTAAAAATCAAAGTTTGGGATAAACTATATTTTCTTAACTCATGGTTTTAACTACCTAGATATTGTACAGATCACTGTCACTATGTGTAATTTATTAATTGTGAGAAAGGTTTTTCATTTTCTGTTTCTTTAGCTGAAGGAAATTGCAATATAATTTTCTGTGTTCCATAACTTCAATACACATGCTTTATTTATGACATATTTAGTTTTCAAAGCTGGACTAAAGTAAAACTGTAAAAGGACAGCCAAGCTGACACCTTGGAACTTTTCTGCAATTTCACACAAAACAAACTTACTCTCATTTTTCTTATGACATCAGTTACAAACAATTAACTTAGTTATTTCAACAATTTGTTACTGGAACATTGTCTAAGAAAATTAAAATTTTTTCTAAGGTACTTTCTACTGTAGGCTCAACATTTCATAAAATTATCTAAATTATAAATCTCTTATTTCTGTGCAATTGTCAGCACTTCAGGGGGTACCTTAACACGAGTGCAAGTTTTCCAAAATACAGAACGAAATTATTTTGTGTTAGTAATCTAACATCATACAAGCTTCGTGTATGAATTTTCTATTTCTCTAACAGGTATCTTGCTCTTAAACTCAATAATGTAAAAGCAGACAAATGAAACCTACAAAAGCAAAGATATTCATTTATTTTTAAACTGGTTAATTAGCAACTTCATAATTTAGGGGTTTTGCAAGGGTCTTATGTGCATTCACGAAATCTGTATCGCCACAACCAATTGCTCCCTCTAACAGTCTTTCTACTCCATCCTCGTTATTTTTCCTTTTATAAATAGAAACCATAATTCTTCGTGCAGCCCATTCTATCCACTTTGGTTCAGCCGGGTCTGCATAACTTAGAACTTTCTTCAGACATCTCTCAATCAAACGCAAGTTTTCTGATTTACCAGCAAGAACCAGTGCTTGAAGAAACAATGCTCCTTGGTGGTGAGAATCAGTTTTCAAAACCTCAGCAATGGTTTCTTGAGCAAGTGACTTCCACTCCTCTTCATTTCTGGTCTTCTGGATATTCAGTGCCAAAACAGCTAAATGCAGCAGTGATACCACCTTCCTGGACAACGATTTTATGGTGTTTTCTGACCTCAAGACGTGCTGTAAGGTGTTTATGGAATCTTTATATTTTTCACTGCTGGCTTGAAGTAAAGCTATAGAAAGCCAGCCAAACAAACATTTTGGATCCTTTTGTAGAGCTACAGCAATCGTAGGGACACAAGACTGATCAAATTTAGGTTTAGCCAATGCTTCAGCAACAGCATCTAAAACCAATGTTGATGTCTGTGATTCCCTGGTCATGTCCTTTCTCTTCTGAATGATCTGAAGATATTTCACACATTGTAAGAGCCATGACTCAAGTATTGGTGAGGTATCATTCAATATCTTTCTGACAAAAGTAAATAGTCTGTACACAAAATTTTCCTGCCCAGAAGAGGAGACCAGATTTCCAAGCAAAGCACACCAGTATTCAACTTTATCTACATAAAAAAATTAAATATTTAAATAACCATCAGACACACTTCATTTCTTGAAAAAAAAATTAAAATTTATATTTTGTTATTTTTACCACATGGATAAAATTTACAAACATTCTGTAAAGTCACCATGTGATGTTAAAAAGTATTTATGTAACTTAAAAAGAACTAAAAAATGAAATGAATTTTGGTACTACTTTAAAAGACTAGAGTAACATAAGCAAGGTTTAACTTTCCACGAAGTTCTTTAGTTATCAGAAAAACAAATGGAATACCAAGTCAGATTTTCATAAGTCATTTGTGAATAGGAATTGTATTTATCAAATGATAACATGCAGTAAACAGCTGCCATAATGAAAAAAAATTAATGATGGTAAGCTTAAAAATCATGTTACTTTTGTGTTCAAGGAATTATACATAGAACAACCAAGTATTTTGATTTCTGAAATCACTGATTTGGTTAATACAACAATGAACGTAAAACATAAATCTAATTTTTGAGGACTAGTTTTAATGGGAGCAATTTTGAAAAATGCTCAATCAGATGAATCTGGAAAATGTGAAACAAGATGAAAGAAAATTACATACATGTAGGTAAGAAAGACAATGGAAAATGTACAACTGGGAGGGAACAAGTCATTTCAGGAATGATATATAAAATGACAAATTCCAAAATATGTATTTTACTCTTTTTATTATCACATATACATGTAAACCCTGTTATAAGTTAATAGTCCATAAATATGCTACAGTTTCAAGGCTTAATTGTTATTCATATTGTTTCATAATACGCATGTAATTTTTTTCTTTTTTTAACCCCTGTTTCTTCAGCTGCTGCTGGGCAGATGTACAAATTAGTTCAGATTAAATTAAGGTATACTAAATGAAAATCCATGTAAAATTTTATGTACACATTAAATAACACTAGGGTTAACAAAAGTTCTGTAATAACCACTGAAACACGTTTCATGCCGTTCCTACGTGTGATGAAAAGGCTTGAACGAAACCAGCACGATTTTCTATCACCCGTTCTTTCCACCTTAGATGTTTTCTCTAGAGTTTCCAATATTTATGTTAATGAGCTGATAATGTTTTGAGTAATTGCTTCTCTAACATCACTGATGGTATCAACAGGCCGTGCAGGTGCAACTCCAGTGGAGACATTTCTCGTGTACAAAAAGGCTAGGATGTATTTAAAGTATTTAATAACAGTAAAGTTATACACTTCGAGCATTAAAATTTGGAAAGGGCTTACTTCTCGTGCGTGAAAGATACATCAGTGTTGAAGAAATAAAACAAAAATATTACGATGTTGTTAAACCTTAAAAACAGTGATGAGTATTTTACTGTGATGAAAATAACAAAGGTTTTTTTTTACTTCTGTTTATACTAGTCTGAATCGAACAGTATATAACAGTAGTTTTGATAAAACTAGTGAAACACCCTCTGAGCACAGTTTTGAACACCTAACCACAGAAAACCTACCAACACTGCATTTGCTACTTTGTGTGCAGCATCCTTACCTGGGAAGAGATGTACTGCTTTTTGAGCTGTTTGAAGACTCCTGTTCTTATTACCTGCTACCATGTGACACTGTATGACTAGCAGTGGAAGACGTGCGACGTCTTTACCTGTCAAAACAGCAGATGTTGCACAGCGTGCTGCCGTAGTAGCTTTGTGAGGATGGAATGATAACAAGTGGCCAGCCAAGTGAGACCAAATGGATGCACTGTTAGGATGTCCATGGGCATACTTACTCAAATGATGTAAGGCCATCTTCATCTTCCCTTGAGCTATCAAGACACAAGCAGCAAGGAAGGCTATTTCTGCCCCACAGCAAGGATCTTGTTGATGAGGACGTAGTTCTTTCATAGCAGCAGTTGACAAGCTGAAGTCGTTTAACAAAAGACCCAGTGCACAAAGTGCTTGCAGACCTTGAAGAGAAGCTGGCTTCTTTTGGGAACTCTGGAATAAAGGAGTTTTTGCCAATTCTAAGCCCTGAATTTTTACAGCAACCATTGCCAAAGCAACTAGTATGTGTGACTGATCTCCCTCGACCGTAGTAAGAGTCAGTGCTTGTCTGTAAGCTTGACAGGCATCTTTTAATTTGCCAAGTTTCTGATAGGTGAGAGCCAAACCACAATATGCTGCCACATCCATATTCTTTACTTGCAAAAACTGCTTAAGAGCTTCATCATTCTGCCCTACCTGAGCTAGGACACGCCCATAATTCGTTCTCACTTTGTCAATAATTTCATCAGAACTGTCTCCCTCAAGAAGGAGGAGGGACATCTTAAAGGCCCAACACGCTCCTCTGTACAGTCTCTCTCTCTCTAGTACCAGTCCTAGCATACAAAAAGCTGAAGAATTATCATGAATTTTTCTAGTGAACTTTGTTAATGCATCAACAGCTGTTGAAATAGCTCTCATTTGGACAATGTTGTACTTATAGAAACTTGTGTTACGGTTTCCCAGGTCCTGTAAACTAGTACAAACCCAATGTGCGTACCCTAACAATCCCTCTGGATGTTCACCTAAAAGCGTTGTGTGCCGAAATAAATCTAGTGTGTCTGGATGATTAACTCTTTCAGCAATTAATGCTTGGCCGATCCAACAAACCAAATAAGAAGGTTCTAATGATTGTGCTACCTTAAAGGCTTCATGTGCCAGCTGAATATTATCATTCTGTAGGTAAAGAACTCCTAAGTTAGTCCAAGCTACAAAGTTGTTAGGCTCACAACTGATAGACTTTATAAAACAATGTTGTGCTAAGTTGTAATTCTTCACATGTGGGCTCATAGAAACAACTCCAAGACTGTTCCAAGTACGGGGTGAAGTTGACTGCATGCTGACAGCTTTTTTCAAACACATTACTGACTTTTTTGCTAATTCTCTAGCAAACTGACTGTCAGAGCTTTCTTGAGCCTGAAAGTAATAACAAAACCCAAGGTCATGCCATAGCCCAGGTACTTCAGGTAATAATGATAAACCTCTACTGTACAGCATCCCTGCCAAAGTCATAGCTTCACTCTTACAGATTTTTTTCAATTTTTGACTATTGAGCCCTTGAGAAAACAAAACTTCTGGAACCAAAAGTGAAAATTTCTGAGGACCAAGAGAGGCAGACAACATGCAGGCATCTCCAGCTAATTTCCATAAACAAGCAAAATTTGGTGTGGAAAGTACTGCAGTACTAACTGTTTGGAGTGCTGCATTGCAAGAATCAAGAGCTAACCCAAACAAGAACTTGGAAAAATGAAGTCTGGCTTGCTGGAGATGAGCTTCTGTCAGGCCTTTAAGGACTGGTACGTAACCAGGTTCCAGTTCCAAAATACACTGGTATTCTTCAATTGCTTCTTTGTATGAACCTAGTAACTGTTTAATATTTGCTTTTTGATACTGTGGGTACAACTGGTTAGGCTGAAGCTCAGATGCTTTAGTAAAAGCTTTCAGAGCAGCACTGAAACTTCCTCTCTGAAGGTATGCATCTCCTAAGCATTCCCAGCAATGAATATCTGAAGAGTCAGCCTTCAAGGCATTCTGCAAAGATAACACTGAAGTCATTGTTTCTCCCACTCTTAGCTGGTGTAAGCCAAGACGTAACCAAGCCCACTTGGCACTTCCAACTGGAGCTGTTGAAGTAATTTTCTTCAACAACTTTAAATTGAGGTCTGTTTCTCCACATTCAAAGAGAATATCACTCAAAGCAGCTCCAACAATATCATTCCTTTTATTAAGATCAAATGATTTCTTATAGCACTGCAGAGCCTTTTCAAAATTACCAGTCTTTTTATAATAATGGCCAAGGTAGAGAAAATTTTTGTAGAAAAACGGATCTAATTTAGCAGCCTTAAGAAAGCTAGTTTTTGCTTGATCCGTGTTTTTTGTTTCCCATAAACTAAGCCCAAGAAGGTGAAAAGTATACGAATCATATTCCTCCATTTTAACTGCTTTTAAAAGTTGTTCTAAAGCCTCTTTTGGCTTTTCTTCATGAAGACTTATGAGAATGCAAGCTTGATGAGTTTTTAAACTCTCTCCTGCTAACTTTTGGAGTTCATTTCTAAAATGTTTGGCTTGACACAATTCATTATTTTCAAGAGCAGTTCTACACAACCAGTAAAGTAAATCTTCAGTTCTTCCAATTTCTGATTCAGCTTTGCTGAAAGCCTGTAATCCTTTTTCATACAACTCTTGTTCAACAAGGGTAATACCAAGGTATAAGTACATCTTTCCAACTAGAATTGATGAAACTACTAATTTAGAGCTGTTATAAAGCTGAAGAGCCTTAAGACAGCTTTCTTCACTGCCACAGTTATCATGGATAGCTAGTTGGATTTCAGCAAATAAAATCCAAGCGATGATGTTATTAGGAAAAAAATACAATCCTTTTTTTAACTCTTCAAGAGCTTCAAGGCAACGTTTTTCAAATACGTACAAGTAAAGTCCATAGAGCAAATTGACACTTCCAGATTCAGGATTTTTAACCTGCAACTCTTGTAACAAAGGAACAATATCACCACTTAAGACTTTCTCACTTACATATTTCTCCAAAAGAAATTCACAAAAATATTCAGCTGGAGCAGACAGATGAGGAAACTCTTTAAATAAACGTTTAGCTTCCATTGCAGCATTTGTTGAATCCTTTCTTGATCTAAGGAATATCAGGTATCTCCTACATATATCATCAAGATTAAAGTCAGAATCATCTGATATACAGTTGATTAACTTTGAAATACGTTCATATGCTTTTTTCCTTATTTTATCCACATCTGTACCATCTAAATCTTCCTGTAACAAATCAGTAACTGAAATCCAAGCTGTCATTTCCAGTTTTGGGTTTTCATCAGCAAGTTCAACCTGCTCTAACAAAACATTCAAAGCAGACAAAAAATCTTTCTGAACTTTATACAAATTATATAATTTCTGTAAAATTTCCATATTCTTGGCTTTATCATTACTCATTAATTCCTTTAACTTTTTATAAACATTTTCAAGTGCTTTTCTATTATCATCATTATAATGCTTTTCATAAAAATTGCAAAGTCCTTGCCACGCAAGTACTTGATCTGGGGAAATGTCTATAGCTTTATTGAAAGCTGCGAGCGTTTGTTCCACCTCTCCCATTTCCTCAGCAGCAGCTCCAATAAAAACCCACGCATGGTAGTTATTTTTATCTAATTTTAACACCGCTTTACAATATTTTAAAGCACTTTTGAAATCTTTATCACGTATTGCCTCTCTTGCTTGTTTTAGTAGCATCTTCACTTCTTTCGCATCCATGATGACAGAAAAAAACACTTAAACTTCCTATATTTGATACCACATACTATCACTGCCAACGCTGCAAGAATTTTACTTAAGCGTGGACTGTATTACCCTCTGGCGATATTTAGTTGATACTTTAAAAAGTGAATTATTATTCAAAAAAATATATCCTTTGTTTATTTGTTGTTGCAATTGGCTATTTGTGCTGTGCTAACCACGGATATCGAAAATAGATTTTTAAAGTTATAACCCTTCCTACTTTCTGCTCAGTTATTGAGGTTCTCTTATATTTTAATGATTTATATATCATTAAGTACAGAGGTGCTTAATAGAAGGGGTTGTGGTGAAAAAAATGGCGCTCATAAAAATCGTTTATTTGAACCACTTTTAAAATGCCTGAATGTTGACAATGATTGTTTTACAGTATTGGCTGAGCAAACCTAAAGTTTATTGTACTTATATAATTAGATTCCAGAATAGGTTGGTGAATATTCTGATGAGCAATAATATCGAATCGGCTCTCTCTCTTTCTCGGTGTTTGAGTATTGTATGTTTGTATTTTTTCATTTTTTTTCTTTTTCTTTTTTTCATATATATGAAATACTACTACTAATAATAAGAATAATAATGATAAAATAAAACTAGTTTTAAGTGTCTAGTACGTTGTGGCCAGCTTGTTTCATATTTCTTAAATATATATTAAAAGGAGAAAGGTATTTCGGACTAGTTTCATCATACACACAGTATCTGTCGAAAACACACATTAAATCATTTTATGCCAATTCTTATTCAAATACTTAAGTGTATTATGTAGAGTCTTTTAGATCTGAACCCGGCATGCCCAATCGTGTTAAGGTGTGCGACTAGTAATCCAAGGGTCGCGGGTTCGTATCCCTGTCCTGCCAAACATGCTCGCCCTTTCAGCTGTTGAGGCGTTATAACGTAATGGTCAATCACACTATTCATTGGTAAAAGAGTAGCCCAAGAGTTAGCGGTGATGACTAGCTGTCTTCACTTTAGTCTTACACTGCTAAATTAGGGACGGCTAGTGCAAATTGCCCTCGAGTAGCTTTGCGCGAAATTCGAAAAAAAACAAACTTTCAGATATTATTTCTATGTTCGCATATTTGTGCATGAATATGGATGAAGTTCTACGTGGTATTTTATAGGTTGAATTTAAAATTGAATTTTGTATTCTTCGTAGTTTCTATAATTGTTTGGGTGATATGTTTAACCAGGCAGGAGATGCGTAGTCTATTATGGGTCTCATGAATGCTTTGTAGATTTTCATTATATTGTCTGCTGATGTTCCTTGGTTTTTACCTGAAAGACTTCTTTGCCATCCTATCAAAAACTTTCGTTTTGTCTTTAATTTTTTGCGCAAATAAATTATGATTGTTAACTGTTAATTCATAAATATTCTTAATCCCACGCTTTAATGGTACTTCATCAGGTTCTAAAAAAAATAAAAAATAACGTGATTATTTCTATATCACATAAAAATACCTCATTAATACTTATAATATTTATTACATAAGAAAACTTGTAATTATAACTTATTAGCAGTAAGATGTGATTTTTGAGAACCGAGCATCTTTCAGTGATTTTTTTTTAATTTTTAGAGAAGTATTCCTCCTCCAATATGTCAAAAACATAATGTATGGTTACATTAACAAAATATGTATTATGAGAAGTTTTATTTATTTTTCTTTTATATATGTAAGCATATCTACCTATGATATAGACGTGCATGTTTGTGGCTCAGCATGGCCAGGTGGTTAGGGTGCTTGACTTGGAATCTAAAGACCACAGGCTCAAATCTCCATCATACCAAATATGCTCGCCCTTTCAGCCATGAAGGCATTATATTGTTTCAGTCAATCCTACTATTCATTGGTAAAAGAGTAGCCTAAGAGTTGGCGGTGGGCAGTGATGACTAGCTGCCTTCCCCCTAGTCTTACACTGCAGAATTAGGGAAGGATAGCGCAGATAGCACTCGAGTAGCTTTGCGCGAAATTCAAAACAAACAAACCGATTCACATCAACGTAAACTTTAAATTAACTTTGTTTTATTGTCATTGGAATAATGATACCTGAAGAACATATCTCTTTCGTTTAGTTTTGTTTCAAGTCTTATTTTCCATTACAACTGTACATCACATTTAATCCATTATACATTTTTATACTGAAACGTGAAAATATTATTTTCGTAAAACTGTATGAAATACTCTTAGAGACGAAACATTGTACAGAAATAAATCTATTATCCTCAAAATGGTTGTTTCCTTGAAAACTTCGTTTTATTCGTAAATCAAAGAAAGTGAAAATACTTACGAGATAGCGCTGTATACAAGACGTGAATTGATGCGTTATAAATAAAAAAGATTCGAACGGTGTGAAAAATTTAGCCCCATTCTTTTTATAGTACCTTGGCATTTTAACTAGAGATTTTAAGGGGGAAAATTGTTATTTACCACTAAAATGAATATTGAAAATTGTAAAGACATTTGTTCCATGACAAGGTAAGTAACGATAAATATAATCATCATGTCGGAACCTTTCTTTTGTGTTTGTATTCAATGCCATTAGCCTCTGAGAAAAACTGATCAACAGATTTCATATTATCACCTAGCTTGGAATGACTCAGCACAATATTTTGAACTTTTGTTGTTTTAGTAGAAGGTAGCAACTCATAGGAGCAGAAAAGATATGATTTGACTATTACTTAAGTTACTGAACCGGTGATCTTGCAACTAAAAGAATAAAGAGCCAATTAAATGCAAATTGTATGTGTGTTCATAATTGATAATATTAATGGTTGGTTTTCAATTTGTAAAGTGTTTGTTTAAGGTAACTCAGAAATAAATATGAACGTTTTCAGGATTTTATGACAAACACTTGACCAACAGGGAGTTGCTAACAGTAAAATAATCCACTTGCTAGAGAGGTATATGCTTTATTTTTAATGATGGAACTAAGTAATTTTCCTATTCACTGGATTAAGTTTATTCTTAGTATAATGAATTGTTTATAATTTTCCTTTAAAAAATGTAAGGTGCTCAGTTTTAAAATCTGGAGTTTTATATTAGACTACAATAATTTTTACATTCAAAATTATCAAAAAAATAAAACCAGCCACCCTGTTTGTTTTTGCTTATTTTTTTCAGTTTAGCCAAACATTCAGCAGAGTATGTAAGTGTTTTAGCAATAAATATTTTAACTTTTAATTGAGCAGAAAAAAGAATTAAAGGTGACTTGATTCATGTCTTTAAAGTTTTCAAGTGAGATGAATGAGGTACCATCTGGTAAGCTTGAGTAATGAAATTAAAAGCATTAGATTCTAAACAATGTTATCAAGAATGTAAGCTTTAGAACAGTGGTGCCCCCCAGTGGCTCAGTGGTATGTCTGCGGACTTACACGCTAAAATCCGGCTTTCGATACCGGTAGTGGGCAGAGCACAGATAGCCCATTGTGTAGCTTTGTGCTTAATTCAAAACAACATAGAACAGTGGTTTCCAGCCACTTTGTCTGAATTCTCTTGATGTGAATGAAAATGTTTGAGACGCCCCAACCTATAACCACTGTTATTAATATTAAATGAAAAATATAGCAAATGCAGGATAACTTGTCTTGCACTTACATTATAGGTGCTTACGCAATTCAACAGCACTCTTGCCACAAACGGATAGTGTTGTCCCTCCCCACTATTTAACATGGTTAATGAAAACAGTGCTGTAGTAAAAACAGTTGCATTTCCTGTTGACACACCATATCATATAATTAATTCAATCTTATGCTGTTAGTTTATTTAGAATTAAAATTAATTTGACATCTTTATTTTTGGCAGCCCCCCCATAAAAACTTCACTTTCCTAGGGGCTTTGAGAAACACTGCTTTAGAAGACTGTTGTGGTTTTGTTGTTTGTATGACAATACCATTAAAATGTTGAAGATATAAAGTTGATTATTTAGCATGAAGATTATGTGACACACTGTTAAATGGAGATAAGGTTAAATATTTATCGTGTAAGAATTGAATAAAAAGGACTATATTAAATTTTCAGTGTTATTAGTTGGTATGATAAATGGGAAGGTGGTCCAAATGAATCCAATATTCTTTTTTCTATGCATTTAAGAAATTAAACTTTTTAATCTCTTCCCATGAGGATCAGGCTTTGTCAGTGAGGTATGATTTAACTATACCTTTCATGTAATTTTTGTCAGAAAATGTATGTTCTTCCTATAGTAATACTAAAACTGAATATGACATCTGAAATAAGTACACTTGATCTTTTTTGAAGTACAAATGGTCAAAGGCTTATTTTATTCTCAGTTTTTCCAACCAGAGGTTTAATATTTTTGTCACCAGTGATGTTAAGTTTATTTCCTGTATTTGTATCAACATTCTTTTCCTACATCAGACAAATTTTTTTCTAGATTATACTTAATTGAGGTCTCAATAGTTTTTAATATTGAAACTTAATTTACATGAACTTTTCTCTCACAAAGCTTTCTGAAATACTGCTGAATCAAATCAATATTATTCTCAGGTTCAGTCTTCTGCAACAAGTAAGTTATGCTATTAGAATATTTTGAGTAAGTAACAAACAGTATTGGTGTTAATATTCTTTATAAAAGTGTCATGAGAATTGCACCAGTTTTAATTTTACAATGAAAAAGGTTTCCACTAACTTATACATTTTGTACTTTCTAGCACAAATGGATGTTTGATTCACTTTATTTTTCTCTGCTTTATTAGAACCTAAGGATAGCTAGTAATTTATCTTGTCAGCAAAACATTACCCCAAGATTTCTGAAAGTCAAAAAATATTTATCTTCATCATTCACACAATGAAAATTAGTGACATTAAAAGAAAATCACAAACAAAAAAGGCCTTCAAAAATTATGCTCATTATAAAATTGAATTATTTTCATTCTCAAAATGGAATAAAAAAACAAAAAAAAATGTAAGTCAATCATCTTGCTAACAACAGAAGTTATATTAGTAAATGTTTTAATACCCCAGGTCCTTACTCAACATTTTTTATTTAACTATAGAAACTACGTTTGTAAGTACGTAAACTAGCTACTTGTGCACTGCATCAAAAATCATGTATCAGTTGTTCACAGTCTTAATGTTCTCTCAGTTTTTGTAATGGTGTTGATCAGATATATTTTCTTGGAAACTTAATATCTGTATGTTTATTTTCATACAGGAAGGCAGTATATTTGGATTTCAATGCAACAACTCCATTAGCTTCAGAAGTTCTTGAAGCGGTATATTTCTCCTTAAAATATAATTGGGGAAATCCAAGCAGCCCATATAGTTCTGGTGAGTGAAGACAACTAAACAGTTATAAAAATATTTTGTCTGTTTGTTTAACTGCTGCACACCTTCTGTACTCGTGACAAACATGTTACTGTGTGGTTGTAGTTTCCCAATTCATTAACATGAAGTTATAGTTTTGTTTATAAATATTTCTGTTACACCTCTGTGTTGAAACAGCAGTTTTAAGAATATGTTCACAGTTTTCAGCCACCTGAATTTTGTCAACAAAATAATATACAAAACCTTTCAAAGTAGTTTCTTTGTAACTGTTAATTGATTGTATTTTAGGTTTGTTATGTTGTGACACTTTACACAAGTATTGCAATAATTAAGGAAGTAAAACATTACAATAAGAAACAAAAACTGTAACAATCAGTGATGTCGAGAAACCCACTTGTTGAGAACTTTTATATGCAAAAACGGCTCTTCTGGGCCCAGAAAACACTTCAAATAGAAGAGCGAACAACGTTTCGACCTTCTTCGGTCATCGTCAGGTTCACAAAGAAAGGGTTACTGGTCGGAAGCTGACCACATGTTTGGGAGGGGTTGTATAATTGAGTGTTGCAATGTAGAGGGCGCAGTTTGAATATATAATTTTGTCTATAATATTAATATAGGTATAATGGTGTTCCTTTATATTGGTTTATTTTGGGTTTAAGTTGTTGTATAAGTAAGGCTTCTTTAATTTTTCGTTTGTTTATGTTTGTTTCTTTATTTAGTATTTTAGTGTTTTCTATGGTTATGTTGTGTCCATTTGACTTGCAGTGTTCGAAAACGTGTGAAGGTGACTTTTTATGTTCTTTGAATCTGGTTTCCATTTTTCTACTTGTTTCTCCTATATAGAAGTCGTGGCAGTTATCACATTGTATTTTATAAATAATGTTGGTGTGGTGTTTGTCAGTGTAGTTCTTACATAGTATAGACCTTAGTTTTGTGCCTGGTTTTTGAATAAATTTAGTGTTAACTGGAATGTTATATTTTGTTACTAGTTTTTGCCAAATGTTGGTTATTTGTTTGCTGATGTCAGGAATATATGGTATACAGCAGTATATGGTTTCGTGATTTTTTTATTCGTGAGATATATTTACCTTTGTTGGTTGATTTTGCTTTCTGTCTAGGTGTGTGCGTATAATGTTTTCTACGGTTTGTGGAGGAAACTTATTAATGTTGATGAAGTGTTGTTTTATTTTATCTAATTCATCGTTAATTTTATCTGGTGAGCATAGTTTTATGGCTGTGTTTATCTGGTTTCTTAGTATGTTGAGTTTTTGTTTTGTTTCATGTGCTGAGTCCCAAGGAATGTATAGTCCAGTATGGGTGATTTTTCGGTGGATTTCTGTTTTGAATCGTGTGTCGGTTCTTATAATTTTGAGGTTAAGAAATGATATTTGATTGGTTTCTTCCTGTTCACATGTGAAGTTAATGTTGGGATGTATAGAGTTAATGTGAGTGAAAAAGTTAAGTATGTGTTCTGTAGATTCGAATCCCGCAACCGTGTCATCTACATATCTGTACCAGTATAGTGGTGGATGTAATGCTGTATTAATTGCTTGTGTTTCAATTTGTGTCATAAAAATATTGGCTAGAACTGGCGATACTGGGTTGCCCATGCTTAGGCCATTTGTTTGTATATAGTTTTGGTTGTTGAACATGAAGTTTGTCTCATAGAATTCACCACAATAAAGACAAACTTCATGTTCAACAACCAAAACTATATACAAACAAATGGCCTAAGCATGGGCAACCCAGTATCGCCAGTTCTAGCCAATATTTTTATGACACAAATTGAAACACAAGCAATTAATACAGCATTACATCCACCACTATACTGGTACAGATATGTAGATGACACGGTTGCGGGATTCGAATCTACAGAACACATACTTAACTTTTTCACTCACATTAACTCTATACATCCCAACATTAACTTCACATGTGAACAGGAAGAAACCAATCAAATATCATTTCTTAACCTCAAAATTATAAGAACCGACACACGATTCAAAACAGAAATCCACCGAAAAATCACCCATACTGGACTATACATTCCTTGGGACTCAGCACATGAAACAAAACAAAAACTCAACATACTAAGAAACCAGATAAACACAGCCATAAAACTATGCTCACCAGATAAAATTAACGATGAATTAGATAAAATAAAACAACACTTCATCAACATTAATAAGTTTCCTCCACAAACCGTAGAAAACATTATACGCACACACCTAGACAGAAAGCAAAATCAACCAACAAAGGTAAATATATCTCACGAATAAAAAAATCACGAAACCATATACTGCTGTATACCATATATTCCTGACATCAGCAAACAAATAACCAACATTTGGCAAAAACTAGTAACAAAATATAACATTCCAGTTAACACTAAATTTATTCAAAAACCAGGCACAAAACTAAGGTCTATACTATGTAAGAACTACACTGACAAACACCACACCAACATTATTTATAAAATACAATGTGATAACTGCCACGACTTCTATATAGGAGAAACAAGTAGAAAAATGGAAACCAGATTCAAAGAACATAAAAAGTCACCTTCACACGTTTTCGAACACTGCAAGTCAAATGGACACAACATAACCATAGAAAACACTAAAATACTAAATAAAGAAACAAACATAAACAAACGAAAAATTAAAGAAGCCTTACTTATACAACAACTTAAACCCAAAATAAACCAATATAAAGGAACACCATTATACCTATATTAATATTATAGACAAAATTATATATTCAAACTGCGCCCTCTACATTGCAACACTCAATTATACAACCCCTCCCAAACATGTGGTCAGCTTCCGACCAGTAACCCTTTCTTTGTGAACCTGACGATGACCGAAGAAGGTCGAAACGTTGTTCGCTCTTCTATTTGAAGTGTTTTCTGGGCCCAGAAGAGCCGTTTTTGCATATAAAAAAAAAAAAAACTGTAACAAGTTTCAGGAAACATTCTGTGATAGATTGTTTAATAAGAAACAAAAACTGTAACATGTTTCAGGAAACATTTTTTGATAGATGGTTTAAGCAGAGTATTCATTATGAAACTTCATAGAATGGTCAGTAGGAAACATATTGCAACACATCTGAATTAAATGGTCTATTTGATTTAATTTTTCACCATACATATAAATTTGATGAAAAGCTAAGTTAAGTGTCTTCTAACAGCTTGTGTGAGAATGTTGTAGAGCTAGCCAATGGTATATTGCTATTCAGATATATTATAAATTCAGTATGTTGTAAATCAGATATTTAAGTAATAATTCATAAAACTTCCACCTGGAAAGAGCACGCCTGTTAATATAAATGGAAAATATTTGAAGTAGTTGTGATATTTAGATACAATGATGCCTATCAGATAAGTTTAAGTATCTGAAGTATTCAGGCTTTACGAACATAAAGTAAAAAATGAAAACAAATGCGGATAGTAACAGAAAACTAATACACAAGTGTACAATATAGTTAGGCAGTAAATGGTATTGGCTATGTGAATATATAATGGTTCTTTTAATAGATTATGTTTTATTAATCGATTTGTGAGGTATCTTTGTACTTTCCCCACCATTAACCTGTTGACTGCCAAGTATTTCAGCTGTTACGGCAACTTCGAACCAAGATTTAAATACTAATCTAATGCTTCTTCATTTTGTAACCTTTTTTGTGACGCCATTTTGGATCAAAAGTGAAACAATTTGTAAGTAGGTCAAATGCATGTATGGTGCTGACATCTAGCGTTTAAGGAAGATATTATTGAGAATGAATTAACTCGTTGGTGGCACTGTGTTATTGATTGGCTTGAACGAGTTATCTCGTCTACGGCACTGAACAGTTTAATCAGATTTAAGAGAAGTGTTGCTTGTTAGCTGCATTAAGGAAAGTTTGCACATGGTATGTATTATTGTTACATAACATTCTGTAAATTTACATTATTAATAAAATGGTTCCATTTCAAAAGAAATAAAAGAATAAGAGTTTCCCTAGATTGGTATTTAAAATATTCTTTGAGCAGCAAGGAAGGGAACAAAAAAAATAAAAACAAAGCTGTTCGCTTGAATTATAGGTATCATTAAAAATTAAAACATGCTTGACAACTTGTTTTCAAATTCAAGTGACAGAATCTTAGCAAAAATGTGATTTCTAAATGCCAACCTTAATTCATAAATAAAAAACAAGACCATTTTAATGGTATGCTTTTGTGATGTGGGCAATTTTGGAGTCCTTCTATAAAAATAAAACATTTAAATCTAATTTTTTTTCACCCAATATACTTTTTAAGGCATGTAACAGCCCACTTTTTATTTCTGTTGGGTTTTTATCTATGATGACAGACATAAATTAGTAGCTTTCTATTGTTGATGTCAAGTTAATAACTGTGACAGGTAAATAGAAAATGGAATTAATATGCAAGTGACATTTTGAGCCTTAGATATTAATACATTTTGTTTGATGGCTCTTTTTAGGTTTAGAAGCAAAACAGGTTATTGAGGAAGCCCGAAAACACGTTGCACACATGGTTGGAGCCAAGAGCTCAGGTTTAACTTTTATTAAGCATTTTGTGTAAACCTTAATGAAACTTTAGAAGCTATGAAATTCAAATTATTTTATCAGGTTTATTTAGGTTAAAGTAAATACCTTATTATCAGTTGAATAATAATCAATTCAGTACAAGTTTTTATTAAATTATGCAGTGGAGTTGTTTAACATTTTTATTTAATCTATTACTTGTTGGTTCTAATGTTTGCTATGGCATATAGGTTGTATAATCATAGAGAATTAATTGCTGGGTAATACATTTAATCATTTTAACTCCAATTTCTTAGGTTCATATGTATCTGTCTCAGTTTTTGTTTAGTCCCACAATGAACATTTATTAACAGAAATGACAAAGGCTTTCATTCAATGTGTTAAGAGTGATTTTCCTCCACTGTGGGAGAAGAAAGCAAAGTTGGGAGTCCATCAATCAAAAGGAACCCTGGGGTACAGGTTATAATGTGGGATATAAATTGTACCCCAGATTTTGGAGATGACTGAAAAATAGGATTCGCATTGTGGTGGGGGATAACACCGTCTATCAGTCTCAACCTCCATTTGCAAGTCTCACATGAAGAATGAAATAATTAAATAACAAAATAACCAAAATAAATAGAAACAGAAATTATCCCAAACCAAATTATTTTGTAGATTTATCTTTTTTATAAGCTATTCCTAAACATTCATAATTTTTGATTAAATTTATTTCTAGTTCAATAAGAGCAATTATTAAACAACCATCATTTTAATAAATAAGTTATTTAATATTTTATTTCATAAAATTAAAATATAAATGTTAATAATAGGAAACATGTTTTGGATAATAAAACCAATCTATTTTAAAATATCTGAAAAAAGTGTGAACAAACAAATAATATTCAAACATTTGATTTCACCACACTGTACACCACAATTCCATTAAAATATTTAATCTTTGTTATAAATTTATTAATCGAACAGTTCTGTTATCCTTTCTTAGTACTGGAAGCAAGAAAATTTATCTCCAGAAATATAAAAGATTTATAAACTTTTTGTATTTACAATAATTGTATATTTTTCAATAACAAAGTTTCTAAACAAGTAGTGGAAGTTTTGCTGGGAGCTAACTGTTCTACTTGTATCATAAATTTATATCTTTACAATTATCAGAATATATTTGTTGGAAACAACACAAATCCATGTATTTTTACCTTAACTTAGATTAGATGTGTACATGATTTAATTAGTATAAATAATTCTGAAATAATGTTATTAACATTATTTATCCATTAGAAATATAAATTGTAAATTCCTCAATATCTGATACAGAAATACATTATTTAGATTTAGAAATTAAAATAATTTGTAATGATATCGATCTTTGTTTTAAAAGCAAATATTTTGTTTTTCCAATTTATGGTTTACCCTCTTTTAATAGTAATGTACCATATCCTTCTGCTATAATCATTATAACTTTACAATTATTCAGATTTTGTAAAATTAGTAATAAATTACAATATTTTATAAGTAATGTTGAAATATTGATGTAAAACTTAATATCTAATAGATTTAATAAAGAAACTAAATGAAATTATTAAGATATTCTGTGATAAATATAAGGGTATTAAATAAATGTAAAGAAGTGAAATTTTTTTTTAAATTACTGAAAGTTTCTTGTAACTATTTTTAGTTGTTAATAAAGTCAGTTAAACATCTTGGCACTACTTTATCCAGATTAACACCTTATCAGATATAAAGGCCAGTTTAGTCTGAAAATTGGTAGTTATAGTGGTCTTAATGGGTGGTGGTTGATATTTATACTGATTGAGACACTTTATACTGGTATAATTTGTGTACTGGGTGGCTAAACAGTGACTAACCATCATATTGGGAGCTGGAATATCAGCTTCAGGAGGTAAGTTTATTTAACTTACTTACCACCAGGTGGTAGTACCTTACTCTTATTTATTGTTATTTTTTCTTTACTTTGAAAAGCAGTCATCTTCTCATGAATCTCTGTAGGCAATGAAGGGTGATATAGATGTTGGGCATTGTGGGCTTAAGCACCCACATCTTGCTGTCTTTATTTCTCTTTCATTTTATTATTTTATATCCCACCCTTATCCATTCAATTGGCAAATTATTTTTTATTTTTGTTTATAACAAATTATTATTGGTCAGAGGTTTAGATTTGCTGTTTTTGATGTGATGCTTCCTTTTGATTTTGTTTTATTTTACTTGTGGTCCAATTGCTATAGCAACCAACATGGCATACAGGGACCATGGCCTTATATTTTAAATTCTAAGTCATGGAACTTCAGCTGTCTGGTTGGAGTCTAGCCAGCAGCAATGATACATCATGTATAATTCCACCTATAGTACATGAATTGAGTTTCAAGTGAAGAGCACACCTGTTCTTGATGGAGTGCAGTTCTCCATTAGGGTGTCGATCTTCCATTAACATACCCATGCCATTTGCTGGTGCTTTCTGTATGGACAATGTCCTCACTGGCTGCTCAACCATATCAGTGAGGATTCTAACTGTAGTATGATCAGGGTAAATATGTTTTTAAAGTTAATAATTTCTTAAATTAAAAATTTATTTCCAGTAATACTTGCATCTTTTCTCACTCTGTTGCCTTTCTTTCCCACTAAGAGCCAGTGTTAGAAACTGCAGATTGAGTCAGTCATGAAAAAATTATAACATTATATGAATGACTTATTGAAAAAGTCAGTGAAAAGATGCAGAGAGCATTGAATTAGGTGAAGAGTGTTATGAGATATGTGTTATCAAACACATTTTAATAGGATATTAAAGACTGGACCAATGTTTAGATGGGCAAAGGATGAAACCCTTTTGTAATAGCTATAAGGGAGAGTGGAGGTGAGTTTAGTGGAAATAATTTTTGATTTAGGAAAGTGATAATTTCGGGGAATTCTGTTCCTCTTTAGTAACCCTGAACAAGGTCAATAGAAAGAACAAAAGTAGGCTTATTATTAGTATCACTGTTACATATTCTTCCAATTTTATTTAAATATAGGTTTACTGTATCCAAGTGAAAGACTGTTAAAAACTGTATTCTCATCAAAATGTGTTCTCAGTGCCATCAGAATGTGACAAATTGAAATATGATGGCTTCATTGTCAATACTAACACTGTTTTCAGGTTTGTCCGAAAAACATCTATTTGCAAATGAACTTGTAGTGTATGGGTATTGAAACACATTTCAATACATGTCAATACTAACACTGTTTTCAGGTTTGTCCGAAAAACATCTATTTGCAAATGAACTTGTAGTGTATGGGTATTGAAACACATTTCCAATATAAGGCTAAAGTTGATGTTTATCAGGGAACCGCTAGGCAGACAATCTTATAGCATCCCAGGCATTTTGGTGACTTCTTACAAACAGTAGAACTGGTAGATTGTTCATCAACTGAACACTGTGCCAGTATTTAAATAATTTAGAAGCAGCTTAAGTTCTACGTTATGTAGGCAGCTTTTCTTTCAATACTTTTTGGTCTTTATGACTCTTTAACAGTAAAATGACCTTCTGATGCAAAACTTTGACCTTGTACCTCAAACCATTGCCATGATTGGATTTTGTTCTTCTTTGGCACAGAAGGGAGAGCATTTATGTCTGTAACTACTGTTTTTGAGGAACAAGTCTGAACATTTTAAGTATGAAATTTTTCATTTAAACCTTTGTCGTTATGAATTTATGATGCACTTTAATTGCATTTTTAAAAGAGATTACCTTGTGTTACTTCAATGATATCATCACAGTATATAACCACAAAATTTCTTTCTTTTCCACTTGCAATTATTTTTTATACCCCTGCATTTCCGAGTTATTGGCCTATTCGTAGTCTGTGAATCACCTTGTCATTCCCTGAAACTATCACCTAAATGACTAAACATAGTCTTGTATGTTGTCTTGTTTTTGTTTTCAGATATCATCTTCACATCAGGAGGCACAGAGGTAAGTTAGCATTGTTGCTAAATAGTTATTTTACTGCAATATGAAGTTTTGAAAATTTAGAACAGGTGAGATTTGCAAAGAAAAAAACTAATTTTGATAAAATAAGATTTTCTTAACTCTGGTATTCCATATATATCGTTTTTTTCAACAAATTTGGTAGTAACCACTAAGAACAATAAGTTTGAAAAGGAAAGTTTATGTGGAATAAATTTGTATGCTTCTATTATTTGACTGAGATGTGGTGCAGAAAAGAACTGTACACAAAGCTTTAAGCAGAGTGAAAACAGAATTGGTCTCAAAAGTAATTAAAGAGAAAAACTGGATTCACACACATATATATTACATTACCTCTTTTCATATAAATAATTATTCTTATTTAGTTCTGCCATCTATATGCAGAATTTTTTCCCATTCTACAAAACTGAAGATCCCATGTGCCTTACATTTGCCTGATTCAAATGCATCATATGTAAAAATAATCGTGCAATGATCATCCACCAATGAGAATGCAAAATGCTTTCTTGACATGCATGACTCCCTCATTGCAATTCTAATGAACTATTACATATCATTTGGCAGTACTCGTGTTGTGATGTCTAGTTTGTGCCCTCTTTATATTTGTTTTTGTTTTTTTGATATTTGTATCAGTTTCTTTCAACAACTTTACTCTTCATTATGCTATAGTGATATTTATAACTTGAGTATTGCTGAAGTGGAATTATTTTATATTTCTTTCTGCCAGCACTGTTGTGTTTGTTTATTCATTTTAACTTACAAATTCTAAGTTATTACTTTGGAGGTTTCATGTTTTATCAGAACATTTTCACAGGCTTCGGGTGACACTACTCAACAGGGAAATTATTGGTTTTAATTTGTAGGAAAACTGATAGTTCAGTGAGTTGACCTTCATTGGGCCTTGATTTGAGAGTCATTCTGTGCCAACTCATCTAGGGCCTCCCAATTCATGTCAAAGATTTCTTTGAAAAAATTCAAGCAAAAACTTCATTTCAATTTACTCAGCCATGTAGTACAGCTATAGGATGTTGCATGGCTGAATAAATCAAAATGAAGTTTTTTCTTGAAGTTTTTCAAGAAAATCTATGGCCTGAACTTGGAAAAGTTCTTTTTTCTGGTTTAGTTGGTACAGAATGACCCTTGAATTTAAGGATTTACACATTTTGAAATACGGTCTACCAACTTTGGAAAGGTATTATACCGTTAAAGTTTTTGAACACTTTTTTTTTTATTATTAATGTTATGCCCTAGCCACTCTTCACCTTAAGACACACCCTCTAACCCTCACCCATAATGCTGTACTCTATAGGATTGAGATTCCAATAGGATATGGTTTGGATTTCTTTTGGATGTATTCCACCCAGTTTCCACCCATGTTTGTGACACTTTGGCAAAGAGTATACCTAGTATACAAATGGTGCAGTCTTCCACATGCACTGGGAGAATCTACTTTTTTAGGGTGTTCTTCACACACTTTCAGAGAATGCTTTTTTCTATTCCCTTACACCAGTTCCTTCACCTATTTAATGTGGAATTCTGTCTGTTTATCTGAAAGGAAGAAATGTACAGTATCAGAAGTTATAATTTTCCTGTGCTAAAATGTATTTTCAGTAGGTGCTTACCACTTCTCACATTTTCCATATTCCCTCTCCACTAAAAACTGGTATTTCCATTTTCTGCCAAAAGTTGAATCCAATAGTGGGAGTCACAAGTATCAGGAGAGTGTGTTGCACTTTTATTAATGAAGGGTCGTTGCAGGATCAGTTGATTGCAAGGTACGTGGAGTTCAAAGCTTGTGGCATGCAAAACAGTTTGTTTTTATATAGAGGAAATCACTGAATGAGAATAGCAGTGTACTTGAGGGGAGGTAAGTACCTGTCAGAATATATTTTCAATATAGGATAATTGTGACGTTTATAAGAAGGAGAAGACTGTTGAAAATGTGTGTGAAGTTTTACGTCATTCTGAGAGAGGGTGTAATTATAATATATGTATGCTACCAACTTGTATTTGCTTTAATAGCAAAATTTGCAAAGTAGTACTTATTAAGTGTTACTTTACTTACCAATGAAAAAATTTGCTTAATGGTTTCAGTACGTTCGGAAGATAAGTAGATTCAAGAAATTAATATGACAAAAAAAACAAGATACCTTATAACTCACACATTTTTCCTTTATGCCTTAATAAATAAATATCTTAATACATTGTATTGATTGTTCTCATGAGAAAGTGCATATGATACCAAAGAAAAAAAAACAATTTAAAGTTATCAGAGGATTGTGTATGCTGAGTTTACCTTTGATTGAAAACCATTATTCAACAAGAGTTATTCATTCTCTTTTGTTTTTATCCAAGTTGCAGATAGTTAGCTTGCTTTTTGCTTGAAATATCAATATTTAAATGGTGCCAACAGATTACTGTGAAATTTAAAAAAATGTAATAAAATTATTAAGTGATCACTGTAAGAATATTTTCTCATTTTATATGACAAATCCAAGGTATAACCAGTAAATAGTGATTAGAATATGGAGATTGATTTCTCATTTTTTGATGAACAAAGTATGCTACCTGGAATCTCTACTCAGACATAAAGAAGTTTTTGGATTATTTTAATAATTTAATTATCTTAAAGTTTCTGAAGCTTAAAAAAAAGTTCATTCCTTGTATGTTAGTGTTATTTTTTGATGAGATTTCAAATTATTTTTGCAGTTTAAAAACATTGAATTAGGGTGCTTTATACATGAAGGTAATCCTATTCAAGCTAATTCGTTTTGTTAGAGTTTTAGGTACATATATGTTACATAAATGAATCATTTTTATTTCCCACCCATTCAGGTGGGATTTACTTCATGAGTATTTTAACTATTTTGTTATTCAGACAATAATTTTGTACTTTAAAGCTGTGACAGTTATGGTGAAATTTGTTTTTACTGCTAAGTAAAATAATTATTTTTATGGTCCCTATTCATCGTTTGATTTTTAGTAATTTGAGAACAGATAACAGCAAAATTATTGTGATACAAAATATATTTAATAATTTACAGATTTAATTGATAAAATAATATATATTTACTCTTTATTATTTTAGAGTAACAATTTAGTGATTCACAGTGCTATACAGTTCTTTCACAACTGGATCAGAGACAAGCACCAGAGTTGCACAACATGTAGTCTGTCTTCAAACAAATCCAAACACCCTCATATTATAACAACAAACATAGAACATGATTCTGTAAAACTGCCATTGGAACATCTTGTGTCACAGGGTCTTATTGGTAAGACCAATTATGGGTTCTTTAATTACCTTTACTTCAATAAGTTGAAGAATCATATTGAAAAAATTGGTGTTTTTAATTATTTTAGTACATATTTTAATGATGTATATATATATATATGTGTGTGTGTGTGTGTGTGTGTGTGTTACAATTGTTTGTATTTATTTCAAACAATTTACTTTCAATACGTATAGCAATCTTGATAATTAAAAGTGGAATAAAAAAGGTGGCTTTTTAAATTTAATAAGGAGCTAATTAGTATGCTTTTAGACAATGCTCAAGAAATTGTACTGTTTGATAGGGTTAGGGTTAACTCTGTCTGTTACAATAGTTCTAATTATCTTTTTTTTAGGAGTCTAATAAAAAACACCTTTGGTGTGAAAAAAAAAAAGATGCAGCCAAAATGAGACTGAGCATGTGACTTAAAGAAACTAAACCAAAATTGGAAGCAACGGTTATATAATTGATAAGAATTTTTCAGCTAATATTTATTTCTTTTTATTTATAGATGTGACATTTGTACCTGTATCAAAGGTTACAGGTCAAATTCAGCCAGAAGATATCTTGAGTGCAGTTCAAGCAAATACATGTCTCATATCAGTGATGCTTGCCAACAATGAAACAGGAATCATTCAGGTACTTATAATCCTGTCATTGTAAGGACTCAACAACAACAACAGCAAAAAATACATGTCCATTATAATTTTAATTATTTTTTATATTTCTTACAAACATTTGTGAGCAAAATGTTTATTTGAACCATTTCTTAAGGGAGCAGATGATAAGTGTTAAAAAAAAATTTTCTTCTAAATTATCAAAACATCAAAATGGATACTACCTTTCTTATTTTCAGTAAACATCTCTGATATAACTGTCAAATCTGTTCTGCATGTTTAAATGCTGGATGTGTTATGAGACTCATGTTTGAAGAGGTTAAGGAGTTACATTCTACTTTTCCTGAAAACCTTTTTCTTGTCTGACTAGAGTATATGTTGTACAAGTTTGTGTAGGTGATCTCTAGTAGTGCTTTTCACTTAATTAATTAATTAATTTGAATTAATTTAATTATGTATTACCTATAACCATTAGAAAATCAAGTTTTTATATTACAAATGATGTATTGCATGACATTGTGTTCTAAACAGATAAGTGTCTATTTCACTCAGAGTACAAGTTTTATTCCTGTGAGAAAGTTAACGACCAGCTTGGATGAATTTTTAACAGCTCTTGTCACATAATTAGAAAGACAGAAAAACTTTGAAAGTTTGAGGAAGCTATCTACTTGTTCATATTATTAGAATATTTTCTTTGGTGTGTTATTCAATTAAATAAAAATTGTTTTATTGCATTACTGTTATGAGTATAAAAGAAAAGTAGGGTTAAGTGTCCACAACAATCGACAGCAAGGAAAAAGAAGATGGGTTAGTATTTTATTTCTTGTTTTTTATGTTTATTGTTTATATTAATAACTGAAATGTAAAAATATGGATCTTTTTAGGTGGGTTAGTTAAGGTTAGATTATATAAAATAAATAATACAATAAATATATTTCAAAAGACACGTACATTCCCTGAGTGATTTAAAATTTATAATGGTGTGAACAGTACTCAGACACAGTTCAAAGGGCAAAAAACAATACAGTTTAATTGTAAGTAGATGTATACTGTTAGATGTTTAAAGTTACTTAGGATAAACACGTGTAGTTTCATTTTGCAATTTGACGTCATTCTGGAAAGATGAAAAGGGTAATTTAGATGTATTTTAATTTTTTTTATGTGGTTATGAGGTCAGCCATATTAACCAATTCGTAGGGAAGAAAAAAATAACAAATAAAATAAATTTAACTGAAAAAAACCCAAAAAGTATTTGAGGAGATTTTAGGAATTATTTTTAAAAAAGTTGACATTTTTAAGGTGATGAAAAGTATTTTTAATCTGTACATAAAAATTACTCATCACACAGACTATTCCAAATATATACTCAGTACACTTATAGACAAATCTTTATTATAGTTTATTAAAAATACTTGACTGAAAAGAAATGAGAATTTTTGAATATAAAAGACAACCAAATTTTATGAAGATAAACTGTATTGAAAGTTAGAAGTATTTAATCTATGAAGACTAAACAAGTACAAAGAGGTCATGATCAGTCAAACTGACTGAGCCGATGTTGAGATAGTTAAATGAAGATTTATGAGAATTTGTTTACACTTTAAAATTGCTCTGTTTTAATTTTTTTGATTATGTTGTTTAGTAAGTGATTTCTACCTGAAAGTTTATTGTTATATGTGATAAATTGAAATTGGCCAAATGATTAGATTTGATTTTTAATCATTTACTGAGTAACTGATATTTTATTATGCACAGAAATGATAACAGAGAATATTTATTTTCAATAAAAAAATTTGGTAAGATATTGAAGGTACCAAGTTATTAAGTAAAAAGTTATGAATTATCTATTTGAAGTGAGAGTAAAAGCATCTGTTTAATCAGAAAAACACTTTTAAATTACCACTTATTTTCATTTATAGCCTGTTGCAGAAATAGCTGAAAAGGTTTGCTACAAAAACAAAGAAAGAAGCAGACAGCAATGCCCTCTTGCACCAATTTTACTTCATACAGATGCTGCACAAGCTCTGGGCAAGATCCCTGTCAACGTTTCAGATCTTGATGTTGATTTCCTGACAGTTGTTGGTCACAAGGTTTGATCTGTTGTGAGACAATTCATTTTGTAAAAAGGTGCTGCTATAGCATTGTGTGATTTAATTCAGTTAAGAAAAGTATCATGTATGTTGAGATGTATTCACATTTTTATCATTCATTCAGGTTTACAGTTAATTTACTTTTTCTATCACTTGCTGGTTGGGTTTAATACATTTTCATTTGCTCAGTCTTATTTAATGCCATAAAGCTTATAGTAACAAATAAACACCTCATTCAATACAAAGTGTGCTAATTTCTCAAGCATTTTGTACACCCATTAAATAAAACATAACATTAACTTAACAAATTAAAATATTAACCAGTTGTGCTAGAAATGTATTTCAATTGTTACCAGACTGAGAAAAATAGAATTATCTATATCTTTAGTGGATAAGGTTCTGTGATTTCATTGATTGTAAGTACAATTAACTGTAAAGAGAAAGTTTGTCTGTTGTATTCATTATAACTTCATTGCAGTTTAAGTTGAAAATAGCTAGGTATTCTGAAACCTGTCATTCAAGTTATTTTTGGATTACCAAACAAAATTAAATTAAACTTGCAAAGCTAGACTGACAAATGTGAAAGAAGTAATAAGATATTTGGGATTTTCATGGGAAAAAGAAAATTCCATTAAATATGACATTTGTTCATTACCTAAAATATACACAGAATTGATGAATTCGGATGTAGCACATAAGGATTCCACTTGAGATTCCAGCTAACCATGTTCATGCAGGTTTTGCCATTTGAAAATGGAATTTGGAAGGTTTTTTTACATTTTATTATCTACCTTTTAAGACTAACAGAGAGTTTGGAACACGTGACCTTTTGAAGTTTGTTACACAGATATATCATGAATTCTGTCGATAGTGTCTCTTTAGTGCTTCTCGTTGACTTATAATTCTATTATTCACAAACTAGAAAAGAGGAATGTTGATGAGAGGAAAAAATTGTTTGAATATATTGTGTGAGACAGTATATTAACTAATTACTGTTATTGGTTTTCAGTAAATTGTAACTCTCAGTTGTTATCTAAGAAAGGATGTCAAGTCTAAAAAGTAATTGTTTACCAGTTTACCTGAAACATTTCAAATCAATAAAATAATAAAAAGTATGCCTAAGTTTAGTACAAAATACATGCGAGGTTTTACATTCAACATTTTACCCTATAACATATTTAGCGATTTGTTAAAATAATAAAAATGTGATAATAGTGTTAAATTTCTATAGTAATTACTATTTTATTGCCTCAATTTATAATTATTCTATTTTTCTGTTTAGTTTTATGGACCAAGAACAGGAGCTTTGTTTGTTCGTGAAAACCAGTCATATTCCATACTTTATCCGTTTCTGTTTGGTGGAGGACAGGAAAGAGGGTATAGGCCTGGGTAAGTGACAATTAAGTTCTTTGTGTTTCGCAGAATTGTGTTGTTTCGTCCTATTTTTGGTTATGTATGATAATGTGTGTAAACAAAAATCGGAACAAGTTTCATCATAGAGGATCGAGTGTGTTATTAGTTTAAGTACGTTAGTTAGCCAGTCGTGTTACAACCACAAGTATAAGGTTGTGGAGGAATGGTATGTATCAGAACTTTGTTTTTATATTGCTTGAAATTTTGTAGGTGGTGTGATGCCACTCCAAAACTTGTTACTTTTTGAAAAGTATGTAACAGACATTACCAACACACAGTATTCTGACATTCTGATTACAAACGTCGTTTCCAACTTGTGGATTTAGAAATTCCAAGACAGAGATATAATGGCACTGGAAAGCAAAGAATATGGATCAGTTTGAGATACAAGAACTATTCCCAAAGAGTTCTGCAACATACGTCAACCTTGTTATGGTAAGCAAAACACTACAGCTGAAGATCTGTTAACACAAAGATCTTGACAAAAGCCATTTTACTGTTACAGACAATACTATGGAGCATAATCAAGAAGGTTCACTGTCTGGAAACAAGATCAACACTCCACATCTATAAGGTTACCAAGATAAGATTATAATCATACCTTCAGGCCAGCCATTGCATACCTCAAGCTATGCTCTCATAACCCACCAGATGGGGTGCTACTACACTCTTATCACCCACCAGATGGGGTGCTGCTACACTCTCATCACTTCTGGTTTAGTGTGCCATTGTTTTGTAGTCATATTGGTGTATACTTTATTAAGATAGGTAATAAATTTACTAAATATTGAATTGTAAATGAAAGACGTTGGACAATATATTTTTGTTTAATTTGTAAACTATATTTGCATATATACACCTGTATGTATTGTATATTACACAGCATGAATCACAGAGCCTTGCTTACTTGTCAGAAATCGCTTTTTCTCTAGTTACGAACACACTTTTGTGCAACTGGAACAAACTGTGAAAGATGCAGTACTAAAAGATTAAGTAATTTTAATGACTTATGGCTGCCTTCTAACAACAATCCGTTTTGTGAGTTGACCTGAATTCCAAATTATTTCCCTACACGGAACTTCATCTCCTATTTAGCTCGAGAATGCATGCAACATATAATTTTGTGCTTTTTTCCTAATGAGAGATATCCCTGTCTGTTAAATTATAGTTTTACGTTAATCTTTGGACTTGATGTAACCTAGTAGTTATCATACCAGATCGTGAACCTGAGGGCCTACAGTTTGCTTCGTGTCAATATAAAATCATAGTCCCCACCTTGAAGCCATATTTTCAAGTAGCAAGTATCTGGAACAAACTCACTTGAGTGTTCAATTTTCAATTCAGACACAAGGTTTCTTTATAACTAGCTTTTGTAGAACAGAGATCTCCTTGTCATCTAATTGTGATTAATAGTTTTTGTCTTGTCTGGTGTCTCTTTATGTTAGTAGTTTGAAACATAACTTACACTATTGCATTTTATTTTTAAACTTATTAGTTAAAAAGCAGACATGGCCCTAACTGTTCATGCCTCTTTCAGAACTGAAAACACTGCAATGATTGCTGGACTTGGAAAGGTCAGTTTTTGCATTTAATTTTTGAGGAGTGTGACATTTTCTGTTTTAATGATTTCAACAACTATGTTGGTCAATTTAATAGAATGATGTACAGGGTGATGGGTAATTTCACAGACCCCTTGGCAACAACAACAAAAGTGACATAAATTTAAAAATCAACATTAAAAGTGATGCTTATGAAAGATTATTAAAAGTTGTGCAGATTTCAAGCTATTGCTTGTAACAAAATCAGTCTTGTTATCTGGATTATATGTAGCAAAAAAACCTGCAGCTGTTTGTTCATATATTCTTACTTCTCTTTGTAATAATAGTAATAAATTTCATATAAATTAAGATTTTATTTAAGTAGTTCAAAGTTTAAAATGTAATTAAAATTTAGTTTAAGAAAGCATTTTACTTTCAAAATTTTAAACTTCTAGAAGATGACACCATCAGTGGCATCATAGTGTTGTCACTAATAGGTGAGGCTTAGCCTGTTTCAACCTTTGGAATTTAATTTCAAATTTAAAGAAATCAGAATGCTTTGCACAAGTGAAGCAGTTTGATCAGTGTGGAAAAATAAATGTAGCAATAGCTAATTCTTGTTATTTATGGGTGGCAGTGGATACGAATCCATTAATAATTTTGAACTTGCCCAAAGTAGAAAGACTAATCAAACCTCTTGAAAGTGAAAGTTTTTGTTTTTATACCAGTGCAAGTGTAATATAGTTTTCTTTTCATTAATAAAAACTTTTCAACTATTCAAGTCTGTTTCAGTTTTTTTTGCTATAAAACCTAAAATAAGGAAAACACGATGACACAAAGTAAGTCTGTCTTTGTTATGTAGGCTGCAGAATTAGTCGTTAATAACCTGGATACATTCACAACACACATGGAGGACATTCGAAACTATTTAGAAAATCAGTTAAAGGTAAGCCTTTGATTTTCTATGTGTAAGACCAAATAAAGGTTTGTTGTAAATGTTACATAAAGTAAAACTATATATATTTGCTTCATTTATGTGATTTTTGTTTATTTTCAGTGTAATTCTAAAAAAAAAAAAATGTTTATTTAAATTGTACATTAATTTTCTTGAATTGTGGGACTTGTTGTGTTTGAATTATTTTAAATTAGTTAATAACTTGAACATTTTTTCTCAGTTTTATTGTTACCTTAGAGGAACATTATGGCTTCTATAGTGTAAACTGTTAGTTTAAATTTATATAGAAAATTATCATTGTATGAACAGCTTTATAAACCTGTTGACACATAAACTAAAGTTATAAAACAGATGTTAACTGGTATATAGTAGACCAAGTCAAATTTATTTTTGGCTTAGATATTACCCTCCAATTTGGTTTTTGTTAACAATGCACTCAAAGAGTTTGCAGTCCAACCTTTTGTTGTTAACAACGTACACACTGAACAGCATTTACTAGTATCAGCTGTGGCATGGTTTTTACACACCAACATTGTGTTGTTATATTGTACACATTGAATAACATTTAAGTGTTAATTGTGACTTGGTTTTTACTCACCACCACTGCTTTGTTAACAATGGCCACATTGAATTGCATTTACCAGTAACTGTGGTTTAGCTTTTACACACCATCCTTGTATTATTATAATATACACACAGAACAGCATTTAACAGTGACTTTGTTTTCATATTTTAAGATTATTTAGTGAACAGTCTGCCCATGTTAGAGCTTTTGTCAGTGTTTGCTGTTATAAAGTCTGGCAATTATAAATTATTTTTTATGTAGTTAAAATACGTTTTTGTTTTCAATTTGATGATCCAGTTAAGGCTTTAAACTGGTTGATATAAATCCCGTTACTTCACTACTTTAGCTGATTTTTCAGAACAATAAAAGAGTGGTGTCAGCGAGGCACCTAAGGTAAAGAATTATTTGAAAAATCTATTTTTTTTTTATGCTAATTATGTTTCAGTTTTAAGCATTTGCTAAATTGTCCATAATATTGTGTGTCTAATGAGAGCATAAGGTTTAAACTATATTTCAGAATGAAAAACTTATCAATATCGTGCTAAAATATTTGAAGAATAAGACAGATCTTGTCAGCTTTGTTAATCATACTTAATTTCTTGAAGGTAACATTTGGTGAAAGTATAAGATTCAACAGTCAACGTTATCAAGTTCCTCGACTCCCTAATACTTCCAGCATTGCTTTTTTGGATGAGAAATTAAGTGGTATGTTTATTCTTACAAATTGTCCTGTAATGTTTCACTACTCAGTTTTAAATTATAATTCATTGTACTTTTTCAACTACCTCCCCAGTGTTGAGTCTGAGAATTTACAATGCTATGAACCAAGTTTTGATACCTGCTGTGGACAGAACGTGGATAGCCCATTGTTTAGCTTTGTTCTTAACTTCAAGTGATTGGACTTTTTCGACATGGCTTCCATTGCAATTTTTCTGTGCCTCAAACTTCATTTTAATTTCTTTTTCTGTTTTGTACCAAAGTATGGTGCACTCATGTTATATTGTCATGTCTTCTTCGTTATTTATGTGTTGAACAACAACAAATTATATTATAAAAGGGGCACATTTGTTTACCTTTTCCATTCAAAAATCACCCAGAATTTGGGAAGTGGCCAGAATACTAACAAGTATTCTTGTAAGTAAATTTAATGACTTGCATAAAGGTTGTACGTCAGCAAACAATATTGTTAATATTCCATCAGTGCTTGATTGTCTGATTTCTGTTGTTTTTATTGTTATTACCAACATTAATTTTATTGAATTTATTTGTTGTTTTTTCCAAATCACATCATAAGGATAATTACAAATCTATTAATAGTTATTTCTGAGGTTATGATTTTTACTTTAGATTTTATTATTTTCATTTTTATTTTTGCTTTTTTATTAAACAATATGCCGCTGTTATTTTCAAGAATAAAAATATTTAAAAATATTTTTTACTGTCATCACAGGCATGGTTTAATATCACAAAAATAAACATTTTTATTGACTTCTAGAAACTTGTATCTGCAGTATTAATGTGGAAGTTTGTAAGAAATTTAAATTATGGACAGTATTATTAGCTATTAATAAAATAATTTTTATTGATATAGGTCAAGATGTCTTAGGTAAAGCAACCACATTACAAGTTAGTACTGGAGCAGCATGCCATAAGACATCCAAGTATGTAACTTTTTCTTTCTTAAAAAGGGATTTATTGTTGTGACGGTTACCATGAATTTGCAAATGTTAACAACTTCAAATAAAAAAATGTTAACTTGTCATCAAGGAACATTAAAGTTTATTGTTAAACACATTGTTTTGTTGAGGCTTACCCGATATATTTGAGGACTTCAGACATTGAAATGGCATCACTCTGTCATAATGTCTTAAATATTTTTATGACAGTAATTCATTTTTTGGACAGTCGGATAGCTTTTTTCAAGAAGATTGAACCTTATTCAGTTTGTGTAAATGAAGATACAGGTCCTGTGGGAAACATCTACTAAAGATTATTAGTTGAATAGAGATAAATATTTTACTAGTGATGATTAATTAACAGTAGTTTTTGTAGCCTTTCTTTAAATTATTGGACAGTCATAAAATATAAAAAATTTAATTGTACCGAAGACTTGTATTCAAAATATGACCATGAACTTTAAATGGATAACCTAATCATTGTGTTGAAATTTATTCAAAATTCCAAATTACTTTTAAAATTATGTGTTGTTTTTCAGGCCTTCCTCGGTTCTTTTAGCGTCTGGTGTACCTGAAAACTTAGCATCTCGCACTCTCAGACTCAGTGTAGGACGGGAAACAACCAAAAAAGACATTGATCTTTTTGTTCAAAATCTGAATAATGCAGTTTCTTGTTTGCAGTAATGGTTGTTCTTGTTTTGTATATCAGCTGACAAAAATAAATAGGATTATGGAACAGTGTTTAAGTATTATAAACAATACCTTCCAAGGTTTGACCGATATTCGTGTTTCCCTTCTTTTGACCCCCTTTTTTTTTCTTGAGCATTTAGTATTGTATATGTGTATGTTTTTGTACATACACATGAAAAACACTAAATCATCCAACCCTGAAAATGAAGTTCAGTTATTCGTAATAAATAACTTTCTCAACTGTGTATTTTTTATGACTTGGTTGGGGGAAAGTTTGTATTAGTGGATAATCATAGTTTTAAAGGTGTTAAATTTAGAGTCAAGAGGTTAGAAACATTAAGAAATGATAATCAGATCCATAATTAATTCTGTTTTCTCATAAAATTATGCAGGAAAATGGAAACATTATCACCAACACATTGTGAAACTACAGATAAATCAAGTGTTTAAAACAGAAAATAATTTTGTTAAAAGTTTTCGATAATTTAGGTTTAGCAACAAAATAAGAAATTCCTTGTTGTTTTTTTCAATTTATTTAACTTATAAGTTGTTGTTAAATTATATTGAATATGACTTCCTAGTCATGGAGTGTTTCTGTTTTTATAGTCAAAGGCAGAGATTCCCTTTGTATGTTGTTGTTATATAAGAAACTTGTCACTTTTTGTGAAAAAGTAGTCTACCCTGAGATATTCTTAGAAGGTATAAAAAAAATTTCACGCATCAGTATATAAATAAAAGGATGAATTTTTAAATTAAAACTAAAAATATTAAAAAGTGAGGATCTTTTTATGCCTAATTCTGTTATGGAAATTTTAAAGTAAAGTTGTCGCCTTTGGACACTTTGTAAACTTTGTGATTAAAATTGTGAAAATTACCAATATGTTTTTAACTTGTTTAAAAGAATACTTTTTACATAAGGATACTTTCAAATGAAAATCCACGATTACCAAACATCTGTGATTTGGGCAATTGGTACATAACCCTAGTTAAAACATTGGTTTTATAGGATTCATTTTGATGTAGACATTCTGTGTTGAGGATTAATGATTACCAAAGATGTCAATTTAGCAACCATTACTTAACTAATTCTTCTTCCCTCCAGTAGCACAGTGGTATGTCTGGGACTCGCATCTTTAGAAACTGGGTTGCAATACTTGTGGTAGGCAGAGCATAGATAACCCATTGTGTAGCTTTGTATGTAATTCCAAAATAAGAAAAAATAGGTAATTACATCCAGAAGATTCATTTTCTGCTGACTATAGAAAAAAATAAACTGATTGTGGATAATTTTTCACAAGCAATCAATGAAAACAAGACATGAGTTATATAATAAAGATTCATTTAAAAGTGAATTCATTTTGTACAGAGAATCTGTTTTTCATTAGCCCTTTATAAAATCTTCAAACGATTTGAGTTCACAACTCTTGCATGTTCCAGTATGCTTGAGCTATTTGCAGACTTTAAATATGGATGCTTTTTATTCATTTTAGCAAATAAAACATAGGTGTAACTTTTAAAACACTTGTCTTTTTTTCTCAGTCTTTGTAAAGAAGTTAAAGTTTATTATTTGAGACCAGTTTTTTGGCTCAGTTTATTTGTGACAATGACTTAATTACATCTTTATTATACATTTCTTTCTGTGAAATATTTGTAACTGCAATGTGCTTTCCTGATGAGCTGGGTGAGGAGTAGGGGTTAACTTTCCAGGTTGCAGTTCATAGAGTAAGAGGTTTGAGTCATTGAAAATGCTCCAGCCTTTCAGCTTAGGAAGCATTATGTGTGTGACACTCGGTACTAATGCTGTCTGATTATCTCGTGTTTTGTGGGGTTCCTTTCAGATTGAAAATATTAAATACTGAATGAACAAATACTGCAAAATCCCAAACAGTGTTGTTACTACATAACCACATCATTATGAATGTTTCAACCATATCTTTTCAGATACAAAATTAGAAAATTGTACGAACTATTGGTATTTGAAATTGAAGGAAATACTAACCACTAAATGATCAAAGTAGAAATAGGTTTATGGCCATTTTTATAATGACATTTCTAAATGTCACAAATATTTTACGTAATTTTGTCTTTTTTTCTTTTGTTATTGAAAGAACGTGTAGAATACAGCATGAAAACCAATGTGTGAGTAACTGTACTTTTTGATTGAATGAATACGTGTCTCCACGTGGAATTATATTCTCCAGTTAATAGTCCTTGATCCTATAAGTGAAAATAATTAAGATTTTAAACACATTCTCAAGAAGGTCAGATCAATTAGGATTTTTTATGTAATATCTTTAATCAAGAAGTTATATTGTTATTATTATTGAAATAATAGTAAGTTATTTTATTTTTGGGTAAATTGGGTTGTCCATTTTTGTATTTATCACATAAAGTATTACTATGAAACCAGAAACTTATATGCAGTATCAGTTATCCATCTTAATAGTGCTGTTTTTGTTTTTAATGAGTAAATAAATGTGTTGTATACAGTCATAGAAATTGTTCTATATGACAGACAGTTTGATTCTCTTTTGGACTTGTAAATTTAAGTAAGTATTTAAAATTTGGAATAAATATAAATCGTTTTGAAAACCTCGTGGAAAAATGTTTTGGAAGTTTCAAATTTTTCTTAATGGGTTCTGTATAAAAAACAGAATGTTAGTATACTACAGAGTCCTCATTTTATAAAATTGGTAGGTATACAATAAGATTTATAAAAATAGAAATTGTATATGTATGGCAAATTAGATATTAATTCTCTGGATATACATTTACCAAAACCAATTCCCTCAGTCTTAATTAACCACATGAATATTTATGAATTAGAGCATTTACAGTTAAAAGGGATACTTTTAATTGAGTTTTTTCTTTAAATAATTTTAGCTTTAATGTAAAAGTTTCCTTTGAAACTTTCCTTTTAAGACTTCCTGTATTCAGAAGGTATGTGATTAAAAAAAACAAACCAAAAAGCATATATACCAGGTGTTTGTATTGTCATGTTTTTTTGTTATTGTTTGTCCACATTTCATGACTACTTATGTTTTACAAAATAAACTTAAGATACACTTTGTTTTTTAATATTTGATATTATAATTATCATTTTTCAAGATACAGTTTTGTCAAAAAAGGCCTAACCTTTAATACTTTCTTTTCTAATAAAGTATTTTTTTTTCTTTCTACCAGCTTTACACTTGCACTATGCTATTATGAATTTGTTAGTTAAAAGTTAAGACTCTCTTACTGGCTAATTATATATATTTATAAAACTTGTTTAAGCTGATTACTTTAGAAGGAAACACTGGAAGTTTAACAGCATTAGTTAACTTCGTTTTGGTGTTATGTGTCAAAAGTAGTTTTGAAGTTATAATATTACATACAGTTGTCGTTGTCCTGTCTAACTAATGAGTTTTGTTACGGTTCCCTATCCCCCCAGTGGTAAAGTTGTAGGCTTACAACACCAAAATTCAAGTTTTGATCCTCATGGTGAGAAGAACATAGATATCCAATTTTATAGTTTTGTGCTTCACAACAGGCCAGGGATAACCAGATGTATATGGTAAGTCACTAGTTTGAATCCCTGCTATAAACACACTTGCTCTTTCAGCTGTAGGGGGAGTTATAAAGTGACAGTCATTCTACCAATGAATGAATAGCCCCAAAGCCATGGTGAATGATGTTGACCAACTGTCTTTCCTTTACCACTGCTAAATTAGGGTGGTTAGCACAGATATCTTTCAAGTAGCTTTGTGTGAAATTTAAAAACAAACAAAAAAACTACTGAAGAGTTTTCGTATTTAACCAAAGACCTCATGAACAGTGGCTTGTGGGACACAAAATACATAGATTTGAAATGTTGTTTTTATATACTTCGTTGGAAATCCCTGTTGGACTATTCAAGAGGAATGAAAAAATATAAGGTGACAAGATTTTTAAACCCAAAATGTGGGGCAGCTCTTTTTCTTTTTTGAATTTCGCACAAAGCTACTCCAGGGCTATCTGCGCTAGGCATCCCTAATTTAGCAGTGTAAGACTAGAGGGAAGACGGCTAGTCATCACCACCCACCGCCAACTCTTGAGCTACTCTTTTAACAAAGAATAGTTGGATTGACCGTCACATTATAACGCCCCCACTGCTGAACGAGGAGCTTGTTTGGTGCGACGGGGATTGGAATTACGAGTTCAACGCCTTAATCCACCTGGCCATGCCGGGCCAATTGGTGTGAGTTAGGGTAAAGGCTGATGGCGTTTTCTTGTTAGGGTAGTACAATAAGAAAAATAAATCACTAAAATAAGGTGCAAACGTATTTCTTTTCAGGCCCTATTTTGTTGTACAAATTCAAGTGATCTTTTTCAAACACCGTATTTACGTTTCACTTGCTTGTCAAAAACAAAATAAACCATGGAAAATGTCTACTATGACGTTTATTTAATTTATATTAAACTATTTACGCGTGTTTAAAAAATAAGCACTCGTCCGCAAAAGTAATAACAATAGTAGTATAGTGAAAACAGTATATCCTAAGGTAGGATCTAACCTTCACTTGTCTGTATTTATTTACTTAACTACGAGGCTACATTGTAGATTATATACAAACCCCGTGTTTCTAAATATGAACTTCACCTGCTGTATCACACGAGTTTACTTGGAGAGAAGGGTAAATGTCAGCCTCTTTTGTAAAAGTGGGCGGTAACAAGCACACATGAAATATATTCTATGATTGGCTAATCTACAGGTTCATGGACAACAACCAAAATCAATGGCGTTGAATGTACAATTCAACACGTGGACACAGTCTGTAAAATTCACTGAAGTGCTTACGTTTCCATACTTTTTGGTAACCCTGTATGCATAGGTACTGTATGCATGAGGGAAAAAAGAGAGGCGACACAATTGAAATACGTTGTCAGTGTGACCAATAACAAGGCATGAAAACTATCGAGGTAACCTTGTAAACTATTATCACTTTTGTTCGTGTAAGACAAAGACTTTGTTTCGACTGTTGTGGTGGGCACAGCACATATGGCTCATTGCGTCGCTTTATGTGTAACACCAAAGATAATTGATAAACAGAAATTGAATTTTCCAACATTAATGTCTAGTCGAAATTACTGCGGGAGTGCAAAAACCAAACAAACCTCGCGTTCAATCAAACTAAATTTCAGATTACACTATTGCATCCAAAGTAGTTAACTAAGCATGGAAAAGAGACATCTGTGTGGATATAACTCGTTCACCTGAATTATTTGTAAAAATCTGTTGATAGCGAGTTTATCAGCTGGTAGAGCCTTGCTTGGTAACGCTTCCGAGTTTAAATTCTGCACGCGGGAGACAAAAAATCGATATTATAACGTTCTCAGCACTGTTTCGTTTAGTGTGAATTTGAAGTGATACATTAACTGAACAAGAATTTACAGGGTGCAGTGTAAAGATCATATCTCATAGGGGTTTGAGAAAAAAAAGTAACAAATATTATTTTTCATGTTTATTAAAGTAAATGCTCGAATTGCGTATCATTTATTAGGCCCCTGTCTGAAGTGAACACGCCAACGCATTTATACCGGTCTACACACACTCGTATCTACCTATTTTCAGTTGTGGCTGATTGAACGGCAGTGAAAATGGATTGGGTTGAGGTACATAAAATATTAAGAGTGGAGCGAACCATATGACAAGGTAACATATATGAAAGAGGTCAGGTCCATATGGTACTACTCAAGTGTGGAACAGTTAGTGATGTTTACATACTATTAAGAGAAAACTCTCTGTTTACATTACACTAAAAAATACTTTATTAAAAGGTAGGCGACCAATCACCTGTAATCGTTGTCCATGTTGTGTTCCATATTGAACTCCGCTCCAGAGTTCTTAATGGAGCTCCTATCAGTATCGTCAATGAAAACAAGCTTGACTTGATGACAGTGAAGAATTTTAATGAAGTGTCATTGTTCAAAAATGGTTAAAGTATGTTATGTGTATACGTGTGTGCGCGCGTGTATACGTATATGTGAATATGAAGGCAGATACACTGTTATAATTTCCGATAATACGTGCAAATGTGGGTTGAAGGATAAAGGTTAATTTTTTTTTCTCACACATATATTAACGGGTTTAATTTGTGTGTGTGAGAGTCCACGTTCATAGTGAGATTGTATTTACCATCTTGTTCAAAAGAGCAGTTCGTTATAATTCTATTGAAATACTCATTCTGTTTATTGATGTATAATTGATACTAACAGTATAAGATCTAGGTACTCATACACTCGTGCGTAAAAGAGGCATTTCAAGAACATTGGACCTTTCTACGACATTATGTTACAGATGTATTTCAGATAACCCTATGAGGATTTACAAATGTTGTATACGATAGCCGTCTATTATTTTGAACATACAGACTAGCACTTGCTCTCAATTCTTGGATTACTGTGATCTAGTAGCAAGATTTGAGCTTGTGTGTGTTTTTCTTAGAGCAAAACCACATCGGGCAATCTGCTGAGTCCACCAAGGAGAATCGAACCCCTGATTTTAGCTTTGTAAATCCGTAGACTTACCGCTGTACTAGCGGAGGGCAGATTTGAGCTTCACGCTTACAATGAATTACAAATGCAAAGAGCGGAGCACGGTATTGGAGTGAAATGATGAGTTTCAACTCTGGCATGTTAGCTGTTCGGCCACACCCAACCCAATTCTAAAGTATTGGCCCGAAGTATCAAATACTATTTCTACCGAGTAAATAAAGCCAATTATTAACACTTGAAACCATTGGTGTATAGTGAAACTACATAATAACAACATTAAGGAAAATATAGGCAATTGTATGTTCCACAATTACAATTCAAAAACAAACAAACTTTATCTTAACAGCATACGACAAGAGAACACCATCAGTCTTTAGCCTAGCAAGAAAACATCATCACTTTATCCTAACAACATATGACAAGAGAACACCATCAGTCTTTACCCTAACAAGAAAACATCATCACTCTTTACCCTAACAACATACGACAAGAAAACATCATCAGTCTTTAGCCTAACAACATACGACAAGAGAACATCATCACTCTTTACCCTAACAACATATGACAAGAAAACAACATCAGTCTTTAGCCTAACAAGAAAACATCATCACTCTTTACCCTAATAACATACGACGAGAGAACATCATCACTCTTTATCCTAACAACACACGACAAGAGAACACCATCAGTCTTTAGCCTAACAAGAGAACATCATCACTCTTTACCCTAACAACATACAACAATAGAACATCATCACTCTTTACCCTAACAACACATGACAAGAGAACACCATCAGTCTTTAGCCTAACAAGAGAACATCATCACTCTTTACCCTAACAACATACAACAATAGAACATCATCACTCTTTACCCTAACAACACATGACAAGAGAACACCATCAGTCTTTAGCCTAACAAGAGAACATCATCACTCTTTACCCTAACAACATACGACAAGAGAACATCATCAGTCTTTAGCCTAACAAGAAAACATCATCACTCTTTACCCTAACAACATACGACAAGAGAACACCATCAGTCTTTACCGTAATAATACCAGCAAGTCTTCAATTTTAATAATTCTACGTTCACAAACAATCTTTACACCTCGACGTGCTTTTCACATAATAGAAGCCACTATCTGTATCAAAGTGATACTTCTATGCCGCCCTCCAGTGGCAGTCTGCAGACTTACAACAATAACAAGTAGGTTTCGATTCTCGCGGTGGGCAGAGCATAAGTAGTTCATTATGCAGCTTTAGGCTTAACTGCAAAGAAACTTTCGCGCCTTTTCCATCCTCACACTTCTTCCACACAATATAAGTCACACTTGTTAACGACTGACTGTCCCTGTACTTGGTATTTTCGATATGCTTTTCACATGGAAGAAGTCAAAGCATCTAAAAACACGTTATTATACGCCACGGTTTTCTATGACATTATGAGGTAGTGTTTCTGTAAGGGTGTTTCACCGAACAAGGAAACGTTCACAAGGGTTAAGCCATCTTTATAGCTTTGGAGTCAGGGATTAAAACCCTCATTGCATGTGTTACTCCAACGTGGATAGTGATTAAACATCCTGGTCTCTCACTTGGATAGTGGATTACGGGTTCGATTCCATTCGGTGGACATGGCAGACAGCCAGATGTGGCTTTGCTACAATTAACACATACACACACACATTGAGTGTTCTGACTAAGATGCTGAAACTTCAACAGCTCGCTTTGTTTGTTTTTAGAATTTCGCACAAAGCTACTCGAGGGCTATCTGTGCTAGCCGTCCCTAATTTAGCAGTGTAAGACTAAAGTGAAGGCAGCTAGTCATCACCACCCACCGCCAACTCTTGGGCTACTCTTTTACCAACGAATAGTGGGATTGACCGTCACATTATAACGTCTCCATGGCTGGAAGAGCTAGCATGTTTAGCGTGACGCGGGCGCGAACCTGCGACCCTCGGATTACAAGTCACACGCCTAACTCGCTTGGCCATGCCAGGCCCTCAACAGCTCGGTGACGAGGACTTAGAAAGATATAACAATTATATAATGACTTTGATACATCACTTTTCATTCTCGAAATTGTATTAACAGTTCACAAACATTTTATTCTGGTTTCGTTACAGTAGAAATTCCGAGAAATAACACATTTTACCGCAGTGTTTTACACGTGTGTAGTAAAGAGATGTGTGACGAAAGTACGTGACTGTATATAATAAATAACCAACCATGGTCAAAAGTGTTGTAGAATAAATAGGTTTTGTAAGTCCAATCTACTCACAGTTCATCGAAAGACTGAGGGTCCGGAGTGGCCAGGTGGTTAAGGAACTCGGCTCGTAATCTGAGTGTCGCTGGGTTGTAATTCCCGTCACACCAAACAGCCCCCCGCTCGTACAGCGGTAAGTCTACGGATTTACAAAGCTAAAATCGGGGGTTCGATTCCACTCGGTGAACTCAGCAGATAGCCCAATGTAGCTTTGCTGTAACAAAACAGACACGCGTTAAATTAGAAACGTGTGTGTGTGTGTTCTTATAGCAAAGATGTTTGTTTGTTTTTGTTTTTGGAATTTCGCACAAAGCTACTCGAGGGCTATCTGTGTTAGCCGTCCCTAATTTAGCAGTGTAAGACTAGAGGGAAGGCAGCTGGTCATCACCACCCACCGCCAACTCTTGGGCTACTCTTTTACCAACGAATAGTGGGATTGACGGTCACATTATAACGCCCCCACGGCTGGGAAGGCGAGCATGTTTGGTGCGACTCGGACGCGAACCCGCGACTCTCAGATTACGAAGCGCACCCCTTAACGCGCTAGACCATGCCAGGCGCAAATATAGCAAAGATACATCAGGCTATCTGGTGAGTTCACCAAGTGGAATCGAACCCCTGATTTTAGCGTTGTAAATCCGTAGACTTACCGCTGTATCGGCGGAGGACGTTAGAAACGGAAACATTTAATTTCTCTTTCCATTTTTACAGTGTATCAATAAACAGTTTGTGAATACAAGCAAAATTTAGCAGGTGTACAAAATGTGCAGCATATTTAGCTCGGGATCTTTCTTTTACATTAGTTAACCTTGTAAACTAACCTTTGTTCCGAGGTTAATATAAGAAAAAAAGAGAGGACAGAACTGCTGTATCAGAAACTATGTCGGAAAATGAAGCATCTATATTATATCGGTTCAGCGCTGGAAAAGAGTCCAGCTGCTGTGATGACGAAGTAGTGATAACACACCTAGGAACTGACATCTCGGCAGCTTATATCAAATCATCCGGTCAGTTGTTGATTAGACGCGACTTGTTGAAGTCAAGAAAGTTTTGCGAGTTCCACAAACTGCCTTAGAGATTATCAAATCAAGAGCACATTTCAGGTGCGTTTTTTAAAAAAAAACAAAACTAGTTTTTGTACAGAATGTTTAAACTCTTTTAACATTCATTGTTTAGTTTATTACATTATTAAAGAGGCCCCTCCCATGATTCAGCGGTACGTTTAAGATGTTTTAGCGTTAAAGAGTGAGTTTTATATACAGATAGCCCATTGTGTTGGTCTGCGTTTGAGAAAAAATAAGTTGCGAAACGTTAATGGGAGGGAATACGGCCGTTTAATAAGTTTTCTAAGTGAAAGAGAGCGACTGTTTTGTTTTTCCTGAAACATAGTAATATCCTGAGTTATCGCAACGAGCAGGAAGTCTCGAAAAATTTGGAGATTTGCAAGGTTTACCCGATTTTAAAATGTATGTCATAATTCTTAGATTTGCACCAGTGTCTCTGCGTAGACAGGATTGAATAACATGCTATGAATTATGTATAAACACTCTATAATTATTGGTCATTTCTGGTCACGTGTTAAGATTAATAGCTTTCGTTTTTATTTCATATTCAAGTGATAAATCGTGGACAGTGGTGTATTATTCCTGACAGATGAAGATTTAGAACTTTCGTCTTTAGCCCTAGTGGTTATATCAACAAAAGGTATTCTTTTGAAACGCTAATATTTTCTAAGGTAACACTATCATATCTCGTTCAAGATGAAACTATCCAAAACAAAGTCATTCTTATTGCTGATGGTCGTGTTAATTTTACTTATGATGGAACATTATCGAGCAACGACAAGAAGAAGGACACAGACAACTATTAGTTACTCAGCAATTCAGGCCGCTACTATAGCAATTAAAAGTCCACACCTTGCAAGTAATAATTCTTTCGTAGCTCCTCTTTCTCTTGGCAAGAGCCAAGTCGGCAGAAATAAGAGCTGGAGTCCTGGGGCTGAAGGTCATCTGAAGGTCCCAATGAATCCATTGTGTTCTCCATGGGATTCGTGTGCTGGACGTTGCGAGCAAAACTTCAGTCGGCTGCCATTTTCATGCAACTGTGACAGCATGTGTATGGCCTATGGAGATTGCTGTGTCGATTTTGTGATACACTGTGATGTAAATCAGACAACAGACAGATTCCGGAGAATGAGATCGGAAGCAAGAAGTAATTACCCCACATGTATGCCGCAAAATAATTCATCCTGGCCATTCTTCATTGTAAATTCTTGTCCGCCACTTTGGTCAAATGATTCAGTGAGAATGAAATGTGAGAACATTGTAAACAGTGTTTCTTTAAGCCTTGTACGAGGGCCAAATGGATTATTTTACACACAGGATTGTGCAGTTTGTAACGGTTTGCCCATTACTGAAACTCCAGGGATAAACTCTGAGAACCAACGAAACCCTCAAGTGTCATCACATTTGAATAGCGTTGGTAGTTTCGAACATAATTTACCCCATGAGAAATACATGGAAAAAGAGGGAACCCAAACAAGGCGTCACTGCATTCCGTCAGTTAACACCTGCAAGTTCACAAACATGCATCTTCAGGGTTACAGTTTAGACTGGCTTTGTTGGGCTCACAGCGGAATCGTTGTTTCCATTCCTTCTTCTGAGCAGCTCAGAGCAGCAGGCACAGCGTATAAGAACGTTTATTGTGCTCTATGTAATGAAGAAGACCTGGATTCGTTAACTTGTCCTGCTTGGATTTTTCACGATCGTTCTGCATCCAGTGATCTATTAAATGACCTTCCTCTTCTTTCTTCTGCTTCAATGTATTGGTCAAGTAACAAAGTTAGGCACGACATTCCAGCAGCTTTCTCTATTTTACTTAATTTTGGGTTGGATGGTAAAGAGCGGATGATGTTTTCTTCCGAAGGAGAAGAAGAAATGCGAAAAAACATGGCACGGTGTAAAACAGGACAGATGTGGGATCCATTTAGTAACATTTGTCGTAAAGTATACTGCAGTACCGAATTCGTATTCGTTGACTTTCGTTGTGTTCGTAAAAGTAATATATCTAACGATAAAGAAACTGATTCAGAAGGAGATCCAATACTGGCAGATGTGGATTCTATATTTGTGGGTTTGATACTTACTATTGAAATGGATTATTTTGACGTATTGGAAATCATTAAAAATGAAAAATTAAATATGGGAAATATGATAAAAATATCAATGGCCAAAATGTACAAGATTAGCACTGATCGTATCCAAGACCTTCAGATCAAAATGAAACCATATTCTCTTATGCTTAATAGCTCAGGAACAGAAAGTATCGATTTCGAAAGCCTTTTCGCAAATCCAGTGGTGTTTAAAGTCGAGTTCAAGTTGTATGAACCATGTAACAACCTAACTAAGTCAGAACCATCTGTAGACAGCATAGTTTCCAGCATGTCTTCATCTGTAGCACAAAACACCTTTTACTTGGACATTTATAACAGAACTAGTAAAGTGTTTGAAATTCATGAAAGCTTGGAAACTGTAACCGATTGGTGTGGACCTCGATCCTTTGGTCGGCAACTGGATTACTGGAATGAGGAGTTCAGTTTGATACTAAACGAAAACTCCACTGCTGTTGACACTTGGGTTAAATCTGTCTACATCAACAGTACTGGAAGAACATACGAGAAAGGGGAGTTTATTGCTAATATTTTATTCCAAGGGTACAGAGACTTTGGAAATTTGATAAACGTGAGTGGAGTTGTTGTTGTGTGTGAGAGAGAGTCGCTGAATGCTTCTTGTCCTAGAATGGAACTAAAGGAAGAAGAGTTCGAGATATTGCCAAATAAAACCTTAATATATCACGGTGATCCAATCTTGGAATCTTGTCTTGACTTATCACAGTATGAGATAACACACAACAGTAGCATCTTGGTATGTTATGACACTGATAAACTAAAGTCCCTGCTGCGAAAAGATGTTTACAGACTGAATTTCGATCAGACAGAAGCTTATGTTAGTTTTATACTCACTTGTATTTCAATATTAGCGTTAGCTGTGGTACTTATCACTTATATTATATTTACAAAATATCAGAATCTTCCTGGTTGCAACTTGATGAATCTTACTCTTTCGTTGTTCATTATGCAACTGAGTTTCCTAGTTGGTCAGAGAAAAGAAGTGACAGGGGCTTCATGTGTAGCGGCAGGAATTTTTTTTCACTATGAGATTTTAGTTTCTTTTTTCTGGATGAACGTCATGGCTTTTGATCTTTATCAGACTTTTGGTAGCGAAAACGTCTTGCCACTTATTCGAAGTAAAAGAAAATATTTGCCACGTTATATGGCCTACTCTTACGGATTGCCATTTGTTATTGTTTCAATTGCCTCTGCTGCCGACAGCTGGAATTTTGATATAATAGCTCCCAGATATGGGAAAGAAGATGCCTGTTGGATCGCCAATCGATACGCTGCGATTCTCTTCTTTGCCTCTCCTTTGGCTTTTGTCATGATTTCTAATCTCTGTTTTTATATATTAACTATATCATCTGTTTTAGTTGTGCAGAGAAAAATTAAGTTCAGTCGACAAAACGCTCGAGGTAAGAGTGACGTCATTCTTTATGCCAGGATGGCCACAATTATGGGTTTCACTTGGATTTTTGGCTTTGCTGCTGCCTTGATCCCGAATGAAGGATTACCTAGGAAAATACTTGTTTATTTGTTTCTTGTATTTAATTGTCTTCAAGGACTTTTTATCTTCTTCGCATTCGTATGCAATCGACGCATTGCAAGACTTCTCCAAAATATGTTTTTGACAACGAAACATTCACGTATAGTGAAACGCCATTATTGTAACAGGATAATATGTACATGTGAGGCAAACGTTATGATGCGAAGTGCATCTGCCGATACCTGTTTTTCTACTGTTTCATCATCCACAATCATGGAAGATTGTGGAAGAAAAAACCAAAGTTTATGAATGCAATTTATTATTGACAAATTATTAGAAATTCTAAATCGTTCACACATTTACGACAGAATCCTACGTAGAGACAAAAGGAAAAGGTGCTTTCAGAAAACACTTCATTTAATATGCAATGGCGGTAAGTCTAAGGAATTAGAACACTAAAATCTGATGTTAGATTCCCTGTGATGGACACAACAGATAACTTAATGTATCTTTGCTAAAAGTAACAAACAAACATTTATCAAGAATTCTCTTCCTCAGTATTTGTGATTTCATTATGCTTGAAGGTAAGTTATAAAGTGTGATGAAATATATATATATTAGGCTTGTCATGACCAGGTGATTAAGGCACTCGACCCGAAATTCGAGAGTCGCGGGTTCGAATCCCGTGACACCAAACATATTCGCTCTTTCGGCCCTGGGTGCGTTATGATTTTACGGTTAATTCCACAATTCGTTGGTAAAAGAGTAATCTAAATGTTGGCGGTGGGTAGTGATGACTAGTTATCTTCCCTCTAGTCATACACTGCAAAATTATGGAGGCTAGCGCAGATAACCCTCGTGTAGCTTTGAGCGAAATTCAAACCAAACTAATATATATTTTATAATTATGTCAAAAGTACGACCCAAAAGGGTGTCTGTGTGTGGTTTCTTATAGCAAAGCCACATCGGGCTATCTGCTAAGTCTGCCAAGGAGAATCAAACCCCTGATTTTAGCGTTGTAAATCTGAAGACTTAGCGCTGTATCAACGATGGACGCAACCGAACAGAAGCCTCTGCAATTGTTACATTGGCAAGACAAGAATAAGTGTAAAGAAGTTGTTATAAATAGTGCCCAAGAGCAGCTGATATATATTCAAATACCAATAAAATCCTGACTTTGTCAAAGAAATTTACAGGTGTTACCTACTTAATGTTTTTTGTGAACTTATTTCAAACTAAAGTCAGTTTGTCAGTTCGAGCAAAGAAAATTTTCAACCGTGATCTTTCAGAATGTATTTCAATATGTTCATCTTGTTGGTTTTCCTCTCTGAGTGTTAAAGATGAAAAACAAACTTAATAACATTTTCTGAAGTTGAAAAACCGAAACTGTAGATCATACATTAAAAAAAAAGAAAGAAAGAAAAATAAACTACAGAACTAACGACAAATTTGAAAATGATCTCCAAAGTTTGCAAAAATGTATTTAAACTGAAGCTCTGTAGCTAAATATATAACTGTACACGTGCTCTTATTGGTAAAAATATTTTGTTATAATAGATTATTACCGAGTAATATGTTGTTGGATTTTTTAGTTTAGAAAAACTGATTTTTTAATAATGGTAGAACTCTCTAGAAATATAATGTATGCTATACTAAATAGACAATTCAAAATCAGGGTTTTGTATTGTTATACTTTACATTATCAGGTGTTTTAAATTGCAGTGTAAAAGTGTATGTCAAGATTTAATACTTGTCGTTTAAAATAAATATATATATTTAAGATTTATTTTAAAACTCGGTTTTTACTTGTAACGTTTGTACCTGTATTTACTTTTGCTTTGAAACAGTAAGAACGAGTTTATATGTTGTAGAACACAATATCAGTTTTTAAATCTGATTCTTGTAAATATATTTTTTCAGTGTGTTTAAATGCCTCCAGTTTGATATCGAATTAAATTCACTTTTGTTAAAAACAAACAAGCTAAATATAAACCTGCACATGTGCTCTTGTTAGTAAAAATATTCTGTTCTAATAGAGTATTACCGAGTATTTAGGCCTGGCATGGCCGAGCGCGTTAAGGCGTGCACTCGTAATCCGAGGGTCGCGGGTTCGTTCCCGCGTCGCGCTAAACATGCTCGCCCTCCCAGCCGTGGGGGTGTATAATGTGACGGTCAATCCCACTATTCGTTGGTAAAAGAGTAGCCCAAGAGTTGGCGGTGGGTGGTGATGACTAGCTGCCTTCCCTCTAGTCTTACACTGCTAAATTAGGGACGGCTAGCACAGATAAACCTCGAGTAGCTTTGTGCGAATTTCCAAAACAAACAAATACCGAGTATTTAAGCGTTTTTTGGTGTTTCCTAATTGTTTGATAAGATAAGAAAATCGTTTGAAAGTAACGAATGTTCAAATCAATTAAGTTTTGAATGTATTGCTTCAAGAACTATGTGTGCTTGTGTAGACGTGTAATTTTGTTCATGATTAACTGTGTAATTAATTATTGTGAGCAGTTTTTAATGAGTTATTTTCTGTAAAGGTTTTACAGTTATTAAAATGAAAGAGAGCAAAGCCGGGTGATTAGGGCATTCGACTCGCCATCCGAGGGTCGTGGATTCGAATTCCCGTCTCACCAAACATATCCGACCTTTCAGCCTTGGGGGAGTTATAATGGCTACTCAATCCCAATATTTGTTGGTAAAAGAATAGCCCATGAGTTGACGGGAGGTGATGATGACTAGCTGTCTTTCCTCTATCCTTACACTGTTAGCGCAGGTAATCCTCCCATAGCAAAATTAAAATACAAACAAAAATTACAAAGTAAAATGGTTATGATTTTACATGAGCTGTAATTACATTATAATTTAATAATTGTTATGAGCTTTGTGATACATTGCTTATCATTTATATTTTTTTCTACCTATTATTTTGTATTTTTCAAAAATTCTGCTTTCATCTGTGCAAGTTAAAAATATACAGTGAAGCTTCTGTGGATTATTTGAAGTCAAGAACACGTTTTGCACTCGAATCGCAAACTACGGTCGCTCTTCCTAATCAACTTTACTGAACACTTTCGATAATTTCAGCCGTTGGGAGTTACTGTGTCCCCATAAATTACAGTATTCTTTGGTAAAAAGAAGTAGCCCAAGGGTTGGCAATGGCTGTTGTTGACTAGATGCCTTCCCACTAGTCTGTCACTACTACATTAGGGACGGCGAAACACTGGTAATCAGTGGTTTTGAGCAAAAATTCTGAAACAAACGAATCCTTTAAACGCGAGGCATCATAGAAAATAAATGTTTGAGATACTTCTTGCCCGTTTTGTGTGTATTCTGGTGGTCGATTATTCTTATAAAAGATAGCAGTAACAGATATGGAAACCACAAGCCTCGCTTCAACTATATAATAAATCTTTCCTTATCATACATTATACACACGTATATTTACATATAATAAAGAGATTTTTGCTCTTTCGTTTTAACAAATATGTGAACACTCAAATGTTGGTTTTAAAATGTTAAGCTTAGCAAACTGGGAGATTTCTCGACTTTTGTTTGAATTATTGTACAGTCATGCCTCCTATTACATATTAGTTCAAATTACTGATTTTAAAGCATATTAATTAACTTGTAATTTAGCACAACAAAAATATGATATTTCGGTTATATAACTATTGGAAAAATTAAACCAAAATTTCTTTAACTTGTTTCTCCGCTAAGAGGCGAATTTCAAACACTTAAAAATCTTTATTTTTTAAGACCGCGAGATTTGTACAATAAGTAAAAAAATATTTTTGATATACTGAATCATTTGTTCTAATTAGACTACGTATAAAATAAATTAGTTTAATTATTATTTGAAAGTATGAAACTTATAACTTCAGATGAGAAGTAGCAGATTGTTTGCACATGAAAAATAATTGATTACTGACGATAAAACGTAATGGATTGGTTATGCATTAAACGTAATTGATTATTTACATATTAAAGGTAATGGTTTGTGTACCTGTGAAAAACAATTAAAGGTTTATGGATTTAAAGTAATGGTTTGTTTACCTTTAACCTCATGCATTAAAATATGTACATATATAAAATTGTTTGATATTTTTATAGTTATATCGTAGTATTGCTGTTGAAAGAGAAAAGTTTTCTAACTGCAGATTTTATTAAATTTTGTTTGCTCTTTTGTATCTTGCGTCATTCTTTCGAAAATAAACTTGTTTTGTAAATTACTTTTCATCTTATAACTTCATTCATTGTTATTGTGTATATTGTCTCGTTTTTTACTCAACTCAAACTTGTGTTTTGGTCAGTTACAATGGAACTGTGGGATATCCACAGGAAAGTGTATTAACTTGAGAACTGCATAGAACAGATCCGCTAAACAGAAAAATTCGCTAGATATATCAATTATGAAATAATACTAAATATCTTGCCATTGTCAACAGGGGCGTAGATATTTTTACACCCGATTTTTGCAATCACTCATGTGGACTGTTCAATTTGCAAATTGGTAATCTCTGATTACGTAAACCTGAAAGCTGTAAACATACAGTCACAGAGTAATCTTGTTGCCACGATACTTGCATGTATACTTAGGCCTACTGACTGATACTTACGAACTATCGCTTAGATCGAAAAGCTTAGAAGCACGCCTATATTAGAGATGCACATTTCGGCTACTGAAAAAGCCTACATCTAGGCCTAATTATGCAATTCGATTGGTAAGAATCACAAGAACAAACACACAATTTGTAGACCTTTGATGCAATAAAACAATTCAACAGACCAAACTGTATGGGGCATGATTGTATGCACTATACCCCCACCTAAAATAAAGGAGGGGATGTATAACCCCCATCCCCCAGGATCTGCACCCCTGTATGTCGATGTAAAATGAGGCAATAAGATGAGACACAAAGTAAAATATGGAATTAACAATCTCATTCCTTAAGAACTCAGATATAGTGAGTATAATGACTTTTACTCGCACGAGGCAATGGTATTTACTGGATCCAACTGTTCAAACTGAATACGTATACCTGACTGATTAATCCCAATGCTCATTAATTTGTAAAAAGAAATCGGACTTATCCATCACAATTAGCACTAACCACGCTCTGGTCATTTTCATAGGTGAAGCCATAACTTCTAAATACCACATGAACGAGCGCTAAAGGACAATGCTGTCGATATCAATAGACAACCTATGATGCCAAGCAAACCATCTCCAAGTGACAACAGGTTTATTCCACGCCGAAAACAACAAAGAAACAAACGCAATTTTGAACGAAATTGGTTTACGATTTCTCGACCACGTGTTATATAAAACCTGCACGTACACAGAAAAACGAATAAATTTAGAATAAATAGAATAATATTAAAATAACTTAGAAATGGTATACTTATATACCACAGGTCTACTGGGTCTCAACGTTCGACTATACGCGCAAGTGTACTACTTCTGATGCACTATTTTAATTAGTTCTGGGTTTGTTATTAATCAGATATTAATGTGTGATTGAATACTTCCCGGTGACACAGAGGTATATCTTCGGACTTACAATGCTAGAAACCGAGTTTCGACATCCGTGTTTAGCTATGAACAAACAAATGTGTTTCAACACTTTCCATGATTGGAATATCGACCTTAAAGTATACTATCACTTAAGGTTATCTAATTAATAAGAAAACTTCCTAAATTTTTACGACAAAATACTATGCATCATAAATATTTAAAGAACCAAAAGTGTGTAATTCAATAAATAATAAGTTACACGAAAAGAACCTATACATAATCATTAGAAATACAGAATTACTGTTTGTTTAAAATTAAGCACAAAGCTACTCAATGGGCTATCTGTGCTCTGCCCACCACGGGTATCGAAACCCGGTTTTTAGTGTGTAAGTCCGCAGACATACCACTGTGCCACTGGGGGGCACAGAATTACTAAAAGTAGTGTATCATAAATAACACGTTCATTCGTCCGTTGCTGGAGCAGCGTGAAATCTAACGACTTACAAAGCAAAAATTTGGGGTTTGATTCCTGCGTTGGATAAAGCAGACATTTAAATATGGTCTTAGTCTGGAAACAAACAACAAACAAGGTATATTTATGCGGGCATGCGAACCCGCGACCTTCAGTTTACGAGTCGCACGCCTTAACACGCTGGTCATGCCGGGCCCTTTTCATAGTCTGTTTAAAAAATATGTGTTGAAGAAAAGAGATATCGTGACAGTTTCAAAAGAATTTGGCCCGGCATGGTCAAGTGGGTTAAAGCGTTTGACTCGTAATCTGAGGGTCCCGGGTTCGAATCCCGATCGCACCAATCATACTCCCCTTTCAGTCGTGGGGGCGTTGTAATATGACGGTCAATCCCACTAGAAGTTGGTACAAAGAGTAGCCCGACAGTGGGCGGTGTAGCTTTGAGTAGCTGTGGGCGAAATTCAAAATAAAATAAATAGAAGGTTTAAATCGAAGCTGGTTAAATTTGGGCCATAACACGAAATGGTATCCATGTGACGCACGAATTTCAGTTCGATGTCGTTCCTTTTTATCTTAGTGATAAAAGAGGAAAAGAAGCACAAAGGTCCCAGAGATTAAACCTGAGAAGACTGCTTTTTCTTTGGTGCACCTGTTTAATTCCCAAGCAATCAAGTCACTGAAGTATACCGAGTTATATATACGAAATCATAAAGCCGTGAAAGTCCTTGTAACTGGAGAAAACATTCACTTTGTGGTATATTCAGGACAGTATTTGCGAAAGCTCTGTTTTTATCAAGAATTATATTACATAAATAGACGCGTATTTACCAGTAGTTAAATGACTTTATGTAGAATAAAAGGTATTTCCGTGACCAATAACAATAAGAATAAATATGTTAATCATTGAATTTGATGAAACTTTATGCTTTGGCTATGGAATAATACAAGTTATACGTTATGTAATACCAAAAACAGCGGCATTTATTCCTTTTGATGGGAACAACACGGTTAAGCTGTTGCTTAAATTTTCCGTTTGCGATAAACAGATAAAATAATTTGTAGCTTTTGATTTACTTTTTTTCTTGTTTTAGTACAAACAGCCAGGCATGGTCATATGGTTAAGGCACTCGATTCGTAATCCGCGAGTTCGAATCCCCGTCACAGCTCGCCCTTTCGACCGTGGGGGCGTTATAAATTAACGATAAATCCCACTATTCGTTGGTAAAAGAATAGCCCAAGAGTTGGCGGTGGGTAGGGATGACTAGCTGCCTTCCCTCTAGTCTTACACTGCTAAATTAGGGACGGCTAGAGCAGGTTCCCCTCGTGTAGCTTTGTGCGAATTTCCAAAACAAACAAACAAGCTTTGCGCGGATTTCAAAACCAAACTTTTTTTTTTTACTCATAAGTGCAAACCCTCTTGGTTGATGATTTTACAACGCTCAAAGTCTCATAGATTATTTTATTATAATCCCGTTTAAAATAATTTAAACTTGAGAGTAAGCTGAGAGAGATCCTGATAAGTAATAAGATGGAATCGGGTACGCGCGCTTTCTATGCCTGGTATTTCAGACGCACAAAAATTAGATTAATTTACCTCTCTCTTTTCGTTATTTGGGTTTGTATACCCTGTTGGGTCAAGTTTCGTTAACCTCTTCCTCCTTCCTTTGCATTGGTATTAGCAACTCTCAAGTGCTACACGAGGGCCAGAGTAACCCGTACTTACTCAGGCCCCTATCAGGGTAATGTCCATGTACTGTCTAAATATACACCTGGTGCAAATATATCATAACTCCTGAAAGGTCCATAACAATTTGTACTATCACTAGGTAGGCATTAAACATAAAACATTCTTCTACGTCCTCTTTCAATATTTATTAGTTAATCCCTAAACTAATGTGGAGTCTAGTTTATAGGTGGCCATTTTGTTTTAATTGAATATATATATTTACTGTTGAAAGGTATTTGGGACTATCTTCATCATGTATGTAGTATCTGTCTAGTTCACTTACCAGGTCATTTTTCTCCAAGTTTTGTTAAAATAATTTATTCTTCTATGCAGAAGTCTATCAGCTGTTATTTCCATGTGATGAGTATTTATGCGTGAATTCTGATGATGTTGTTCTGGGTACTTTATGAGTTGTTGTGTATTTTGTATTGTTTGTAGTTTAGCTTGTAATAATTTTTAATTACATTTATCCATGTTTTAAAAATATTGTCTGTTGTTGCTTCACTATTTTTACCAGTTAGATTCCTAGCATAGATTGTTCTTCGACAAATTTTTGTTTTAATATTAGTTAGGTGGTTTATCCATGCTAATTTAGAGTCGATTGTTAGTCCTAAGAATTTTGCAGATGTAGCAGTCTGAAGGAGTGTTCCATTCATACAGATCTCTGGTTGTACTTTTTTATGTTTAGTTAACTTTGTGAATGCTACTAGTTGTGTTTCTTTTGATTCTGTATTTTTGGCAATATTCACTGATTCTGTTTAACTGTAGTTGTATGTTTGTGACTGCTATTACTGGTATTGGTGCACTTTTCCAGATTGCTACATCGTCTGCAAACTGTGAGGAGTATCCACGATTTAGATCTTTCATAGGCAAATTGTTCACGTACGTGATGAATAGGACAGGGCTAACCATCCCTCCTTGAGGAAAGCCTGCTTCTGGAGTAAAACACTCTGAGAATGTAACTTTAACATCGACTCTACGTTTTTTGTTTTTCAGAAAGTTTGATAGCCAGCGAATAATTCCCCGCGGTAATTCCATTTCTTTCATTCGAAATTAATTTACTCTAGTCTAGCCTGAAAGAATTTCAAATGCCGCGAATATCCATGATTACTTTTTTGTTTTTTATTTTCTCACTCAGACGTCTTTCAACAAGTTTTCAATATACTGAAACATGAAAGTTATGTAGGGTCTCAAAGGGTTTTGGAGGTACTTTTGAAAAATCCTACCAGGAAATCCGTTCATCACAGAGATAAATAGTTTGTTTCACGTGCAAGCACAATTAGTATTTAAAGTGTCTGTACAGACCCGACAGATATTACTTCAATGGTATTCCATGGTAATCTAGATGCTTAATGTAAACAACACACTAAATGAAACATTCCTCAATCTGCAAAACGGGCAAGAGGCCAGATTTACTGAAACCTGTAATCTCTAGACATCACACCTGTAGATTTTTTAGGGGCTTCATAAGGACGTGGTTTGCGCTCATAAGGTTACAAGTAAAAACGAATTGTATCAGTGTTTTCAAGAAGCGTGTGTGTTTTTCTTATACCAAAGCCACATCGGGCTATCTGCTTAGTCTACCGAGGGGAATCAAACCCCCTGATTTTAGCGTTGTAAATTCGTAGACTTACTGCCATACCAGCGGGAGATGTTTTTAAAAGTCTTGACAAAGGTTATACCTGCAATGCTTAGACGCTTAGTTTGTTTCTTATTTGAAGTTCTCCACTCAACAAGGCTTTGCTAGTTTTTAGAAAGTTCCAGCCAGCAAGGGTTTGTTGCTGGCAGGAGACTTCTTTTCAGTAAAGTTTTGTTACTCACCGAGGAGTTGCTACGTTCCTGGAAGTTTCCATTCAACAAGGAGATTGCTACTTGTAAGACATTCCCATTCAGTAAATGGAGAACGTAGGAAACATAATGATCAACAAAGTTATTTATATTAGCTGGGTACTAAGTTTTTTTGTTGTTTTTTTTGCTTATCCTAAGGAACTTTAATTTCCTAAAGAAAGAGGTGAAAACATTTCAAAGGTATATAATTATTGTATAATTTCCAAGAATTGAGCAGTATATCAAACAGATTAACCGTTTCTACAGAATAATTCGGACATTATGCTGGTGTTATTAACATCGTATAGTGTTAAAATTCAATCGGATTGACCTCATGGACCATGAATAAGAGATATTTCAACCATTTCTACCTTAAAAAGAATTAGTCTCGCCAGAATTTAGATTTTTGGAAATAAGTTAACTAACATCTCTTATATTTGTGTGGAACATTCAGCAAGTATTATACTTACACGACAGTTGTATTTTGTTTTTAACTTCTTTCCTTGAATTAACTGTTTTGAGTTGGTCCAAACTTCAATATGAATATTTTAAGATAAAACATTATCACTACACAGTATTATTAACAGTTGACAACCAATTAATGTTAAATTTATTAAAAACAATCCATAAATGTGCGATTACAGTTTAGCCATAATAAACCTAACTCAAGGCAGTACACAAATCAGTGTAATTATAAAACAATTGTGAGCTTAAATACTTCGATAACAATAACGTTAAGGACTTTTATAAGTGCGACTGTGGTTTATGAATCATGGTAAGGCGTAGAATTTAAAATCTAGTTATCATGCACACAACTGGATGTGAGTGTTCAGCGCTCTCTGTTGGTTATCGTTAGGCACTAATCACAGTGTTTTTCACATTTTCAAAACGTGGCGTAGTTTAACTAATAAAAATGTAGATTTACTCTATGCTTTTGTTGAGCTGCTCTCAGCATGACTGAAATGGTTGACAATTACTTTTTATGGTGGGCGATATGAGTAGCTTAGAAATTTAACTCTGAGTTAAACAAAAAGTGCAATAGCCATTCTAAAGCCCGAGAAATAATCTAAATTGATAGATTAACTTAAACAATTCCTGTCACTAGTTCCATCAAATATATTCTTCCTTTCAGATGTATGGGGTTATAACATAAAGATCAACTCCACTATTCTTTGGAAAAAGAGTTGGCGGTGGGTGGTGATGACGGGTTGAGAGGGATAGCGCGGATAGCTCTCGTGTAGCTTTGCACGAACTTCAAAACAAACAACCAGCATTGTATTTTAGTAGAAGGTGACAATTCCATTAAAGAAAAGCAAATTTATGGTTATTACTTGAGATTTCCAATGAATTACTAGGGTAATTTTTATAAAAAGAAAGAAAACATGCCCTTTGTGTAATAATGTTCTGAATATTTATTAGTATTTTTCCATATTTTTCTTATAATTTATGACACTGACGAAACATTTTAAAAATAAATGAAAACTAAGAATGACGACTAAACCTTACAGTATTGCAAGTGATGTGAGATATATTTAGTTAAAAAGTCTTCATATCTTACAGGCCCTCTGTAAGACAATGGTAAATCTTCGGATTTATAACATTTAAATCGGGTATTCGGTTTTATTCGGTGAATACAGCAGATAGCCGAATGTGTTTGTTTATTTTCGAATTTTGGGCAAAGCTACTCGAGGGCTATCTGTGCTAGCCGTCTCTAATTTAGCAGTGTAAGAATAGAGGGAAGGCAGCTAGTAATCACCACCCACCGCTACTTAGCTACTCTTTTACCAATGAATAGTGAAATTAACCTCACATTGTAACGCCACCACGGTTGAAGGAGCGAGCATGTTTGGTGCGACGGAGATCGAACCCGTAACCCTTAGATTACTAGTCGAGCGCTTGAACCACCTGGCCATGTCGGGCCAGCCAAACGTGACTTTGCTATAATAAATCGCACAAATTCAAGTGCTAGAATATGTTGAACTGACTTTTATAACAATGTACTTATTTCAGATTCATAAAACGAAAAATGTTGTAGGTATGTTCTTTCTAATGCGAGTACTTCCCCACAAGGGCAGTTTAATTTAAAATAACGTCTTGGAAAAGAAATTCTACAGGTGTGTGATATTCAAATATTTTCAATAATATTTTAAAATATGTACTTTTCAACAGTCTTGATCAATATTGTAAATTTTATCTAGTGTTTAAAATTATTATTATTTTTTCTTTGTCACAAAGAAAACATGGAGCATACCGTTTCAAGATTTGCCAGTTATTTTACGATGCTTGAACGAGTTCGTGCAAAAGATTTCTTTGACATAGTGAATAATTATATTTCAGCTTATCAGATAAAATGTGCATCTGTGTTGCCAATTTGAAAACTGAAAAAAAAACACTTCCCAGGGAAGAAATTGACAGGTTCCTATTGTTTTGCCGTAATTTCTATTATTGTTTTCTCGAAAGTAAAAATATGCGTTGCTTTCTAATACAATACGTTTCAAACCTCGTCCAGTTGCTTTAGCACATTTAGGGCTTCAAGTTGCAATGCCAATCGGTAAGAATATTTCTTTAAAGCTGTTCATTTATTCTACTTTAGTGAAATCCATATATCCTCACCACAATTAAATTTATTTTATTACAATTTGCCTGGCCTGGTGGTTAAGGCATTCGACTTGTAATCTGAGGGTCACAGGTTCGAATTCCCGTCGCACCAAACATGCTTGGCATTTTCGCCCTGGTTTTCGTTGTTGAAAGAGTAGCCCAAGAGCTGGCGGTGGGTGGTGATGACTAGCTACCTTCTTTCTTGTCTTACATTGCTAAATTAGGGACGGCTAATGCAGATAACCCTCGTGTAGTTTTGTGCGAAATTCAAAACAAACAAACAAAACCTTTACTTAAAATAGTCAATGCTAATAAAACTGCCGACTAAATAATGACAAAACTGATTATTGAAACAATCAGTAGTTATCCCATGTTTTATATCTATGGAGTGTTGAAAGGAAATAACAATTTTTATCACATAAGTTTTCCACAAAAATTGGGTATTAATGTCACCATATTTAGATATATTAATTTTTAATATGTAGGATAAATGAGTTGCCCTTTGTAGAGTAAATCTAGCAGCTCAGAGGAAAATTAACTCTTTAAGGGTGGAAAAGTTGATGACATCACTTAAGTTCTCGACGCTTGGGACTCTATTTTATTCGTAGGTGTTAACAAGTTCAATACAATTTGGTCTTTAGTAGTGTAGATCGTAACAATGTAAGTATAGAATTAAAATATAAATGTCATTTGAACTGTGAATTTTAAGTGCGAAATTTATTATTCCATCTTTTTTCTTTTCACCTTTGTATAAATTAATATTGTCGGGAAACGTAATTAGAAAATAAGTAAAACGTCAAGGCCAGTAACAACTAATAATTTTAACCTTGTGTTGGTGCCTGCGATTTAGGCCTAATTTAAGTTTGTTTTTACTTAATTGGTTTTATTCTTAAATTTTACTGATTGAAAATATGCTCTATGATAACTAGAAATTTGTAGAAACATTAGCACTGAAAATATATACCAGTGTTATTGTCAGTTTTATTATAAAAGGTAACTTGTTGAATGAATAAACGAGTAATGGTACGATGAACGGTATGTTGTCGAGTCAATAAACACGAATATAGTATGTTTGTGTAATTCTGGTAATGTTAGTATGGGGTTATTACTGTTATGAAAACTGTTATCGACTCAAATAATAATTATACCAACAGATACTGTCAGTGATTGTACTGGGGATGATTAACAACCAATGAGATGTAAATTTTAATATATATTGTAACTGTTTGATATACTACTCTTAAAACAAATGATAAAAATTTATTATGTTTGAAGACTTTTAAGTCATTGGGAACCTTTCACCTATTTTTCTTTGAATAAAAGTTACCTATTAATAAACATTCTTGTGATGATCAAACTTAGTTAAATTTGAAACTCAAGAGTAGATGAAAAATATAAGTTTGTTGATGGAAGAAATTATGATTCAAAGTCATTTTATTTTGTTTGGAATGAGTATTTTGCATTTGGAGTTTTAATAACTAATTATGCAGTACAAGTTATAGTGAAGATAAATAATACAAGTGTCCATAAGTTATTCACCCCATTATAGGCCTCTATAAATTTTCTTATTATAGAAGCTATCTTATAATGGTTTGCAGCAATAAATAATACAACTCTAGAAATTTTTTCTTTATTTTGAGACAGTCCCAAGATAAACTTTAGGTGTGCTTTCTTCCATGACCATGTGATTGGATAATTTTTCTTTTATGAGAATACTGCAGGCTTAAAATTACCTAGATACGCTTCAAGCATGTACTGTACCTGAGAATATGCAGCCCCATGTGTTCTTTCAGCAAGATTGGGTTTTGGTATGCTGGGGATTATGTGTGTGCAGATTACTTAATGAAAAGTTCCCTTCTACTTGGATCAGACGAGGTGGACCTATTTCACGGCTGCTTTGTCCCTTAGATACTATGATTCTGGAATTTTTTTTCATGGGGCTACATAAAGGACAAAATGTATGCAAAGAAGGTTAAAAACATCAGAGTTAAGACACTGGACTGAAGAGACATTGGCTTCCATCACAGCAGGCATGTTTGTTAATATTTGGAATGAAATCATCTACCTTGATGTTGTGTGTGCTACCAATGAGGCTTATGTGGAAGTTTACTGAATAATTGACTTAACTATGGTAGTTTACATCCTTTAAACAAAACTTGCTTTTGTTATTAATTGATGCAAAGTATTTTAAGATAGTTTGTATAACAGGGAATTTATAAAGGCTTATAATGGGGTGAATAATGTATGGACATCCTGTATTATATGTCTGTTATGCAGAGTCTTGATACTACATAAATAAATTTGATTTGAAGGTATTAATGTGAAATCTGAATATCTTGCTTTGAACATTTTATTAGCTAGAAACTTGTTTGGGTTATGTTAAACTGCTTTTAGGGACTTATCAAAGAAGGGGATATAAATTTATATCTTTTCCAATTTTAGAAAAAAACCAGATGTTTGGCCAGACTTTTATTTTTTATTTTTTTTAGTTTATTATTGCTCACATGACAATATTTAATAAGTACAAGACAGTACCTACAAAAACTTTTCAACAAGAATTATAGTTGTAATTTGAATAATGCTTACATATGTGATAGAAATGATGTATCATTCATCATCTGACTAAATACAATTTTGATAATATTTGTATTACTCGTACATCTAATGTTAGTATCATTATTTTGATATTACATCACAACTGTTAACAATGGAGGTTCCTCTGTTGGTTTTGCTCTGTGAAATAATTTCCTATAGTTTAGTGGTAAAGGTCTGAATTGGCATGTTTCTAATAATTAGCTGTTGTTTTTCTAAAGGAAAAAAACAAATTTATAATTTATTCTTCATTTGAATTTAACCTACTAATGTGACATTTTTGTAGATTTTGAGTTTTCTAATGTTAGTCTAAAAATTAGTTTAGACACAAATGTTTGTTAACGTGACTGTTCCAGATTTATTAATTTTCAAGTAATCATTTTGTGCTGTATTCTCTTTGAACTTTCTTGTCACCAGAGAAAGTTGAAATTGATGGACCATTTTTAAGTGTTTTTCTGTCTTTTTATTTTTATGCTGTAGGTGATTTAGATAGCTTGCTGTAGGAATTGAATGAATGTTCAGTAATACTCCAAACACTGTAATCTTCTCTCTGTATAGTTCTTTAATACAAGCTATCCTGTTTTTCATCAGTTACATATTCTGAACAAGTGTTAAAAAGTTTTGGTATAATTTTGAGATACTTAAACTTCAGGAAGAATATTTAGTCTAGTATAATGCAAAAAAAGCAAAAGCAAAACTTGGAAATGAAAGTTAAAGGGAGGGGAGATACAGGGTTATCAACTGATGTTAGATATCACATTATTATAGTTTGTGGGTGATATGAGCAGAGTAAAAAGTCTGAGTTAACCATTGTTAATCATTAACCATTGTATTGTATTACACAAAGTAAGTGTTCCCTTTTGTTGCTTCATAATCCTATCTTTATTACAACTTTATCTAGAAAGGTTTAGTCACCAGAATTATTTTTAACCTTAAGCACATGGGTTGGTTGTGATTTTGCAACTGCCATGTAATCATGAAAGTATATGTACTCCAACTCTGAATGTGATTAGTGTATCATCATGAATATTGGTAAGGTTTTTAGTAAACATTACCAGCATGTTTTACACAAAAGATCATATTTTTAATACAGTATTTCTACAAAGTATTTGTATGTATTTATAAGCCTGTGTACAATAAATTTGAGTGAGATGCGACTTTCATGTTTGGAATAGTCATTTTTTTCATCTTACAGTTTTTGGATTTATTTACATAACCTCTAGAACTTTCTAAATGAATATCAGTTTTTGTGTATGTAAGGCTTTTATAATTTTTGTTCTATCCCAACAGTAACTATAATGAAATAATCAGTTATTAAAAGGTAAACTAATTTTTTTCCTTAATAACTGTATTGTAACAATGAAAATTATCTTTCTTTACAGTTTTCAGGACTCTAACCTGTTTTCATTTGATTTTATTGTTCACTGAACAATTTCTAACTATTGTAACAAAGCATTAAGAGAGTTTAGGGTAAACAAATGATAAAGTTACATTGTTATATTAATACAGATGCATGGCTTACAAAGTTTGTTCATTTTCCAAAAAGTAATTCATACAGCTGTAAAATATACATTTTGTAACATGAAAGCTGTATTACATGCTTGAATAGAATGTCCTGAAATTATTTTACTTTATGATTAAGCTTTAGTCTAAATACATCATTCTCTCTCATTGTGAAACTGTTGAATTTGTGCACTAAGACAAAGCAGCCAGTTATATATTTATTTTAGAGTATGTTTTTTTCTGTTAAATATAATGTCCACCAGCAGTACCAGAAAATATAACATTTCTTGAAAAAGTGTCTGAGAAGACTATCAGGGATTTAATAAGTAATGGTATTTCAGTGAAGCAAGAAGAGGCTGACATTTTGTTCTGACTTGTCAGTATCTATAGTACATGTTTGTAATCGGTTGAACAATCTCAAGTCTGTATAAGAGAACAGAGGAATCTTAAAAATGAGATGTTGAACAGGTATTGCATCTTGGAACTAAGACAGGTCAAAATTGGGAAGTTGTTTAAATCATTTTAAAATGAAGCTAAAACTTAAGTTATAAATACTTGAGCTGGGATGCTACACTGTGATGCCAAAGTTTATTAACAGAGATATGGTTAACCTTTTGTATTCAGATGTTACTGTTTTTATATATATGCCATGACCTTTTGACATTTCTAACCCTTTTGAGGAAGGAAAGTAGAACATGTGTTATACGACCATTAGGAATCAGTTTATCTGTATTTGACAAAACATGATTGTACGTTTGTTTAATTGAAGAAATCATAACATGTATAAAAAAAACAACATTTAAAAGTTTAATGACTAGTTTTGTTTATTTCAGAGCTATTATCAGAAAAATCTATGGAACAAAGTGATATTTTTTTCAAGAGTTGTTAAGAATATACCTTGTGTAAATAAAGCTAAAACATAAGTATGTAAAATAATGTCTTCATTTTTTTACACTATAAGTATTTGTTTTATTTTTGATGGTCATGATTTTCTGGGGAGCATGTTTTCAGAATGTTTAGGGAAACAATCTCCAAATCTACCTACTTTAGCAGTGTCACACATTCACCTTTGTTAAGGATAATGAAAACTGTTGATACAAAAGATTGGTAGAAACAGACTGACTGCTCACTGTTGATACAAAAGATTGGTAGAAACAGACTGAATGCTCACTGTTGAGTTTTCTTGCTGAAGCATTATTGCCATTGTTATGAATCGGCCTGACACTGGAAAAATGGAGGAGAATTTCATGAGGCTAATTAGTAATAAAAATGGGATATTTGAGGCAAATATAAGCAACACCAAGTCCCTTGTAGTTGTTGTATCTTCAGATACAAGATCTTTAGAATGGTATAAATGAATTTTTAATAGCAGACACTGAATCTGCTAGTCTACTTGTATTAGGTCTAACATAAGTTGAGTATGTCATTTATGGCCTATGTTCAATAAGGTAAGATTGACCTGTATTCAATTTTTGCTTTAGTTAGGGCTAAATTTTGCAGTGCTTAATATGATCAGTATATAAACTTGTGTTACTTAACATTAGACTTGAAAAAAAAATGTAATATTTAGTAAACAAAAATGTATTTACATCCACCTTTTGTTTTCGTCTCTTGAAATTCATGTGCCTTTAGATATTAATCTATGTAAGCATTTTCAGGACAAACAAATGCTGACTGTTGTGATAATAGATATTTCACACTGATTAGGTCTCAAGATGGTAGAGGAATTGGGCCCCAAGGAGAGGAAAGAGGTCGACAACCTAACCCCCAACATCAAGCAGCATCCAAGAGGGTACAGCAAACCCAAGCTCAAGTTGATGAGGTATCTAAATTTTGGTTTGGTTTGTTTGTTTGTTGATGTGGAAAGTTAATCTTTTCATTATTTGTAGTTTCACTTAGTTTTAAACTTAATCTTGTTTGAAAAATATTTTTGATTTTTACTTTTATAAAATTATAACATTACTTAGTATAATGGTCATTAATATACATGCTGATTTTCTGTATCTTAATTAAAATATGTATTAAGTGTCAGAATAATGCTGTTAAAATCTTATGCAGGCTTAGGTAAGAATGCCATCACAAGACACGAGAGTGTAGAAATGACAACACTTTCAGCATGTAAAAAATCTTGAGACTGTTTACTTCACATTTTTGTCTCAAACCTACTTCTAATCAATTTTGTTAAAATAACGACATAAGTTAATAGTAGTCACTGATAATGTGATAATGATTCTATCATTACAAATAACTTATTTAGCATGCCACTGTTTTTTAGGCTTAGGTATCTAGTAAAATGTTTTTTTGCTTGAACTTTGTTTTATTGCTAGTTTATTCTTTAGTAATTAATTTCTAAACATGGTCGTCTTTTCTGAAGTTGAAAGTGAGGTCTGATTTCGATGTTTTAAGTGCAAGTCAAAACATAAATGAATTGTATGATTTGACAGGAATTGCATGTTTCAGTGCCATTGACATTTTTGTAAAATTTACCTTGAAGTTTGTTGTTCATAGTTTACAAGTGATGATTGTTCTCAAATAATAATTATTTTAATGTTTCATTAACCACTAACAATGGTTTGAAAAACTTGCACTAGTGTTGTTAACAGTTACACAGGCTTGTGGTGATTTTTGTCCTACGATAATTCCTGTATGCTAAATTTGGAAACATCTAATTTTACTCCCTTACATACAGAATTTTCATAAAATACCGTAATGCAATACATACAAGATAGACCACAACATTTAGTTTTGAGACTAAAATATGTAACTTCACAAACATGAAGATGTTCTTAACATCAATGTTCTTCTATTCTCTTTAGTCTGTTTCCAAACAATAATAAAATATTCATTGGGGTAGTTAAACAGAATAATAACTTGATCTGAGTAAGCCTTTTTTTTCCCCCCCTAATTTATAAAAGAAATGCAAACACGATAGAAGAAAATACTTTCAAAATCTATATAGCTGAATTATGTTAAATCTGTTATTAAAATCCAAAATAACTTTTTATGAAATTTAAATTTGCAGGCCTGCAAAAAAAAGATTTTTTTCTTTAGTTAAGAAAATCAGAAATTGATATAGTATTGACTAACAAAAATAGAAGGAAACATAAAGCTAACTTTCAAGCACTGTACATAAAGTATTTATAAATATGCTGTGAATGCTGTAAAAGGTTCCTTGAATAGTTATTCTTTGATAACATTTAGATGAATAACCTACTACACTTGAACTTGGTTCTTGTTAAGTGACAGCCCTTGGAACTTATCTTAAGATCTCGTAACTGCTTTTGTCTTCACTGGAATGGAAACTACATGTTCTTGGGAAGCTTGTTAGGTATATGCTGTCCATTCTAACTGGTATTTTGATTGTTTTACATCTCTCAAATTTGTTTATATACCAGTAATGTTCCATTAAGCATAAGTTACATGTAAAGAGGGTGAAGTAGACAGTTACAAGTCATGTGGTCTGAATATTTTGAAGTTTCAATGATATTGCTATCCTAGGTGGTGGGTATAATGCGTGTGAATATAGACAAGGTACTGGAACGTGATCAGAAGCTATCGGAGTTGGATGATCGTGCAGGTGAGAAGCTGCTGCGTATGGTTCAAACAACAATTCAGACCTTTTGAATGTGGTTCAGTTTCTTATACATAAACCTCACACATTTACATTGTTCATAACTTGTGAATGTTCTTAAAATGTTGTCACAACAACTATTTGTTTATTTTCTTTTCATTAACTTAAACCTGCCCACTTTACCTGTCTCGCATCTTCCAATCTACATTCATATTTTGTGGTCCTTATCTTTCACTTAAGCTAATATGTTTACTTGTTCACACTTTGTTTTTCTATAATCCATCTGAATCATAGTATTGTTTACTGATATGAAACATTCCTTCCATGTATTTGTTCATTATCAATGCTATCAAATGTCATGGAGTAATTTCTTTTAAGTGTAGTCTATATATTCTTTCACAATTAACCATTTCACTTCTGTGAAATCTTTAATAATCTCTTAATTATTCTTATTGTACAAGACTATGCCTATGAATTACTTATAACTCGGTCTCATTCCCAATAATATTAATAAAAAAAACAACTTTTATGGGAGACTGTTCTGCAACCACATTAAAAAAAAATCTGAATTTGTTTGTGTGAAAAACTAATAAACCCTCTTGTTGTCCCAGTCTTTCAAATCCTTTGTTACAATTCTCTCAAGTATTCTTATAACCCCACCCCTAAATCAGGTTGTGGATATCGTGAAAACCAACGTGGAGAAAGTTCTGGAACGAGACCACAAATTGTCTGAATTGGATGATCGTGCAGGTAATAACACTTTAGCTTGTGTTGTGAGTTTGGCCTGCTGTGGACAATAAGTAAATAAATAAATGTCTTGTAGATTTTAATATTCTGTTGTGTACGTACAAGGATAAGTTGTGAATTTTTTGTGTGGCTTGTCTGAGAGGGTTTTTTTTGTTTGTTTGTTATACAGATAGAAAAATTTCGTAGTAAGATATGTTTATTAAGAAATTGATCATTTTAGTATGGAAACTAGAAAATAAATTTAAATAACTATTTGTAATTCATGTGCTACAGTCATGTACCAGTATCAGAAAGTTTTACTTTCATGTTTCAACAATTTAGAGTATTATAATAAATTTTTACTACACCTCTTACAATATGTAGAATGAGTGATGTTGAAAACCTCGAAGCTTAAAAGTATAGTGTTTATTTTTTCCAGTTTTAAGAAACTTGGGACATGTATTGCATCTTCAGGTTATTAAGTAAATTCCAAGATTCTAATCATAATGTAAGGATTTGTCCCAGAGTTTGTGCGTATGTTTGTAAAGGTGCTTGTTTACAAACTTTTCATTTTTATTTTAAGTACAGTGGTAAGTCTACGGATTTACAACACTAAAATTGGGGGTTTGATTCCCCTCATTGAACTCAGCAGATAGCCTTGTGGCTTTGCTATAAGAAAACACACACAACTGGAAAATCTCAGCCTTTACTTGGAACTATAAATATTCATATCCAACTCTTTCTGTAAAAACTACTTTTAACTTTTCTATGATATTTTTAATTACCATTCATGCATTCTGTTTCCATGTTTCACCCCTTTTTGTTACTATACCATCTCTGTTCTTTTCACCCTAAACTGTTTGCAGCATTGTGTTTAATTTTCAATGTTTTGTAATACAAAGATATTGATTTCATAATTTGAAAACATAAATTTGTGTTTCACTTCAATGCTACAGAATAGAATCACTAAGTGTGTAATACATATTCTCTCTCTCTCTCTCTCTCTCTCTCTATGTGGAAGCTTTTTATTGTTAAAATATGGAATTAAAGTGGACTGGAAGAGTAGTATATTAAATGTGGGTCAAAGTGTTTAGGTCAAAGTGTTTTGGCTGTGGTTAGGTCACAAAGTTTTATGAACAAGTTTCGATAAGACTAAGAAAATTGTAACTTTGAAAAAAAAACTAAAAATTTCTGTTTTAGCAGGTGATCAGTAACCAAGTTTAATATTTATTTGATTTGCTAAATTGAAACTTAAATTTACTTCATATAGTAACAAACCATAATATACAGACATTGTGTAATGATTTACAACCACTTTTCTTAAGACACACAGAGTATTTAATAGATTAACAAGTTAATTTACAAAGCAATATTAGAAATATGTTCCAAAGTAAAGAATATAGATAATGCTTGTTTAATGTTGCATTTATTAATATGCAGCTTTTGTTTTTCAAACAAATTTTCTTCAGATGCATTGCAGCAAGGGGCATCACAATTTGAACAACAAGCTGGTAAACTGAAGAGAAAATTTTGGTGGAAAAACTGTAAGGTGGGTTGAAGTTTTAAAGTAAATATTATAGGATGAAACTTATTTTAGTTTTGTATAAAGACTTAAAATCATCTGAGTAAAAGGAAGTTGTATTCAGTGCTTTATGAAAGTTTTGTCCAGCACCAGGGCTGTTGAAACTGACAGAGAAATTGCAGATGACAACTTCCAGTCTTTAATAAATAAACATGTTATATTATCAAATGTTAAATTGGAACTTCACGATGCATAATTAAGATCATAACAATGTTTTTTTATGTGTGAAAATAGTGAATAAAATTTAAATTTGATGGTAACTCGGACCTACCATCCAAAGATTTACTTGGCAGTATGCCAAAGTGGAATTTATCCTTGATTTTTCTTCAGAGTTTTTATCATAAAATATAACATTCTTTTCAATATTTTATAATTGCTGAGTTAGTGTGGCAAGACTGGAAGTTATTTTACTAAACACTTTGAAATAATACATAATTACTTTTTTTATAAACATTTCAAAAACGAAAACATGGTAGTTGTTAGCACAAGTACCACAACATCAGCTGATTATTAATTATTGCTTTTATATTTATTATATTTAATCCTAACATTGTATGAAGTTTCCACAAATAAGCCAGAAGAAGAAAAACAAATTAGACATCCTGAATAATTAATTTTTATTTCTTACAGAATTGTTAACATACTTTTAAATTATTTTATTACATTGTGTTTTAACAAACCAAATGTAAAACTGTGTAAGATGTTACTTAACTTAAGTATGAATTTACTTAATTTCTCCTTTGTTATTTTGTTTATAAAAAAGCGAAATATAGTAAGTAGAAAATTATTTCAAATAGTTACATAAAATTTTTGTTTTGTTTATAATTATTGCTATGTAAAATATTTGTGTAACCCAAGTAATAAGCTTTGGCAGTCACGTTTGAATTATTGGCTGGATTGATCCTTTAGTTAAAGGGATTGTTTTGTATTAAGATTGCAATAACATATTCTTTCAAATGGTTGTTATAATGGTTGGCATTGGTGTATTGTCACAGTGATTGTAACTGGTAAGTATATTTATCTGTTTTGCAGATGTTGCAAATCTTATTTCAATCACGTAAACATTTTTCTTCATTTCTTTGAGTATTGGACTTTCCAAAGAGCAAGATCATAGTTTTTCCTGTTGAAACCAAAACCTAAACTTTAAAATCTTACTATTACTGCTTCTTTCATTTCTTTGTTATGCTACAAAATAGCTTAACACTGTAATAGTTGTTGCCAGGTTAATTAAGTAGTAAAAACAAAACAAAAACAGAAATTAAACAAAATGTGATTTGAATTAAAACTTCAGATTAATGGAATACTCCTGTAAAAAAATCTGAGATACTAGGAATTATTTGGTCAGATTAGTAATGCATCAACAGTTTCGAGGTAACTGAATAAATTGAATTCTTATAGAAGAATAGTTGTATCTCGGCAACTTACATTTATTGTCAGGTAACACTGTAACATCTACCTAGGGTTACTTGATATCCAAATAAGCTGTGTTGGTATCGTACATTGAACAATTGTTTAAAAGAAACAGCTGTTATAGAAAGGCCTTTGCTATTTTCTTTGGAAGATAATAGGGCCTTTTGTGTTTTGGGATGCAAGTGCAGTGGAGTGCCTTTGTTATTAATACCATATTAAATATAAGGATACATTAAGTTTTGATAAAGAACCGTATTCACATAGAAATTTTCTGTGTGTATTATAAAGACCTGTCTTTTCCAAAGATACCAGCTTATCAGCTTATATTAAACAGTAACATGATCATTCCAAACTAGATGGTTAAAAATACTAATGGTGTAAATATAATTGCAAAATTTATAAGTCATTGTTTTTCTATCAAAATTTACCACTGTTAATATCATACAGTATGTTGTATTTATTTGATAGGATCTCATAATTTAGGAGCAAAGATGTGAAGTTTATTTTAATACAGATTAAGTTTTAACAGGATTTGGAATTTGATAAGAAGTGTAAAACAGCTTTTTGTTTATTTAACAATATTACAATTTTAATGGTGATAGGAGGTAGCTACAGGTACAGATATTTTATTAATAGCATGAAAAAAACCTCTGCTTACTCATACACCCAAAAAAGAGTAAACAGAAACTCTGCCATTATAGTTTTAAACAGACCTCTCTCGTGGTCTTTAAACAAGTAGGCTGCCTGCAGTAATTTGTATTAATTTATTTAAATATTACTGTTTCTACAAAACCAGGACTTTCATCAAGTGTATCATAATTGTAATCAAAATATATTTTCTATCGAAACGTAGGTATCACATACTCATTGAATGATTTCTTTTCTTTTCTTTTTTCTGTCTTTCCTCTAACAACTGCTTGTGTATATATTTTGTTATCCAGGTGATGTGAGCATCACTAATAGTTATACCTTATTTTATTTCACAAATGTTTTGTTTTGTTTTTTTTCCACTGAATATCTTTAGGCCTTGTTTCCTGCCTATTAGCACCTGGTGCTAGCTTTTGGAAAAACCTTGCTCAACAAAAAGCTGCGAAATGTTTATTGTTAAGCCATTTTGTTTCAGTTCAGTGGGAAGTTCTACCTAAACCCATCTTTTGTTTTTATTAATTTATGTTTATTTATTTGAATGGTGATATTTTGTTTATTTATTTGAATGGTGATATTTTGTTTATTTATTTGAATGGTGATATTTGTTTATTTTCAGATGTGGGCCATAATTATTGGAATTGTCGTTGTTATTGTTGTTATTATAATTGGTGAGTTTTGTTGGGTTCTCTTATTTCTTTTCATAGTCTAATTTGTGTTTTTAATCATTATAAAAACTCGTATTGTCGACTAAGAATAAAATTAGTTTTTATTTCACTTGTCTTTAGTTTGTGGAATTTTTGTCATTAAATTTTGTTTCATTACTGTTTGGTCGTATTTTACTTTTATCACAAATGAGAGATCTTGTTATTATTTACTGTAATAGATATTTTCTTACAATTTGACTGTTGTAATATGATGGATGTGGGAGTAGGTGTTGCTGAAACTTGTGTAATGAATAGGAATCAAAACAGTTTCAAATTATAGAAAGAACCGAATATTTAAATTTTTTCAACTGTTGTTTCTTTTTGGCTGTTGTAAAATAGTTTATTATATGTGTACATCTATGTTGCTTGTCATTAATACAACAACTAAGTATCAGGTGAAATAGTATGTTATTAAAAACCAACTAAAGGATACCCTAAAAAATAATTGTTTTCATTATTAGCTTTTTTTTTTTAAGAACAGTCCTGAGTGTGTGTGAGTTTCACTTTATTAAAGATGCAATTATTTTGTTACATACAAAATGTTTTTTTTTCATTTCAGCTAGTTTTCCAAAAACAAAAATTTTTGGAATATTTTTTTCTGTGTTGGTTAGGTCAGTAAATAATTATTAGAGGTATGTGGTGGACAGTTAGGTAATTTTTTTTTTCCAGTCATCTTAAACATGCAGTTAAATAAATTGGAACATATATAAACATGTGAAACAAACAGAGAAAATAATGAAACTACCAAGGCTAACTTATCTCAATTTTAATTCTTAACTGAAATGTTTCAGTAATAGATTGGTAGTTAGTTTGTTGCATTGCAGATTGGAAGGTCCAAGGTTTGAACCACATCATATAATTGAATATGTTTTTCATTTAAACTGGCCAGGCATGGTCAGGTGGTTAAGGTGCTTGACTCGTAATCTGAGGGTTGCAGGTTTGAATCCCCATAGTACCAAACATGCTTACCTTTTCAGCCATGGGGTCATTATAATATGACAGTCAGTCTAGCTATTCGTTGGTTAAAGGGTAGGTGAAGAGTTGGTGGTGGGTAATGATGACTAGCTGCCTTCCCTCATGTAACTTTGTGCAAAATGCAAAAAGAAACAAACATTTAAACAGTGGAAGTAAATTGGTTATTGCTAATTGGTTAAGAATTTCTACTCATTGGGCTCTTGAAGGCAGTTTGTTCTTGTTAGAATGGTATTATGGTATTGTTTATATTTCATGACTGTGTACTGATGTTACTTTGATAAATTCTTTTCTTCTTCTTGTGGGTTGTGTCTTATCACACACAATGGTCATTTACTTAGGTTTATTACTTTTGTTATTGGTGTGTTTGCAGCAGTGTAGGGTTTGCAGGCCAAGCAAGCAAAGCACTGTTTGGTTATTTGAAATTTGTTATTGTTATATTAATGTATTGATATTGAATATCCAAAATTTAAAATATTTACTTTCATGTTTAAATTTATCCCTCATAAAGTAAAAATAAAAATAAATCTTTTGGAAATTCACGTACACAGATTATCTGTTAAACTTTTCTCTCAATCTACACCTTTATTGATGTGTGGTGAGACTGAAACACGAGTTACTTCTTATTCAAGTGAAGAAGTGTTATTTTCGCTTAGTGATTGCCATGGAAATTATGTTGTTAGGCCAGGTGGCAAATAAGAACCATACCTTTTCTATTAGAAACCAAGGAATTTTCACGTAGTATTGTCTTGTCTTTTTAATTTTCATACAGTCAACATGCTTTGAATGAATTACAACTTTATTTATAAGTGTCATCGGCTGGTTTTATGTTGCTTTAATTTCTTTAGCATTTAAAACAAACATCAAATATGCAGTTAATTGATTATTATGATTTGAACTTCCATTTTACTTAAACAGTTGTTAACGATAGATGTAGTTTTGGTTTGATTTACTTGCACGTACCAGTCCTATGCCACATCTCCCCTTGTCGTGTTGCTTGCCACACATTACTGATTTATTGTATGAGGAGGGCTCTTGTTTCTTACCTGCTAAATTATTTTAATTTATTTATGGAGGTTTCTTTAGTGTATTTGTTTGTTGGTATGAAGTTTAAATAGATGTGTATATTTTGGTAGAGTATGTTGTATGATCTTTCAGATATAGACTGTTATATGGCATTATTTGATCCAAAATGATAACTAGAACTTGTGTAACACGTTACATATCTATTACGAAACAGTCAGGAGGTTACCAGTCCTACCACTGGCATAGTAATTATTAACTTGTATAACACCTGAGATATCTGGTACAAAACAGCAAGTAATCAGTTACACCATTAACATAATATTAACTTATATAACACTTGATATGTATGCTACTTTATTAAGTTTCAGAGTTAGTTTTTGACATCATGGGTTGTTGATGAATGATTTTGCCTTAAGTTCTTGGGGAATTTATTGCATTGTTTTCTATATTTATGAAAGAAGGTGAGAGTTGTATCTGTTTCAGCTAATTTATGGTCATCTTTTTATAAAGAACTTGTTTTCTTATAAATCGGTACCAGTGAATTACCCTATATGTGGATTCCTATATGTGGTGAGGGGACTGCCCAGGGAAGGTTCTGTTCTTTCAGCTTACCTCCTCTGGAATCTAAACAGCCACCCACATATATGTGGTATGTAGCAACCTGTGAAGGGGAGGAGAGGATTCTGGTGGTTGAGGGGTCCAACCCTAACACACAACTTTGGCCTTGAATTCCTGTAGATGGGCAGCTCTTGGTCTCTCTTGGGTCAATTGGCTGGTCCACTTAGGCTAGGGTCAACCCAGGTATCAGTGTTGGATGTTCTCAACAGGTGTGGTGGACATTGTATCTGATGCTGGTGTTTGGCTATAGTGGTCACGAAAGCCTGGCGTTGCTGCAGTATCATTGCTTGACATTGTAGTACGTCCCCTTGTAGGGTTCCATGGTGGAAGAGGTCAGCGGGAACCGAAATTTCCTTCTTCTTTTTTTATTATGGATCCCCCAAAGAAGAACTATAATAAAATAGTGAAAAACAGTCCATAAATAAATGTCCATGTCTAGAAGATTTTTAGCAGCAATCTTCAACAGCTGTGTAACACCTGTACCTTGTTTTCTGATACTACATTCTCTTTCAGACACACCTTTAGGGCACATGTCTCCCTTTTTCATTCAGAAGGGACTAGAGGAACTTGCTGGCTGACCAAAGTCATTAAAGAAGCTTTGGTCTGGTGACATATTGGTGGAAACATCAACGTCTCAACACAGTGAACTCCTCACGCATTCAAAGGCAATTAGGGATATACCTATTGAGGTTACACCTCATGCTACTTTGAATTAATTATGAGGAGTTATTGTTGAGAGGGGTTTGAAGAACATCCCCAAAGTTAGATTCTTGCTGGTTTCTCCACTCGTGTTTCTGCAGTGAGGTGTGTTTCCACTTGCGAAGATGGAATTATGATGCTGACTAATATCCTCATTCTGACATTTATGTCATGACATCCACCTGCCACCATCAAGGCAAATTACCTTAATTGCAGTGTATGGTCATATATTTCAAACCCTCTTTGTTTTCAGTGTCAGTAGTTTGGTCACTCGAAGACATTGTGTTGTGGTTCCTTGATATGTGCTTGTTGTGGTAGCAAGGACCATGATGCCTATGAATGTGAAATAGACCCTCATTGTGTCATTTGCAATGGCTCTCACCTATCTTATTTTCATTCTTGCCCAAAATGGTTGGAGGAAAAAGAGCTAGAGTATTTGAAAATGATTAATATTACTTATCCTGAGGCTTGAAAGTTGCTGTCCACCACTTCATCTTGGACATATATACTGCTGAATTTCATTCCACAACTACAGTGGAAATACAGATGGATCTCTCTGTGCTTCCAAAAGAATCTTTCTGAAAACAAATGATAAGTCTTTTTCCTCAATAGTTAAAGTTGATGAATTAACTTCAACACCCATACCAGGGGACTTTAATGGTCATCATCCCCTCTGGGGAAGTGCTGATATTGATAGGAGGGGTCACTCTGTAGAGCATATACTCTCTGATCACAACCTTTCTCTTTTTAATACTGGTTCTTATACTTCATGCACCTAGTCAGTCGTTTACTGCCATTGATCTCCCATTTGCTCCCTTTCACTATTCTCTCATTTCTCATGGAGAGTTGACAATAATCCATGAGGTAGTGATCATTTTCCTATAATTTTGAGAGAGACTGGCTGTGATTGATGCCACCTGACCAGTGTGACCCAGTAGAAGCTGGATCATGCAAACTGGCTCTCTTTCACTGCTCTCGCAGAACTTGATCCTGCCGTTGTCTGTAGACCATCGGTAGACAACTATGTGGCAGCAGTAACTGACTGTATTATACAAATATCTGCACAATGTATTCCTGAAACCTCGACACATTTCCCATGATATTCTCGTCTGTGGTGGAATCCTGCCCGCCACATGCCACAGAAGGGTTAAAAACGGGCCTGGGATACATTTCCTAGGTATCCCACACTCTTAAACTGCATTGCTTTCCAGCAGGCCTGTGCATATGCTCGATGGGTAAGATGTCAAAGCCAGAAGAAATCTTGGATTAAATTTGCAGCCAGCACATCTACCACCAGTACCAAAGTCATATGGAACAAAATTCGAAAGGTCAGTGGGCAATATAATTCTGTCTGCCTCTTGATCTTGCTCTCTGACAGCCAGGAAGTAGCTGATGCCTGGAGCTTTGCCAATACTCTAGGTGAAAGCTTTTGCCAGGTCTCTAGCATTTCTGCTCCTTCCTCCACCTTCTTAATCATCAAGACTTAGGCAGAGTGATTACCCCTTTCCTTTTGAGCTGATTGTCTCTGACTATAATCTTCCCTTTACACTGGTGGAACTCAAACTGGTCCTTTATTGGTCTGGCAGTACATCAGTTGGACCCGATGTATGCTATGAAATGCTGCACCATTTATCTCCTGCTTTTCTTGCTATTCTTCTGATTATTTTTAACTGAATTTGGCAGGAGAATGTTTTTCCTGATGTTTGATGCCAGGCTATTGTCCTACCTTTCTCTAAGCCTGGGAAGGGTACCAAGATTCCTTCAAACTATTGCCCAATTGCTTTGATGAGCTGTCTCTGGAAAACCTTAGAGGATGATTAATCCTCATCTTGTTTGGTTCCTCGTATCAAACAACCGCCTCTCGCTCACTTAGCATAGGTTCCGAAGACAGCTTTCTATTGTGGACCACCCGATTTGTCTTGAAACATCACTTAGAGAGGCCTTTTTCAAATGACAACATTTTGTTTCAGTATTCCTTGATATTGAGAAGGCTTATGATACAACATGGCATGGCATTTTGTGAGACCTCCACATATATGGGTTACATGGCCATTTGCCAGATTTGTGTGTTTGACACTTTCCCATTGTTTTCTATAGGAACTTGGAGTCTCTCAGGGCTGTGTTCTGAGTGTCAGTATAAAGATTAATGCCATCACTGAACAACTCCCTCTCACATTTGCAAATGGGCTCTGTGTTGATGATTTTCACATCTCATGTCAGTCATCAAACATGAGGTATATTGCAGCTAAATACTGCTCTTAGTCATTTACTGAAGTGGACCACTTCTCTCTTTATAAAACAGTTTGCATGCACTTTTGCTGCCAATGGGGTATTTATCCTGATCCTGAACTTCGTATTGGTGAAGTTGTGCTGTCTGTGGTCCCTGAGACAAAGTTCTTGGGTCTCGTCTTTGACTGTAAGCTGACCTTTATACCACACATCAAGCAGCTATGGGTCAAATGTACAAGAGCACTGAACATCCTCCAGGTCTTGTCTTCCACCACTTGAGGAGGGGATCAGTGTTCTATGCTCAAGATATATTCTGCTCGTATTGGATTGAAACTTGACTGTGGATAAATGGTCTGTGGCTCTTCCAGAGCCTCGGCCTTAAAGATGCTGGACCCCATTCTTCATCGAGGACCTCGACTCTGCACTGAGGTTTTTTGCACTTCCCCAGTTCAGAGCTCATACAGAGAGTCTCATGAACCTCCTATGCACTTCTGCTGTTTGTAACTGTCTTTACTATGTGCTTCGAAACTTTGTTTCTTACCAGAACATTCCACCTGGAGTTGTGATTTCCCTCCTTAGTGGGCCATACTTTTTCAGAACAGGCAGTCTGCCATTGCTCCTTTTGGCCTTTGTATCCAGTCACTGTTGGATAAATTGGATCTGTCCTTGGGTAACATTGTTGTATCCACTGGTCAGCCCATCCCTCCATGGCTTCTTACGTCCCCATTTGTGATCTATCTTTAAGTCATATGAGAAAAGTAGACACTTCTGATTAGAAATAGTCTGTTATTTGCTGAATGTCTTTTGAACCAGTCTCCATTGCTATTTATACAGATGGTTTCAAATCAGGTAACTGTATGGGCTGTGCCATGGTTTGTTGTGGTTTGGTGGTTGCATGCAGAATCCCCTCTATAGCTTCTTTGTTCACTGCTGAACTGTATGCCATTTTTTTTTTCCCTGGATCACATAGAAGCTGGTCAATACCCAAACTGTACTATTTATACTGACCTCCTTAGTTCTATACTGGCCTTGGAATCACTTCACGTTAGTTCACATCCTGATCTTGCTGATATTCAAAACTGACTGGCCCATTTCTCTTTAACATCAATTTCTATCCAACTTTTCTAGATACCGGGCCACGTTGGTATTCGTGGGAATGAGCTCATTGACACTGCAGCTGAATCCATCTGCTGTGACACTATCAATGCAATGCTTGTTCCATACATAGACTGTGGTCCTGTATTCATGGCTTGGCTCCATGTCATTTGGTAGTTGTAGTGAGCAACATGAAAACAAGCTCTTCCAAATAAAACCCTGTATTGGGCTTTGGTTGTCTTGTTCTTGTGATGATTGCAAAGAGGAAGTTGTTCTAACTGGACTACACATTGGTCGTAGTTTTTTAACACAGTTTTCTTTTATCTGGAACTGATGCACCAGTATGTAGTTTGTGTAACACTCAGATCTCTGTAAGTCACATTTTACTTTCTTGTCATCATTATGATTCACAACGACAGCAATATTTTAAACATATTCTGTCCCACTTGACCTACCTTGTAACCATCATTAAAGAAAAAAGAATTATGCTCTTTTGTTTGTGCTAGAATAACTACATATAATATGAAAATACAAATGTTTAGTCTTAGTAGCATAGGTATCGTAATGATATATATTTACTATTATACTGACCTCCCAGTCATACTTAGCTAACATTACATAATTTGTAATATACAGTCACATTTCAGTTATTATGTTATGTGTGTGTGTGTGTAGATTATTACTCTTTAGAAATAAATTATTAAACTTGTTTTTCCTAAATATAAAACAATAAATCTAGAAGTAAATCAAACAATTCTCTTATCACTGACCTTTGAACTTGGTTGTTGAATGGGTTTCTAAACCTTTTAAAAGTTAACATATGAGAATATAAAACATTTTTTTTAGGTTTTATATATACTGTTGAATAACCAAAAATCACAAATAACCACTAATACTACAGATTTCAACTTTTTAAAATCTAAATACATCTTGGTTACAAAGTATGAAACTGAGCAGACTAAAGACATGACTACCTTCTTGAATCTTGGTTTGAAAGATTATGGTGGCCTCTTCACGGATTAAAAATGGTTGAGAAAAATCCCTTTGGGGACATTTCTAAGCTGTTGATTGGTTATTCACAATTGAAGTAAGTATATATAAGGGATTGTTCTCAAAAATGGAAAGAGGTAAATGGGGCTTCTGAGTTTGATTCGGTACATAAGCCACATCTCAGTAAAATAAAAAGACTAGGTCCTTGTTTCGTATTTTAGCTTGTTAACCCTTAAACGGTGGCCATCATCAATTGATGCTGATATCTGCAACATTCCTGCTGTTTAAGGGTTAATATTAGTAATTTGAACACTACTATAGACTTTGTATTTTGGCATCAGACATTCAATTTTAAACAGTGTATTGAACATTCTTCGTGACTCCCAGAAATCTGTATTTAGGTGTGTTCTTTTAATATTTTTAAAAAATTAACTCTTTTATAACATTAAAGTTTGAGTTGTAATTTACAGTTTGTATTCTAACCTATTGACATAAATTCATAAAATAGTTTCTCAAAATTTGGAATGCAAGTTAAAATGACATGGCCTTTGACCCATGACCCATCATGAAAGGGTTAATCAAATGTTACTGTCAGTCTTGTGTTAGAGTATATTCAGTTTTTTTTACTTCATATTTTATTATGATAAGTAATTTTCTTATTTTTCCTTCAATTTTCAAGTTTTTAGGCAACAAGAAAAAGCATGTTTTGTTTTCTTGTGGTAAATTAAAAAACTTTTATGTAAGTGTTTACAAAACTTTAGTCTGCTTATCTCTGATTTCTTTACACACAAAAATTACCAGGATGTGCTGGTAACTTTAATATGAATTGTATTTAAAAAGATTGGTTATTCAGTGTAAAATTATTCAATTAGCCCTCGCAAAACCATGTTATTAATGGCAGTATTATGCTATTTTTTTGAAAAGTAATATACTTTTAAAAGAAAACTATTCAAAGATTTGTAGCTGGGGATTTACTGTAATAATGTTTATTGTATGGATCTTTAATGTAATTTGTTTTTATAGTTTTACAAATATATCTGAAAAATGCAAAATATTTTCACTTCCCTAATTTTTCTATCACTGTTCTTCTTTTTTTTTTTTTTTAAGTAGTATTTTAGATATGCATGTTTCAAAGTACATGCTCTGCATTACGTAATGCAAAACTTTTTAATCTGAACAATCATCTCTTGACGTTGTTGTTTAGATCTTTGAGTTTGTTCTCATGTCTAGTGTTGTGCCAGAAAGTGAAAAAGAAACATTAAGGGTATTCTGGGTATCTCACAATATTTAACAACAATAAATAATGGGGTTTAAATGATTGGTCTGTCTTTTATTGTAAAAAAAACAACAAAATAATTCATTAAGTTGGTTCCTCATCCAAAAGACCAGAAACTATTTGTCACCAATACAAATGATTTGTAATTGTAAGCCTTTATGTTATGAATTGTTTGCATAATACAATTTGCAAAAGGTGAAACTAGAGCAGGCTTACATTTAGTGAGGGCCTACTCAGCTGGATAATTAATTCAAAGATACAATACCTACAACTTTTAAAATAGGTTTAGGTTATCAGTACAATGTCTCGATCCACAGTCACACTCAAAGAAGCAGTTGAACCTATTTTTTTCCTGATAACCCATGATATCATTGTCATTGAAATATTGTGTTTATTTTAAGTCAGAACTTACTCTGAAAATTGCTATTCTAATTGTTTTGTAAAATGTAAATTAAAGTGAGATGTCATCTTAATGATGTGTAAAATACCAATGAAGATGAAAATACCCTGTTTCACTCGATCATTGGACCAAAAACATCAATTGGTGATTAGCTCATAGTTAGAAATGAATGTTTTTCGGTTAACCTCTCGTGATCAAAGCAACTAAAATGATAAGTATAACATGGTGGCTTCATGTCTGCCCTCTGTCGACACTAAAGCCCTTGGCTGAGCACAGTCATATATATCTACCATTGGGCAAACATATATCAGTAAAAACAAATTAACTTGTGTTTCATCTTTTTATACTCTTCCAAATATTTTGGGTAAAAAGAAATTCATATTAACTGCCAGTGCTTGTTAATAATTACTCTGTTGTTTTACCAAAACGTTCTTCCATTTTAAAGTGAATATACTTTTTGTACAGTTCACTTTTATAAGTAGATATTTGATAAAGTATTTAATAGGTGACAGTTTTTATTAATTCTATAGACTTTTAACCAATACTTTGCCACCTATAATTAAGTATCTTTTCTGGAATTTCTTTCCATAACACGTTGTTATAATCTTATATTTTCAATAAATGGTGAGGATCTGTTCGAGTATTCTTTTGTTATCTCTGTGCTAATGTCTCTTAACTTACTTGTGAATTCAGGGAAATTTGGGTTGAAGCAGTTTGTTATTTGTTAATCATGTTAATATTTTTTAATTTGATTTTTGTAGGCTGTTACTTCTGTGCATGTAAATCAGTCGTATTTTCACGTGGTAATAAATGTTTTTTTTCACCCTTCCCACTAATGCCTAGTTCGTGGCTAATTAAATCATAGACCTAAATAGTTGGTTCTTTTACTGTCTTTATTATTAATTTAAGTTGTTGTTTTTTTTTAAAATAAATTTAGAAAGTAAGGAAATGTTTTTGATAGTGTAAAGCTCTTTAAATTTAAAATAACATTTATTTATTAAACTTAATTGATCAAAATCACGGATTTTTTTTTCAGTCAGTTTAATGGGTTTTTTTATATTTGTATTTATGTTGTGTGTATTTCAGTATTTTGTTTGTTTTAAAAGTTGTTTTTGCATGACATTGTTGTAAATTAACTTTTCTGTTTTTTTATAGTGTATGCTGTTACTCAGAACAAGAATGCATAGTGTGGAAGTATTGAATGCAGTTACAGCATTCACTAGGTTTGGTTTGAGGTAATTCCATTTTCAGATTGTCAGGTTGCAAAAAGTGGATATGTAAATATTGAAATAAATGTGTAAGTATGCTACGCGTGTTAATGTGTAGCTAGCGTAGAGTTGGCTTGACAGCACAGCATTTTCTACAACCTCAACTTTGGATGTTGTATAAGCATCCATCACAGAAGGACAGTTGTATTGGTGTTTCTGGGTCATCTTTTTCAAGCTGGGTTCAGCTGCTATCAAACAGCGTAAAATGGAACTGGTTGGATGGAGGCCATCAGTTTGATTATTTTTACTTTGGGGTATGATTTCCTTTCTTTGTGGTTTGTATAAAAAGTGAAGTACAATTTATATCAGTAATTATCATTGAAAGTAAATGAAAAACAAATTGGAGCGGAGGTAAGAAGTGAAGGTTTTGTGATTTCTCCCGTTAAAAAGTTTTGTAAGATTCTTTCATTTAGGATTAGTCTATTTTTATATAAATATAACTAGCATGTTAAACAAAGTAACATATTTGGTGCCTGATTTGTGTTGTTCAAAAATATTTTTTCCTCATAACTTAGTGCAAAAATTGAAATGCTACATAACAAGGTCTAATAAAAGCTCGGTAATCTTGCTTTATGGGTGTGCAGCAATTGTTCTGATTAAGGATTTCTATGTGGGGTGCTTTATTTTTATCTTTTCCCCCCACAATTTAATTACCTGAAGCGTTTCTTTTCCTTGTCTAGATTCTATGCCTTCTAAGTTAAAATGACAGCATGTGAAATCAAATTATTAAAGTTTAATTATTGACCACAAATATGAACATGGGTTTTATTGAAGGATCATAATCTTGCTTAATATTACATCCTTTGTTATCATGTAAACTAGGTTCCAGTATCCTCCTATCCTTTATTTTCTGACATCTTTCGACATTGCTACTACCTCTGTATTTAATTAATAGGTTCTAGTTTACTACGTTCTTATTATCTGAATTCATGATAATTACATAGTCTGATTTGATCTTGAGCATGTTGTTTTTGGTATATAAAGATTAAATCCTGCTGAATAATAGTCTGATTTGCTTCTGATCGTGTTTCTCTGTGTTTAAATGGAATCTTAGCCAGTTTAATTTTATTACAACTGTTGGTTTCTGGGATTCAATAGTGCTTTAATCAATGTCCTAAAGAATTTATCTATAAATTAGTAATTTAAATATTTGAACATCATCGTGTTTGTCTCACAACTATAAAATTATTTTAAAAACATATTCTTTTGGTATTGTTTGATTTTTTGTATTTTTTCTAATACGTGGAGGAACAAACTTAAATTTCTAACTGTAACAACAATTATTTTTTTACAGCAAAATCACCTTTTAAAAAAATTCTGATGCAAAATCTTCCCCTTTCTCGTTTAAGTTTTCATAAAAATAATTGGTATTAGCAGTCGAGGTGAATGGTAATTTGAAATCTTGCAACACGTTAGCTGCAGGTGTCTAAGTTAGGTTTGTTTTTTTAAGGGTATCTCTTGAATTTTTTTAACCTTGCAAAGTGCCTAAAATGTGAAGTGTTCGTTGTTAAATAAATATAACTTGTGTATTGTGTACTGTTTATAACTATTGAGTTCAGTTTTTAGTATTGGATTATTGTTACTCAAAGATGTAAACAGAAATATAGTTTAGATCTAATCAGTCAATATTTTTACACATCTTGTACACGTTTATTTTCCCATATGTCAAGAAATCCTCAGAGTTTGACGTGTCAATTTTATTACATGTTACTTCTCAACAGACCTAATCTTGTAATTGTGAGATCCATGAATGAGCTGACTAGATTCATGTAACTAAGGACACAATTAATAAATTCATATTTACTATTCAGTCAGGTTATATTAATGTTTAATTTTGTAGAAATTAAACTGTTCTTATGGGTTAAGATAGAAATAAGTATACACAATTATTTTATAATGTTTGTATTTGTTTCATGATCAGCCATTTTCTCTTATTTGTAGTTAATTAACAATTGATTGAAGTTAGTGGGTGTTTCAAAGGAAATGAAGTGGGCAGGGTGGCTGTTTTGCAAGACGTGGCCTTCTTAACGATTATGTTCTGGACTGGTTCCGTCTCGTATAAACAGCTTAATGTAATGAGGTCTTCTATTTTGAAATAAAGAGAAATTTTATTATTATTGAAAATTGCTACATCACTTAACTTTTTGAGATTTTTTTTAACTTGAAGTCCCTCACGAGCTAGTCCATTGTAACATTTTCAAAGGAATGATTATCAGTTTCATTAACATACGTTAGGATTTCCCTTTCTTTTGAACGATAAATGTGAAGAAATTAAAATACTGAAATAATTTTAACATCAGGTTCACCAGTGAACAACAATTCATTGGAAATATAAAAAGTAATTATGAATTTATAAGAAGTGTTTTTTGATTACAGAATTGTCATTGCTAATAAGTCTAAATCTGTGATAATACGTAATGAAAAGTCAGTTGTGGATAGCAGGATACATGGTAGTGATTTATATGTCAGTTTACTGGAAACAAAGAATAAACATCTGATATATTTTTACTGTGGCATCTTACCTTTTGAAAACAGTTTAATTTAATCTGTCATAGCAAGTAACAGTAACAAAATGTACTTCATATTTATATTGATAACGGGCTTTTGTTAAAAATGTGTATATGTATTGAAGAAAGCAAAATATTCCCTCAAGAGAAAACTTAGCATGTAAGTTCCATTTAGAATACGAAAGTAATGTCATATAGTTTCGGAAAGAGTTACACATTCATATAGGGATGTGATCATAGAAAATGTTATTTATAACTATAAAATAAGAAATATTGGACTTTTCCATTGCTATTGTATAAATACTTTTTAAAAATCCTAATATAGAAGGTTATGGATAAAAATATACAATTATTACACGAACTGCAATGATGTGGTTGGTATTTGTATCTGTATTACAAACATGGTAGCAGAGTGTGTTTGGATTTCTGTAGTTCTCTGATTTGTATGTTAGCTATGCAGAATATGCTGTTCTGAATTCTTTTTTTTTTCCTTGTGTGCTTGATTGGAATTTGTTTGCTTGTTTAAAATACATTTCTTTAGCTAATAATATTGTAAAAAAACAAGAAACGTAAGGAAAGTGGAATAATGTATTATACGTTTAGGTTTGGTATATGTTTGTGTTTCATGAATTAGATACGTTTAGGTGTACTTTTCAGAATGACTTGTTGAACTTTTAATGATTATGAAAATATTTTGTATTTAGCCTTATTTCATATTAATAAAATTAGCTAAAAGAATGAACTTATTCAATATTATTGACTCATGATGGTCGTGGCAAATAACAGGTTTTAATGGGATGTGAAATATATACAGTAGTTAATTATTGTAATTGTACTTATTATAACAAAGGATCATACTTACTCAGAATTAGATTTTGGATTGGGCTTTATTTATTTAATGCCCTGTAAAAAAAAATAAAAATAAATTCAGTTACAAAACTTGGGTGCTTACCCTATCGCAGCAACTCTGACGCGCGCGCGCACACACACACTATCTCTCATGTTTTTGTTGTATCGAGAAAAGAAATCCACCCCCGCGTTGTTTTCAGCTGATGAAAAAGAACGGAAAAAAGACGTTATGAGAAATAAATATATCTTGTACACCCACTCAGAACTTTACACCCAAATAAATCAAGATGTGACGTTGGAGCTACAAGTTACGTTTGGCAAGCAAGAATGTGATATTGAAGTAGTTTTGTTCTTTTCTATGTAGTTCATGATCTGTAGAGAGAAGACAAGTATTGTAAGCTTCGTACGGGGGTGACGTCTATGTTAACCCCCCTTTTTTTGTTTTACTTAAAGGGAAATAGCTAGATTTAGATAGTATTCGACTTTTTAATATCGTTCAAAGCTTAAAACCGAGTGGTTAGCATGCATAATTTTGACTCCAAGAATCTGCTAATTTTTCCCTCACTCTGGAGCCAAGGATGCGTTATGGGGATCAAAGTGAAATCCCTATGTTACTTTCTTTGAGTAAAGAATTAGGGACGGCTAGTGCATTTCGAAACGATCAGTATTCACATATTTTACTTTGTTCGAATTGTGTTTTACTTCGTCTATTACGGCCCGGCATGGCCAGGTGGATTAAGGCGTTCGACGCATAATCCGAGGGTTTCGGGCTCGAATCCCCATCGCACCAAACATGCTCGCCCTTTCAGCCGTGGATGCGTTATAATATGACGGTCAATCTCACTATTCGTTGGTAAAAGAGTAGCCCAAGAGTTGGCGGTGGGTGGTGATGACTAGTTGCCTTCCCTCTAGTCCGACACTGCTAAATTAGGGACAGCTAGCACAGTTAGCCCTCGAGAAGCTTTGTGCGAAATTCAAAAACAGACAAACTTCGTGTATCTTAAATAAAAAAAAACAAAAAAAACATTGAGAGCTGGTTTGTATAAATCTGATAGTGTGTGAATTACCTTGTAAATCCGTGTCTTTTTATTAACTCGAATCTGGCAATAAGATTTCTCTGCTGGTATATAGCTGTATGTGATTTTAATAAGATGAACACAAGTCCAATACAGAACAAGAAAGATATTGTTGATGTCTCTCAGTTGTATTATGCTCACATCAGCTGAAAGTTTATATTCTCTTATTAGTTGCAACCCTTCATTACGTTGGCTGGAAATAGTTTTATTATAACACTATGTAACACAAATTTTGCTTTTGTGACCTGGATAATGAAATTTAGAAATTAACCTATTTTATGTGTGAAAATGGGCAAATCTGTAAATCTTCATTTACACAAGGTCTGAATAAAACAACATATGAATCAAGATTTACATGTATTTATACGAAAGTTGAACAAAAATGTTTAGAAGCGAGTAGTTTTTTTTTGAGATTTTCGAATATAATGTAAATCACTTTCACGTATCAGTCCCCAAGTATATCTCCCATCATGTTTTCGTTATACGCTCCTGGGTTACAAAAGCAATGTTTGAAGACAAATATAGGTCTTTACCATTTACTTTAGGCATAAACAATTGGGAAATAACACTTTCTACCCAGGAACGTGAAAAAGTAAACATTTTGTTACATAGTGTAATCTGGTTTATCAACTGAGATAAGATAGATATTTTCCGCACAAAGCAGTGCACATTGTATTTCTTTTGAGTAAATCTTTTCACACGTGTATACAGTCTGGAGTTACGGCCGTGCATAGTAGAAAAAAACATCCTTTAGTCATTCAGATTTGCAGTTGAAAAACCGAACTATGCTTGTCATGGCCAGGTGGTAAAGGAACTCGACTCGTAATGCGAGGATCGCGAGTTCGAATCTCAGACGCAACAAACATGCTAGCCCTTTCAGCCATGGAAACGTTATAATGTGACGGTCAAGACCACTATTCATTAGTAAAAGAGTAGTCCAAGAGTTGGCGGTGGGTGGTGATGACTGGTTGCCTTCCCTCTAGTCTTACACTGCTAAATTAGGGACCGCAGATAGCCCTCGAGTAGCTTTGCGTGAAATTCAAAAACAAAGACCGAATTTTTCGAAATGGTTCTTCAGTTCAGTGAACAGTCTTGTAAAGATTCAATTACTTCTCTAATTTCACTTACATTTCTGAAAATAAAGTTGATACTTTTGACTGAAGTTTGGTGTTGTCAGATGGAAAGTACTTTTTTTTTGTTTTTAATCTCATGAAAACAAACGTTCCTCGCCCATTAAAACTACTAATGCTAGTGAGTTAGCTAGGCTATGGTTACCGAAACTTTCATAGTAAAATTATTATGTGCGTTATTTTAAATGGAGAGACAAAAATTATATGAATCGTTGTTGGTATTCTGTTATAGTTTACGTTGAAGTTTAGATTTCTACTTTTATATTTAAAAAAAAATCCAGTAAACCGAATGATGTTTCAGTCAATAAGTTCGCGAGTCTAGACAAATTGTATGCGTGGGCGCATTGTGTACACAAAGTGAGGTTAGCAAACAAATAAAATATAGTGAGTTAACGAGTAGGCAGACGTGTAACCTGAGGAAGGAAAAAATCGATCGATCGATGAAGTAGCGAAACACCAAACACGTATTATTTTGAAATATAATTTTGGTGCAAAATTCATCATCAAATCGTATTTTAGGCACACAGTAACCTATAATGGTTAAAGGGGAGTGATATGTATGCTGATGAAAGGTATTAAAACATACTGGTTAAAAACACAAAACATGGATGATATACTTTTGTAAAACCCCAAGTCACACTTACGAAAATGCGTTCGACTTTAACGTCTTTGTAAGTATTGTGCGAATATGTTTCATCTCGAAGTTAGATACCATAATTCGTGCTTTCTGACAAACTTTTCTAAACACTGACAATTTAATGTGTGATTGCTGAAAAGCTGAGATTTATAACTACTGTAACCCAATCACCGAGTGTTTATTACAATAACAAAAAGAACATTTCATAACACAGGACAGAAATCATAACAGTAACTGATATTACACACACGATTACAGAACGAAAACATTTCATAACACAGCACAGAAACACTCGTGTAAAACAAGTACGCTTTCTTAAAAATATCGTATGCAAGGACATTAGTAATACCATAAGCTATATTTTGATTGTTCTTTTGTTCAAGGAAGCAAATTATTTTTTATGGTGACATAACATCTAGAAATTTCCTGACAGTTAAGGCGTCTGTGGAATTTGAAAGTTTTGTGTAGTATGTAGAAATGAGAGTAAGATATAAATACCAGATTCAGTGAATGAATAATCAGCTTGATGCTAGTTACTCAGAGTTAATAGCCTGTGATTGAGTCCGTCAGTATGTTTATTATTGAGATTAAGTGAGTGAATTCTGCAAATAAGTTTATAAGTAATTTTGGCAAATATTATCTTTAAATTAGTTTTGGAGTTTCTGTTGAAACTTTGTTTCTGAATTTTAGATCTACCTAGGTTGCGGCAAATGTAAATGTAAGGAACAAATCTATTAATTTTGTTATGTGGATTAAAATTGGTGTACTTTTGTTAAGTAATAAAAAAAAGAAAAAGAAAACCCGCCCAACGACAGAGTACGTTACAACACCAGAGTTAAAAGTGGAATTAATTTAAGCTCAGTTAGGGATGGGTCCGGCATGGCTAGGTGGTTAAGGCACTCGACTCGTAATCCGAGGGTTCCGGGCTCGAATCTCCTTCACACCAAACATGCATGCCCTTTCAGCCGTGTTTACGTTACAATGTCACAGCCAATTCCGATACTCGTTGGTAAAAGAGTATCCCAAGAGTTGGCAGTGGGTGATGAAAACTAGCTGCCTTCCCTCTAGTCTTGCACTACTAAATTAGGGACGGCTAGCGCAGATAGCCCTTGTGTTGCTTTGTGCAAAATTCAAAACAAACCAAATCAGTTAGGGACTGATAGCCTTCGAGTAGATTTGCGTGAAATTCAACAAAACAATCTTAACAACGAGTTCTTTAGTGACCTTTACAGTTTTATTTTGTTTGTTTGTTTTGGAATTTCGCACAAAGCTACTCGAGGGCTATCTGCGCTAGCCGTTCCTAATTTAGTAGTGCAAGACTAGAAGGAAAGCAACTAGTTATCATCACACACTGCCAACTCTTGGGCTACTCTTTTACCAACGAATAGTGGGATTGACTGTAACATTATAACACCCCCACAGCTGGGAGGGAGAGCATGTTTGGCGCGACTCTCAGATTACGAAGCGCACGCCTTAACGCGCTAGGCCATGCCGGGCCCTACAGTTTTATTATACACAGTGATAATATAGGTAAGTACGTCTTCATTGTAAATATGTGCTCCAACTTCACAATCTAGGTTACTTAATGCTAAGCAACAAACATCCTATTCATCATTCAATTTAAGCTTATTTTAAATATTCACTTAAAGCTATTCAAGGGCAATCTGTGCTAGTTGTCGTTAACTTTGAACTGTTAGACCAGAACTAAGACACTTAGTCAAAAGCATCTACTGTTAATATTTGGACTGCTTTTGCCTGACCGAGTAGTGAGATTTAACTGTTAGCTTTATAACGCACCTGTGGTCCCAAAGTAAGGATCAAGAATATTGGATCCACAGATATATAATTTGGCACATTAATCACTCTACCATGTCTGACCTTTCACCTTAATATTAGACTGTTTGCTTGTTGTGTGGATATTCTTTTATAAAAGGAACATTAACAATATTTTAACTTCAATGTGGTTCACTTTATTGGCTATTCATGAAAATGGTTCGACTAGCTGGTTGTTTTTTTAATGACAGAATTTCTGTAAAAGTTAGCTGGAAGACACCTCTTAACTTCATGGAGAGAAAATCATGTCTCGTGCTCATCTGAGACTTCTCATTTAGACTTAGAGGATTGCCCGTAACGAGTAGCAACTCGATGCTTTCGTTGATTACAGCTCAGGAAACTCACTGTTTTGCTTTGGGGCAAAAACAAAATAAAAGAATCCTGAAGAATACGTTGAAAAAAGTTTATAATTTGTCCAATAATTTCAGAAGGCGATCTTCGGGGGACAGCGGTTAGTCTTTGGATTTACATCGCTAAAATCATGGGTTCGATTCACCTCAGTGAATATAGCTCGATGTGACTTTGCTATGAACAAAACACAAACTTTATTTAGATGACTTACAGTTTAATGAAAATGTCACGTGATAGAAAATGCAGCTCTTCTTGTGCCAAAGATATGAAAGATAAGCACACTGAAGCAATAGATTAATTTCTTAGTGCATAGGTGGAGCTGTTTCTTTTTTTGCATATTCTAAGAAGAACATTAGAAATATCATACAGTGGGTTGAAGCTGCCGTTATTTGGATAAACATGCAATATCGGTCACTGACATTTGAAAAACATTGCGAATGTAAAAGGAAGATGATATATTTTTGTTTAATCGTACATGGTGTTGAAGATATCACCCTGTGAGGAAAATACAATAGGGAGAAAGGTCGTATTTTATATACGGCTGGTAATGTGATTCCTGAAGCTTAAATTACTTGTTTTATTAGCAAATAAAAGCCGTGATAGTTTTACATAAGCTCAACAGAGGACACCACAGTACATTTCTATTTTGTTTAAAGCCTGTTCATTTCTGTAATCTTTAATCCTTGTCGTTAAGGGATTACAACATTGCCGAATTGAAACGTGAGTTTCCACGTTAACATACTTTCCACAACAACACGTGTACTGAGCATATTTAGTGTGCCTGAGGAAGTCTTGTAAGCTCTTCTGGAGTGTGGGTGGGAGTAAAGAATGAGTAATGGTGGGTGCACTAATCGAGTACTGGTTGTTTAAAGGCTGTCACTAAGTAATTGTAATGACTAAGAACGGAATTTTTACAAATCAGTGTGACATAGAAACCCAATGTCTTTTATATAGTTGGTTCCGTGAAACGCCTTCACCAACACTCGAGCTGTATAAACACGTGAACTTCTGAACTTGATTCATACATAATATAAAGTAGTTGGTGACACACTGACCAAACTAAAGTAACTTGTTTAACTGATAAGTGATCTTAATTTGACGGGTTTTTCATCACTACCTTATATATATTATACTTTGAATTTTGTTAATTCGTCGCTCATGTAATCATTTTATTTCTTTAATCATGTTTCCATGTTACTTCTTTTCAAGTTGAGGGGAACGCCATTCAGCATTTATGCTGCTCGACAAAGTTACGAATTTGATTTATCTACGTTTTGAAAGATACGGGTACAGAGGCGTAAGAAGAAAGTTAAAAGTGGTGGGAAGACGAGGAGAGAAGTGAGGGAATGAGTGCTACAGAAACACCTATTACGAACCGGAATTCAAGGCCATGGATTAAATTTAATGCATTCAACTGCTTTCCTGAGAGTAATTTTCTTTATGTTGACACATTTTTACTGAGACATATTATAAAAGGGTGATAGCCTCCATTTGTAACGCTTTCTACGCCACTGGGATGTGCTCAACTTTAGGGAAAAATTCTACCTGAAAATGTAACATTAGTAAAAGTGTTCTGTATTAAATCATATATTCTTTACATTTTAAGGTTTACGTGACACAAATGATGGTTACACTACTTACTTTTACACACATCGTTAACCAACTAAGAATTAAAGCAACGGCTGCAAAATTTATTAATTCTATTTGATAGAAAAAGAGACATTAATAGTGTAGCGTCAACAGTTACAATATGGTTATAAGTGTTTTGTTTGTTTTTGAAAACAAAATTGAAAAATAGGCGCAAACGGAATGAAATAAAACTTAAGCCTAATTCCACATTTTTGTATTTTCAAATTGAAAGTAGGGAAGGTTTGTTTGGTATATAACGTCCCAGAAAATCATATGTAAAAACATTATATTAACTTATTTTAAAACATTTACTTATTGTTTTTTATTATTATTTTAAACCGAGTAATTTCAAAAATAGATCGAAATCGAGAAGCAATAAATGCAAAAACTTTGGATCCGTAGTCTCTTGGGCGAAATCTGAAACATGAAATTTTGGACTGTAAAATTAATTAGTAGCCATATTGAAAGAAACAAGTTAGTACATCATTTGCATAAAGTAATAACAATTAATCATGGCAAGCTATCCTAATTGAAACATTTTAAGTTTCAATACAGTTGCAGATTGAAAAATGCGCGTTTTTTTTCTCTCTCTCTTTTTTGTGTTTTTATATTTAATTGTTGTGGTTGACACGTGAATGTTTCGCCACATGTTCATTACATACCTTTGGCTACCCAGTGACTGTCAGAAGCCTTGCGGAACGGCTGGCTACACAGAATTAATGAAAACCTGATACTGAATCTTTACGAATTTGATCCTCCTGAATTTGAGTTACATTTCACAATTATGTTTTAAGTTTTATCTGATGCACTTAAATCTAATTGCAGTTTTCAAATAATAGGCTATAAAGTCAATAAAGTTTTCTGTAATAGGTAGTAGACAGATGGTAAAAATAATTTTTCTACCTGCTAGGTTTTTCGTTTGGGACTGACATTCTAATAGTGCTGTCGTTGCTAAAGAAAACAACAACCAAAAACGATATATACACACAAAATTCCCACTTTACACTACATTAGCAGTTTAAAGTTATATCATAGAAAGAACTTCTCAGAATATACTTGTCGACAGGTAAAAAACAGTTTGTACAATTTTACTAAAATACAGCGTTCCAAACTATCTTACATACAGTTGAGAGTTCATTTATTACGTATTCAGACTACTGTTCATATACGTACATATACAATGTATATATTTATTATTAAACTACAGCATCGTAAACGTTATTTTGGTACATTTTCAAGCTTATTTATTTACTATAGACTTAGGCTACTCTTAATATGTAAACATATACAGTTTAGGTTACTCTATGGTGAGTGAGAAATGACTGAAATACACCATAAATATGATACAGATGTCAGTATTGTGAGAGGCCTAATTGTACAACTTTCGTTTGCTGCCCCAAGCCGGGCTGGTAAGTATTGAATAGATGAAATTACAGACCCTAGTAGAAAGTACAGCCGATAAAGGATGCACCAGGCCTCTACGTCACAATTTATTATTATTATTTTACTTTACTTTTCATGAAAAGAATATAATTTGTGATGCATTTAATTTTCATATTTGATATTCAAGTACGATATTTAATATCTGTGTTGGAGGTTTATTTATTTATTTTGTGACTCTAACCTGACGTCGTAAAGAATGTGAATTTCGCGCAAAGCTACACGAGGACTGCCTGTGCCAACGGTCCCTAATTTAGCAAGAAGGTAGTTGTCATCACAACCCACCGTCAACGCTTGGGCTACTCTTTTACCAACGAATAGTGAGATTAACCGTTATATTACAACGCCCTCAAGGCTAAAAGGGCGAGCATGTTTGGTATGATGGGGATTCGAACTCGCGACCCTAAAATTACCAGTCCAGCGCCCTAATCAGCTGCTCATGATTTCGTAGTGAATAAAATTACAGTTGCGTAGAGCATGTGGTTTTCAACACTGTTCTTTAATAATAAATATAAACATTTTACGTACATTAACAGTCGTCTGAGGGCGTAGTAAATAAAAAAGAACCTCTAGTTGCATTTAGTATAGAATTTGCAACACGGTACTTTATTAATACTATAAAATAAAACTATTTTTACCTGATTCATCAGATGGAAGATGAAAGTTTCTAATAAATATTAGAAACACGGTCATCGCAATAAACATTTTTAATACGGGAATTTTCGGAATTTCTTTAAATTCAATCATCAGCGTTAATATCTTCTAAAAAAATATCAGTTTATAATATTCTAACTACAAAAATCAGTAGTAGCATAGAGTGAGTTTTCACACTCAAACAGAGGCTTAACAAGAACCGATTTAAATAGTTACAACATAATGCAATGTACAATAAAACGCGCGGTTTACAAGTATACGATAAGTAACATTATTAGGAGAAAGGCTCAAGTAGAAGTTTTAACGCTGTATCTTTAAAATAATAAGAAATAAAGCAATACGGAATTGATAGCGTGTGTGTTTTCTTATAGCAAAGCCATAAGAGGCCATCTGCTGAGCCCACCGAGGGGAATCGAACCGCTGATTTTAGCATTGCAAATCCGTAGACATACCGCTGTACTAGGGAGGGCTCTATTACTAACACCAAGGAGGGATTGATGTTATTATTTAATGTTGGGGGATCATCTGAAATGGAGAGGTCTTCTTTAATAAAAGAGTGTGTAAACTGTGGCTGTGGTTGTTATTCTCACTGTGTAATAGGACGCAAGACTCAAGTGGATTACTGAGCTTACATCAGCGTCTTGCTGAAAGTTTCATGTGTTCGTGTGTGTGCACATTAGTTGTAGGTGATGTGTAGTTTTATTTACTCTTTAATAAAGAGTCTTGAACGTCTAACTATTAATACGAACGTCCGAGAAAAAGAAAAAGAGGAAAGAAGAGCGTATGATAATACAACAACTGAACTATATCCGATATATCCATTGCCGACAACAAGACCTCTTGTCTAATGTCAGGACTCTTTCGGCAGGTTAGGATATGATACACATATCACGCTCGTACGCGGGAAAATGGGAGTTTCGTCCGAATCCCCCGTCTTAAGTTCTGGTCTTTCCTTCACAAAACAACACTGTAAAAAATCCTACTTCACGAAGAGTAAAAGTAGATAATTATTCATCTCGTATCTTCAAGCATAACAGTAATATTGCCAATAAATACAGTATTCATTTTAGGTAACTACAAGTTAATCAACGTACAAATACAAAACATATTTCCGTGGAGGATTACTATATGGAAAACTGTAACCAGTCCTTTCCTTGACCACATTGTAGGTAAACTTTCCTTCAGAGTAGATGCACATCTAAAGCAAATGGCATCAGTTTGAGAAGTTAGATGATCAAAACTCACACAAGAGTTTTCTGTCTTTGACATCTGACAAACTATAGATTTTTAAAGGGAAAATTTGCCAAATCCTGATTTTTCTGATGAATAAAAAAGATGGCTTTCGATAACTCTCCAGGACAGGCCCCAGATACTCGCTGACTGCTTTAAAGCGTACTTCAGTGTGCCAACTATGTTTGTGTCACTGGAACTCTGTCCTACTGTTCAAGTTAATCTGATTTCTGTTGGTTGAATAGCTACTTGATGTGACACAAACCGAAGAAAAACTGAGTGTTCTCGTTTTAACACATAATCATTATGACACCACTGTCAACATTGAAACCGTAAGTTATTTACGGACACAGTATCACATACATGTACAATACAACTGCCAAATATTGAATTGGCCAATATATTAACAACAGATTCATTTGACGGGATTGAAAATCAGTGTCATTCAACAGAATCACAGCAACAGTAACAAACACTTGACGCTTGTTTGTACAGTAAAAACAACACATTTAATGATGTTGTTGCTTAGAATTAAGCACAAAGCTACACAATGGGCTATCTGTGCTCTGCCCACCACGGGTATCGAAACCCGGATTTTAGCGTGTAAGTCCGCAGACATACCGCTGAGCCACTGGGGGGCCACATTTAATGAATGAACGTTTAGGAATATGCATATTTCATTTTGAGCAAATTATATTAAACAAGGTACAATATTAGGTACATAAATAAAGTTCAAACATTTAAAAAAGAGTAATTAACATGCACAATAAATGGTCGAAGTCAATTAAAAGTAACAATAAATAAATAAAGAGTGAGGTAGTACAATGGTTGTATCAATATTATACATAAATAAAGAATGGGATAGTACAATGGTTATAACAATATTATACAAATGTTTTGAAACAAACTTAACTGTAGTGAAAAGGTGTTAGTGTTTAAAGTTGGGAGCCATGGGAACTCATCAAACCACTTGCCCTGGAAGTTGAGATTTTGTTTTCTGTCGTGGTGTTAGTTGTGCGTCTGGATGATGTGGCTTTCCACACTGTATCTGTGGAGTGTCAGATTTTTCATCACTGCACAAACTTGTTTCACAACTATCTGGTGGTTCATGATGTGCAATAGTTGCACAAGCATTTTCAGACTCGTCCTCTGATGCACAAGGTATTTCCTCTGTATGGCAAGTTTCTATTCCTTTGCTTGAGGTTGTTGGATTATCTACATCTACATTGTCACTTGTAGTACTAGTAACTGGCTTGTAGAACTGTCTAATATCAGAAAGTTTCAGACGCTTGCTTGTCATAATTGGAATCTGTTTCCCAGATGACTCAAGAGACTAAAATAAGTCTTTATTTAAAAACTCCAACGTATAATGAACGAAGATAGAACAGAATGGAAGTAGGACTGAACTGTACAATGTATTTAAGTCGAACGCGCGAACCTCACAGTGACTACCGATCCGACTGACCGCCTGGGCATCGCTGGGACAATAATGTGTGCTACTTACAACACAAGTAATTGCAAGTTTCTCGAAAAATACTTAAACAATCACAGATATATTATATTACTGTTAAAGTTCATCAAAAGGCAAACACGTTGTAATATAATGTCTATAAGCAGGTCTATTAACTAAAAACATCTAAACAAAAACTAGCAATACAATTCGAATAGAGGCTTCAGGCCGTTGAAATCGCTCCTTTTGTGTTCTAACTATACAAGAAAATACAATATTTTTATTATCTATGATAAGAGAATGTATTGTTCTTTTACCATAAAGCACCAGCACTTTATTAGAGGGCGGTGATAATCTGAAATTTCATGGATTAATGAGGGCCACAAACACAGTTCTAATGATCCCTGTTGTAAAATTGAGGCTCAAACTAAAGGGAGCAGAGGGGGTGATGTAGGGCGCGTCTGGATCCGAGCGGCCCAAACCTGTCTTTAACTGTACACTAAACGTACACTATGGTCAGCGACTTCGGCAGCTAAGGAGAGTTAGGCGTTTGACAATAAAACCAGCTAGACATGAATAAGAACAAATGGCGTATGAAAACCACACAATATACACACCAGATTGATACCGATACAAGCTAAAAATGGCCTGCCAGATCCAGATCACAGTTTACACTTGTGAGTAATATTTTCAATTTCATGCTGTTCAATCTGTTATGATGAAAATTGTACTCAATCTTTCACTACGTACAAGAAGTAGGTAGATTATGTGACAGTGCTTGTAAACCTTGCATTATACTTAGGTTTACTGACAGATACCTAACGAGCTATCGTATAGATCGAAAAGCTTAGAAACACACTTGTATTGAAGATGTGCATTCCGGCTACTGAAAAAGCCTACATCTAGGCCTAATTACGTAATTCGATTGGTAAGAACACGGTAATCATAAGAACAAACACACAATTTGTAGGCCTGTGATGCAATCAAACAATTCAACAGACCAAACTGTAGGGGGGGGGATGATTGTATGCACCATACCACCTCCTAAAATAAAGGGGGTATATATCCCACCCATCCCCCCAGGATCTACACCCCTGACTGCAGTCGAACATGTATACTTATTGATTAGACTTTTCACCACTAATGTGGACTCCTCGACCATAAATCTATCAATCTCTATTACTTTCAGCTTTGATGTATTGCTCACCTTCTATCATAGAGATAAGGAAAAAAAAAGAAGCAAACTTAATACGTGTTCATAAACTTTACTTATTGACACAACATATTAGTTCTGGTCTTATATATATATATATACATAATTTGTTTAGCTGCGCGATCCAAAGTATTTGGTGATTGGTCAGAGCTTTGCAGTTACACCTACTTAGATTCTCGTACTGACATTCAGTTTCTATGATAATTGAACAAACGGTTGAATTGTTATGTAATCAATCTGCACGAGCCACTAACATAGAAACTGGGAACTGGAAAACTCTGTGAGCACAGATTTATCAGTGAAACGAAGTATAACTTACGATAATAACGGAAGCGTAAAGAAAACAACTTGAAACCTTTAACAAGATATTTTGGACGATCAAATACAAAATGCACGCCAACAAAATGAATGATGCATTCGATAATTAAATAAATAAGACAGTTAAAATGGATTATTTTTGTAGGGACGAGAATATTCTGAGATTTGTAGATAACAGTTCAAAAACTTATAGAGAAAACACATTGAACTTTTTATTTTCCTTTATTATTTCATAAAATTTGATAGAATATAAAGACAGATATAATTCTGAAGCATTGTATCAATATATATATATATATATATATCAACAACAACAAAAAACTGCCGCGTAAAACCGGCACTGGGATCTCTGAAATACATAGAAAACAACAAGAAGATCTAGAATGTAAGTAGAAAATATACAAGAAATATTAACTGGAATTTTCAAAATTGTCCACTGAGAACCACTACGTAGGTTTACAGATTCTCAGGTTTAACATATGAGATTCACCTCTGTGGGCAGAGCAGATAGTCCAATGGGGCCTTTCGCTAAGAAAACAAACACAGAATTCATTAAGTTCTGTGTAGATTATCTGGTAGCTTGCAGTTTATTTTAGACAGAAATAGAAATGGGTTTAATAATTTATGAAATTCCATCCGGTTTCTCAATGGCAGCCTTTAGACCTCATTATACTGAAGTTGGGGTTACATTTTCGGGATAGTACGTAGTAGACAGTCAATTGTGCGTCTTTGTACTTAAAATAAGTACATCTCTTTAAAATATATTCAGTTGAAAAAACTGTTGAAGACGAAATACCAAAAAAAATGTCAAAGTTCAATATTTTTAAAATGACATTTCTTAGATTAATTTTTTAGCCCCTATTTGAGTTGCAGATAACTACAAACTAGACATTATCATACGAGCCAGTACCTGTTGTATCAGATATTATCTTCAAACGTGTAGTAATGGGTTCCTAAATTCTAAAACTAATGGGAATAATACATAACATTTTTGCTCTTACTTGGAGAATATGTCCCCCGCTAGTACAGCGGTATGTCTCCGGATTTATAACGCTAAAATCAGGAGTTCGATTCTCCTCGGTGGGCTGAGCAGATGGCCCTTTGTGGCTTTCCTATAAGAAAAACACACACACAAACTTGTAGAATATTGTGCGAAAACAAAGGAATGTTGTACAAAATATCTGCTTGAAAAAGAGTGAATTTGTGTTTTCTTATATCAAAGCTACACCGACTTATCTGCTCAGCCCACCGAGAGGTATCGAACAGCTGATTTTAACGTTGTAAATCCGGAGACATACCGCTGTACTAACGGGAGGCTTTTGAAAAAGAGAAAGAGCGTGATTTAGTCTCTACATTTCTCACCTAATTTGTTTCTTTCATTCCACGTAGCCAGGTGGTTAGAGCGTTCAACATGCAATTTGAAGGTCACGGGTTCAAATCTCCGTCACACTAAACATGCTCGCCCTTTCAGCAGTGGGGGCGTTATTATGTCAATCCCACTATTCACTGGTAAAAGAGTACCCCAAGAGTTGGCGGTGGATGGTGAGGACTAGCTGCCTTCCCTCTTGTCTTACACTGGTAAATTAGGGACAGCTGGCGCAGATAGCCCTCGTATAACTTTGCGTGAAATTAAAAAAACAAAAAAGCTTCCGAGTTTCTTCAGGAAACAAGATACAGCAAAGTAGCACGTGACCATGAACAAGCACGTGCTATGTGCAGTATTCTGTTGGCAATACGCCAGGAATTAGGTTTTCATCACTTTGTCAGGAACGTGTGTCGCTTAAGCTTCGAACGTATTACTTTTTACATATCCAGAAAATATTCAAGTTAATGCCAGTAAAAAAAAAATCACAATTACGTCAAGTTTGAGAGGTCTAATGAGACTCGATTAAAAAGTGAAGGGTTTTTATTGTGGTCAGGGAGAGATAATATGAAAATTAAAAGGCAAATAGTGATTTAACTTTTATATAATTTCAGTCAGTGTTCGAAATTAAGCTCAAAAACACGTGAGCGTGAATAAGCTGAAGTTAGCTGTAGAATGATTAACATCTTCAAGCACAATTTAGCAAGTAAAGAGAATTAACCAGGGTATATAAACAAAGGCTAGTTTAATGTGCCAATAAACGGAGGGATAATGGGGGAGTTTATTTTTTATTTAAGAAAGAATCTACCGTATTTTGTAAAAAGCTACATTGTGGAAGACGCATCATAATTTTGAAAAGTTTGTTTTGTTTTGAATTTTGCGCAAAGCTACACAAGGACTGTCTGCGCTAGCCGTTTCTAATTTAGCAGTGTGAGACTAGAGGGAAGTCAGCTCGTCATCACCACCCACCGCCAACTCTTTGGATACTCTTTTATCAACGAATAGTGGGATTAACCGTCAAATTATACCGCTCCTACGGCTGAAAGGGCAAACGTGTTTGGTGTGATGGAGATTCGAATTTTGAAAAGACAATTCTAAGAAAAATATATTTTGACTCAGCAACCAACACCTAGATGTAACCTGGACTTTTTTCAACCTACTGAGTAAATACAGTCAAATACATCACATTCTTCACAGTATATCGACAATATCAGTTAAACTAAATGTTTTGTGCTATTAAAACTACTTGTAATTGGTAACTAATGATACTGCGATATGTATGAGAGGCCATTTTGAGTAGAACCTAAGTTAACCTCTTGCCATAAGTCATCACTTTTGTCTTGGAAGACGCACGGGAATTTTTCTAGGAAAAAAAAGGGAATCTAACAAGGCGTAAAATACGGCAACATGGTCATGACCTGCGAAATGGTTAGATGAAGATGACAGTCAATTCCACTATTCGTTGGTAAAAGAGCAGCCCAACAGTTGGTAGTGGATGGTGATGACTAACTGTTTTCCCCCTTTTGGGGACGGCTTGCGTAGATATTCCTCATGTAGCTTTGCGTGAAATTCAAACCAAATAATAGTCAAACCCCAGGCGCATGCGTAACTTTGGAATGTTTTGAAGCTGGGGCATGCATGAATGTATTCTACCTGAAGAAGGTGTAGTCTGTCCACAAAAAAGTGCATCTCGAATATTTTACCTTCAAGCAAATACAATAGAGTTTATGTTACACTCATCCAGTCCTCTGTACCAAAAGAGGACTATCCGACTTTCTTTCGGCCCGACATAGCCAGGTGAGTTAAGGCGTTGGACACTAATTCTGAGAGTCGCGGGTTCGAATCCCGGTCACATCAATCATGTTCTCCCTTTCAGTCGTGAAAACATTAAAATGTGGCGGTCGATCCCACTATTCGTTGGTAAAAGAGCAGCCCAAGAGTTTGCAGTGGATGGTGATGACTAGCTGTCCTCCCTCTTGTCTCACACTGCCAAATTAGGGACGGCAGGCGCAGATAGCTCTCGTGTAGTTCTGTGCGAAACTCAAAGATAAACAAACAAACAGTATTGTTGCGAGTTGAAGTGAAGACAATGAAAATTTTGAGGTTTAAGTCACGTGTTAGTAAGCACTGTTTTTATAATCATAATTAGGGTTCTTTATTTTGTGATGTGAGTTTTGTAGAAAGAGAAAAAGGTTCGTTGGAAAGACAACAGACTGTAAAGTGACAAAGAAAGTGTAATGATAAAACCAAAGCAGAAGGAAGCCGGTTAGAAATCTCACTGCTTGCAAAAGCTAATAAGACTATAAAGAAAATGAAGAGGTCGGAATCAAAGTTCAGAAACGTAAACAATTTTTTGTTTGTTTGTTTTGGAATTTTGCACAAAGCTACTCGAGGGCTATCTGTGCTAGCAGTCCCTAATTTTGCAGTGTAAGACTAGAGGGAAGGCAGCTAGTCATCACCACCCACCGCCAACTCTTGGGCTACTCTTTTACCAACGAATAGTGGGATTGACCGTCACATTATACACCCCCACGGCTGGGAGGGTGAGCATGTTTAGCGCGACGGGGGCTCGAACCTGCGACCCTCGGATTACGAGTCGCACGCCTTACGCGCTTGGCCATGCCAGGCGAAACGTAAACAATAAAAACGAAAACCCCAAACAACAGGAGTGAATCTAAGAAAACTTCAAAACATTAGAAGTATGAACTGAAATGATGTATTGAACCAATGAATAGCACTGTACAACAAAATGTTCGTGGACAGAAAGTGTTATTTCCCAATTGTTTATGCCTAAAGTAAATAGAAAACACCTATTTTTCTCTTCAAATTTTGCTTTTGTGACTTGGGAGCGTATAACGAAGACATGATGGGAGACAATATTTGGGGGCTGATACGTAAAAAACTACTCACTTATAAACTTTTTGTATAACTTTAGTCCAAATATATGTAAATCTTGATTCACATGTTGTTTTATTCAGACCTTATGTACATGAAAATGCGCAAATTTGCCTGTTTTTACAGACAAAATAGGTTAATTTCTAAATTTCATTATCCAGGTCATACAAACAAAATTTAAAGGGAATAATGGCCATTTTCTGTACTTTTACAACACAAGTAATAAAGAAATAACACATACTATCCAGGAACAAAATTTGTGTTACATACTGTAATAATCGCACAGAGACTAAACTTACTTAAAGTGACATCTAGTGGGGGAAGAGGAGATAGAGAGATAGACCTTTCCTTCAAGAACATCTTGACAATGAAGTTCTAGTTTTATCCTTTTAGTTTCAGTGTATATGTGTTGTACAACTACAATATAACTCAGAGTCAAACAACTTATTGCTACATTTTCATTCCAGAACGATTCCCGGGAAAATTGTCGACCTATTCCTCCACCGGATTTGATTTCAAAGAATGATTGTCGTTGTTGTTTCTTTCGTTAGACAAAACAGACAAGTCGTCGATTTAGAAATTAATATACACAGTAGTTCTATGTGTATATGAGAAGTTACCTTTACGGAAGAAAGATGATAGAAGTTTGACATCATTTTCAAAGCAAAATCTTCCTAGTTACACTTCTCCTTCCAATATTCATTTTTTTGTTGGAGCAATTATTCTGTCGGAATGCTCTCGGTGCAGTACAGCAAGATAATCGGATTAAGTTAATCTCATTATCTCAGCTTGGGTGGATTAACTTAAACTTCAGATAACTAGGTTATATATTGAGAAAATTATTTCTTCTAATCAGTGGGTGGTAAGTTTTTTTTAATATTATTATTACCTTGAGTGGCAACAAAATTCCAAAATTTTACATTATAATTCACATATTTATATTTTGTGAATTACCTATTAAGTAGTCGTAATGTCCAGTAAAATTCACTTAATTAAGTTACTCTCACGATATCACGAAAATATTAATGACGTATTCAAAAGTATTCAACGTAGTCACTTCAATACGTATTAACATGTGTTAGTAATAAGGCCAAAAGGAATACAAACACAAATAGAAGGATAATACGGCTGTACATAGAACCTCTCGATATGACTAGTAATGCTGGTTGTACTGTGTACTGTGTATGAAGCCTGTTGTACATTCAGAGGGTTCCAACACTAATATTTCTCTTTCATCCTATACAAACAACAAATAATGATAAGTTAATAATAATAAATGTTAAGTTGTTCTGCACATCTAACAAACACTTGGTTCTTTAAGAAAGCACTTTAACTTGAACTCTGGGAAGGTTGATAAAACTGCTTTTTATGTCATTCTATACAAACAACAGATAATATAAAACCATGTTAAGCTGTCCTCCACATCTAATGAACACTTGGTTCCTTAAGAAAGCACTTTAACTAGAACTCTGGGAAGGTTAATAAAGCTGATTTTTTGTTGTTCGTATAGAATGACAAAAAAGCCTGATTCTTAAGGAATCAAGCACTTTAACTATAGTCTGAAAAGGTTGATAAAACTGCTTTTTTGTCATTCTATACAAACAACAAATAATGACATAAAACCATGTTAAGTTGTCATCCCAATCTAACGAACACGTAGATCCTTAAGAAAGCACTTTAACTTGAACTCTGGGAAGGATGATAAAACTGCTTTTTTTGTCATTCTATACAAACAACAAATAATGACATAAAACCATGTTTAGTTGTCATCCCAATCTAACGAACACGTAGATCCTTAAGAAAGCACTTTAACTTGAACTCTGGGAAGGATGATAAAACTGCTTTTTTTGTCATTCTATACAAACACCAGATAATGATATAAAACCATGTTAAGTTGTCCTCCCTATCTAACGAACACGTGGTTCCTTAAGAAGGCACTTTAACTAGAAGTATGGAAAGGAAAATAGAGCTGCTTTTTCATTTTATACAAACAACAGATAATGAGATAAAACCATGTTAAGTTGTCCTTTCCATCTAACGAACACGTGGTTTCTTAAGAAACATTTTAACTAGAACTCTGAAAAGGTTAATAAAACTGCTTTTTTCATTCTATACAAACAACATATAATGATATAAAACCATATTAAGTTGTCCTCCCCATCTAACGAACACGTGGTTCTTTAAGAAAGCACTTTAACTTGAACTCTGGGCAGGTTGATAAAACTGCTTTTTTATTCGTTGCAAATAACAGAAGGAATATAGAGTCAAGCAAGTTGATTTCCTCGCCTAACAGAACCTGATTCTTTCATGTTAGTACTTTTACAATAAATCTTAAAAGATTGTTTCGATGTTTCTAGATTCACAAGCGAATTTAACAACAACAAAGAATAGTTTGTTGTTTTACATCATGGTAATTATTTTCTAAGTGGAAATAAATTCGGTTATTAGAAAGACTAGAATGAACTGGCAACAAAACTGTGCTTGGTAAAACACCTAGCTATCTTACAACACCTTGTTCATTGACACTGCCTACTGATAGATCCCTTATATTATAATGTCACCATCAGCTATTGATCACCTTGGTAACCTGGTTCTTGTCTGATACAGCTCACTAGGGAAAAAAAATAGAAATTAAAAGCCCAGCTATAAAGGATTAAAAGAGAAAAGCTGTATAATATTAAATTTTTCAAGTCAGTGTGTTGGTTGATTGTACAGGGGATTTGAATTTATGATGAAACTAGAGCTTGTTAATGGTACATTATTAGCCAGTTTTTTGATTTCACATGAGTAGGTCGTGTATATATGTATATGATGCGCACGAAAACCTTGGTATCCTAAATGAGATGTTATGTATCTGGTATTGTATTTTTATTTTTCTCTGTTTTCATTTCTAGTATATTTAAAGAATAATTTATTTTTCCTTTCAGAACATATGTGAAAATGGGGAACAAAATTCAAGCTATTCTGATACCAATAGAATAAAGTAATTTGTCATGAAGCTCTTTCTCTGTGAGACACCTCCAGTGACACAGAGATGTGTCTGCTCACTTATAGCGCCAGAAACTGGGTTTTAATAACCGTGGTGGTCCTTTGTGCGTGGATTCAAACAACCACTTTGAGACAATTTATAATTCGTTACTAAAAATATATATATGTATTTTGGAAGTAACATAACTGGGCCTAAAATATTTCTGAAATTGTCAAATGAAATTCAATCATTTTATCAAAAGTATATCAATTGTCATCAAGCTTTTCGAATATTTCGAAATAAAAGTTTTGGAAGTACCATGTATTTTTCTAAAACATGCATTGTAATGTCACGAGACTTAATCGAACAAACAAGATATTTCACAAAACTATTTCAGTGGACACAAATAAAGAAATAATAATTTAAATTAATATTCAAGTTATCAAAAAAAATAAAGTATTTATCTAACTGAGAGATCTGAGGTTGTTGATGTGTGGATGTTAAAACAACATCAATTAGTTATAGTGAGGCCTACTTTCCTTCATATTTTCGCTTGGGCAGAAGCATATACGTATGTGTGGATTGCAGAATCTTTGCTATTTCTCGACTTGGGAGTATAGATTTTGTTACTTGTTCGGGTTTTATTGGCTTTTTTTCTTGCGGTGGGGAAGTTGTGGTACTTTTTCTTATTTTTCTTCAGTCGCAATCCAAGGTGCGATAGAACCTTGGTAAGTGTTTTTTGTTTTTGTTTGTCTTCCAGGACGTTCGGGGTGAGAGAGAAGTGTTATGTCTGCTATCAACGAACTTCAGCGCACACAGACCATGGTGTGTTCATTTAGAACTACCTTCTTCTTGCTTAGGCCCAGCATGACCAGGTAGTTAAGGCACTCGACTCCTAATCTGAGGGTCGGGGGGTCGAATCCCTGTTACACCAAACACGCTCGCCCGTTCAGCCGTGGGGGCTTTATAATATGACGGTCAATTCTACTATTCGTTGGTAAAAGAGTAGACCCAGAATTGGCGGAGGGTGGTGATGACTAGCTGCCTTCCCTCTAGTCTTACATTGCAAAGTTAGGGACGGCTAGCGCAGATAGCCCTCTTGTAGCTTTGGACGAAATTAAAAAACAAACAACTCTTGTTCCTTACCAAGTGACGTTATCAGCTTGTTCAAAGATTAACTTGTAACAAACAATTCCTTGGTGTGTCTCCAACAAGATAAATATGTGGTTATATTTTCTAGTGCTCTTGTTACACACAGCAGTTCCTAGGTCGTGGCTGTTTTGGTTTTCAACACGAAATGATTCCTGTTTAATCGGGCTCAACATGGACAGGTAGTTAGGGCGCTCGACTCACAAGCTGATGGTCGTGTATTCGAGTTCCCGTCACACCAAATATGTTAGTCTTTTCAATCGTGTGAGTCATGTGTGTGTGTGTGTGTGTGTGTGTGTTTCTTGTACCAAAGCCACATCAGGCTATCTGCTGTGTCCATCGAGGGTATCAAACGAGAACCGGGTCTTTCAACGTGGTATGAACGATGACATGTCCATCGAGGGGAATCAAACCCCTAATTGTAGCGTCGTAAATCCGAAGACTTACCGCTGTCTCAGCGGGAGACATGTGAATAGGTATAATGTGACGGTCAGTTCCACTATTCGTTGGTAAAAGAGTAGATCAAGAGTTGGCGGTGGGTGGTGTTAATTAGCTGCATTTCTTCTAGTCTATCGCTGCTAAATTAGGGACGGTAAGCGCAGATAGCTGTCGTGTAGCTTTGTTCCAAATTCAAAACAAACAAACAAACTGTTAAACCATTTGGTTCTAATCTAAAATGGCTGACGTGTGAACTGCAATGGCACTATCATGATGGCTCTTTCATCTTATGGTCGTGTTCTAAAAATCAACCATGAAGATTATTCTAGCTACTCTGATATTCTTACAGAGAGTCATCGTATGTGCGTGGATATGTGCTCTCCTGTATTGATCTTCGTACATGTTTATCATTGTATCCTCATGATCAGTTACTCAGGTGTAGTTTGTCTTTTAAAGAAATGTAGCCTTCAAGGGCATTTTTCCAAGGGCTGTGTAATAGCAGTGTGTTCGAGACGTTTGCTCTTCGGACATGATGCTACTCACGTAAAGCGCTCGCTCCATTTGCAGTTCGAACTGCGGTGTTGCGCCATGTCTGCAGAAACCGTCTTCACACACTGCACGAACCACACTATTCATCCGAACGTGCAACCGTTCTCTTCTCCTCTTGTGGACTCAGCCGTTCCTAGAGATTTCTCATAGGAGTCTATTCAAGCTGCTGCTGCTCGCTGTTCTGATTTCAGTGCTTCTACAGATGACTTTGTGAAAATTATACTCTCAAATCTATTTATCCACATGGATTCTGCCCACGTGAACTGTACCATCTTTTATACTAGAACAGTAGGTCCCTGGTACAGCGATGAGTCTCCTTGGTCCAGATAAGTTGCATATCTAGAACCTGTTGGTTGTTGCCACATCATCAAAATGTTCGCCCTGACTCTCTCCAGTTTCCTTCAACTCTTCTTCATTTTCTTCCTCTTCTGTCTTAGTATGGAGGGACTGTTGTCGTCAAAGAAGATGTAGTCATAGTTCCAAAAGTTCCATATGGCGGCCATGATTGAGAATTATTTGAGTGCTCTCAAATTAGAGAGCAAACTTCTAGGCAGCCATGAGTCATAAAGTGAACTGACCCGGCATGGCCAGGTGATGAAGACGATCGACTCGTAATCTGAATGTCGCGGGTTCGAGTCTCTGTCATACCAAATATGCTCACACTTTCAGCCGGGTGTGGGCTTTATAATGTTACAGTCAATCCCACTATACATCGGGAAAAGAGTATCCCAAGAATTGGCAGTAGATGGGGATGAGTAGTTGCCTTCCCTCTAGTCTTACACTGCTAAATTAAGGACAGCTAGCGCAGATAGTCCTCATGTAGCTTTGGGCGAAATTAAAAAAAAACAACATACAATGAATATTTCATCATTTCTGTAAATAATCATTAATTAATTAAATCTTTCTAAAAAGAACATTTAACACTAATTAATCATACAATTTATAATTAGTTGATCCCCAGTATACATCTCTAGTATTCCAGTCTCCATTTCACACCCTGAGAAGTTGACCGTGGTAGTTCCTCAGTATCGATCGAAACCTCATCTTCCGGTGGTTAGACCACTTTTTTTGTATTTTTATTCAGCACTCACCTAGTCTGAGAAGTGTTCGTGCTTCACAGCACCACGACTCATTTATGGGTGTTTATGCCATCAGTTCCCATCTTTCGACATCGTATCAGAAGAGAGCTGTGTCTTCTTTACCAGTTCTTACTGATATCGACCACAAAAATCAGAAATCGTAGTAAGTATCCTTGTTGTCCTTTTACCTGGGAATTTCATCGGTGTAATTTTAAATGGTTACAACTTACGTAGTCCAGATAAAAAAAATTGTGTAATGATCATGGTTCGACATCTGATGATACTTTCCTGTGGGAAACCTCTTTTTTAACCCCATCATTTTAACTTTGCCTCTGGTTATTTAGAGGTTTTTTATTAACACGGTAGGCCTTATTTTCTACCCACGGTTTAATGGTACAATTCTCCTTTCCCAGGGTGATGCTAAGGGCTTGGTGGTTTTATGGATATTATTTCTCAGGGCTGCTCTGTCTGCCTTTTCAACATTTGTGTGACAGACAACCAATTTGAGCAACATTTGTTTGGGGGAAGGGAGGAAATTTAAACATTTATTTGTTAACCACTCATGATATCATTCTAGGGGTGATTTCAGTTGTATTTTGAACCCTCAGCTGGACAACTTAGAAGGTAACCCTCTCATAAGGGTCAAGGGATTGAAGCCACTGACTGCTTTATTGGAAAGTTATGACTGTTACGATGTCTGACGTCATCTGCATGACCGTGCTATTTTAGAGACCTGAGTGACTCACAGAATATCCTGCCATTTGTACATATTCCACTTGTTCCGGGACTCATTATTAAGTTGAAACAGGGGTCTTGTTTCAGAGTAGCGGATTTCTTGCACCATGTGTCTGATCACCGTGTCTTTGTTCTCTACTTACATTATTCTAGTCCTCAACTTCACGACTCTGAAGTTTGGTGGATCATTGCTTACTCATATGCCTATTTTAAAAATTCTACTTCAATTTAATTGTTTAAAGTAAAAAGAGAAGAAAAATCAGTTAAAAAATTCTGCACAAATTAAGAGTGATATTGGATGACAATACTAAAAATTACAGAAACAAAGGAATGATGTATACACGAAACCATACAAAAATACCTCCATAAGTAGAGATATTTGTATAGATTTGTGTATTCATTCCTATATATGTAGTGATATTTGTGTTATTTTGTGTATTCATCCCTACTTATGTAGTGATATTTGTATTGTTTTGTGTATTCATCCCTACTTATGTAGTGATATTTGTATTGTTTTGTGTATTCATCCCTACTTATGTAGTGATATTTGTATTGTTTTGTGTATTCATCCCGACTTATGTAGTGATATTTGTATTGTTTTGTGTATTCATCCCGACTTATGTAGTGATATTTGTATTGTTTTGTGTATTCATCCCTACTTATGTAGTGATATTTGTATTGTTTTGTGTATTCATCCCGACTTATGTAGTGATATTTGTATTGTTTTGTGTATTCACCCCGACTTATGTAGTGATATTTGAATTGTTTTGTGTATTCACCCCGACTTATGTAGTGATATTTGAATTGTTTTGTGTATTCACCCCGACTTATGTAGTGATATTTGTATTGTTTTGTGTATTCATCCCTACTTATGTAGTGATATTTGTATTGTTTTATGTATTCATTCCTACTTATGGAGTTATATTTGAATTGTTTTGTGTATTCATCCCGACATATGTAGTGATATTTGTATTGTTTTGTGTATTCATCCCGACTTATGTAGTGATATTTGTATTGTTTTGTGTATTCACCCCGACTTATGTAGTGATATTTGAATTGTTTTGTGTATTCACCCCGACTTATGTAGTGATATTTGAATTGTTTTGTGTATTCACCCCGACTTATGTAGTGATATTTGTATTGTTTTGTGTATTCATCCCTACTTATGTAGTGATATTTGTATTGTTTTGTGTATTCATTCCTACTTATGTAGTTATATTTGAATTGTTTTGTGTATTCATCCCGACTTATGTAGTGATATTTGTATTGTTTTGTGTATTCATTCTTACTTATGTAGTGATATTTGTATTGTTTTGTGTATTCATCCCGACTTATGTAGTGATATTTGTATTGTTTTATGTATTCATTCCTACTTATGGAGTTATATTTGTATTGTTTTATGTATTCACCCCGACTTATGTAGTGATATTTGAATTGTTTTGTGTATTCACCCCGACTTATGTAGTGATATTTGTATTGTTTTGTGTATTCATCCCTACTTATGTAGTGATATTTGTATTGTTTTATGTATTCATTCCTACTTATGGAGTTATATTTGAATTGTTTTGTGTATTCATTCCTACTTATGTAGTGATATTTGTATTGTTTTGTGTATTCATTCCTACTTATGTAGTGATATTTGAATTGTTTTGTGTATTCATTCCTACTTATGTAGTTATATTTGAATTGTTTTGTGTATTCATTCCTACTTATGTAGTGATATTTGTATTGTTTTGTGTATTCATTCCTACTTATGTAGTGATATTTGTATTGTTTTGTGTATTCATTCCTACTTATGTAGTGATATTTGTATTGTTTTGTGTATTCATTCCTACTTATGTAGTGATATTTGTATTGTTTTGTGTATTCATCCCTACTTATGTAGTGATATTTGTATTGTTTTGTGTATTCATTCCTACTTATGTAGTTATATTTGAATTGTTTTGTGTATTCATTCCTACTTATGTAGTGATATTTGAATTGTTTTGTGTATTCATCCCGACTTATTTAGTGATATTTGTATTGTTTTGTGTATTCATCCCGACTTATGTAGTGATATTTGAATTGTTTTGTGTATTCATCCCTACTTATGTAGTGATATTTGTATTGTTTTGTGTATTTATCCCTACTTATGTAGTGATATTTGTATTGTTTTGTGTATTTATCCCTACTTATGTAGTGATATTTGTATTGTTTTGTGTATTCATTCCTACTTTTAGTTTTTATTGTAATTTTTCACATTGTCGTAATCCATATATCATACTAATTTTTTTGCATTTTTCATTATTTTGTTCATGTACAACGAATTATTCTTGTTGGTATTTTTGTCATCAAATACTAAGATTCACAGTAGTGTAATTGTGCCCTGCTTAGCACAAGTATAAAAACCCGGTTTCTAGCATTGTAAGACCGCAGAAATACAAAAAAAATAGTCTTTTAAAAATAATATAGTTGTTTGGATATACTTTGTGAATAGTAGAAAAATATAGTTGGTTTAGAACATTGAGTCTTCTTACTGTTCCACAGCGAAATTAGAGCCTTGGATTTTAGCGTTTTAATTTTATAAACTTCCAGATGCCCAAACGGGGTGGAGCGTTGGCATGGCCTACTAGTTAGGGCACTCATTTGGCAGCATTATCTGGTTGGTACGTTCAAATACCCTTCACCAATCGTGTTTGTACTTTCGATCGTAGGGATGTTCTAATTCTACAGTCATTCTCTTTATTTATTGATAGTGACAGTGTTTTATTGAGTTGACAGTGGGAGGCGTTGACTAGCGACATCACATCTAGTTCATCAGTGCTATACGACATCACATCTAGTTCATCAGTGCTATACGACATCACATCTAGTTCATCATTACTATACGACATCACATCTAGTTCATCATTACTATACGACATTACATCTAGTTCATCAGTGCTATACGACATCACATGTAGTTCATCAGTGCTATACGACATCACATCTAGTTCATCAGTGCTATACGACATCACATCTAGTTCATCAGTGCTATACGACATCACATCTAGTTCATCAGTGCTATACGACATCACATCTAGTTCATCAGTGCTATACGACATTACATCTAGTTCATTAGTGCTGTATTTGAGACGGGTAGCACAGATAGTCCTCGTGTAGCTTTTCGAGAAACCCAAAATAAACCAAACTTACCGAGATAGGGAGAGAAAAGCATTTTAGTACATTTTAGTCACTTTGTTTTGCACAAGTTTTATATATATATATACCTATACCTATCTCGGTAAGTTTGGTTTATTTTGAGTTTCTCGAAAAGCTACACGAGTACTATCTGTGCTACCCATCTCAAATATAGCACTATAAATACATATATATATATATTGCAACATTACCCTTTGTGCTTTTGTTATTAAATCCTTAATTACTTCATTAGATTTTAATTACATACCCTGCTTTGTGGAGGGTAGTAACTGAGACACATTTAGCTCCCCAGTAGTACAGACGTGTATCTGCGGGCTTACACTGCTCAAAACCGGTATTCATGTTGGGCAGACCATTGTGTAGCCTTATGGTCAGTTCCAAATAATCAATCTTTTCACTGATTAATTTCTCGTGTCTTTAAATTGAAGGTCAAATGTCTACAAAAAGAAAAGAAGATAAGAAACGTGTTTCTTTGTTTTTATCCCCCATCACGGACAAATATTCTAAAATAAAATAAACACACAAACCTTTATGGTAACCGAACCACCAATTTCTGGGTGGTGGATGCTAACGTACTCACGGCCTGGTATGGTCACGTGGATAAGGCATTGGTCTCGTAATGCGAAGGTTGTGGGTTCAAGTCCCCGTTATACCGAGACATGTTTGCCCTTTCACGTCTTGGGTCTTCCTTACAGTACTGTACTTCAGTCGATATTTATTTAAAAGAAAACAAACTTTTACATATATATTTAAAATACGTCTCGTCTTTAGATAAACTTCACAATTTTCGGTAAAACGTTTTTTGAGATTTAATTTCTTGGTGAAACAGCGGAGAGCTTAAAACAAAGTAATTTGCGTCTTGGTCCCCACATCTGACGGAGCGCAACTTGTCTGGAACAAATAAATAATTAATTACATTTTTACCTCTCTCTGTATGGGTACTTGGATGTTGATGTTTATCTACCCAGGTGGGTCAGGTGTCTTTAACCTCTTCCTCCAAATTTTGGTTTTACAACTGTTAAGCGTGTTCTATATGGTACACGATGGGTAGAGTAATCCACACTTACTCATGCCCATTCAGGGCAATGTCTGTATACTATCTACGGATACACTTGGTGCAAGTAAAACATTTTTCTTATAGTTCCATAGGTTACTTGTACTTTCATCAGTTAGATATTAACTATAAAACCTTTACATAAAAAAAACCTTTTCAATGTTTATTAGTTAACCCCGAGACCAATTTGGAGTCTAGTTTATAGGTGGCTTTTTTTTGTTTGTTTTAAAAATATATATTTACTGTTGAAAGGTATTTAGAACTATCCTCATCATATATGTAGTATCTGTCTAGTTCACTTTCCAGTTCATTTTTTCTCCAAGTTTTAACAAAATAATTTATTGTACCATGTGGGAATCTATCTGTTGTTGTTTCCATGTGATGAGTATTTATGCACAAATTCTGATGATGTTGTTCTGGGTACTTTATAAGTTGTCGTGAGTAGTGTATTTTGTATTGTTTGTAGTAATTTTTGCTTACATTTGACCATGCAGGTGCTGCATAGTCAATGTATGTTTTATATATTTTTATGATGTTGTCTGCCGTAGCGGGGTTTCCGGATGGGGCAGCAATAAGATTATAGGCTTACAAAGCCAAAATCCTGGTTCGATTCCCCGCAGTAGAAACATAAGATATTCCATAAAAAGGCCCGGCATGGCCAAGCGTGTTAAGGCGTACGTCTCGTAATCTGAAGGTCGCGGGTTCGCATCCCGGTCGCGCCAAACATGTTCGCATTTTCAGCCGTGGGGGCGTTATAATGTTACGGTCAATCCCACTATTCGTTGGTAAAAGAGTAGTCCAAGAGTTAGCGGTGGGTGGTGATGACTAGCTGCCTTTTCTTTAGTCTTACACGGTTAAATTAGGGTCGGCTAGCGCAAATAGTTCTCGAGTAGCTTTGTGCGAAATTCCAAAACAAACAGACAAACAAAATTCTTTGATTGTAATTAAACACATGATTATCTGCCTATGCTCTGCCCACCACGAGTATGAAAACCCGGCTTCTACTGTTACAAGTCCACAGACGGTGGCAACAAAAACTATTTAGAATTTTTCTCCTTGACGCATCTCATAATTCTGGAATTCGTGATGCAAATTAATACTTGTAGTGAATCCAAAATGGGAGCTTCAAACAGGACTTTCAAGAAGATTGAAGATAAACACATCATTTCTCACCACATATGATACATACACACATGTATATGATGTTAAACTGTGCGATATATAAACATGCCATATGTTTTCTATCTCCTTGGATTAATACAGTATATTTTCAAAGTATGTTATTTGTACAGATATGTGAACATTTCGTATAACGCATTAGTTTGTTTGTTGTTTTTAATTTCGCGCAAAGCTACACGAGGGCAACCTGCTCCAGCCGTCCCTAATTTAGCAGTGTAAGACTAGAGGGAAAGCAGCTAGTCATCACCACCGACTGCCAACTCTTTGGCTACTCTTTTACCAACGAATAGTGGGAATAACCGTCATATTATAGCGTCCCCACGGCTGAACGAGCGAGCATGTTTGGTGCGACTGGGATTCGAACCCATGACCCTCAAATTACGAGTCGAACGCCTTAGCCTACCTGGCCATGTCGGGCTAACGCAATAGTCAAAAACGTCGTTAGTACAACGTTACTCTAGATACCCTTTGATCTGGATCATTTATTCCGAGTAGCACATTTTGTCTTTCCGTGGAAGCTATTTGGTCAAATTTTAGATTTTGTTCTTCGTTGTTGTTGTTGGCAGTAAGGTGATATTTTGGGGTAATGATTCATCTTACGTTTCATTGGGAATGTCACTTTTACATTGGTAACGCTAACCGCTCTAATTAGGTAACGTGAGGTTTATTCGGAATAGAACGGAATATCAACAATGTTAGTCTTAGATACGACCTTATTCGTATAAACTAGAGATGTCACCAAACCTATTGTCTAGTATGGGCTGCTGGCTATTCGTTTAGCTGGCAAATAAAATATTACATTTTCAACCATTGGTTCTGAATGAAGACTGTTTACTTTTATTATATAGTTCAGCCTATTTATCTTTGTTGCGAATTAAGTTAATCAAAGAATACATAATTATCTCTCGGTAAAAAAGTCGATAGATCTGCCTTTTTTTCAACGGACCACTTTGAGAAATTAAGCACTGTCTGAAAATACCAATTTAAAATCTTTGCAAGCAGACACGCACACGTGCATTTGTTACGTGCGTTACACCTTTCTGACGTCAACGCTGTCATCTCAGCTTTTTGGAAGATTGGCGGATTCATACAACGACTACTCATCTCAGCGAGCTTCTTCACCCCGGTCGCGACTAAAACAATTATTTATTCAAACTCAACACCAGGTGGTCTTGTGTTTACGTGCCCTGACGTCATTGCCTGCTTCTATGATAGAAAACAAGACAAAGAGATAAACAAACTTATCTTATATACAGTCAACAACATACTGAACCTTGTTATTTACATAAAACACTTTACTTGTTATATGACTTTACTGTTTATTGTGTTGCATGACTTCACATTTTTTTCGTGGTACAAACCTTTTCATTGACTTAGGTCTATTTTACCGAACACTGTTCATCTGGATGCATTTGATTAGTGTGGTGTGAGGTTCATTAGTTTATTTCTGATGTTCGTACGTAGCTGCTCAAGAGATATCTGAGCCAGCCGTCCCTAATTTGGAAGTGACGTAATAGAGGGAATGCAGCTAGTAACGCAGTTACTATTTATCAACGAATAGTGGGTTTTATTGAAACATTGTAACATCCCATGCGTCTGAAACGGCAAGAATGATTGGTAAAGGGATTCGAATCCGCAGATTGGTAGATAAAACTATGGGGTATGTGTAAGTTAATCACCCCCCTCCCATGTAATGTGCATACCAACTGAATTTCAGTTTTCCTGTTTATAATTTTTGTCAGTTTGCCCATGTAATGAGCGAGTTAAATCTGAAATATTCGAATATATAAGTGATTCTTAAAAGTTCACTTGGTATTTCAGGATAACAGTTTATGGTTAGTGACCGTTTGTTACTAAATCCAAACTCCTTATATTGGAGCCTAGCATGCACACCGCTGGAAAGTGGGTTACGATACCCGTAGTGGACAGAGCACACATATAACCCATTGTGTAGCTTTGCGATTTTGGTGTCGACACATCACAAACCTCACGTATTTTACCAAACCAAAAAGACTGTCGATCAAATCGCACTGTACAATCATACCAACCTGGACCAAGATTTGGCGATAAGTAGTGTTGAGCAATTGTCTCCCCAGTGGTCTATTATTGTCTCCCCAGAGGTCTATTATTGTCTCCCCAGAGGTCTATTATTGCTACATTATGGATCCTCACACCAATAGCCCTCCAACAGCTTCGTGGGAAATTCAACAGACAAAATCGAAACAGTGGAATGCAATTTACATCCATAATACAACTAAAGTTTTTATTTCATATGGGTGTAGTTTAATAACCGAAATTTTGGTTTATTCGAGGGTAAAAAAAAAATCACCAGTGGATATTCTACGTCTTTCCTGATCTATCTATAAATCAAAACAGTTTCTCACGTTATATTTTTTAAGTAAAAGGTCAGATACTAACAGTTACAATGCTGTAGTAAATTTCACGATAGCGAATATAGGCACGTTAGTTAAGAGCGCAACAAGACCATTTGATCAAAAATATTTGGATATATTTGAAGAAAACTATAGATGTTAATAGTACGTGTATTTTGTATACATATTTATCATTTATTATTAATAAGCCGGCATGGCCAGGTGATTAAGGTACTCGTAATCTGAAGGTCGTGGGTTCGAATCCCTGTCATACCAAAAATGCTCGCTCATTCAGCCTTGGGGATGTTATAAAGTGATGGTCAATCTCACTATTTGTTGGTAAGAGAGTATCTCAAGAGTTAGCTGTGAGTGGTGATGACTGGCTGCCTTCCCTCTCGGTTTACACTGCTAATTTAGGGACGGCTAGCTCTCGTGTTGCTTTGCGCGAAATTCAAACCAAACTAAACATGGCCCCTGTAGCTTTACAGGAAGAATAATGGTCAGAGTAGAAAGTGAAAATAACTAGAAGTACAACTGTAATATTAGTTACAAAGACACTGAGAAAAATATTTGTGAATAAAGGTTTCAGTGTTCAAAGCTAAAAATCTGAAGTTCGATTCTCCGCGGTGTACAAAGCAAACGCCTCAGTGTGGCGTCGCTCTAAGAGTTTAAAGTAAACAAGAAAGTTCAATTATTTTACAAAGAAGTGACGTATCCTCTGCTACATCCTTTTGAGCAAAATATCACCAGACCAGCGTTTTCAGAGTCTCTTGGGTTTTCTTCTGCTATTTCACTAGAACAGCAATATTATGTCGCCAAGAATGCTATCATTTCAAATGCCCATTGAAAAGTTTCTAGATATTCAGGGTCTTCAGAAAAAATACTAGCTTTAGTCTCATTTATCTACCCACTTACGCTATTGACTTTGGTGTCAGCGCCTCAGAAATCTTTCGGGTTTTACAGTGTGTAAAGTAAACGCAATTAACACTAGAGTATCTTTTTTTTTTTTTCTGAATACGTAACATTTGGAGTACTTTTTGGTAAATAAAGCTTTTCAAACTGAATATCAAATGCTGGGAACTGCTACTGATTTTACTGCTGCAAATGTTTACATGTTTATGCTAGAATGAAACTGTTTAACTTATCTCCTCCAGAATACAAAAAGAACACACTTATCTTGAAATCACGACTAAAACCTTGAGTTATAAGTAAACTAGGGTGATGGTATTCACACCATAGTATCATTAACCCTGATTTAAAAACAACAACCAGCAAACTGAGGTGTATCCACATTTCCCTAAAACCGGGACGAAAACAAAAGTTCGGGTTTCGTACATCTTTCTCACTTTTAAAAAATACATCATTTTACAAATACAATTTCGTAACAACGACCCTCTCGACAAATTCTCAAACAGTTACTAGTTGGTAGAAATGTAATCACAATAAAATAAAAAAATAGACGCGAATTTCTATTTTATATAAATATTGCTTTGTACATATATGAGAAATATTGGTAACAAGCATCTGACAACTGCGTACATGCACAGAATTCGAGATAGATGTACACAGTTATTTTGTGCAGAAAACCAGGCCTAAAACTCCTTAACGCCGCAATTTAATCTAAATTTATCGATAATTGGAATAAGTTTCTAAAGGCTGTAAGCTGTTCAAATATTCAGTGCTTTACCATTTGCATTACAAAGTGTTGTGAGACTGTTGAATTGAAACTAATAAGTCGGAAATCGCGTGACCAGTTGCTTTCTAATTTAATTAAAACATTGTTCTATAATCCATCTCTACCGGGTTGGGCCCAGTATGGCCAAGCGTATTAAGGCTTTTGACTTGAAATCCGAGATCTCGGGTTCGATTCCCGGTCGCACTGAACATGCTCGCCCTTTCTGCCGTGGGGGCGTTATAATGTGACGGCCAATCTCACTATTCGTTGGTAAAAGAGTAGCCCAAGAGTTGGCGGTGGGTGGTGATGACTAGCTGCCTTCCATTTAGTCTTACACTGCTGAATTAGAAACGGCTAATGCAGGTAGCCCTCGAGTAGCCTTGCGCGAAATTCAAAAAACAAATCTACCTGGTTTTACGTTTAACACATGCCCAGAAAAAGATCAAAATAATATTCAGTTCCACAGTTATAAAATCCGTCAAGAATATAAGTACGGGGAGGAGGAAGAGGCCATTGAGAACCTGACCCTCCACGGTTTGAACCTTTATTACCCAAACATCGACGACATTCTTCTTCGAACGTTTCACACAGAAAAATAACGCAATGGAAAAGTTTGAAGTTGTACTTTAATCCTTCAGGATTCTGAACTTTTCACTTAATTCTCTGTGTTAGATATTTTCATACAACTAGAGTGCTTATTGTGAATTTTGTAACATTTTTCACGGTTTAATGTGAAATATTTTTGTGTTAACATCTCAAACGAAATATATAAATGTGAAGACGGGTAATCTCGAAGTTTTGTATTTTTGATACGTCTCTTTAAAATAAAAATGTTCGAATTTCACGAACAACCTGGAAATAAAGCGACACATTTTTTTCTTAATTTCGCGCAAAGTTGCACGAGAACTACCTGCGCTAGTTGTTCCTAATTCAACAGTGTAAGATTAGAGAGAAAGCAGTTAGTCATAACCACCCACACCCAACGCCAACTCTTGGACTACTCTTTTACCAATGAATAGTGAGACTGACCGTCACATTATAACGCCCCCATGGCTGAAAGGGCGAGCATGTTTGGAATGACGGGGATTCGAAACCGCGACCCTCAAATTACGTACCTGGTGGTTAGGAATTTATATATTTTTCATTTTATTTTCTTCTGATTTTTCGTATTCATATTTTTTTTACATCTTTGAACTATATGCAAATATATATTCTGCGTTCTTTAGGTATCATACGCACAATTATAGTGGTTTCGAAGTTCCATTTCCCACAACCATAAACCTTTAAAATTTCTACATAAATGCATAAAACAGGAAATGTCATATTCAGGTGGTTCAATATTTATCTCAAAGCTGAATTACTTGTTTCCGGTGGGTCAGCGGCGAGTTTATATACTTGTGGTGTTGAAACATGGAGTTCAATTTCTCGCGGTGAAAAAAAATGCATAGTATTAGCTGTGCTACTTTGCTTGTTTGTTTGTTTTGGAATTTCGCACAAAGCTACTCGAGGACTATCTGTGCTAGCCGTCCCTAATTTTGCAGTGTAAGACTAGAAGGAAGGCAGCTAGTCATCACCACCCACCGCCAACTCTTGGGCTACTCTTTTACCAACGAATAGTGGGATTGACCGTCACATTATACACCCCCACGGCTGGGAGGGCGAGCATGTTTAGCGCGACGCGGGCGCGAACCCGTGCTACTTTGCATTAAGAAAACAACACCGAGAACTAAATAATATGGTATTCTTTTAGTGGCCATCATGATACAAGCAGAAGAAATTCATCAGTTATTTTATATCTTTCAGAGGTAACTGGACTGGATATGATTCCTTTTCAATCGTCCTCTAGTGGGACAAATGTACAAAGTTCACAGATGTACAACGCTAAAATCTATGTTTTCATTCTCTGTGGCGTACACAGCAAATAGATCAATTTTGTTTAGCTCTAGAACAAATAAGATCTTTTCCGATCGTCATTGCTCGTCTGCTAGTTATTGTAGAAAAATCTTATAACTAATTCTTGAAAATCTCTAAAAGGACTAAATATGGGATATATTATTTTATAAACACAGTAGGCCTAACACTAGTCTTCTTACAAGTATAAATAATTTTATCTAATCATAGCTGTTTTGTTTGGTTGTTACCTGGTTTATGTTTCTAACATTGTAAATTTTTTTATTGTGTCTAAACTAAGAAATTCTGTTCACAAAACATTGTTTTGCTGTTAAAGGTTAAAATTAAAATTGTATGTTTAGTCATACGACTTGTGAGAAATGTTTTGGTCACTTTTCAGAATACAATAGATAATACAGCGTGAATTAAATTTCAGAGGTCAAAATTTAATAAAATTTTTTGTTGTTTCTATATTAAAATACAGTTATGTTAAGAAAGAAAACTGTGTGTATCAATCTAGTTGGCAAATATCATAAAGATGATACACATTGACATTAAATTAACTTCTAAACTAAAATTAAAATTTTCCGCTATTTGAAGTCGTAAGGCGTAAGGTACGTAACATAGCAAATCAGACTCGTCCGAGATAAATTGTAATACGTAACTCTACATATAAACATACGTGTACAATTTGAAGACCAATCCGTGGAGGATGTACCATATAACTAACACTCATGATGACGAGAAACCCACTTGAAGTAAAAATGCATTCTAATGACGTCTTTCGAATACATTATAACTAACACTGTTCTGAATACTTTGCTTTGACTGGCACTCTTCTAACTAAAGCTGAATAAATAGACTCGGCAGTTTACTAATTCTTGTATTTACAATGTAGTCCTGTTTCAAAAGTCTCTACATAGCTACCATTCACGAATATTATAGATATTTTAGTTTTACTTTATAAATTTGCTTGGTCTAAAAGTCGTGCGATCTCTAACAAACACCGAAATTAACTCAACGAAAATATATACCTTACAACAACACAAATAATTATTCCAGTTTTGGTAATAAAACTCGTCAAGCAGGAGTTGGTATGAATTACAATTAAATTAATATTTTACTCTAAACTTAGTGTCTTTACTTCAGACTGTTAGAGACGAAACATTGTAATTTGTAACAAGAAAATTGTATATTTTAAATTTAAGTATAAAATTGCAAATAAAAAAATCGCAATTATATATGACTGTTTCACAGCAAAACGATTAGCAATTGTAATTGTAAGTTTCATAAGCCTAACTTGATATATTATATTTTACAAAGACTCAGCCAAACACACGCACTAGTCCAGTTGTCCAGAAGAATAACACAACACATACACACACACATATATATATATATTTATTTATTTAATTTTTTGCTTTTATTTCATGCAAGCAGTTGATTTGTCTGTAACCAGATAAGCCATTTCTTAAATTGTCGTCATGTGTATCTCACATTCAGACACTCTGTATTTTCAATCGACCGTTCGTCTGCAAAACCTTTGTTCGGCTATATACCAGACAATCTATTTCTCCAGTTGGTTTTATGTAACTTACTCAGATCATTTCGATTGTTAGTCTGTTCATATTTTTGCGATTCACCAGCCTTTCTACCGATCTAAATTCCTAATCACCTGTTCGTCTGTATTTCCTAATTAAAAATATCTTTTGTTTGTTTCTCTTTCTTGTGTTTATATTATTTTGTTTCTTGCCAGCTGCCATTCATTAGAGTTCTTTTATAGTCGAACGCGTGCGTGTGTGTGAATTATGACTATTTGTTTCTGATGAGATTGTTTTTATATAACAACATGTAATATAATTCATTTTGATTAGGTCGGGGGAACTGCATAATTTACGTTTATTTGTGAAAATAGATTATAGAGCGAAAACCAAATTAATGGTTATAACGCAATAGTCTTGACGTTGACTTTTTGTAGCTTGTTATTTATTACGTGAAAAAGTGTGATTATTTATTATTTAAGCTAGTTGTTGGACATGTAACCCTGATATGAGAAACGGCTAACAGAACATTCCATTTAGATTATAATTTGTTCGTTTGTGCTTATATCTTCGAGCTTATCTGCACCTTAGTTGTTGCTATACGCTTGTTAAAACTAAGCTAGGAGTAAAATATTTGATAAAACATTCTTACATCTTCTGCAGACCCATTTAAATATTCGTTGTCATTCATCAAAAGAACTATCTAAAAACGTAGATTAAAATGTGTTATGTGATTTAAATGTGTTAATTTGTAACATTACTATTTTACCAGTGACTTTGACGCACCGGGAGTGGCTTAATCGCCAGTGTGCTGAGCTGTGAATCCGAGGGTTTATGGTTCGCGTCCTATTACTGCAAAGTCGTGATTCACGCTTTGAGCCTGTGATTGCGTTATGAGAACGATGGTCAAATCACATTATTCGACTAGAGTAGCCGAAGAGATAGCGGTGGGTGCTATTAGCTAGCTTCCCTCAAATCTATCTGTTAAAAATTAGGGACAACTACTTAAGATCGCTCTCGTGTATATTTATGCAAATATCGGAATCAGACCGAAAACATAAATTAAAATTAATTTGTTTGTTAAGTTGAAATGGGCTATCTCTGTGAGCTGTGCAAATCGTAAGTATTGAACCCTAATTATAATTTTCAAGCTTCTCGATTACCCTTATGAACATATTCTGTAAGAGTTCTATCAACTAAATGTTTCCCACTGGTACAGCGGTAAGTCTACAGAACGTCGAAATTAGGGGTTCTATTCTCCTTGTTGGATGTACTAGATAGCCCCCACGTGGCTTTGCAATAACAAAACACATATCAATTAAATAACGTGATTGAAAAATCTTTATAATGCTATATTATTACGCTAAATCTTATAAATATTCCTAAAGAATGAATATTTTATAAAAAAGTTGCCACGAGTTTCATAAGACATATTCGCATAGGACTTGTCCCTCGGTGGGACAGCGGAAAGTCTTCGGATTTACAACGCTATAGTCAGGAGGCTTCATTTCCTTCGATGGATATAGCAGATAGACAGATGTGGCTTTGTAATAAGAAATAAGAAAAAATATATAGAGCTTTACAGTAATCCAATGCACAAATACAGGGTGGTCGCTAGAAAAGCGGAAAAATTTTCAAACAGCTATTTATTTTTACAAAGAATAACTTTTACAAAGTTTTTTAAAGGCATATGTTATATTACACTCATAGATGCTCAAAATGCATTTTATAATATTAAAATCATGCATTTTATTCATGATGTAAAGAAATCAAAATAGAAATGAGTAAGCACGCATTTTATTCATGATCTCATCTGACCCTCAAATTTTCCGCTTTTCTAGCGACCACCCTGCAGGTTACTATGCCACTTAGGTATTCACAAAACATTGCTTTGTTGTTAAAGGTTAAAATTAAAATTGTTTGTGCAGTCATACGACTTGTGAGAAATGTTTCTGTCACTTTTCAGAATACAATAGATATTACAGCGTGAATCAAATTTCAGAGGCCAAAATACAATTTTATTGTTCTTTCGAAATTAAAATACATTTATGTTAAGAAAGAAAACTGTGTGTATCAATCCAGTTGGCAAATATCATAAACATGATACACATTGACATTAAATTTCCGAATATTGTGGAAAGCTAAACAAGGGCTATCTGAGCTGGCGTTTCCTAATTTAGTAGTGTAAGACTAAAGACTAGAGGGAAAGCAGCTAGTCATCACCATCAACCGTTAACTCTTAGGCTACTCTTTTAGTAACAAATAGTGGAATTATCATAACTTATAAGAATGGCCCAGGTGGGTCAGTGGTAAGCTTACATACTTAGAAAGCAATAATATGGAGCTCGATTTTCCCTGGTGGACACAGCAGATAGCACAATGTGGTTTTGTGCTAAAGCACACACTGAATCATTAGTCTCAAGGGATATTTTATTTATGGAATGTATATATATTCTTAAATATTAGGATTATGTGCAAGCATATCTTATACTTTTCTGCTTACTTTTAGTCATTTGAAATTTCGTTTTTTTTCGTCTTTTCAGTTTATATGCAGTTGATTGTAAAATAAACATAAACATATGGTTTAAAAAAACCGTGGAAGTTGGCCTTGTGCTAGTAGCTTTGTTTCGTTGTTTTCTATAGTAGATAATGTCTGTTTTGCTCAAGAGGATAATATACTAGTACAGTGAATCTGTGTTGAAAATTCCATTCACTGTAATATCCTTTATTGGTTGAATGAGTGATGTCTGTATGTCACAGCCAGCAAATATTGAAGCACAAGGGCCCTAAACGAGTAAGGCTGTCAAACAGACAAAGAAGCTGAGTTTACCTATCGAATTCAAACAGGCTTTCTAGGATTGAATCTACTATGAAATCTTCGAGTAATTACTAAATTTGAGACCATCGTGTTTCAGTTCTACAGAGATAAATCATGACGGAATGAAAGCTGTACGATTAAACATCAACTAGCAAAACCAAATTAGCCAAACTGAAGGATTTTCGTTTTCCCACATAATATTTATAATATTTTCTAGGACCGACTTTCCAAACCAGGATAAAGGATAAAGGAATTTGGTCTTCTCACGTATACATTTTGACACTCACTGCTAAAGATAACAGATTTTAATCTGTTCGTATGATATTAAGATGGTGAACACAGACTCACGTAAGAGAACAGGTTGATCGCATTGCACAATATACAGCGAATGTGAGGGGGCTGAAAATAATGAGTTGTGCGATAGCAGTTCGTGTAAAAGGAAACACACGATGTTCGATCACTTGATTGTGACAAAGACGGTTTCTTCTTCAAAGAGCGAATATATTATCTGTGTATTGTTGCAGTAGGTTATTTGTATTTGAAAACATTTTGTGTTAATATTTATACCTTTACATAAGACGTGTACGTAAGTATGTTATTATTATTTATTTAAACATTTTGTTTTTACGCTAGAGTTTTGTTTTAGTAGTGGATAAGAAACTTATTATCAAATAAGTTGTTATTTTGTTGGCGTAAAAAACATATGAAGAAAAATTTTCCGAATGGTTAGTTAAGACGATGCCAAATACTGATTTGAGAGGTACAAACGTTTTGTTGTCTGTCGTGCCATCTAGTTTTTATGTGTTTAAGCTACCGCGTTATCTTTACGCTGTACCCAAAATTGCCCGGCATGGTCAAATGCATTAAGACGTTCGGCTCGTAATCTGAGGGTCACAGGTTCGAATCCCGGTCGCACCAAATATACTCGCCTTTTCAGCCGTGGGGGCGTTATAACGTGACCGCAGTCTCACTATTCATTGGTAAAATAGTCCAAGAGTTGGCGGTGGGTGGTGATGACTAAATGCTTTTTCCCTCTAATCTTATATTGCTAAATCAGGAACAAAAAAAAAGAAGAACCCAAAATTTTGATTTTTAATTGTGATTTAATTCTGTACGATATTAAAAATTTCACGCGTAGTGTTTTGTAGATTAATATTATTGTTTTATGTAAACTGAAATAATTTGTATTTTGTGTTACATGCATTATAATTCGAACACTTTTATGAGACCATTAAATGTTATAGATAAACTAAAAATGTGGAATTAATTTGGGATGAGTGAGGTTAATTTAATACGAGAGTTTCTCCTCTCTATTTTGGGTATTTGTATACCCGGGAGGGTCAGGTTGGAGTTGACCTCATTCTCCTTTTACTTTATTTAACACAATGATTAAATGTATGGATTGTTTTTTTGTTTTTGAATTTCGTACAAAGCTACACGAGGGCTATCTGTGCTAACCGTCCCTAATTTAGCAATGTAAGACAAGAGAGAAGGCAGGTAGTCATCACCACGCACCGTCAACTCTTGGGCTACTCTTTTACCAACGAAAAGTTGGATTGACCGTCATATTGTAACGCCCTCAGCTGGGAGGGCGAGCATAGCTGGTGCGACCGGGATTCGAACCCGGATTACGAGTCAAACGCCTTAACACTCTTGGCCATGCCGGGCCTTTAATGTATGGATAAAAATTACATGAAGGCTCAGACCCCTATCAAGGCAATGTCCATATACTATTCACCAATACATTTGATGCAAATATATTATTTATCTTTAAAGTTTCATGATAACTCCACATTCAATGTATATTAGTGAGTTACTGACTAATGCGATGGCTACTTTGTAGGTGGTCTTTTTTTTTCAATGCTATTTATTCTTTTAACGAATAAGCTGACAGGAGAGAGGTGTTTAGGACTATCTTCACGAACGTTTTCCTCTCTCTCTTTCGGGTTTTGGGCATCACATGTAGCCTGGAAGGTCAGGTGCTCTTTGACCTCTTCATCCTTCCTTTACTTATACAGTCATGCAGTGTTGGATGGTGTTAGTTACTGCTTTTGGGTCAGAGTGGTCTGAATTTACTCGGACCCTTTTAAGGGCAATGTCTATGTACTGGTATACATGTATTGACATTCGTTTGCCCTATCAGTAAGATGTGTAGTTTAATGGTGGTCTTTATTATTTGTATACTTTTTTTCATTTATTTATTTTTATGTTTAAAATACATGTTGATCGGGGATATATGTTTAGGACTAACTTCATCATGTATGAGGTACCTGTCTAGTTAGCATAATAATTCATTTTTCTTCCAATTTTTATCAGAATACGTTATTTTACTACGTAGGAGTCTATTTGGTATTGTTAAATATCTATGTATAAATTGAGATGATGTTGCTCTGGGAACTCTGTATACTGTTATGAGTAGAGTGTTTTGTATTGTTTTTAGCTTGGTTTTGATTATTTTGTCACTTACAGTAATCCAAGCTGGAGCTGCATAGTCAGTTACTATTCTAATGTATGTTTTGTATATCTTTAGGACATTGTCTACTGAAGCTTCACTGTTCTCATCAGTTAGACTTCTAGCATAGTTGGTTCTTCGCCAGACTTTTAATTTCATTTAAGTGTTTAATCCATGTTAATTATGAGACATAGGTAAGACCAAGAAATTTTGCCCATGTGACAGTCTGAATTAGTGTTCCACTCATATGTATTTCAGGCTGTACATTTTTGTGCTTTGTCAGTTTGGTAAATACGACTAATTGTGTTTTTGCTGTATTTATTTTTATTCTGTATTTTTGACAGTATTCGCTTATTCTATTTAGTTGTGGTTGTATGTTTGTGGCTGCTATTGTTGGTGTTGTGGCAATTTTCCAGATTGCTACATCATCAGCGAAATGGGAGGATAATACATGATTAGAATCCTTTAATGGCATATTGTTTACATACATGATGAAGAGTATAGGGGTAACCACCCCTCCCTGAGGGACAACAGCTTCTGGAGTAAAGCACTCAGGAAAGGTACCCTCTACATTTTCTATTTTCCAAAAAAGTTAGATAACCAAATAACCAAATAGTCCCATGTCATTCATACGGAACCGTCGACCATTGTACCATACAGTGTCGAATGCTTTCTCAATGTCAAGAAAATAATTACATTGTTTTTTGTTAAAGTTATCTATTATTTCTTCAGTTAGTCTGACTAAGTGATTTGTCGTTTGTCTATATTTCCTCAATCCATTTTGTTCTTTTGATAATTTTGATGTTGTCTCCAGGAATGTGGATAGTATTACTGATTATTCTTTAAAGAATTTTGTCTACACAGCTGGTCAGGCTGATTGGTCAGTAGCTATTAGGTTTATTTGCTGACTTTCCTTCCTCGTGGAACATTAATAAATTAGCATGCTTTCAAGAAACTGGTATGTATCCATAGAATAGAGATAAGTTGAAAAGTCCTTTTAGATGGTCAAACAATTTCAGAGTGCCTTTTTTTATTTCTTTTAGAAGGGGTGGCTTGTATCTCGTCTTCATCTGAAGTTTTGTTTTTTGTGTTTTTCATTGCTTTATGGAGTTCATGTCTAGATATTTCTTTCGTTATCATTGTATCTTCGTAGTTTGTTTTGTGTCTTGTATTTGTCTCAGATACACTTGTAAGAAAAACTGGTTCAAATTGTTCTTTACTGTACGTTTCCGGCTTCTTCTTTGTGAGTATTTGGGTATGTTGAATTTTAAATACCAAAGAGGGTCAGGTGCACAAGACCTCTTCCTCCATCCCTAGCTTTCATGTCGGCTACTACCATGTTGTAGTTGTAGTACTATTGGGCCAGAGTATCCCACAGTACTCCGGCCCTTTTCAGGTCAATGTCCGTGTATTGTCTTCATTTGTCCTTTTTTATTTGTTTTACTTTTTTTCATTGTTACTTTTATGTTTTTATTTTTATTTTACTTTATATTTAACAGTAAAAGAGAAAGAAGGAGAAAAAATAATAATAATACACACATAAAACAGTTTTAATATTATACTAGTTTTAAATGTCTATCGCATGGTGGCCAGCTTAATTTATATTTATTAAATATACATTCGTAGGAGAGAGGTACTTAGGACTATGTTTGTCATGTACGTAGTATCTGTCAAGATCAAATAATAAATCATTTTTATGCCAGTTTTTATTATGATAATTTAGTGCGTCATGTGGAGTCTCACAGATATTGTTTGTATGTTTGCATACTTGTACGTTAATGTGAAGTTCCACATGGAACTTTATAGGCTGAAGTTAAAATTGAATTTTGTATTTTTTGTAGGCCTGGCATGGCCAAGCGCGTAAGGCGTTCTACTTGTAATTTGAGGGTCGCGGGTTCGAATCCCGGTCTCACCAAACATGCTCGCCCTCCCAGCCGTGGGGGCGTTATAATGTCACGGTCAATCCTACAGTTAGTTGGTAAAAGAGTAGTCTAAGGGTTGACGGTGGATGATGATGACTAGCTGCCTTCCCTCTAGTCTTACACTGCTGAATTAGGGACGACTAGCCCAGATAGCCCTCGAGCAGCTTTGTGCGAAATTCCAAAACAATACTGTATTTTTTGTAGTTTCTGTAATTGTTTATACAGGCAGGAGATACATGTTCTATTATAGGTCTAATGTATGTTTTATAGATTTTTTATTACATTTTCAGGTGATGTACCTTGATTTTTACCTGACAGACGTCTTGCGTAATTTGGTCTTTTCCAGATTCTCGTCAGGATATTGTTTGTATGGCTGCATCCACGTTAATTTGGTGTCGTAAGTTAATCTTAAAAATTTAGTCGAAGTAGAAGTCTGTAAAAGTGATCCGTTCATTTTCCATGGGTTTCTAAAGTTTATATTTGAATTTCGTGCAAAGCTATGTGAGGGCTATCTGCGCTGGTCATCCCTAATTCAGCAGTGTAAGACTAGAGGGAAGACAGTTAGTGATCATCATCCACCGCCAACCCTTAGACTACTCTTTTTACCAACTAATTATAGGATTGACGGTTGCATGATAACGCCCCCACGGCTGGGAGGCGTGCGACCGGGATTCGAACCCGTGACCCTCAAATTACGAGTAGAACGCCTTAACACGCTTGGCCACGCCGAACCAACAAGGGTGTTTTAAACTAGTACACACACACACACACACACATACACATATGCTTTGAGTCATATTTTATCCAAATGACACAAATATTTAAATCAGTTATACACAATTATACAACGGGATGTCACAGGCAACTCACTTTAACAAAGAGTTCCGTCGACGCTACGTGCATCTCGCAACTTGTGTTGGTCGACGGAATAACCGCAAGACTGTGGCAGACTTTCTTCGGGTTGTCATCGGGAATATTTGTCCTAATTACCAACATTAAAAACGCTGAATATACACATAATGTCACAATAATTTATAAGATGTTTTCAATCTGTACATATCACGTATGGTTATCAATAAATGAATGAATAACACGTTTTTGTTTCATTATTTTACTTTTATTATTTAAAATACGTTTTACAAAACGTTCCTTTTTTTTGTACACTCGTGTATGTGTGACGCTATCACACATAATTTGTGTTGTCAGTGTATAGAAATAGTATATTGACAGTTAATAACTGATTTAAATAAAATGTGACTTCATTTCCTTTCAACCGGTAAACATGTGGATCGTTAAGCCTAATCTGTACATGTTCTCCAGTTAGTGTCATATTTTTTCCCCTGTAATTGTTGCACACGTTACTACGGTATTTAAGTCGTCTTCATTGTCACACAGCAGGTACATAACGGTATAGAATGATTTATCTTTTCCAATAATAAGCAGAGGCACAAATTATTATTATTATTATTGGTGTGGGGGCGCTTTATTTGCAATGTTAATCCTGACCTTTGAATTCAGCACCTTTCACTCATCTCTATGCCCCACTTAAAGGTGCACGTGCTCCCCATTTCCCCTTCCGTCTCTTATGTTTAGAGTTTAAATGAAAAGTGATGTATTAAAATGTTTAATCAGCCCATTCACAGTTTATGGAAAAATACGTGACTTGTTATACTTTTTATTCATTTCAGTAAAATAAACGAGATATTTACATGAAACTGTTGGACATTCTTGTTAATACGTAGCTATAGGCAACGCAGTGAAGTAGAGACGGTGATAGGTTGATGTACGTCAGTTTTACGTAGGACGATATCGATTAATTCATTTTATCATATTTGTTGCCGTCTAGCGGGCGTTACTTGAAACCTGTGAAAAGCACTGTCATCAGGCCGTCAGTTCGCTGATTTCTGAAGTTGTTGAACGGCTTCTTTTATCTTCCTTCAGAGAATATTTGATTGTCGAACTCTACGGTCTTCCCTGTTTTTGTAAGTTAGCACATTTTTTGTTAGCACTGTATTTCGAAAGTTAAAATGTTCGCTTGTTAAAAGTTTCACAAATTGTAGACAATGTCTAATACTATATAGTTTACAACGGCAGTGCCAGCTAATATAGAGCTATACAGAAATTGTTGTTCAGAACGATTATGTAATTTTAGTAACGTTGAGACCCAGAGTTTGCTGTTTGTTTTGATTTCTCCAAGTTATATCTCTGTTTCAAATGATACTTGGCTTTAGCTTTTAATTGTGTTCTCAATCTGTCCGCAGTATAGTTTCGAGGGAGAATCCAGAAGGAATGTAAAACACATACGTCGCCTTAATTAGCCAAAAAGATGAAATCTACATTGAAATCCAACAATACAGACATTTTTGAGCCTGCTTTTAGTTCTTTCGTCTCTGGAATTCAGAAAGAAGGAGAAGGTAAGTTTAAAAAAAAGTATAATTAACATAATTAAAAAAGAATTATGTTTCTCGTTGACAATTAAAACAAATCATAAACGTTAACAAATAAATTAATAATTTTTGACGCAATGCCTGACTTAATTAGTTTTAGAATTATATACACGCCTTTTTATAAATATTAAGAGCTCGTGGTGCATAAATATTTGTGATTGGTATGCCACAGGTACGAAAATATAATATTTATTCCGCTTTAGTTGTAAATTTCAGTTTCACCTGTGATGTTGCCGATGACATATGATCCAGGATCTTTAGTTAGGAAACGTTTTTTTTTTGTTTGCTTTTTTCTTCCATCAGCTCATGAAACTTTGAGAAAAATTCGCTTTCCGTTGGGCCTAAAGATATCTATGTTTGTTTGTCATATTTTTAAAAAAAAATGATAACTAGTTTCATAAATTAATCGTTAAATCTTTACTCACAATTATCTTCTAAATTCGATCTTTGAAAAACCTAGCCATTCTATTGGTTCTTAGATCACTAGGGTTATTAGTATTCGCTGATAAGGTAACATAAACATGACAGGAAACTTAAGATTAAAATACGACTATTTAGAAATATGGAAAAATTTAACTTAAATAACATGTGAATACACAATAATTATATATATATCGAGCAGGAGACACAGTTAAATAACTTTAACCGTTAAATTAAAGAAAAACATTAAAAACTGCCTGGTCAAACCTTCAAAGATAAAGAATTATTAATTCAACGAAAAACCTGTTTTTATAGAAAAAATAAAATAAAGAAACAGTTGCAACAGAAAAAGAAATAACCGTACAGATCACAAGTCTATCCTAGTGTACGGAAGTAGAATCCCCATGACGCTAGAGATATACTGTCTACAAGATATCCCACTCCCCACAGCTACATCACAAACTGTAACAATAAAATAAGTAAAAATGAGTGAACAGATGTTGCGAGCTTAAAGGTCAGGACGTCTTATGTCCTTGCCACCATTTGTCTAGGAGTCTTCTGTTGTGTTTTTTAAGGGGGGTTTATAGCGACAGGGGTATTCCCCCAAGCTGTGTGTCTGTGGCATATGACAGTTTTTGAAAGCGATAGCCGTGTTAACACACAAATGCAAATTTCGCCATAACATAGGGGAACCCACGCTGTTGCAGCTTGTGTAACTCCATCTCTTAATCCTTTTGTGAAATAATGCTCCAGTTTTTACTGTCTCGATCATGTTTCAGAAGATGGAAGCTCTCAGAAGGAACACGAGAACATGTCGTTATTAGTAGTGGGAGGGGTGTAGGTAAAATATTATCTCTCCAGGTTGGTATTGCAGGATATGTAGTGGACGTATATTATGTATAAAATACTGTACATAAGTATAGTTGTCGAATCATTCAAATAGTTTTGTTTATTTGTTTTTGAATTTCGCGCAAAGCTGCACGAGGGCTATCTGCGCTAAATTTGTTTTGTAAAATGTATTATTCATTAATTATATACATTCGCTTTTAATTATATCAGCGTCATATACAAATTATTATACATGTATTTCGTAATAAACAAACACGTAACTTTAACAGATCTCGCCTCACAGTTTGAAAAGTACTGACTTTTCACAAGAGGGAACTGTTGGTATATTTAGCGTTACGCCACAATAATAACCAACACAGAAAATGTGTGTTATTTTTCACTGTTTTATTTTATTATTCAAATATAGTAAAAAAAAGAACACACATGAGAGGTAATCTGGAGGGATTTGTAAGCGCAGTACGAGATCTCCATTTCTGTGAAGGCGCAATGTAGGTGAACTGTTGTGCGAAACACAAAGAAACTACGGCACTTGAATTTATTACTTTTACTTCAAAATAATCATAAAGCTCTGTATTAACATTTTCCTTATGAGCTCGATATTTGTGCGTGCACTGTCTATCAGTGACTATAAACGTTTAGCGGCCTGCGAACCTTACTGAGGTTTTGTTACATAATGAATGATAATTGGATTCCGTGAGTTGATTCAAAATTAGAGTCTTGTATTTCATTACAGTTTGCGCAAACTTCAGCATTTATTTATTTACAATATCTGCCAGTAAAAGCGTTCATTCACAGCAGTGTCACATGTCAGTTTGACGTGGTATAGACAAATATTGAAGTTGAAATAAGTGCTCAGTCGGTTTCTACTGGAACTATAAAAACTATGATCAGGTTCTAAGTAATGACCATTTTAAGTGTATTATCGTCAATTGTTAAAATATAAATATTACATTCGGAATACTTTTTCTTCTGTTCCTATGAACAATTACATTTCCGAGTAGCTAGCGCAAGAAGTTTTCTAAATAATTAAAATCAATGTTGATTATGTAATTTTACGATACAGTTAGTTTCATGCTTTTAATATAAGTGACACCTGATTTACTGGCGATAATACGAAGGCAGTACACTGATGGTGTATTATTTAATCGGCAGAGAAAGACCCGTAGAACATTTGAGGTCAAATTAATATCTATATTTTAACAGTTCTTTATTGAATACAGGATTTATATATGTAATAAGATGATACAAAATTACTGACACTGAAATCAGCGGCAGACTTTGCCTTCAGATAGAAAAGTTATAGTTTCTAACCTTACCATAGAGTGAAGTTGAAGTTAGGTTTAGAAGAAAGAAAAAAATTCAATTTCTTCTTTTTACTTGTTGGTAGTCCCTCTCAGGTGGGCCTGGCATGGCCGAGCGCGTAATGCGTGCGCTCGTAATCCGAGGGTCGCGGGTTCGAGCCCGCGTCGCGCTAAACATGCTCACCCTCCCAGCCGTGGGGGTGTATAATGTGACGGTCAGTTTCACTATTCGTTGGTAAAAGAGTAGCCCAAGAGTTGGCGGTGGGTGGTGATGACTAGCTGCCTTCCCTCTAGTCTTACACTGCTAAATTAGGGACGGCTAGCACAGATTGCCCTCGAGTAGCTTTGTGCGAAATTCCAAAACAAACAAATTTTCATATGATTGTTTGTTGAATTTCGTGCAAAGCTATTCGAGGACTATCTGCCTAACTTTTCCTAATTTTGCTGTGATAGGCAAAAGGAGACTTTGTCAATCCCACTTACTGCCAGCTCTTGGGCTACTATGTTACTAACGAAGAGTGGGTTTGACTGTAACATTATAGTGTCCCCTAAAAGCTGAAGGTGCGACCATATTCGGTGACAGGATTCGTACCCGTGACCCGCATACCGTGAAGTGAGTGCAGTAACTACCACAAACCATTCCATGTTTCATATGATTGAAGGCACGCTTAATGAAACAGAAGCATGAGAAATATTATGTTAATACCTTTCAACACACATATATGGATGGGTCGGCTGTGTTTTGGTGATATGTTTCTGAAGTGACCCAGTATGGCCAAATGGTTAGGGCGCTTGACTCGCTATCTGAGGATCGCAGGTTTAAATCCCTATCACACCAAACGTGCTCGTCCTTTCAGTCGTGGAGGTGTTTTAATGTGATGGTCAGTCTCACTATTCATTGGTAAAATGAGTTGGCGGTGGGCAGTGTTAGTAAGCTGCATTTCTTCCAGTCTATCACTGCTAAATTAGGGACGGTGAGCACGGATGGCTGTCGTGTAGGTAAAAATAGCAGTATTATTTTGAAGAGAAAGGTGTATCAACTGATTTCAACTGATTGAGCGTCTCATTGTTAGAACAAATGCATATTGAACTCACGGGATGGGAGAAAAAGTGTCCTTCCCCCGAAAATGCCGTTAATTTGTTATATATTTTATCAGGTAATAGAAGAACACGGAACATTACATGTTTTTAGAATGCATCCGACCACATCTGTTCAAATATGATTTCAAATCCTAATTTTAACATTGGCTTTTGTAAATAACTGAACTTTTCATGATTTTAGTTGCATTTGCTCATAAAAAGTGTTGTTCACCTACTGTAGTTTCTTATATCTTCTTATTACAATTAGTCTGTAAAATGGTCAAGTTTCTCTGCAAGTGTGGAGTCGTTAAAAGATATCTTAGAATTAAGATATCTTATCGGATGACCAGGTCAATCACCTGATATCAATTCGATTGAAAATTTATGGGCTGAGTTAAACCATTTAACGAAAGATCGTAAGTCAAACGCAGAAGATAAACTTTTTGAAGTACTCAGAGAAGAATGATACCCAGTCAGTCAGGATTAACTGTACATATTTAGGTAAAGCTTGCCATCTTGATGTGAAACAGAACTGAAATCCAAGGGAATGTCGACTAAATATTGACTTGTGAAACTGGTTTGTGTTATTTTGAGTTACACTTATACGTTCTATTATTCCAGAGAAATTTGTCTGATTATTTTGTAGGCTAGTTGCAACAAGAGGATCTAAGAAACTATAACATGCCTTTCCCTCTGGTCTTTCACTGCTCAATTTGGGACGTTTAGTGCAGATACTCCTTGTGTAGCTTTGTGCGAAATTCATAACAAAACCTAATAAAATATATAACAAATGAACAACATTTTAAAGGGGGACCACTTTTTTGTTCACTTCTTGCTCTGTTTTGTCCATCAAGGGGAATCTAACCCAAGATTTAACGATGTTAATCTGAAAAACTCATCTCGTAACGATTTCAAGATTTCTGTTTCTGCACCAGGATTGTCATTCTATTGTATGAGTGATTCATGAGATCCGTTTGTCAGTTCTAATATTATTAATAACAGGGGAGTTACGGGACTAAAACCAGAGCCAGTACTTGTGGTGGGAGGTTTAAAATGTCGTTACACCCCAAGCTGATTCTGTCAATTAATCTAGTCTTAGATTTGGTCATATTATATGTTTTATTTTCCCCCTCCACTTCGCTCTTCTTCAAGTAAGAAAAACTGGAGTCAGGATTTGGAAAAATCCAACAAAAAACATTATACATTACATGAAAAAATTACAAAATACGAACCTACCGTTTTGTTGATATATATATATGAAGTTCACAGTTATTCACAGACTCTGAAATTTTGCTCGAGTTGAGAAAAAGTCACACTGCCCTCTACAGCATTTTACTATAACTACAAGTTAATCACCTCGCACACGTACTAGGCTTAGGAGACGTACTGAAGTTATCTTTCCTGTTCAGTTTATTGCAAGTAATCAGTTTTGTAGGTAAAAACCAATTAACTCTTAAAACACCCTTATAGATTTTGCCACGCTCTTACCACCCAGTACGAGATTAATACAGCAACGCAGGGAGCGAGAACAAGGAATAAAATATGCACAGTTAGAAATAAAATAATAAATGTATTTATTTCACCATTTTGATTACCTGTTTCTACTAGTCGCAGAGTTTAATCTGAGTTGCTAAAGCTAGAAACTTGTCACATCGTTACAAGGGCAAGCAGTTTAATATAATTTTCCAGTGAATGAAGCAATCAAGGTGCATTTAAACGAAAATATTTAAGTTTGAGTCTTTGGAAAAGAAAATTGTTAGAGGGTGAAAGTATTGGGAAATTACCATTGTGAAGGGTATGTGTGTTCGTTGAATGAAAACCTACAGTTCTCAGAAGTCACTGTGTGACGGCTGTCTCTTTCAGCTGAATCCATCATACTTACTCTGACCCAACAGTATGCAGGTTCTGAACAAAGTGTTAACATCTGGACGTGTCACTTTACTTGTAGTTTGTTTCTACTTGCTGGTGAATTTCTACATGATTTTTATTCTACCTAGGAACGCAACTTTAAGAAACAAGACAGCGTTTTATCCAGTAAAAAGTTTATACAAAATATGACTTTATGCATTTCAAGGTTCATACTAAATGTGACTTTATCCGTTGCAAGGTTTATTCTAAATGTGACTTTATTCGTTGCAAGGTTCGTACTAAATGTGACTTTATCCATTGTAAGGTTTATACTAAATATCACTTTATCCGTTGAAAACTTTATACTAAATGTGACTTTATCCATTGTAAGGTTTATACTAAATGTGACTTTATCCGTTGAAAACTTTATACTAAATGTCAATTTATCTGTTGAAAAGTTTATAAATAATGTGACTTTATCCATTGCAAGGTTTATACAACATGTGAATTTGCCTTGTGCAAACTGTAGATATAGATATGTATATATGTGTGTGTATACATATTATATTTATACATATACATATATGTATATGTATATATTTCTCACAATACCTTCAAAATGTTTTGTTGTGTTTTACATCAGTATAGATGGTCGGGTGTGGACCAGCAGTTTACGTAATCGGATTGTGAGTCTGATGGGCATGGCTGCTTCGTGTTTTGTTTTGTGTGCTCCGTGATTACATTAGAAAAATGACCACCAAAATCTCAGATGAGAGCAGCTTAAGAGTTGGCGGTGGGTGTTGTTGACTGCCTGCTTTTTTTTTTTTTGGTAGCATACTAGTTCATAATTAATGACGGCTGTGCAGAGATCAGACCGTGTATAGTTTTACGCGAAACGTAAATAAACAAACACACAAATCTTATTAATGTTGAGTTACTTATAAATTATACATACAGTCATGTTGTTGAAACCATAGGTAGTAATGACTTACCTATCTTTAGCATAGATGATAATACAAAAACATCATGGATGATGTCTCTCTCTCTCTCTCTCTATATATATATATATACAAATTATTAAGTTGTGTGTGTGTGTGTGTGTGTAAGAGAGAGAGGGGGTTTGGTTTAAATTTTGCGCAAAGCTAGTCGAAGGCTATCTGCGCTAGCAGTCCCTACTTTAGCAGTGTAAGACCAGAGGGAAGGCAGCTAGTCATCACCATCCTCCGCCATCTCTTGATATACTCCTTTGCCAATGAGTAGTGGAATTGACTGTAACATTATAAAGCCCCCACGGCTGAAAAGGCGAGAATGTTTGGTGCGACGTGGATTCGAACCTGCCACTCTCGGATTACGAGTCGAGTGCCTTAACCCACCAGGGCATGCCGGGCCGGAGATAGAGAGACTGACAAATAATTACAAACCTTGACTTAACAGTATATAATAGAATACTATACAGACATAATGGAAAAAAAACAACTAATATGACAAAATAAAGTAAAAATACATTTTTTAAAACTCCTCAGAAATCTGGTACTTTAACTAAATTGCTAGATCGAATAATTAAAAATTAAAACTAACAAAATGGAGTCCCTCGTTGGAACAGCAATAAGTTTGCAGATTTACAATTCCAAAATATGCTTTTTAATTCCTCGCATTGGACACGGCAGATCGCCCAATGTGGCTTTGCTCTAAAAACGAACAAGTAAAATATACATCATTTTTATGGTTACAAAGGTCAATCAGTTATGTGATAGCAGAAGATGGAACTGTCTGTTTAAGCTTTGCCCTAATTGAAGCTCAAAACCAAAATTCAATTGATATTTGTGACTTGTTTGTACGTGAACGGAAGTATCTTTTGTAATTAGGTTTAGATTTTATGATGTGGAAGATGAACCGTAGAAAGAGACGGTTGACTGAGTGATATGTTTCTTACAAAATTTGTAATTTGTTCTATACAGAAGCTATCTAAGTATCCATGTCTGTATTGCTATCTTTTTGTGTATATTGTATGTACTCCAATCGACTGATACTCATTTTTATTTAGACTCACGAACGATTAGAATATTTAGCTGTTCATATTTTATTTTTTAATTCGATTTTATCTTTTTGAGTTTATCGAGTTTTGATTGTGACATGTTTACTATCCATAACTTATTTTAATATCTATGTTTGTTTCAGTTAAACACATATTTATAAATGTGTGTAATTTATATTGTTAAATTTTTATTGTGAAATTCTATCCTATTCACTAAAGTCTAAGAAGATTTTCGAGTGTAAGAATCAACAATATGTGTGTGTACATAAACACTAGTGTATAGTCAGTATTGTTGTGCAGGCTGAAATTTCTAGAATTTTTTCCTCACGCCTATAAATGTAAACAATCCGGCGCTCCAAGAGGTAGTACATATTATTTGTTTGCTATAGCTGGTGGACTATAAACCTCGGAAGCTGTAACTGTGACCATCGCTTATAAATCGTGAACTTCACATATTTGACCAGGAATATTTATTAATTTCGAACATTATAAATAATTTAACTTCAGAGGATTCACAACAGACATTAGTATTTGTACAAAGACATTACATAACATCAGTGGGGAAAATTCGACGTTTCGCGAGAAGCAAAGAATGCAGAGCTAGCTGGCTCCACATTAAGTGGATTGTACCTATATCAACTCAAAATTAACTCGCTCATCGTGAACCCTCGATAAGACATCAAGGAAGTTCCAGTTCAGATAGAATGCTTGATATTGTTTGTAACTTTGTAAACCTTTTGTACATAGTTCATTATTTTTAATAGCCGTTGCCGTAAATTATGTTATTATTACATATTAAAATGTATTTGTATTTAAAAAAAGAAAGTGTGTGTGTCAGTCTTAACAGCAAGTATCATAAACTCAAGATATATCGACATTTATTTTACTTCTAAATTTAAATTATCATGTAACTCAGTTTCAATTCGAAATTGTAATACGTCGATCAAACGTTGTTTAGTTAACTTTAATATTTAACTGTGTTTTTCTTTCACGTAAGCAACAGATAACCTCTTGTCGACCACCAGTAAAGAAGAAGACGCAATAAAATCGTTGTCGCTGAAAGCTCTAAAGTATGAATTGGACACCAGAGTTGAGGTAAATAACTTATGCATTACTTCAGGCTTAATACGTTAAGTTCTGTCAGTTACACTTCTGTTGTTAATTAATACTGCTTTAAGACTCGTTACTTACACCGATCCATGACAAGTTACCCAAACTGACCAGCTTTTTAGTTACCATTGCATTATGAGCGATGACGTCATATAGATTGTCTTTTATTGGATTTTATTTTTCTTATAATAATTTTTAAGTTAATGTTTTGCCCCTGACACTGTTAGTAGGTAAGTATAATAGTCTTTCCTTTCCAAATGTCATCCATTCTAATTGTGCAACCTTTGTAGGTCTTCGGTCCTGGAAGATTACCCCTAACAGTGTCTCTCGTTTCATCGTTGTTTTATTCATCATAAACCGTCTATGACGGCACAAAAATTTTCTCAACCTAAAAGAGCCGTTTTTACATATATATTTTTCTCTACGAGTGGGTTTACTTGACAGCACTGTTGATCAAATGTTAGGAAAAAAAAGATGGACGCTTTTCAGTAACCCAAAATGTAATTAACTTTTACAGGAAAGAGTTTTTCAAATGTAACATTTTGGAATTTCGTCACAATTAAAGTAAAAGACAATGACACCAACAAAAGGGTTTTTCTGGTATTTATTAAGACACGTTCTTTGAAATCACTGACATCCAATATAATAAAATACCAGGTGGCGTATCGTTGCTGCCCATATCTGTAGAATTCATAAAGACAGCTTTCAAAAAATGATGTTGAGAAACTATGACAACCACTGAGCTAACGTTTGTTTTTTTATTCAATACAATCTAAACCCAAACATCCACGTTTTTTATTCGTTTATCTTCTCTTGTTTTGTGTGAAATCAAAACAGGAAATAAATCTGCTTAGCCTTGCTGACTGGAAATTAAACGTTTTATTGTTGCGTTGTTTGAAGCTTTGGGTGACGAATAACGTTTATTCATAGCAGCAATGGGACCATTTTTAATAACTTTCGGAGAGAGGTAAGCTGTACTTTCAACAAAATCGAAACCGTTTGTGAGAAAATTTAATATGATGAGTTTAGTGTGTTTGTTTCGAAATGTGAGTGATGTTCGTATTATCACGGATAAGATAAAATGTTTAAATAATCCGAAAAACTTGGAAATTAAAATTCTTTGAATTATCAGTCAGAAATTTTCGTTACTTTCGGTATTTACAGCTACACTCCTATCTTGTGTTGTTGTTGTTGTTCTTTTTAATTTCGCGCAAAGCTACTCGAGGGCGATCTGCGCTGGCCGTCCCTAATTTAGCAGAATAAGACTAGAGGGAAGGCAGCTAGTCATCATCACCGATTGACAATACTTGGGCTACTCTTTTACCAACGAATAGTGGGATTGACCGATACATTATAACGCCCCCACGGCTGAAAGGGCAAGCATGTTTGGTGCAACGGGGATTCGAACCCACGACCCTCGGATTACAGAGCAGATTAATTTAGGGAAAGAATTAATATTAATATTATTTTAAAATCTGCCGTTCAAAAATCCTTACACTAAATTCTTTGGGTTATGAAATAAACAAAAAATGAAAAAAAAACACAATGTATTTCACACCGTAACAGTTGTTAAGCTGGCATAAATAACGTTTCACCCACTACTGTAACTGTTGTAATTCCAGCTGGCCTGGAAAGCTCTGGGTATTGGCGGAAGGCCTCATGGCATCATGTGTATCAGGTATTGTGTCATTGACATATTATAACACACTCATCTTTACTGCCTCACCCTCAACACAACGGCATGTCTGCGGACTCACATTGCTAGAAACCAGGTTTAGATACCTGTGATGTACAAAACACGGATATCCTGTTGTGCAGTTTTATGTTTAATTATAAATGATGAATCAGTCCTCTTTACTTTCATTCGTAAATTATTATTGATAATTACGAATAATAAGAATTCTGAGAAAGAAACATTGAAGTGACGCTAAATCAGATATTTTTATATTCAATTTTCATCTGCACTTGGCCCGGCATGACCAGGTGGGTAAGGCACTCGACTCATAATCTCAGGGTCGCGGGTTCGAATCCATGTGATACTACAAATACTTGCCATTTCAGCCGTAAGGGCGTTATAATATCACGGTCAATCCCACTATTCGTTGGTAAAAGAGTAGCTCAAGAGTTGGCGGTGCGTGGTGATGACTGCCTTCCCTCCAGTCTTACACTGCTAAATTAGGGACGACTGGCGCAGGTAGTCCTCGTGCTGCTTTGAGCGAAATTCAAAACAAACCATTTGTTCTTCTTAATGTTTATTTCCCCTTGGTCTGGATCCTCACATAATCACAATCCTGAGATGGCTTGGTGGGTCAGGTAGAACAACACATGCTTCTGTACTTTAGTTTAATTAAAGTACTAATACTAATGAATTCCAGCGTCGCCCGCCGCTAGTACAGTGGTATGTCTCCGGATTTACAACGCTGAAATCAGGGGTTCTATTCCCCTCGGTGGGCTGAGCAGATAGCGCGATGTGGCTTTACTATAAGAAAAACACAAACACACACAATTCCGGCGTTAATATTTTAGCCGTATATAAAAACAGTTCAAAGCCTAATAACAGATATCTTGAGAAAATGCCTCAGAAAAAAAAAATACAGTGGTCTAGTTGATGATAAATTTTGGTCAACTGGTCTTAGTATCCTTCCTGATTCCTTAACCATCAAAGAAGATGTTTCCCACTTCTTTTCCTACATCATATCAAGTGTTTGTTTGTTTTGGAATTTCGCACAAAGCTACTCGAGGGCTATCTGTGCTAGCCGTCCCTAATTTAGCAGTGTAAGACTAGAGGGAAGGCAGCTAGTCATCACCACCCACCGCCAACTCTTGGGCTACTCTTTTACTAACGAATAGTGGGATTGACCGTAACATTATACACCCCCACGGCTGGGAGGGCGAGCATGTTTCAGCGCGACGCGGGCGCGAACCCGCGACCCTCGGATTACGAGTGCACGCCTTAACGCGCTCGGCCATGCCAGGCCCATATCAAGTGCATCAACCCTCTTTCAGATGCTTCGCATTAGATTCCATCGATTAATCTTTATGAATGGCCCCCCAGTGGCTGAGCGGTATGTCTGCAGACTTACACGCTACAATCCGGATTTCGATACCCGTGGTGGGCAGAGCACAGATAGCCCATTGTGCAGCTTTGTGCTTAATTCAAAACAACAACAACAACTTTATGAATGATGGTACTCAGTTTACTGAAAATCGACTTTGTCAGCATCATACTGAACTACTTTAAAGCAGTGGTTACGAATCTAACGTTAAACCAACAAATTCGGATCCCAAAATATTCACGGAACACCTCACACAATATTAGTTTTTAAAGTAATTTTAAGTCACATTGTGTAGCAATGTAATTCTGTGGATATACTTTAAAAGAGACATATTTTTGTTGTTTTTTTTACAAACACTTGAGGTCTCTTTGCGGACCAGAAGTTAGGAAACAGATTCTGTTATCACACGCTATACCCTTTATTATAGAACGTCTACTGTTTTTTTACCCCTGATCGAAGGTGACACTAATTTGTTAACAGTTATTATCCCTGAGCTTATTAATTCGTCTTTGATTTTTCAATAAATCTTCCAGTAATTGTAATTCTTCTTTGGCTGATTACGTTTATTACTATTGTTGCCTGGTTACAAGTTCTATCCGATTGTGTCACATGCTAACAATTAGACCAAAGTTTCACGCTCGGCTTCGTATACGTTTCACTGTACAATATTTTGTGACTGTTGAGAAACAGCTGTAATAAACTGTTTATGCTTCAGTGGAATTTTATGGACACGTTTAATCGTTAAAGCAAATCTGAGAAGAATGAGATATAACATGTTCTAGTCGGTTGCCTTCTTAGTTTGAGATCCAAGTAAATCCAGCGGCTTATGACACTAGAAGCTTGTTTCAGTACATTGGCATTACAGAGATATCTCATTGTGTAGTTTTGTGTAGAACGTGAGCAAACTAACGCATTTTATATTGTGGATCAACAGAAAGAGTAACGTTTTCAGAAGACCTTGGTCAGGTGGTTAAGGCACTCAACTCCTCATCATCCGAGGAGCGCCGGTTCGAATCCCGCCACATTATGCTTGTCCTTTTAACCGTGGGGGCATTGTAATGTGCCTAGTTACCTTCGAACTGCTTACCTCTGCGCACACGTTTAACGCCACAGTATTTTGTTTTCGTCTCATGATCGTGTTCATGTCAGTTATTCACGATTTATCAACATAGATTCTCTTCCACTGAAACGTTTGTCTGATGTAGTTTCACTTTTATATATCCACGCTGGCACCATTTTTATTACTGACCCTTGGGTACTTCTGTAATTATGGGTATCTGTGTCACGAAGAGTCCAGATAGAATATCTCTTTCGAAATGTGACGTCTTTCAAACCCATTAGAACCCATTTCTAAAAAAAACAAAAAAAAACGAAAACTTGTTTATCCGCCACATGTCTACATACATTCCTAATAACATAGAATATTAATTTAATAATATACAGTTAAATCATTATTTTTACATTTTACTGCTTAAAGATACCGAAGTTTGGAATTAAAAAGTGAAGTTTTTAAATTATTTTCTCCAATCTGTGTTGCACTTTCTAAACAGATAATTGTGGAGTTTTACTCTCTTATTTAGCCGTATAAACTTACGAAGCTATTTCAAACAAGTTAAATAATATTCGAAGTAAATATAAATTCATACTGTTGTTCAAATAATAACATATTTTTCGCTTAATTTTACAACCTCGGTAGGGTGACAGTATTCGTTATCATAATTATTTTACTACAGTAAACAGATTTCATCCATACTCCTTTCTCCCGGCCAAATGAAATTAAGATTTGTATGGATTTAAAATTCTGAAACCCTAGATTCGATTCCCAGCGATAGACAGGGCATATAACCTAATCTGGCTCTCCTATAAGAAATAAACAAACGATCCCTTTTCTCCGTATAAATAAATCAATAATTTTTGTAAGAATACTTACTTATTAATTACAATAACAATACTTGCGTATTGGTTAACACTATTGACTTAATTACTAAATACACAGGCCAGTGAATCTAAAATTCATAAAAATTATTTTAGTTTCAATAACGGATTTTCCATAATTCAGCTACGCAGGCTTCGAAAATAATGATATTTTCTATCATATACGGATGTTCTTACAAAGCAATAAAAAACCTTTCACTTGGATGAAATCATAATTTGGTTAACATGAATGTACACGTAAATCGTACGTCTTTTAATTACTACATTTAAATATTAGTTATTTATTTGCAATAAGTAGTCAAGTTACTTGAAAAAAAAAGTTCTTTATTACTTGGTGGTTCTCATATTTCAATACATTTTCTTCTTTAATGATTAGGGTGGTTTCTCTGTCATCATTTCCCTACTAGATGGTACAACACTTCACGTCACAAGTTCTATTACCGAGGCTTTGGGATATCCAAAGGTATGGCTGTATTGGTATTAACAGAGTTTTAGTTATTTGATTTCTATGTGTGTGTGTGTATTACAGTACAGAAAAACAACTTCAGAATTAGATGCTGTCCCCAATTTAGTGGTAAGAGCAGTCAGAGGAAAATGATATCCTTCCAATTATCTCTGAACAGCAGAATCGACTACAGTACACTCGAACTGCAATGCACTGTATTAATTTTGTCATCTGAAGATGTTGTTTTTTTCCTCTAAAATGCTGTAGAAAATGCATGAGCGATTTTAGAAAAAAACATCTTCACGGAAGGAAAGTTATTTTGCAAACTGTTGCGCAAAGAGCGGTTATTACATTTTTGCTGCAAATAACTGGACGAGACTTTTGTACGCAACTTGTACTCTACTATGTACTCTTTATCTTGACCTAAAAAAGAAGGGGGGTGAAATTTCCACCGAGGGGAATCGAGCACCTGATTTTAACGTCGTAAATACGAAAACTTACCGCTGTACCAGCAGAAGACATACTCTTTGGAAATTTCGTGTGTGTGTGTTTTTTTCTTATAGCAAAGCCACATCGGGCTATCTGCTCAGCCCACTAAGAGGAATCGAACCCCTGATTTTAGCGTTGTAAACCCGGAGACATACCGCTGTACTAGCGGGGGGGCTCGGTAGATAGAACAGATAACCCGTTGTGGCTTTGCTATAAAGAAAAACACACATCCGACGAGTTTTTCTTAGTTTTTATTTTTTGAAATTTGGTCAGCGAATAAACACTTTTCGTTAAGTGTCCCATAATTTGCCTCCCATGTACACAACGGTATGATTGCAGACTTACAACGCCAGAAACAGGGTTTCGATACCCGTGGTGAAATTACTTGCACGTATTTCAGAAGTTGTTCAATTAAATATTTTTATAAGGCGTGCGATTCGTATTCTCTCTGAGGGTTACGGGTTCGCATCCCCCTCGTATCAAACATGCTCGCCCTTTCAGCCGTGGGGGCGCTATAATGTGACGTTCAATCCCACTATTCGTTGGTAAAAGAGTAGCCCAAGAGTTTTGCGGTGGATGGTGATGACTAGCTGCCTTCCCTCTAGTCTTACATTGCTAAATCAGGGACGGCTAGCTCAGATAGTCCTCGAGCAGCTTTGTGTGAAATTCAAAAAACAACCAAACAAAACAAACCAACCGGTAACTGATTTCTAAGTGTAAAGCAGGAACTGATCACGCAGTAGGACATTCACTGGTATATATTTTTAGGTCGAGTTTCATTTATACAGATTCAAAATATGTGTGATTTGGTGGTCAGAACAAGAAAATTATAAAAATAACATTTTCAAAATTCTAACAAGTGATGAATTAGATTATATAGCTTTAACTCCTGTAGGTTTTTTTTTTATATTAAAACATGTCCGCTCTAACGCATAAAATTCCAGCTCATAGGAAGTAAAATAAAAGCAGTTCCTCCCTCATAAATGTTCTAATAGCGACCACAATCTGTGGTTTTTATAATTCTTTATTTTACGTTCAGCTACATTTTTCGATAGGTCAATCCTAACATCTATGGCTCGATTCCCCATGGTGGTCGCAAATACACAGGAAGTTTATAGAAGAACCAAATACTTACTTTATTATTTGACGGTATTAACAAAAAAGGCATAACCTCCAAAAACGTAGAACAACGGTTAAGTAGTTTGTATTTATTGACCATGAATTATATTGGTCCTGCTATTTCTGTTTATTGTTTAATATTTTAAAGAGTACAATGTTGAATCAGCGTCAAAATAAACGTATTCGTAAAATATGGAACTTAAAGTGAATTGATGTTTAATGGGAAACATGTTTGTCTGATTAACATAATGCATTATCTCATAACGCTGATGTTCTACGAGATTGAATGTCTCTGTTCTAGGACTTTCTAATTGGACAATGTCTTACCAACTTCATCCATCCCCGAGATCGGGTAACGTTCCTCAGTCACTTAACCGAAGGACTAAATGTTCGTTTTATCAAAGAAAACAAAGGTAAGATATCCCACAGTTTAATAAGTTTTATTGTATCACAGGATAGCCGTTTTTTTGCATGATCGCTTTGTAATATGTTAACGTTTTACTGTCAGGAAACTAATTTTTTATAGTTTGTGTATATGGTAAGTATATATATATATAGTCGGAACTAGTTAAACGTATGTATAACAACTTATTTACTCTATAGAGGTCATAGGCATAGCATAAACACTGTATAGTTTTATTCTTGTTGTCAAAAGTCAGTGTAGACCTATTTAATTACTTTAGAATTTCAGTTGATAAACCAAACGATTCTTTTCTACTTACTTACTTTATTGTCGGGCCCGGCATGGCCAAAAGTTTTAAAGCGTGCGACTCGTAATCTGAGGGTGGCGGGTTCGCATCCCCGTCGCGCCAAACATGCTCGCTTTTTCAGCCGTGGGGGGCGTTATAATGTGACGGTCAATCCCATTATTCGTTGGTAAAAGAGTAGTCCAAGAGTTGGCGATGGGTGATGATGACTAGCTGCCTTCCCTCTAGCCTTACACTGCTAAATTAGGGACGGCTGGCAAAGATAGTTCTCTTGTAGCTTTGTGCGAAATTAAAAATAAACAAACTTTATCGTCGAGTTACCACAGTTTTATCCTATACCTTTAAAATCGTCTTCTCTTTTTTCTCTCTTTCTTTGCATTTTCGAGGATATTTGTTGTTCCTATGTCTTTGAACATCACTAGTCTAACTTTAAAGTATAGAACGTTAAGCCTTCCACTCCTACGACGATTCACTTTGCGTTTAACTTTTCTTTGGTCTGATTCATCACTCGAGGTCGATTACTATACGTAATGAGGAGACCACCCAGAGAATGTTCTGTACTTTCACTTTGGCTCCTCTGGGATCTGAACATCCACCTACATGTTTGCCACGCGTAGCGACCCATGGAAGGACGGAGAAGATGCTGGTGGATCACTTTGGCCTTGAATTCTTATAGACAGGTGACCTTGGAGTTGTCCAACCAGAATCAATCGGCTGGTTCTCTTGGGCTATGGTCAACGAAGTCCCAGTGTTGAACATTCTCAAGAGGTATTGAGGACATTGTGTCTGATGCTGGTACTTGGGTATAGTGTTCACAAAACGTTGGTGTTGCTAAAATACCCTTGTTTGGTGTTGCAGTGCATCCTTTTGTAGGGCTTAAGGATGGGTCGGAATAGTTAGCACTGAAATGTATATTCTATTTATTAATGATACCCTAATCCAAGAAAAAACAAATAAAACAGAAAAAAATAGATAATTGGAAAACGACCACTACGAACGAGTCTGTTCAACAGTTACCATCATAGCCTGACTCAACACCTCGATTTCTAATTCTGCATTCATTGTCTAAAAAATTATTAAAGCGGATGTTACCCTTATTGAAGAGGGATTGGAGGGGCTTGCTAGCTCCCCAAGTTGATAAGGAAGCTGCACTCTAGAGACATTTTGATGGAAACCTCTTCACCACAAAATACAAAACTCCTCTTGAAATCAAGGACTATGGGGTTATACCCATTAAGGTTACTCCCATGATACTCTGAATTTTTCAAGAGGAATTATTATTATTGAGTGGGATTTAAAGAAAATTTCCGAGTCGCATATCTCTACTGGTTTCTCCAACCAAGGCATTTCTGTGGAGCCCTGTATCTCTACCTGGAGGGATGGAACAGAGCAACTTACAATTTCGTGGTTTAAATCGCCACGTCTACCTGCCACTATCAACACAGTCTAGTTAAACCGTAAGGTATGAGCATATATATCCCCACCTTCTCCAATGTTTCAGTTACAGCTGTTTGGACATTCAAAGTCCTCTTGTCATGGAACTTTAACGTGTGCCTGTTGTGATAGCAAAGAGTATGACGCCGACGAGAGCGAACTGGAACCACACTGTATTAATTATTCTGGTTCATACCCCTCGTGCTTTCGATCTCGTTTTAAATAGGTGAAGGAGAGAGAGGTGCAACATTTAAAAACTGTAAACAATGTTTCGTATCTCGAGACTTAGAAGTTACTCTTACCAACTCCATCTCGGACATATGCTAATTTACTCTGTTCCAAAGTTACAGTGGGAGTGCAGACAGATCTTTCCATGCCTGTAACAGAGTCATTCTCCAACCACGTGAAGAGTATTTTGCCCTCCGTGGTTAAGAGAGTGTAAGAGTCTATGTCCACTTCAATCTCTGTTCCCACCAAGCCTTCCAGTGACTGCTCGGGTCCACTTACTTCATTCCTGGCTTCTGGTGTATGCTCGGACCAATCTTCTTTGGCTCCGAGATATTTAACAATTATTCGACTTCAGCTGATGGACTCTACAGCTACTAACAGAGACTTGCTCACTCAATCCAGGGCAGAATCCATGGAGGTCAAAAGACTTCCTTCTAATAAGAAAAAACAACGTGGTCGTAAATCGAAAGGTTCTCCACCTAAAAAAAATGGCCACATTGATGCAGTGGAACTGTCAAGGTTTTCATTCGAATATAGGTGATATTAAGATTCTGGTTGACTCTTATCATCCTCTGTGTATCTTTCTTTACAGGAAGGGTTTCTGAAACCTGCTGACACAGTCACATTTCAGCACCTTCCTTTATATCAAAATAACAGGTTATGTGATGGACGAGTACATGAAAGTGTGGCACTGCTGGTCAGCCAGCGCGTGCCTTCCTTATCTTTGTCACTCGATGCACCCTTGGAGGCTGTAGCCATCTGTGTTTCCCTGGATCATGCCATCACTGTTTGTTCTCTTTACCTGTCTCCTGGATAGACCTATGATTAATCAAGCCTTTATGTTCTCATTGAACAGTTGTTATCTCCTTTTGTAATCCTGGGGAACTTTAATGGACATAATTTCCACTCAAAAGGTCCTGATATTAATGTGAGGGGTCGCTCCATAATGTATGCTCCTGGTTCATCACTTTTCTCTCTTCACTACCAGTGTTTATACATATTTTCATGCGTGTAATCAGTCTTTTAATGCTAGTGATCTCTCTGTCTTTTCCACTTCACCTTTCTTGGAGGGTTGACAGGGACCCACGGGGCAGTGATCATTTTCCTATCATTTAGAGAGAGACTGGCCGTGATCGATGCTACCCAACTCGCGTGCCTCAATGGAAACTGGAATAGGTCAACTGGCCCTCTTCCACTATTCTCTTGGAACTTGATCCTATCTGTAAGCCATCGATAAACGCATCCTTTAGGCAGCTGCTTAATGCACTGGTAAAACTCGACACGTTTTTCTTGGTATTCTCATCCTTGGTGGAATATTGCCTACCAAATGACATTGAAGGCTCGAAAACGAGCCTGGAATACCGTTTGTACTTATTCCACATTTTCAAACTTTACCGTTTGTCAATAAGTTCGTGCATTTGCTCGGCAGGTGAGACGCCAAAGCTAGAATGAATCTTGAATTAAGTTTACCACCAACATCTCTTCTACCACTAGTTTGAAAGTCATACGGAAAACGCTTGGGCATTATACTTCTGCCCCTTTTTTATCTTGGTCTTCAGTGGCCAGGAAGTTGCTGATGCCCAAAACATCGTCTCTACTCTCAAGAAAATCTTTTCCCAGGCGTATACCACTTCTGTTTCATTCCCCACCTTCTCGGACATCAGTCAGACCTGATTATATTCATTATGAGATATTGTGCCATCTCTTTCTTACCTCTCTTGTTATTCTTCTGGTTGTTTTAATTGGATCTGACAGGATAATGCTCTTCCTGATGCTTGGCGCCGATTTATTGTCCTCCTTTTCTCTAAGCCTTGGAAGTAGTATCCCAAGATTCCTTGAAATTACCATCCAATTGTTTTGACGAGCTGTCTCTGTAAGATGTCAGAGTGGATGGTTAATGTTCGTCTTGTTTGGTTCCTGGAATTAAACAACCACCTCTCGCCTCCCTGATTCGGCTTGAAATATCAGTTAGGAAAGTCTTTCTAAAGCAATTACATCCTGCTTCTGCATTTTTGACCTTGGGAGGGCTACTACGTGGAGGTATACTCATATGGGTTGCGTGGTCAGTTGTCCATTTTTATCAAAACGTATTTAAAGGACTGGCAATTCCAAGTTCTTGTGGGTTCAACACTTTCCCATTCGTTTCCACAGAGACTTGAAGTCCCTCAGGACTATATCGTGAGTGTCACACTTTCCAGGGTAAAGATTAATGCTGTCACTGAACAACTCTCTCCTACAGTTGCAAATGAACTCTATGTTGGTAACTTCCACATCTCGTGTTAGTCGTCAAGCAGGAGGTTTCTTGAGCGACAGTTACTGACTCTCCTCAGTCTCTTACTGAAGTGGACCACAGCAACGGGTTTTATGTTCTTTTCTCTTGAAAACCGTTTGCATGTTCTTTTGCTACCAATGGAGTATTCACCTCAATCCCGAGGTCTATCTCAGTGAAGTTATACTTCCTGTGGAAACCACCATTTTGTATTTGCCGAACATCTTTCGAACCGTCCTTCCATTTCCATTTATAAGGTTGATTCAAAATCAGATGACTCTGTGGGCTCTGCCATGGTTTGTTGTGGTTTAGTGGTTGCACACAGTTTCTGTGTTCACTGCCAAATTATATGTCATTTATCTTTCCCTGGATCATGTATGTAGTACATGAATTGTACTATTTATACCGATTCGCTTAGCTCTCTACTGGCCCTGGGATCGCTTCACATTAGTTATCTTCCTATTCATGTCAATATTCAAAACCGACTGACCTATTTCTATTTATCAATCTTTCTGTTATTCTTTGGCTGTCTTGTTTCTTGGTCACAGTTTTTTAACTCGTCGTTTTCTTTTGTCTGAAACTGAGGCGCCAGTGTGTAGTTTGTGTGACACTGAAGTCACGATAGCCCATATTTTATTGTCGTATCGTTGTTTCAACCATGTGCGACGGCACCATTTTAGACATGTTTTTACCATGGGTTCACCCCTTTCATTAGACAGTGTCATTGGCGATGACATTGTCCATATCAGTTGTAGTTTTAAACTTTTAAGGGCCATTGATATTTTTTATTTTATTTAAGTTTTTAATTTGAAAATTGGCGTTTGTTTTGTTTTAATGTAGTTCCTTTTTATTAATTTTAATAATTTTATTTTTATTGCTTTGCGCCAGTAAACCGCAAACAACCAACCGGCCTAATTCATTCTCGTAACTTTACTTTACTACTTGTCTGCTCTGTTTTCTTTCCCGCTCATCTCACACTATTTATATATTAATTATTTGATCAACTGCTCGCTACATCCTCGACACCAGTAAATTTCATGCGACGTTTTATATTATCCACGTCAGTGAGGTACAAAACAACGTAACTCTTATCGAGTAACGTAAATAAACTTTCATAACATTTACTTTAAAATCAATCTTTCTAACTCTCTTGTCATGTGTATGTTTTTTCTTACAGCAAAGCCACATTGGGCTATCTGCTGAGTCCATCGAGGGCTCTCTTGTTATAAACAAAACTAAACAGTCGTAAAATATTCACTCACAAAATAAATAAAATAATAATACCTACATTAAGCAGTCATTAATATTATGACATTCACTTTATTCAAAATGCCTTAATCAGATGTCTTAGTGTTAAAAATCACAGTAACTGTGTCGATGTGTATCTTATGTCGAATTATCTTTCTTAAGAATGAAAGAGGGCCTCACATGATTAAGTGACTCTGAATTTGGAAATTCATTATTTAGACCTAATTGTGTGAAACAAACAAAAAATATAACTGCACTTCGCATTTGGAAGCCTTAAGTGCATTATAAGAGTGACAGTCAAATCGCACTATTCGATCCGACAAGAATACCCAAAAAGCTAGAAATGGTTACTGTTGACTGTGTGTTCTCTGTCTGATCCGTCTATTTAGACGGGGATAAAAACTATATACAGTATGTATTTAATTCAGACAGTATTTACCTGTACTTCTTTACATGTAGGCCAGGAAACAGAAAGAAAAACAACAAACCCAAAACAATTTGAAAATACTCATAAATATCACGAAAGTTGTGCCACCTATTACTATTAACTAGTCATAGATACACTTTACCGAAAGCTCCACGAAAGAGACAACTTCCTACAAGTTGACCTTCGATTTCGAAGTCAATAATATGAGAGAATATGTACACCCATTCTTGTAATGCCTTTTCACCTTGTCATCACGTTTCGGTTCTCACGCGTAACGCCATCTTGCTTTCCATCACGTCTCATCATGTTTCTCTTGTCATCACGTTTCGGTTCTCACCCGTAACGCCATCTTGCTTTCCATTACGTCTCATCATGTTTCTCTTGTCATCACGTTTCGGTTCTCACCCGTGACGCCATCTTGCTTTCAATTACGTCTCATCATTTTTCTCTTGCCCATACATTTCTCTTGTCATCACGTTTCAGTTCTCGCCTAAAACGCGTTATTTTTTTACCACCGCGTTTCGCTTTTCGAACATTATGCCTTTTCGCTTTTTTCTTTGATCTCGTTTCATTTCATTTTTCGATACTTGTTCACAATATCTGTTCTTCCCTGTCTTCGCGTTTTGTTTACAATATCTATGGGCTTTTTTTTTCCTCTGTGCCATCAGAAAATAAATCTATTTTAGAATAGTTTGTCTTAATGCGATCAAAACTGATTTAGAAGCACCGCTAACAAATAGAATTCACCTCCTTCTTTAAATCAGTTTCGATGTATGAATCTTAGTTTCTTGAAAACAAAGACGCAACATTTGACCGCCAGCTGTGAGGAGATCTCGGAGAATTTAACCCCAGCTTTTAACGTCTAAATCCGTAAAATGTTTAACTCAATGTACGAGAAATGTTTGTGCACGACCAGCTCGGTTGTTGAATTTTTATGTAACAAAATTCTTTATAGAGAGAACTTTGCAAAGCCCATCTCACGATCTTTATCTTTGAAACTCCACATCTGTTTTTCACTAAGATTTCAATTTTTCTTCTTTAAGTTCATTTCCTCCTACTGGCTCAGCGTTAAAACTAAAGGCTTACAACGCTAACATCATGGCTCGACAAACCATTCTGTATTTGTTGAGAACTAAACAATCAAATCCAACAAAGCTTTAAGCTATTTAAACGACGGATCAGGATTTCTTCTTTTGTTGCACTAAAATTCACGTTATTTTACGTGAATTCCAAATCAACAAGATTTGGAGCGAGAGACGAAAATCTTTGAAAATTGTTTGAATTCAAAGTGCTCTGAGTAACACTGTTTATTATCCAATCATACTACACATAAAAGCAAAGCTTTGACCATAAATAGACTGGCATCTTCTATAGCTTGTTAGACCTTCAGTCTCGAGTTGCTATATTTTCATCAGTGGTTTACAAAAATAAAACTCTCTTGTTTACAGGATGTACGTTTACTAAAAAAAAAAATAATCTTTTTCCTTTCCACAGGGAAACACTGTGTTGGTGTTGAACGTCCAACATGTGATATTATTTGTTTGTTTGTTTGTTTTGAATTAAGCACAAAGCTACACAATGGCCTATCTGTGCTCTGCCCACCACGGGTATCGAAACCCGGATTTTAGCATGTAAGTCCGCAGACATACTGCTGAGCCACTGGGGGGGGCGTGTGATATTATAAATTTAATATATAATATTATATATTATAAATGTCAAATCGCAAAAAAAAGAACGATAAGTCAAATTCTATCCACTTTTATTTTAAATTACATAGTGATTTTACTTATTTTTTATTATTGCAAAATAAATCAAATTAAGCATGATATTTTCAACTTCAGGAAAACTCACGATAAAACGTTTGCTTGTTTGTTTCCTGAATTTCACCCAAAGTTACACGAGGGTTATCTGCGATAGCCATCCCTAATTTATTAGTGTGAGATTAGAGGGAAAGCAATAAGTCAACCTCACCCACCGCCAACTCTTTTAACAATGAATAATAGGATTGATCGTCATATTATAATGCCCCCACGGCTGAAAGGACAAGCATGATTGTTGGGACGGGTATTCGAACCTGCGACCCTCAAAGGTTAGATTTCACATGGCGATGGTAGTCTGTTTTGTAGATAAATAAACAAACAAATAATTATCCTAAAAACACGGACTATGTGCCACTTCAAAATATCGCACGAGAGCCAATAATAGTTAACATACTGAGCAAACTTTTGTTTGGCCCTATATGGCGAGATGGGTTAAAACGTTCGACTCGTAATTTGAGGGTCGCGGGTTCGAATCTCCGTTTTACCAAATGTGCTCACTCTTTCACGTCTGACGCCCTGGCATGGTCAAGTGGTTAAGGCACTTGACTCGTAATCTGAGAGTCGTGGGTTCGAATCACCGTTACACAAAACATGCTTGTCCTCTCAGCCATGGGGACGTTATAAAAGAGTATCCCAAGAGTTAGCGGTGGGTGGTAATGACTAGTTACCTTCCCTCTAGTCTTACACTCCTAAATTAGGGACGGCAAACGTAAATAGCCCTCTATTAGCTTTGCGCGAATTAAAAAAAAATGTTTTGTTTTTAATTTTTTTGTGTTATCTTAATATTTAAGTATTATGACTTTTTGCGATTCGTGTCTAACAAAATTATTTTAATTGCTTTCTATTTCGTGAAATAAGATCGTGGCAGTATTTACATTGTGTTAAACTGTGTTTATTTTTCATTAGAGAAAATTTGTCATATTGCTTTTATAGCTTCATCCATAATTTGCCTAAACATAAGTTCTGGCATAAAATAATTGGTTTCAGCATTACACATATCACATTGCGAATAGAATTACTGAAATATGCTTTTGATCACTGAATATATATTTAAAATTAAGCAAATATTTTATGAGAATCAATTTTGTGGATATTTTTTCTCATCCTCTACATTTTATTTTGAAAGACGATTTTTCTAAATTGTGCACTGATTGTTAACGTACACTATTTCATAACATATCTATTACGATACGAAATCAATAGCATAGTCTAGAAAAACTCTGTGTCTTTATTAATTGATTGGGTTTGTTTGGAATTTCGTGCAAAGCTACATGAGAGCTATCTGCGTTAGCCGTCTCTAATTTAACAGTATAAGACTAGACGGAAGGTGGTTAGTCATCACCACCCACCGCCTACTCTTGGACCACTCTTTTTACCAACAAATAGTGGGATTGACCGTCATATTATAACGCCCCCATGGCTGAATGGGTTAGCATGTTTGGAGAGACGGGGATTCGAACCTGCGACTCTCAGATTACGAGTTCCTTAGTCACCTGGCCATGCCCGGCCTTATTAATTGATCAAAACACATTAAATGATAAATTAGAATTATTCAAACCAGTTCATTGTGAATAATTCTGTTGCAACAATGGTCGTTTCTAAACGTTAAATAGGCTGAGTATTTACGCGTAACCAATTATTGACGAAACTTTCTGGACTTCGCCACCATCTCGAAGTATACAAGTTTATTTTGTCGCGTAGGCGTAACACTAGTAGGAAGTTTTATTAATGAAAGGTTTGGTCTTCTAAATTTAGAAATACGTGGGTGTTTGTACTGTAATTGTATTTTCTTATATGTTTCAAGAATATATTGCGCGGACGTCATTGCACTAACCATAAGATCGCTGCTGCTTACGTCTCGTAGTGACACTAATGGAGTAGACTCACTATTTATACAGTACGTCACAACGTATGTGACTTAATAAGATATGCCGACAGTTTTACTTCCATAATGGAAAAGGATCTATAATGGAAAATTACTTAAGTAGCGACAAAGAATAAACATATCGAAACATGAAAGGGCACGTGCTTCGTGAAGTTGTTTTCGCTACAGCACATCGATGACAAAACAAAATTTCTCAAGCGTCCGATTAGCTCTGACCTCGTCAGATAGATTGTGAACATCTTTCGAAACACTGGAAAGTTTTTCGAAAGCGAGGTTTGAAACTTTACGTTTCACAATATTCTATTTTTTAACAACCAATATAAACTTATATACTATTTTAAAATGAGATTGGAATTAGAAATGATATTAATTTTATCAGCAGTGATTTTTATTTTTCATTTATTAACCACTTTCTGCAGTGAATTAAATTTTAAAGTGCTTGTGTTTTCGAAATATTATTTCTTAGCCTGTTGAATTTTGCGTAAATTTCTCGGAAACATTTAGCACATAAAGTTCAAATTTCCCAAACGTTTTATATAAAAACTATGAGCATTGCCCAGTTTTTCATTGTTATGTGACTTTTTCATGAAGTTTTAGTTGACTATTATACCAGTAATGTGTTGGTTCATCGTTTATTATTCCATTTGTAGGTGAATATGGGAATCAAGGCCAAGCTACTTTTTATTGTCGAATTAGGTGAGTGATATTCTTATTTATGTAATTAGATTGTTTGTTTGTTTTTTTAATTTCGCACAAAGCTACTCGAGGGCTATCCGCGCTAGCTGTCCCTAATTAAGCAGTGTAAGACTAAAGGGAGGCAGCTAGTCATCACCACCCACCGCCAATTCCTGGGCTGCTCTTTTACCAACGAATAGTAGGATTGACCATAATATTATAATGCCCTATCCTCGGCTGAAAGGGTGAGCATGCTTGGTGTGGCGTGGATTCGAATCCGCGGCCCTCAGATTACCCGCGAGCGCCTTCACCACTTGGCCATGCTGGGCCTTCGGATAGAGAACTGTTGCTAATCGCACATACACCGTATCCAGAAAGAAATTCTTGAAAGAGAGTTCATTTTTCACATTCTACCCAATAAGTAAAAGATCTGTCTTTGACCTTACGTTAGATAAAAACTTTCTAAAGGTTTCAATATAAGTTGTGAAGTCAACACGTGGTATTATTTTTTTCTTTTCTGTGACACTATTTTAGAGTACCGTTGGATATTAATATTTTTACCAATTTGTTTACTAACCATAATAAAAATAAATAAAGATATTTCAAACTATTAGGAATCAAATTTCCAATGATACATTTTACTTGTGAAAGCCCCCCAGTGGCTCAGCGGTATGCTTGTGGACTTACAACGCTAAAATCTGGGTTTTGATACCCGTGGTGGGCAGAGCACAGAGAGCCCATTGTGTAGCTTTGTGCTTAATTCAAAACAACATCAACACTTGTGAAGAGTTAAAGGGTTATATTAACAGTAAGACAGAAACTGTAAAAAAAAAATATTGTTCGCAAAAATCTGTTTTCATCTCGCAACTTCATTCTGGAAAACCTACACCCTTCTAAGTATAGGCAGATTGATTTTCACTGGTATATAAATAACTTGTGAGGTAAGGGTTAGAACGGTTTTTTGGTACAGAATTGCTTGAAATAATCCCAACAAATTTGCTATATTTTTTCAACTTACATAGATGTAAGCACTTATGTTACTGACACATTACTCACTATAACCAGAAATCTGTATTCTAATCAAATTAACAATACACCCCTCGTCGAGTTGGATTCCTGTACGTGGTGAGGCGACCTTTCAGAGAAGGTTCTGTAGTTCTAGTTTACCTCCTCTGGAATCTAAACATCCACCCACATGTTTGCTGTGCATGTAAACCTGTGAAGCGGAGGAGATGACCTAATGGTTGAAGGGTCCAACCCTCACACTCCATTTTGGCCTTGAATTCCTGTAGACGGGCGGTCTTGGGGTGACCCCCATCCTGAATCAAGTGACTGGTCCATTGGAGCTAGGGTCAACCAAGTGCCAGTGTTGGATCTCCTCAGCCTGTGTTATCGACATTGTGTCTGATGTTAGTGTTTGGGTATAGTGCTCATGAAACCCTGGCGTTGTTGCAGTATTCTTGTTTGGCAGTGTAGTGTGTCCCCTTGTAGGGTTCCGTAGTGGGTAGGAACAGTGGGCACTGAAAAGTTCTTGTTTTATTATGGATAACACCTATTCATGAACAAAAAAAAAACAACAACAGACAAAACAAACCTGATTCTTGGCAAACGATCACGTATGGACGAGACTGTCGTACGGTTACCACCAAAGTCGGACTCAATACTTCAATTTCTCATTTTGCAATCATTATCTGAGAAATACTTAGGGCAGATGTCCCCATTTTTCATTCAAAATGGATTAGAGGGGCTTGCTGGCTTCCTCAAGTCAATAAGGAAACTGTGCTCAAGAGATATCTTTGTGGAAACATCTTCACCATAACACACCAAACTCCTGTTGAAGTCGAAGGTCATGGGCGATATATCCATCTACGTTACTCCTCGCACAAGTTTGAATTACTCCAGGTTCCATCAAAGTTCATACAAGTGAGTTCAATTATTTCAGAACATCTTTTGACAAGACAGTTTTTCTTTTCTGTCTCTGTTATTAGAGTATAAGGTGTGAAACTCACTTTATAAATTTCCAAAATATGGTCTTTATAGCTAAATTTAAAATTATACGTTTTCCATTCTGGCCTACATACATATTTGCCTGCCTGAGGCCTAGAAATTTCGTCAGACTACAAGACGTTATGATGTAACAGTACTCACTTGAAGCCACAAGAAAAATTCTGAAGGTTTAAGTAACATGACTTCTACTGACAACAATTCACCTATGCAACATACGATTCATAATCAGTGATGTAAGCAAACTTGAGATAAATTATTGCTTCAAAAAATACTAATTTTAACACTCATGCTTCAAAACTACCGAAACTACTTAAATCCTATTACTGCGTAATATATTTAAATTAAATAGTTATGTATATTTAACAGTGTCAAATGTTGATTCTATTGTTCAACTTGGACAAGTGCAACACTTTTTAACACCTTCAACTACCACACTACATGCCAAAATAACATAAGTCAAAGTATATCTATATTAAGACAAGTTTAATCTTTGTTGAGCCTGGCATGGCCTAGGGCGTTAAGGCGTGCGCTTCGTAATCTGAGGGCCGCGGGGTCGCGCCAAACATGCTCGTCCTTTCAGTCGCTACAATGTGACGATCAATCCCACTATTCGTTGGTAAAAGAGTAGCCCAAGAGTTGGCGGTGGGTGGTGATGACTAGCTGCCTTCCCTCTAGTCTTACACTGCTAAATTAGGGACGGCTAACACAGATAGCCCTCGGGTAGCTTTATGCAAAATTCCAAAACAAACAAACAAGGTGTGTTATCAGAAATAAAAAATAATAATTTTATAATCATTAAAAAAAAAACGCTTGTGGTTTTGTGTAAAATAAAGTGATTTACCTTTCATGCTGATATTAGTTCTGTGTTATTGTGGTGTGAATGAGAGACAGAAGCTATTCATTTTACACACATTTATGAAGTGGACTTCCGAATTCCACTTATTTTCACATACTGATATAGTGTGTTGTTCTTATGAAGTATTCATTCTCAAGTTGTTTGTTTTCTTGTTCCATGGCTTTGCGCTTAGTGAAACTCAAAGTTAGGCTGTCATGCTTTTTTCATTGCAGACAGTACAACAGTCTTAAGATGGGGTTTGAGATCTCAAACAAGAAACCACAGTACAAACCTTTCAGCTTCACTTTTCACCTGAAAGACTTGGTGAATGATGACACCAGTGTTGAAGAAAGCAATCACAGTAGTTGTTTGATAGCCACAATTGTTCCCATCTGCTCTGCATACAAAGGTGGGTATCTGATTTGATGTTTACATTATCATATTAATTTTAACATTTTGGATTTAGTATATATATTTCAAATTATTATGTAGTAATAATACATAGTATTGTGATATTAGAATGTGAGTCAAAGTTGGGGATTCTTCCCCACACTGAAAGAAATTTCTGTGGTTGTGAAAGTATCATTAATATGCTGTTGTTAATTTCTAGAAACAATCACAGTTTTTACAGAGCCAACATTTTTTTGAAATTGAATTTTTAAAGTGAGTTTTAGCTCCAAACAAAACTAACCTGTCTATTAGGGTCTGTCTTTTGTAGCAGTTAATTTGTAGAATTGTGAAGTATCATTCAAAACTTCCTTTTTTAACTAAAGAGAGTGTTTCTTACACAAATCTTAAGCACAAACTGCATAACACTGCCATTTATTAACTGAAGTATAATTTCTCTAAATTAGTGTTTCAACTGAAATGTGTAATTTGACAGTGTTTCTTTGTGTGTTAATCTTACAGTTACTCTTTACAGTACCAGAAGAGGTTCCTGCTATGACAACTTTCTCCACTCGTCACACTTCATCTTGCCACTTCAGTCATATTGATGAGAGGTAAAAGTCACATTTATTAAAAGTAATTAGAAAGTTTGTAACTTTTAATGGGGGTGGGCAAATACAACAAATGTAATCATAAAATTACATTTACACAATTATTATTACTATAATTTTATGATGTAGCTGCCTTGTACATATTGCATTTTCATCTGTCTAGCATTTGGAACTATAATGTGTGGTTTGAATTTTTTTTTGCTATAAGCGTTATGTAATATATACACACCCTGTACCTATTTAATTATTTTTAAAACACTTTGAAAAGCAACTTTCTTGTAAATGTACACATCATACACAAATAGTTTATGACATTTACTGAAACAAAGAATTGTTTCATTGGAAAAACTCTTTATTTTTATTTTGTGTTTTTAAAGTTTTGCTGAATTTATTCATTAAGCCTTTTCTTTTATATAGAGCTCTACCTTTTATTGGTTACCTTCCTCAGGATATTATTGGCAATTCCGTTTTTGAATTTTACCATTCTCAAGATCTGTCACAGCTAAGAGATGTCTATGAATTAGGTTTGTGATAGTAGTTTGTATCTTTAACTATGAGAAAAAAAGGAAGAGACTAAGGTGGTTTACTGTAATTATTCATGTTAATTAGAATAAACTTCAGATACAATAGTAAAATATACTCCAGGCATTTTTTCCACTCAGTTTCATTAGTTTCATCTCATTAAAGTAATCTTAGTACAAAAGATTACAAACGTTTATGTGGTTTGTCTCATCTTGCCAGGGTAATGTGACTACATAAATGCCATCTCATCAGGGTAATTTTTTTCATAATTTCACAAGTGATGTCGTGTCATAGTAAGTTACTTCATAATTTTACTAAATGAAATGTGGTGTAACAAATAACAGCCATATTTTACACATTACTTCATAAATTAAATTAATAACTCTTTAATGCATATTAACATATTTTATGTAGTTTCATAGTTTTTAATTTTGTAATGTTATTTGTTTTGCTTCCTACTTATTATTTTCTTTTGAGGAAGTACCATATAATGTCCATTTCTATATATCTCTTCTGCATGATAAAGTTTCATTTGATAAATGTTTAAAAGTCTCACATGCATAATAGTATTACCATAATCATGGGCATGCATCGTATGTGTTTGTTTTCAAAGTGTTATTACTCTTAACTGGGTTTTTACTGGCACATTAGACAAAACTATCAATTTCTGTAGAGTTTTGAGTTGATTTTAATTCATCATACAGAAATATAATTCAACATATAATCACTAAAGAGTTATTAATTTGTTTATATGCAACTACTTATGTTCTTTATTTTGTAATTACATACCTTATATTTTATTGTTTTTTACACTTTGCAAAACAATAGAAATTTGATATATAAGTATAATTGTAATATTAAAATTTAACATTATTTATTTTGTATTACCTCAGTGATAAAAGAACAAGGACATTCATTCTGGAGTAAGCCATATCGTTTCCGAGTCCTCAATGGTTGTTTTATTATACTGGAGACAGAATGGTCCTGTTTTATCAATCCCTGGTCTCGAAAACTTGAGTTTGTTATTGCTAATCATCGAGTTCTGAAGTAATTATCACTTACTTTTCTTTCCTTGTACCTCAACAATTATTTTTATACTAAGGTTACTATATTGAGTGTCTACCACCTGTTACTTTATTCCACACTATTGACTTTCTGATATGTTGGTGAACAAGAAACATTACTTGATAAAACATTAACATTTATTTTTATTTTTCAATAGGTCTAGAAGATTTTCTTGTCCTCCTTTCACTTCTTTATTTCTTCTGCTTTTGTTAGGGAAGAGTGTTTATTTGAGTAGACAATAAAATGATTTATGCTCATTAAACTTATGAGTACACTAGAGAGATCCTTTGAATGTGCAAGTCCATTTTTACCATTACAAAGAAAACGTGTAAACTCATAACTTGATGTAAATTTAAGAAAATAAGATAGGTAGTTTTGATTCAAGTTAGTGTTGTTGAACCAAGGGTTGTCAAAATATGAGTAAAACTCAATATAGTGTTATTGTAAACATACAAAGAGTATTACCCAAATGCAAAAGATGTTTTTATGGTTATAAATTGACATGTAAACAAAGTTAAAAATTAACATGTCAGTTATTAGTATAACAGCATACAGTACTCGACAAGTTGTTTCTTTTTTAGTATAACATTTGAGCATAAAATAGATTTATTTAAAAATGGATAAAATGCGGTGTAAGTAAGATATTGCTGGGTGTGAAGTTAAATGAAACTTAACTTAAATGTGAGTGAAAATGTTTTACATACTTTTTAGTACAAGGAGTTGGTTTGAGCATAATGTTCACAAAGGGACATAATATATATAACAAATATTTGTTTTTGTTCTCTTCAGAGGTCCTGAAGATCCTGACGTATTTGGGGAAACTTTTCGAGAGGAAGTTACATCTTCAGAAGATGGAATGAAAGAGAGTCAGAAGATTCAAGATGAAATAAGACACATCCTTTCTCAGGTATAACTTTATGGAAGTTTCTTTTAAAAGTTTTATTTACATTTAGATGTAGTTTTTGTGTCTTGCCTTTAATTTTTATGTCTACTTTAGATTCCTTATAACTGTAATTTATTCACGTTCCTTCTTCAGAAATTAGCAGTAATCTCATAATGACCTTTAACTCAATAAACAGCTGATTTCTCAAACATTGGAAAAAATAGTTAATCATTATATTTCTCCAGAACTTAAGTTTAAAACGATTTACTACTGAAGTCCAATTGTATGCTGTTTTAACATTAATTATATGCTCAATGAAAGAAGGTACCGTATGATCAGAAGTTCAAATTAATTCATTCACTTTTTGAAAAAAAATGTTCTCATTAATTTAAACTTGTGAAAATAGAGCTTCTGTGATGCAAAGTGTTGTCAGAAAAAACGTTTTTCTGCATCATTTCACCATTGAGAGTTGATTATTAAATTTCAAGTTTTTTTTGTAACACCATCATGTTTAACAAACTTGGTTTTCATTATTTATCACGAATTCGTAGATTTAATTCCCCTCGTGGCAGGTTTTGAACCCTTTGTAGTGATGAATTTTGCTTTCAAAACTATTGCGTGAAAGAAGCTTATAGAATAAAATTGTTGTGTTGTTGTTTTTTTCTGTTATAAATACTTATTAGCTTGATTACCAAATAAGCGTAGTGAAAGTTTTCTTCAGGACAGTTTAACGATTCTAAAGGTAGTAGAGACAACTCTTTAAGTTGACATGTTTGGAAGCATTAGTCTGCCATTATGCAGCATTATGTAAGCTTTCATAAATCCTTTATTTTGTTTGATATTCTCTTATATTTACAGCTATTAAAAATAAAATAAGGATGTGAGTTGCATCTCATCATTAGTTACCTGTATACTCTTTATTTTTATAATACCACTCTCTTATTCCTGTCCCCCAGTGGCTCAGCGGTATGTCTGCGGACTTACACGCTAAAATTCGGGTTTCGATACCCGTGGTGGGCAGAGCTCAGATAGCTTATTGTGCAGCTTTGTGCTTAATTCTAAACAACAACAATCCATATTCCTATACTCAAACAAGTCCTAACTCTGATAAAAGTCATCTACTTGAGTAAAAATGTGGTTGCAAAAATTCATATCAACTGAATAATGATGGTAGAATCTTTCCACTTTAATAATTTGTTGTGTAAAACAGAAATATAATTGTTGAGTGGAAATACTAAATATATCACTCTTCCTTAGTGTGTATTTCATGTATCCAAAAAACCTGATAAATTGCTAGACTTTAGTTTGAACTATATTAAATGTGCCAAATTTAGCCTACAGTGCTATTTTTATGTAGCTATCTATTGTTTCCAGGGTTAGTCGTATCCTACTTGACCATTTATGTAAAAGACAGAATTGTGATTTTCACATAGAGCAGAAATAGAGACACTTCAGAGTTCTTGTGATTAAGTTTTCTGATTGATCAGAAATAAAAGTGACTGAATTCTAAATGTAGTTTCTGTTAGGCTTACAGTATATTCCCTTCTGTCTTCATATTAAGGTTTAGAACAGATTTGGTTCTCCTAAAATAATTAGTTAATATTTAATGTAGTTAAAATAAGTCTCATCTCAGTTTTCAACCTTCTATCCATTAACTTTAGGCCCACCATGGACACGTGGTTAGAGCACTCGATTTGCAATCTCAGGGTAGTGGGTATGATTCCCCACTTCACTAAACATGTTTTCCCTTTCAGCTGTGTGCTCATTATAATGTGATGGTCAAAGAGAAACCAAATAGTTGGCAGTGGATGGTAATGAATAGCTATCTTTTCTCTAGTGTTTCACTTCTAAATTAGGATTGACTAGCATAGATTAGCCCTTGTGTAGCTTTGCACAGAATTAAAAAAAACAAAGAAACTCGTGTGTTTGTGTTATTTTTCCTTACTTTTGAATAAAGTTTATCTTACTTTTCATGTAAATGTATCACTACATCCATCCTTTAATATACAAAGTCCTCAAACCTCTAGTTGCTGTAGTGATCTGATAATTGTTCTTGATTTATTCTTTGATTAATTGTCACAAAATCACATTAATAAACTTCTTTGAAAGTTAGAAAAATTTCATACCTTTTTATAAGACCATATTGCATCAATTAATTTGTAAGTTAGTTTTAGTAGTTCTTACCCAAGAAAAACCTATAAAATGTATGTTTTTCTTTTCTTTGGTTTGTTATAACGATAGACTGTGAAGAGTCATCTTGATTACCCCAGTAAAAGTTATGGAAGGAAAAGAAGACAGTCATTGGCATCTCTTGTCACAGGACTTGTGGATGGAATGGAAAAAACAAAGACAGAAGGTGTGTGTGTGTGTGTGTGTATGTGGTAATATTATAATTTTTGTCTCTCTTTAAAGTAGTAACAGAACCAATGATTTCATACATGCCAAGACACACACTGTTTCAACTAGGTTAAAAAGTAATACACATTATAACAATTCAAATTATCACATTTTCTTTCAAAACAAGGGTCAGCAGCTTTGATACAGTATTTCAAGGTCATGGGGTGACAACTAGTTAAGTGCCAATTTTTTGTGGTAATCTGACGTTTTTACTTACTTGACTGAGGTTCAAATCTCTCCCCCACATTAGGCATGTACTCTATACAAGTGCATGTAGTTTATGACAAAGTAACTCAAAATGAGAGACTCATTAATCTTACTTTTACATGGTGTACCTTGAAATGACTCATACAGGTACCATGAACATAAGCGAAGTTAAAGTAAGCCTTCCACACTGTCTGAGGAATTGTATATCAAAACAACATTTGGGTGGTTTGAGAAATACATCTCACTATACTGAAACCATATAACTATTGGTCCTTTGACAGTTGCTTGTTTTTAACTAGAAATTATCCCATGAGAACATAATTGCAATTAGGTGGGAACATGACACGAAACTTACATGATTAGCCGTTGTAAACTATTTTGTGTTTGGTAAATCAACATTTTAATTTGGAATACAATTCCTCTACATTTTGCACATACCACAACTTGCTCCATATAAAGCTAATTTTTAAAAAAAGAAAAGAAAGAACACATCAAAACTTAGCACTGATTGTATAAAAAGTATAAAGCATTTTTTTAATTACATTTTTCATCAAGAGCAATCACAGAAATATTTCTAAGGGGAGCAAAACATGTATGTGTAGAATTATCTCTTACTACAGTGTAATTCGAAATATTAAAAGAATATGTGTTTTACGTGCTTAAGTGCAAACAAAAACTTACAATTTTAATAAAAATTACTGAAAATATTTAATTTCAGCATGGTGTAAAATTTACATTATATAATACTTACAGTTTTTTTTGTGAAATTTAAAGGAGGTGAATGCCTTCTCTTGCCCCCTTCCTCCAAGAGTTCATCTGTTATCTGTTATTGATAAAAACATTTTATAGTTTGTTTGTTGTTAAGAGCAATGCTTTGTAATTGGCTGTCTATGATGAACTCCCCATAGATATGAAAACCTTCTTTTAGTTCTGTAAGTTCAAGCCGAGGACCTGCCAATAAACCACTTTGAAATAATAATTCAGACCACATTAGTAGCTGTATAATTCTGTGTTGTTAGAGGATAATGTTCATATTTTAATGTTTTTAAGTGGTATTAGTTTTTAAAATATTCTGCAAATAAAGAAAAAAAATGAAATTTTTACAATGACTTAAATAAATTTTTATTTTGCCCGATAAACAAATATTTACAGAGCATAGTAATTACTATACTCAATGTTAAAAGGTAATTTTCACCGAAAAGGCTTTGACAAAACATCATTACTGTTAAAGTTGATTGTAATAGTAATGTTTTGATGTGTCAGATTTACGTTTCTTAAACGTATTTGAATGTTTTAGAGGAAAAGAAAGATCCAAGGGAAGACTGCAGTTGCTCAGTAAGTTTCAAAAATTAAGTGTTTTTCTTATCTAATAAAGTGATAAACTTGATACTTTTTCACATAAGGTAAGCAATTTTGGTTGAAGAGATTAGATGACACTTCAATCTTAAACAAACTTGAGGTCAGAACCTACAAGTTAGGACATGTTATTCTTCTAACAAACTCATGAGTGAAGCTAACTACTGATGTATTTTTGTAAAATCAGGATAGTAGTTCTTTTTTCAGGTTTTTATTTAGTCCAGACATAAATACGGTACTAATACAGTTTAGTTGTTTAGATGGTCTCCAAGTAATCATTTTAGATTCTCATAGCAAATAGTTCAAACAAATTTTATAGAATAATATATGATCAGCTGATTCATATTCTACTTAATTCACACAACAAGCAACGATGGTAGCTGGTTATTTGGTTTAAAGAACCAAGTTACATATTTTAGTTCTAACTGTATGATGTTTCTATCATTTTTGGTTACATCATTATCAGTGTTTATTTTAATAACAGCTAAAGAAAATAATCACGTTATGTGTAATTAATCTTATTAGTTGTTTATAATTTATCCACAGCAACTGTTTAAGTGTTGCTGAAAAAAACAAAAACTGTAACAGATGTTTAAAAAGTATAATCATCCATTTTGCAGGAAAATACAAGCAACTGCAATAAATGTTAACAAATTATAGCCTTGTATTTTGAGAGGAAATTCCTAACTTTATGTTTGATTGATTTTAGTAAACTAGTGTTTTAATAATGAATATATGTCTCTAGCTTTAGAGAAAGAAAGAGCTTAGCACAAAAACATATTAACTGATAGTTTTAAATACTTGTGTGTGATTTAATAATGTGTTTTCACTTACTTTAGAAAGCAAAGTTTTAACAACCACACTCATTACAAATTCAAAGATATTATTTAAGACAGTTCTCATTTGTGTTATATTTCAATTTTTGGAACTCTGATGTAGTTAGTGGTATTTTTCCACATTTCAAGCTAGAGCAGTTTAGTACTTTTATAGTATGAATATTTTGATAACTGAATAGATGAAACTGATAACGAAGTTCTGTTTTAGTTGTTGGTGACACTGGCTCTGAAATTCTAAAATTTTATTTTTCCAAAGTGCAAACTGACTGTAAGACTATTACAAACATGACGCAATATTAGGTTATGAAAAATATGTAATTAAAATATACAGTCTTTTTTTTTTAAGTGGTATAATGTTCATTGTAATGTAGTGTTAGCTTTAATAACTGACAGTACACAGTTGGAGTTTGATGGTTAACAATAGATACTTCATACTTTATAATAACAACAAGTTCATTCTTCCATCCAAGGATCATGGGTATGTGGTAATGGGTGAAGTGTCTCCCCATCAAGAAACAAATGAATCTGACCCTTCTACTGAAACACCTCCATCAGTAGAGGACAACTGGTTTGAAGAAAACATTGAAAGGTAATAATACTACTGGCTTTTGGTCATGACAATGGTTTATTATTATGTCAATGTTTTATTGTCTTTTAGTCATGATGGTGAACCTGTGTTTATACAGGACTTCAGAAATATGTAGCACTGATCAGCAAGTGTTGTAACTTTCATTTCTAAGTCTTACTATTTTACTGAACTTTCTAGGTAATTATTATATTTTCTTTATGGTTTTACAGAAGACCTAATATTGTCTGTTACTTTCTGTATCCAGTGCTACATGTTTTGTTAAGCGTCAGAAGCTAGTTAAATATATCTTTTTTTTGTATTATACTTAAAACTGTTACACTTTTATAGACAATTCAGGTGTACTTTGTTTCAGAAGATACAAAGTAATTGGTTATCAGTTGTACTACAGGATAATTATTTCTACTAATTTGATATAGTTTGTGCTATATGTAATTGTGCTATCGTAATTTTTTTTACAAATTTAACTTTCTTTTAACATTAGTTGGCAGGAGTGTCTGAATAAGTTTTCGTTGGTTAAATGATATATTAGAGTTGAGGAAAATTCAAGCATGTTATACTAGATTATGTTTATCACGCCAAACAATTAGTCTTCCTGCGATTCTTAAGTAAGGTACACCATATTATTTATTTATTGTTTCTTTGATTAACAGTGCTGGTTGTACTATTTAATATATTAAATATCCTTATTTTTTATTATAATAATTTTATTACTATGATCGTTTTGCATTCTTAGCTTAATATATGTATCTAAGACTAACCTAAATTTCCTAAGCTGACCAAACTTTGTGCATTGTTTATGAGATTACAACTGAAAATATTGTTAATAGTTAAGTTACTTAACTGTTGAAATGGTACACATCTTTATAAGAAATGTAAATTAACTATAATGAATGACAAGTTAATTTTAATTTTCACTGTAAGTATTCTAATTGGAAGCTAATATTAAATACAAATTTATTTTACCAAATTATTCAGATCACCTACTGAACATATTAACCACCAAGACCGACGAATCACTACTTTTCAGTAAGAGCAATCCATGAGAAATATGAACATATTTCGCTGTGCCATGATAACATGATATATTTTAATCATGTTATTAAGTAATCAACTCACTCCAGCATGGTGAAGAATCAAACTCATGGTTAAACTGATGTTCTTCTCAGTGTCAGATTTAATGCTGCACAACCAAAATACTTTAAATTTGAATGACTTGTTTTACTAGAAATAAGTATTCACTGTGAAGTATTTAACAGTAAATGATAGTGATCTAGAATTTTTGTTTACAATTATAGGTAATTTAAAACTGTCTTTGAGATCCAACAAGCGATCTACAATGACATATTACTCACCTGTAAATTCTATGCTTGTCAAGCAAATGCTCTAAGCTATCTATATCCAACAATGATGTACAATGATATATCTGTTACTTATGGATTCTTTGCCAGTCAGTTAGATGATCAAAGCTACTTAAATCTGACAAATGATCTATAATGACATATAAATTACCTGTGGATTCTTTGCTAGTTATGTATATGAACTAGACTACCTTTGAAATCCAAAAGTAATGAACCGTAATTACCTATTACTTATCTATAGATTCTTTGCTAGTCAACCAAAAACCTACTCTGATGGATCAGGAGAAAGTAAAGGTGAAGAAAAACAGACATCTGGTAGAACCACTGACGAAGAAAATGGAAAGAACTATGGTTGGTTTCAAGTTGGAATCTGTTAGGTTAAACACGGTCGTTTGAATTTAATTAAATCAAATATTTAAATTATAAATTAGATATCATCACGTTGATACAGTAAGTACTGGATTTCATGCTTATAAAATAATCACAAATAAGTTTCAGTGTTATTTTTTAAAACTTTATATACAAATCTTTGTACATGTTATATTATTCAATGTTTTTCAACTTTTTTGTGCCATTTTATTTTAATGATTTGAAACGAAGAATACTGTTAAAATATATAGTTAACAAGTATAATGAATATTGAAATTCTGAACAATCTAAAACATGAATAATGTTTACTTTATATGTAAATAATACCACTCGTTACAACCCTCTTAAAACATGTAGGCCAGTGTGTGAATGTCAAAAATTTTTATATTTATTCAAAATTTAGTTAAATTACGCTCTATTAATAAATCCTGTTTTTCAAAAACTATTAATTATTTTCTGTAACAGTTGGTGCTAGATTGTTTATAACCAATGTGAAGAAAATATTTTAATTTTGCTGAATTTTTAAAAAGACTAGCTCATTGTAATTTACACTGACCATCCCAGAAAATTATTTTAAACCGCTGTTAACTTAATTAGAAAGTCAGGTAAATAATAATAACAAGTATAGGACATTATATTTATTGGGCCTACTTACTTTTCTAAATTAAATATGTGTGATAAATAAACATTCAGTAAAGTACTAAATACAACCTTCAAAATTAAGATTAACCTTTTTTGAGATTTCAACAGAAAAAAAACAACACAAAGACACCAGACTCAAACATAAGTTATAAACTAACTAAAATATGAAAAAAAAACATAAAAGCTGTTTGTTTGTTTTTTTTTGAAATGCGTGCAAACTCCTTGTGTATGGTGTAATTTAGAATTTGTTTATATAATAAATTGCAGTATACTTTGAGTGGGTAATTTATTAGATTTTGTTGTTTAGCAGTTAGACATGGTTTAAATAGTCATAACACAATAAAATTAAATGAAAGCAATGGTAAAAAAGTTAGAAACTGAATATTTTAAGTGATTTTAACTGTCTGTAATAATAAGCAGTTATTCTAGAAAGAAAAAAGTGATTTATATCTAGTTTATATTTTTATATGGTGGCTACAAGGCTGATCAATTGAACAAAGCCTATGTACACCATTAGGGTAAAGGCAATAACAGATAAAACAAGAAGCTTTAGTAAAAAATAAAATAAACTGATATTTATTTGGGAAATGTTAGAGGATATGTAAATGAAATATGAAAATTTAATAAAAATAAACGTATTTTTATTCTTAACATGAGAAACCTTGTACCCAGACTGGTTAGAATCTGAGTAAATTCAGACAACTCTTTAGTTGGAATACTTAATTTAAAAAATCTGCTTTCTTTGTGTACAACAGACTAAATGTCCCGTCAATAGTTTTAGAGATACACTTAGTAAATTCAGTCATAATGTGTATACTTTAATAGTTATCTAAGGCCAGTAAAAATGACCAAGGCTCTATGACGAGGGTTAAACATTTTCTTAATAACAAGAAATTAAGTACATGACATGAAAATATTATTGTTTGACCTAATAAGACCTAAATAGCATCATGAGACTTTGAAAGAAATGTATTTTTGTTGGGTATATAAAGTTCAATCAGTTTAACCAAGAATACTTTACATGTATTTTATTTTGTGAATGCTGTACCTTTTCTGTATTAGGTTCATCTGAAAATCAAAGTAAGTCTTCAGTTTCACACAAGTCAACAGCTGGGTATGGAATTACAGATTATGAAAGCAGTTCTTCTTCTAAACGGAAAATGTCATCCATTATCACAAGAGACTCTGGTCTTGGAACTCTCTCTTCTGCACAGAGCAACACGGAGCAAAAGATGGACAATAGTTTTGAAGAGTCCGAAAGAAAGGAGGTCACATCCCCAAGAAAAGAACAAAAGACTTCCAACCAGTGCAGGTACCTCACAGCTCATGCTCTGTCTCAGCACAATCGAAGGGGTCATAAATTCCTCAAACAGCGTAAAGATAGGCATGTTGCTAGTGCTAATTCAGCAGCTCGTAAAGAGGCATGCAGGGCAAAAGAGAACATCAAACTGTTTTCCAAACCAAAGTACTTGAAGACAACGCGTCACCAGAAGTCTGAAGTTAAGACCGTCATGAACACCTGCACTCAAACTGATCAGATGCTGAACAACATGATGCCTGTTGCATTTAATCTGAATCCTCCTTTTTCATTAACTTCACTGTCTTCTGTTTCTCAAAATACACTGATTACAACAACAGCCAGTACCAGTTCAACATCTGTCACATCCAGTTCTACCATTCCACCTGTTTATGCATCGACACCAGCTAACATGACTCATCCCTTTACTCCATATTTTTCTCAGCCGGGTTCTTCAAACGGAATGTCTAGCCCTTTCTATTTTCCAGGTAAGAGTGTGCAAGGTGTTAATGAGAGAATAGATTTTAACTTATGTACAACTATTGCAAATGTATCTTTGTTTTTTACGTCATGTGACTGATATAAATGTTTATAAGTAGACCAAGGTTTGGCAAGACAACAGTTATGGATGTGATACTTAAATTGTTAAGTATGGTTTACTTGTTTTTGAATTTTGGACAAAACTACTCGAGGGCTATCGGTGCTGTGTTAAGTGTGAAAGGTCTGTTTGTGGTCACCTAACAGTATTGTCATAATATGCTTGAAAGCATAGTGAACTATATTGAATTTTTTTAACTCTGACCTTTCAATTTTGGAGGGCAAAATTATGAAAACATTATGTAGAAAAAAAGGAACCTAGTTTGTTCTTGCAGATACAATTATAGTAAAGTCCTAAATATATTATTGGGTATCTGAAATGAAGAAATACTTAGATAAGGAAGTTCTAATGAAATAAAGAGTTAGAAATTTGTGAAATACTTACTGTTTTGATATTTTTATATGGTGATCCAATTTGTGATTGAATGTGACATGATTGGCAAGTTGCTTTTCGATTATAATATCTACCTAATTATAGTGCATGTGAAAGGAACTCACGAAATATTATAACTAATCTATATTTTAAGGGCCTCGTATTATTCACCTACATGTTATATTATGCCAGATGTCTCAGATGTTTTACAGTCCCTTGTTAGTGGGGAAAAGGTATGCAACAGAAACAATGCAAGTGCTTAATTAAAAAATATAAGTGTAATACTTTGTAATTGGTTCATATTAAAGATGAGTTTATTGTACTTTGCTTAATGGAAATTTTTGTTTGTTTTTTCAGCAATGATCTGTTTCAATGCATTTCCTTGTTATGCGCCTCAACCATCTCAGTCCACATCAGTGTGGCCATTTACACCAACATCTACTGTAAATACCAAAACATCAGTTGGTGATGGTGATAAGATAGTATCTCCAGAAAATATTCAACGACTTACTCCATCTGTAGTCACAGAGGGCATTGCTGTTAATAGCCAGTGTAGTGAAACTGCTGGGGAAAAGTTAGCAGGGACACTGTTAAATGTAGACCTAAAGTTTGAACTATCACACAAGAGACAGGTATGTTTCTTTCATCTTTTAAATACATCTCTCTTTGGGAACAAACATGAGATTAATTAGAGTTTGTCTTTGAACACAAAAGCACCTTTATTTGTTGCAGGGTAAAGCAGTTTCAGTGAAAACAGACAATAACAGTAATAATTTTCAATCTTACAAACTAATTTTAGCACAATATGGGTTTACACATAATAACAGTAAGAATTTAAACTTTGAATAATCCCTCACAGTCAACAATCTCATGCAGGTTGTTCTGGTATCATAAAGACATATGGGTAACAGAAAAACTGTGGACAAGTATTTTGATATTTTACTTTCAAATATCTGGCTTGAAGTAATATTGTGTATGAAAAACAATATAATAGTATAATGCCCCATGATTTAACTCAGTTGATAACACTGCGTAACAAAATTTTTACTTTTTCTTGTACCTGGGCATAAAGTGTTATTTCACAATTGCTTATGCCTAAAGTAAATGGAAAAGACCAATTTTTCTCTTCAAACTTTGCTTTTGTGACCTGGGTAATGAAATTTTCAAATTTACCCATTTTCTAGAACATTCCATGTAGATTCAGTGCTGAGTAGCTGATAGAAAATTTTCTTGAACTTACAAGAATTTGCCAGAACTTTCCATAGTAATATATATACAGGGGTTCACCACTCGCAACTTCAGTTTAGTTCTAGCTGCGTAAGTGAACACATGATGTCATTTTTGATAAAATCAAATAGGTCTAAGAAGCTGCGAGAATTCTGCTATGCATGTTGCCAATTTATCAAGACAAGAGGGAAAAAGTAGTCTGTGAAAGCATCTGCTGAAATGTGTGAAGCCTACGAGGCTTATTTTGGCATGCCTATCGGGGATCAAGACAAACCTGGGCGCCTCATTTTACCTGCGAACACTGCAAAACAACTCTAGAAGGTAAGACGGACAATTTTTGCCTGCTTGAATAGTAAAATTTTATATCATACAAATTTTAAAATTTAAATACAATTGGAATACATCAGCATCCAGACCTTGCTAGAAGCCTTGAAGTATGACAAGTGTGGCTGGGAGGTTATTGGAGACTTCAAAATGGTGGCATTTCTGATGGGTCTTTTCCAAGCTTCCCTGTTATCTTTGCCTTTGGGATAGCAGAAATACTGCAGCGCACTACAACATGAAGCACTGGCCACAATGGACCAAGTTCTCTTTGGGGAGGCACAATGTCAAGTGTGAGCGACCAGTGGACCTCCAGAAGATGTTGTTCCCACCACTGCACATAAAATTGGGTCTTATGAAACAATTTGTCACAGCTCTTGGTAAGGAGTCTGCAGCCTTCGAGTACCTTCGAGACTTCTTCTCTAAGCTGTCTAAGGCAATGGGCAAAGCTGGTATCTTTGTTGGACCACAAATAAAGAAAATCCTAGAGTGCACATAATTCCCCAAGAAGCTAAGTAGGAAGTAAAAACAAATGCTTGGATCAGCTTTGTTGCATGGTTCAGGACTTCTTAAACAATCACAAGGCCAAAAATTATGTGGAACTGGTTGAGGCTCTGAAGAGCTATGGCAAAATGGGCTGCAGGATGTCCTGGAAGTCCATACCCTTGATGCTCATCTTGATAAATTCAAGAACATAGATGTATACTCAAAGAAGCAAGGCGAGTGCATCCCCCAAGATATATTGGACTTTGAAAGCCACTACAAAGGAGCGTATAACAAGAACATGATGAGAGGCTATATTTGGGGACTGATACGTGAAAATGATTTACATTGCAGTCGCAAATCTTGAAAAATTAATCACTTCTAAACATTTTTGTTTATTTTTGAATAACATTAGAATAAATTCATGTAAATCTTGGTAATGAAAATGTACAAATTTGCCCGTTTTTTTAAATAAAATAGGTTAATTTCTAAATTTCATTATCCATATTTCAAAATCAAAGTTTGTTGGGAATAATGGCCATTTTCGTACTTTTACAATATAATCAATTGAGAAATAACACATATTATCCAGGAACAAAATTTGTGTCACATAGTATAATCAGATACAAAATATACTTAATAATAAAACAGAAATAACATTAGACATTAGTAATTAGGCCCCCCAGTGGCTCAGCAGTATGTCTGCGGACTTACACGCTAAAATCCGGGTTTCGATACCCGTGGTGGGCAGAGCACAGATAGCCCATTGTATAGCTTTGTGCTTAATTCAAAACAACAACAACAACATTAGCAATTAGACAAAACTACAAGCCCACCAGTATACAACACTATAAATCAGGTTTCAATACCCATGGTGGGCAGAGCAGAGCTCATTGTATAGCCTTCTACTAAACTACATACAAGCAAACACAGATTGTAAAGATATTCCATCATTTAATGAGATTTTCTCACGACTGATTTAAACCATTTACCTTATCAAAGTAGTTCAGTAACAAATCAAAACAGAACACTACCACTTTGTCTTCCTTTCACAGACCTCATACATTTTCTCTTATACACAGAATTCAACTTGTTTTTCTTCCAAGTTCTAATTTAACATTTATTTATATATATATATATACAAAGAGCAGAACAGCAGTTATTTGTATAAACAGTAAAATACAGAATATTTCTTGTTTCTTACTCCAACATATCTGATAAAACTGTTATTTGTATAAACAGTAAAACACAGAATATTTCCCTTTTCTTCCTCCCACTTACCTGTTATTTGTATAATGAGTAAAACACAGAATATTTCCCTTTTTTTCCTCCCACTTACCTGTTATTTGTATAAAGAGTAAAACACAGAATATTTCTTATTTCTTCCTCCCACATAACTGATATAAATGTTAACTGTATAAACAGTAAAACAGGAAATATTACTTTTCTTTTTCTCACATATATGATATAACAGGTACTCCTTCAAAAACCAGAACCTGATAATATTTTTTCTTCCTTTCACATGTGGTATATCTGTAATTTGTATAAACACGAGAACAGAATATTTCTTATTGCTTCCTCCCACATATGTAATATAACTGTTATTTGTATAAAGAGTGGAACATAGAATATTTTTTCTTCCTTTCCCAAATCTGATATAACTTTCTTGTATCAACAGCAGAACATAGAATATTTCTTGTTTCTTCCTCCAATATATATCTCATATGACACTTATTTGTATTAACAGCAGAACACAGAAAATTTTTTGTTTTTTTCCTCCCACATATCTGATATAACATTTATTTGTATAAACAGTAGAACACAGAATATTTCCTGTTTCTTTTTCTCACGTATCTGATACAACTGTTATTTGTATAAACAGTAATGCATAGAATATTTCTTCTTTTCTTTTCCCACACATCTTATGTAACAGTTATTTGTATAAACAGTAAAACACAGAAGATTTCCTCTGGCTTCGCTCCACATGTCTGTTATAACTGTTATTCGTATGAACAGTAAAACACTGAATATTTCTTCTTTCTTCCACTCATTTATCTTACAAAACTGTTATTTGCATAATCAGTAAAACGGAAAATATTTCTTGTTTCTTCCTCCACATGTGATATAACTGTTATTTGTATAAACACCAGAACACAGAATATTTCTTGTTTCTTCCTCCCATATATCTGTTATTTGAATAACAAGTAGAACACAGAATATTTTTTCTCTGTCTTTCTCATATCTGATATTATTATTATTTGTATAAACAGTGGAACACAGAATATTTCTTGTTTCTTCGTCCTACATATCTGATACAACTGTGATTTGTATGAACACTAAAGCACTGAATATTTTTTATTTTTTCCTTCACGTATGATTTACCTGTTATTTGTGTAAACAGCAACACACAGAATATTTTTTTCCTCCTACATATCTGATATAACTGTTATTTGCATAAACAACACAGAATATTTCTTATTTCTTTCTTCCACATGTTTGATATAACTGTTATTTGTGTAAACCGTGAAGCACAGAAAAGTTCTTGTTGTTTCCTGCTACATATCTGAAATAACTGTTATTTCTATAAACAGCAGGAAACAGAAAATTTCTTGTTTCTTCCTCCTACATATCTGATATAACTGTTATTTGTATAAACACCACAACACTGAATATTTCTTAATTTTTTCTAACACACATTTGATGTAACTGTTATTTAAATAAATAAAAAAGAATATATCTTATTTCTTTCTTCCACATATTTGATATAACTGTTATTTGTATAAACAGTGAAGCACAGAATATTTCTTGTTATTTCCTGCTCCATATCTGATATAACTGTTATTTCTATAAACAGCAGAACACAGAAAATTTCTTGTTTCTTCCTCCCACATACTTGATATAAATGTTAACTGTATAAAGAGTAAAACATGGAATATTTCTTGTTTCTTCTTTTAACATATCTGATATAACTGATGTTTGTATAAACAACACAAAACGGAATATTTCTCATTTCTTTCTAACACATGTTATTTGTATAGCAGCAGAACACAGAATATTTTTGTTTCTCTCTCTTTGACATATCTGATATAACTTTTTGTATGAAAAGGAAAACACAGAATATTTCTTGTTTATTCGTTCAACGTATCGAATATAACTGTTATTTGTGAAAACAGCAGAACACAATATTTTTCTCTATCTTTCTCATATCTGATATTACTATTATTTGTATAAACAGTAGAACACAGAATATTTCTTGTTTCTTCGTCACACATATCTGTTATTTGTATAAACAGTTGAACACAGAATATTTTTTGTTTTTCCTCCCACATATCTGTTATTTGTATAAACAGTAAAACACAGAATATTCCATCTTTCCTCCACCCACACATCTGATATAACTGTTAATTGTATAAACACAAGACTACAGAATATTTCTTGTTTTTTCCTCACACATATCAGTTATTTGTATAAACATCAAAACACCAAATATTTCTTGTTTCTTCCTCCCACATATTTGAAATGAATATTATTTGTATATACAGCAGAACACAAAATATTTCATGTTTCTTCCTCCCACGTATCTGATATAATCGTTATTTGTATAAATAGCAAACCATAAAATATTTCTTTTTTCTTCCTCTCACATGTTTGATATAAATGTTATTTGTATAAACAGTCAAACACAGAATAGTTCTAGTTTTTTCCTCCCACACTTTATTTATTTGTATAAACAGCATAACACAGAATATTTTTGTTTTTCTCTCTTTCACGTATTTGATGTACCTTACTTGTATGAACAGTAAAGCACAGAATATTCCTTGTTTCTTCCTCCCACGTATCTAATGAAACTGTTATTTGAAAAACCAGTTGAAGACAGAATAATTATTGTTTTTTCCTCCCACATTTTATTTATTTGTATAAACAGCATCACACAAAATATTTTTGTTTATCTCTTTTTGACATATTTGATATAACTGTTATTTGTATAAACAGTAATGCATAGAATATTTCTTCTTTCCTTTTCCCACATATTTGATGTGACAGTTATTTGTATAAACAGTAGAACACAGAAGATTTCCTCTTTCTTCGTTCCACATGTCTGATATAACTGTTATTTGTATGAACAGTAAAACACTGAATATTTCTTCTTTCTTCCACTCATTTATCTGACGTAATTGTTATTTGCGTAATCAGTAAAACGCAGAATATATCTTGTTTCTTCCTCCACATCTCATATAACTGTTATTTGTATAAACACCAGAACACAGAATATTTCTTGTTTCTTCCTCCCATATATCTGTTATTTGAATAAAGAGCAGAACACAGAATATTTTATCTCTATTTTTCTCATATCTGATATTACTATTATTTGTATAAACAGTGGAACACAGAATATTTCTTGTTTCTTCCTCCCACATATCTGAAATAACCATTATTTGTATATACAGCAGAACACAAAATATTTCTTGTTTCTTTCACCCACATACTTGATATAACTGTTATTTGTATAAACAGTAAAACACAAAATATTTCTTGTTTTTTCTTCCCACATATCTATTATTTGTATAAACAGTGAAACACAGGATGTTTCTTGTTTCTTTTTCCCACCTATCTCTTACTTGTATAAACATTAGAACATAGAATATTTCTTTCTTTCATTTTCCCACATATCTGATATAAGAGATGTTTGTATAAACAATAGAACTCAGAAGATTTCCTCTTTCTTCGTTCCACATGTCTGATATAACCATTATTCGTATGAACAGTAAAACACTGAATATTTCTTCTTTCTTCCACTCATTTATCTGACGTAATTGTTATTTGCGTAATCAGTAAAACGCAGAATATTTCTTGTTTTTTCTCACACATATCTGTTATTTGTAAACATCAAAACACAGAATATTTCTTGTTTCTTCTTTTCACATATCTGTTATTTGTTTAAACAGTAAAACACAGAATATTTCTTGTTTCTTTCTCCCACTTATCTCTTATTTGTATAAACATTAGAACACAGAATATTTCTTCTTTCATTTTTCCACATCTCTGATATAACAGATATTTGTATAAACAGCAGAACACAGAAAATTTCCTCTTTATTCGTTCCACATGTCTGATATAACTGTTATTCATATGAACAGTAAAGCACTGAATGTTTCTTCTTTCTTCCACTTATTTATCTGACATAACTGTTATTTGCATAAACAGTAAAACACAGAATATTTCTTATTTCTTCCTTTCACATATCTGTTATTTATATAAACAGTAGAACACAAAATACTTCATGTTTTTTCCTCTCACATATCTGATATAACTGTTATTTGTATAAACAGTAAAAACAAAATATTTATTCTTTCCCTTGCCCACATATCTGATACAACTATTATTTGTATAAACAGCAGAACATGGAGTATTTCTTTTTCTGCCTCCCACATATCTGATATGTCATTTATTTCTATAAACAGCAGAACACAGAATATTTTTGTTTTTCTCTCATTCACATATTTGATGTAACTGATATTTGTGTGAATAGTAAAGGACAGAATATTTTTTGTTTCTTCCTCCCACATATCTGATAAAACTGTTATTTCAAAAAACAGTTGGACACAGAATAATTCTTGTTTTTTCCTCCCACATTTTATTTATTTGTATAAACAGCATAACACAAAATATTTTTGTTTGTCTCTCTTTGACCTTTCTGATATAACTGTTATTTGTATAAACAGTAATGCATAGAATATTTCTTCTTTCCTTTTCCCACATATTTGATGTAACAGTTATTTGTATAAACAGTAGAACACAGAAGATTTCATCTTTCTTTGTTATACATGTCTGATATAACTGTTATTCGTATGAACAGTAGAAGACTGAATGTTTCTTCTTTCTTTCACTCCTTTATCTGACATAACTGTCATTTGCATAAACAGTAAAACAAAGAATATTTATTTTTTTTCGTCCCATATATCTGATATAAATATTATTTGTGTAAAAATAAAAACAAACAATATTTCTCATTTCTTTTTCTCACATATCTGATATAACTGTTATTTGTATAAACAGCACAACACAGAATATTTCTGATTTCTTTCTCCCTCATATCTGATATAACTGTTATTTGTATAAGCAGTTGAACACAGAATAATTCTTTTGTTTTCCTCTCACATAATTTTTATTTGTATAAAAAAAATTAAACAAAATGTTTTTGTTTCTCTTTGTTTGACATATCTGATAGAACTGTTATTTGTGTAAACAGTAAAGCATAAAAAATTCCTTCTTTCATTTTCCCACATATCTGATATAGCAGTTATTTGTATGGACTGTAGAACACAGAAGATTTCCTCTTTTTTGTTCCACATGTCTGATATAACTGTCATTGGTATGAACAGTAAAACACTGAATATTTCTTCTTTCTTCCACTCATTTATCAGAATTAACTATTATTTGCATAAATAGTAAAACACAGAATATCTCTTGTTTCTTCCTCCACAAGTGATATAACTGTTATTTCTATAAACAGCAGAAAACAGAAAATTTCATGTTTCTTCCTCCCACATGTCTGATATAACTGTTATTTGTATGGACTGTAGAACACAGAAGATTTCCTCTTTTTTGTTCCACATGTCTGATATAACTGTCATTGGTATGAACAGTAAAACACTGAATATTTCTTCTTTCTTCCACTCATTTATCAGAATTAACTGTTATTTGCATAAATAGTAAAACACAGAATATCTCTTGTTTCTTCCTCCACAAGTGATATAACTGTTATTTCTATAAACAGCAGAAAACAGAAAATTTCATGTTTCTTCCTCCCACATGTCTGATATAACTGTTATTTGTATATACAGTTGAACACTGAAGATTTTTTTTTATTTTCCTCCCACTTTTCTAAGTATTTCTTGTTTGAACAGAAACAGACAGAGTATTTCTTGTTTAAACAGAAACAGACAGAGTATTTCTTGTTTTTTACTCCCACATATTTAATACAACTATAATTTGAAGAAAAAGCAAAACACAAAATATTTCTTGTTTCTTTTACCCACATACCTGTTATTTCAATAAAGAGCAAAACACAGAATATTTTTTTATTTTTCCATCCACATATCTCATGTGACATATATTTGTATAAACACCAGAACACAGAATATTTTTGTTTCTTCCTCCCACATATCTGATATAACTGTTATTTGTATGAACAGTAAAACACAGAATATATCTTGTTTCTTTCTCCTACATATCTCATATAACTGTTATTTGTAAAAGTACCAGAACACAGAATATTTATTGTTTCTTCCTCCAACATATCTGATATAACTGTTATTTGTATAAACAGTAAAACACAGAATATTTCTTGTTTCTTCTTCTCACATATCTGATATATGTTATTTGTATAAACAGCAAAACATAGAATATTTCTTTTTTTTGATCCCACATATCTGTTAAATAACAGAATATTTCTTATTTCTTCCTCCCACATGTTATTTATATAAATAGTAAAACACAGAATATTTCTTGTTTTTCTTCTGACATATATTGTAATTTGTCTTTGTTTATTTAAACAGTAAAAGATACAAAGTGTATATTTTGTAAGTTTTATACCTGTTTAGGCTATTTCAAAAGAAAACCAGTGTGAAGCACAAAAACAGAAAGTAATGAGAAATTCATCTTCTGGTTCCAAGATACATCTTAAAAAGGCAGCTAAACAGGCAAGTTCTTCCACAACCTTATGCAGTGATAACAAAGACGAACTGCTTCTTTCTTGTTACAAGCCAAAAGAAGACAGTTCTTTACATTTTGACGAATTTCAGGTAATATGCTTATCTTAAATACTCTAATATTTTATCATTTATATTTGAAGTGTTGATCTTTATGGAAACTGTACGATTACAAAATATGAATTTCCATTTAGTTTTAGGTATCTTAAACCTGTTTCTCCTGAATTTACCATTTTGCTCCTTAGGTGAAGGAACCTAATTTGATGTCAAATTAAGTTACAGGAATAATCTGAAGAAATACATTGTTAGGACCATTAAGAAAATAATACACACCTACAATCTTAATATAGTTTTATCATTAATACCTAACTTTTGTTAAGTATAGCCAAAGAAAACAAAGACACCAAATAGAGTAATCAGAAAAGATCCACCATGGCTGGAACGTGTCTGTCTGAGTTCAGAAGTCGTGTACCGCTATCAACTGCCAGAGAAACAGATGGAAGATGTTCTGAAGAAGGATCTGAAGGCTCTTTTAGATTTGCAACAACCAGATTTAGTTACCCATCAATTGGCTCAGCTTCATTCACAGTTTGAACAAGAACAGACAGTAGATGGTGCTGATGATAGAAAAGTGAAAAGCCCTTATGGCAGTAACTTGACCTTTTCTGTACTTGAAGAAGACCTTGATGAGGTATGTATAAATAAACTGAATACATCAGTACAAAATAATGCAAATTGCTTGTAAGACTTCTAATTTACATCTCTAATATTTTTACTTCTGTAATGCATGAAAAGAACGCTTTCTTTTTTTCAGTTATTTCTAATTTTCCTCTTGTATTTTCTATGCCATCTGTTATATAATTCATGGTGTGCATGTGAGTGATAACAGCATTTTCTTTCTTTGTAATAGGTTTTAATTATAGTTTGTTTAATCATTTTCAAGAAATTTATCCAACATTTCACATTTCTCTTTTCACATACTTCTTAGCATAAATCGAAAGTTCCACTTTGAGTGCACTTGTCGATTCTGAATAATTTTATTATAAGTTACAGATTTTATAGTAAGAAAACTCTGATGCAATAATTTCGTTGATCATAGCCAGAGAGAACAAAGAAACTGAACTGGGTAACCAGAAAAGATCCACCATGTACAGAAATTTTAATGGCTAAAACTATTGTATTTGAGAATGATCAAACCAGTCACACTTGTTCCAGAAGCAAATATCCCTTACTGTAAAAGCTTCAATTTGTAATAAAATAGTAAGTTAAAAATGTAGTTCATTAAAAATTTAACTTACAAAAATGTTCAATAACCTACAGTGATCCACAGTTTAAAAGTAGGCTTAAATAATTTTGTACAATTACATAATTTATTTTACCATGCTTGAAGATTCATTATAAATGACAGGATTTGTTTGAAAAAAAATGTGCCATCTGGATCACAAACTCCTTATTATAATATATACTTGAACGTATATTTTATAGAATTGGCAAATAAATTGCTAACTTCTGAAATTTGTACTAGTTTCCATTCTGATTCATTAATTGTAATTTGCAGAGTAGATTTAAATGTTTAATCCTTATAGTTGGAAAGTCTTAGACAGTGAAATAATTCAAAGATTTGGTGTGGATTCAACTTATGTGCAAACCTATTTATTCTTTAAAATTAAAAGTTTTAAAAGTTAGAATTAGAACTCGGGTAGAATACACTTTATGATAAAAATAATTGCTAATATTGGGTAACAAATAACATTTCACAATTAGTTAAAGTGCAGTTTCAAGATATCTCAGCTCAGGTACATCAGAGTGGTCAAATCACATGTACACACACACACCACTGTTTGAGGCTATTTGACAAAGTTACAGTACCTAACATCGATTTGGCTGAGCAATTGAGAACTTCCATTACAACTAAAAGCATCATGATTCAGTCAGTATTTATGGGTTATTCAGTACGTAATATTATAATCTTTTCTTACTTTAAGTATACTATATTCAATACTGTCTTCATTTTAATTCTATTATACATGTATGTATTCAGGTGTAATTTTCAATGTGTTATATATGTTTCATTTAATGCACATCTTAATATGAAAAACAATTTTATGAAAGAATTATTTATCATTATGTGATATGTATTTCATCCTTATTCATGTACTTGACTAGGAGGGAGAAAAACAAGAAGAGGCAATGCTTGATTTTATATCTGGAGGAATGTGAGTAGAACAATGACGGAAAATGAATTTCAGAACATTTACCATCGGCCCTATTGTAGGTCTGTCTTTAAAAGGCATTGAAACCTAAGTCATGAGTGAAGCATTATTCATTCCACTCATATGAAAAAGCTCAGATGATGACACAATAATACAGATTTTAAAATTATCTGTTTTTGCTTTATAACAACTAATTTTATCATGTAAAAAAACATTTTTATCCTTGCAAATTACCAGTTAATAATAAGCTGTTACAACTGGTATAGTTAAAGTAATTTTGGAAATATAAGCTATCTTTCTAAAAATATTTTCATGTTGCACAGAATAAAATGGTAGGCTTTTATATACAAATTTAAGAGCAGATCCAGACTAGATTCTTGAGGGAAGTTGCAAGTGGTATGTGGTAATTAAAATTTAAAAATTAATTAATACATTTTAATCAAGCTACCACTGTTATATAAGACCATGAAATCTGTAACATTACCCAATGATGAAACATAACATTACATATATTCTAAAGAATTATATGTACATCCTGAATTTGGCAGTAACTCGTCAGATTCTGCACAAAATTAATGGATAGACTGAGTAGAGATTTAACTGAAATGAAATGGGCCTCATTTACCTGTCTCCAATTAGCTATCAGACAACTACATTCTGGCCTTCTGCTTTCCAAGAAGTCTTGAAAACAGTTATTATCCTGGCTATTGAATAAGCTAATTTGTCAGATTGAAAAAAGTTAGTGAAGAGGATGATACAGCCCACTCCCCCACCCTCCAATTTGGAACTGAATATCTAAGTATGCATGAATCCAAATCAAATGTTGGCTTTCTTTTATTTTTATAGTATTTTATCTGAAGATTGTAGTTGTGTGTTGCAACATGTACATTGGTAGATAATTTATAAAATTAGTGCAATTACTATTTTATGCCTCTCGGAAAGTTATGGCTCCTAAGACTTTATTACTAGGTTCTTTAGAGGTCTCTGTCACTTACTGTTAAGAATAATTCAAATACCATTAGGCTAAATTAATTTTAAGATTAAGGTAAATTACATTTCAATTGCTAATTCAGATTGTTTCCCACGTAGGTCAATTTCTAGCAATGTAGAAGGAAATAATGGTACTATGGTGGCTTAACAACAATTTTTACTCTACTTCAAATGACTTGGAGAACAATTTCTTTCAAAACTTGGATAATATATTTTCTTAATAAAAAGAAACTGCTAACATAAATCAGTTTGCATCTAACTTAAGTAAAGAACGTTTTTCCAGATTAATAATAATATTTCTCTTGAACTTGTAACTTTACTTTAAACTGAAAGATGTGGCAACTGATAAAATTTTATAATAGAATTTATGTAAATGTCTTTGCAGATTGTTTTAAAAAGATTAATTACACCTTAACATAAAATAACTTTCCAGATACACAAAATTTCCACAAAACTTTTTGAAGATCTTTCAATAAAGACATGGAATTACTGTTTAATGTTTGATTTTAATACTGTGTAGTAAATTTGTAAAAAATCACTGTATGGGGGTGCTAAGTGGTTTTGATAGATTAAAAAACAAAGTTCCATAATTATCAGTTCAACTGTTTGTGAAGTCTGAAATATTACACTGAGATATATAAGGTCCAGTTCAGTTGCTATATCGTATTTGTTTATTAACTGATAATTGGATTTGTTAAATTTATGGAGTAATCTTTTTGCATAACATGCATCAGTGATTGTAATTATTTAGTCATCCTAATAATAAGTTAATGAATGTCATGAATTCAAATGCTGTTTATTTAGTATTGCCAAGTCTTAATTTCCTTTACTGCTATCGAATCAACAGTACTTCAATAAAAAAAACTAACCATATAGTACTATTAAGATAAGATAAAACCCAATTTAAATTTTACGTCAGTTGTAATTCTGACTTTTAACTTAAAATGTTCTGTGAGTAATAAGGAAAATGGTTCACACCAAAATACATTTAACCTGTTAAATTTAGTGAGGTTATTATTTTAAAAGGCACTAACGCTGAAGTAGAAACATTTTGTATTCATTTTGAAATGTATTTCACGTGTATGTGTATTTCAGTTTTTATCAACTGTACATATCGGGTTCAAAGTGTAGAGTTCACAAAATAATTCTAACATTAAAAGCCTTGAAGGCCAACATACTTGTAGGATGAGTCATTGTGGTCGTGATATTATAGTGACAGCTACTACTGCTGGCAAGGTTAGTCTTAAGATTACCTTCCCAATCAATTATTTATAGATTTGTTTTTTATTCTGTGTTTTCAGGATAGTAACGGATAATCTTATTAGATATTGCTTAGATTTAAGAACTGTTAATTGTCTTTGCACATGAATTTTATAAGTATAGATGAATGATATATGTGAATATTTGTGTGAATTTTATATTTTATGTCTATAGATAGATTGTTACATAAATTTAATATGAATTTCATTAATACTAAACATAATCATATTTCAGTCCTTGTTCAGTATTTATTAAAAATAGATATTTGTTAGTGTATCCAATGTGTCATATAGGCTTAAGATACTTCAGCTAAAAATATTCAACAGCAGTATATGAATGTTGCATTATAATGTTGTATTATAATTCAGAAGATTTAAGAGAATATTTTACAAACATACAGGTCAGGTATAAACAAGATAATTTGAAAGCTGTATTTTTATTACAAATGACCAATTACTACAGATTAAATAGTTTTATACTAAGCATTTTACTTTTACAGACAACATGAGATAATCAGCATTTATTAGCCATTTTTAATGTACATAAGGCTAAACGTAAAGTGTTGAAGGAAAAAAATTAGTTTGTTGTCATTCATAATGCCAGTGTTGTCCTGTCATCTAATGATAAAAGATTTTTCTAAGTTTTATTTTTTAGGGAATTATTAGAGAGTAGACTTTTTTTCTTTGAGAAGATTAAATACAATTTCTTGATATTTGATTAAAGCAGATATTACCAGCAAGCTCTGACCTGCACTTGACAGTAAGAGTTTTATTTCAGTAAAGTTCAACTAATTTTCAGTATTCTTCTTTATAACATACAGAAAACATTTAGAACAATTATCCAACTCTACAAGCAATAAGTTGTTTGGTATTTTAAATTGGTGACATATATACATACAAATTAAATTTTCTCAATGTAAAAAAATAAAGAATCTAAATTACTTAATTTTGATTAAATAAATACTTGTCCTATATATTACCATGCTAAAATTAGGTAGGCCATGCTTAAATACCCATTTCCTAAACCACACTTCTCACTATTAGACATGTAGGTTGTCATTGGATTGCCTAATTATACCTTTTTCTTGCTTTTTTTTTTTTTTTTTTAAGAGGTATGATTTAAATTTGGTCTTTCAAAAATGTGTCAGGTTGCCAGATACATGATAGAAAATTAGATATTACTTTACAAAGAAATGGATATATTAGAGTAAGATATTGTAGGTGTATTTGCATATTGACTTCACCAATTCATAACTGTGTAAAATTTTAATTTATAGATTTAAAGTAGGTAATCTTGTTGTTAAATTAATGTGAACAGAAGAGAAAATCCACTTGACCTTTAACCGAAAGGGATAGACAGTCAATGAAAATAATTTTCTGACTGAGTGCCACTTATAAACTGGATCTATAAGATGGATGTTTGAAATGATCAAACTTTGTGGTTGGAAGAAGAGCCTGTAAACATCGTGCAGCAAGTTTTACGGGCATGAAGATATAGTGATCTGAGCCTAAAGACTTGGATGAATAGCTGTTTGTTTTCAAACAGAAGCCAGAGTTCACTGGGCACAGAGAGCAGGTACGCATCCACATGAGTATGTGTGAGAGTGTGAGTGTGTGTGTGTGAGTGTGTGCATTTCACTATTTTGGACGAAGCAGGTTTTTAAGTACAGTTCTTCAGTGACACGTGGATGCAGCTATAACAGGCACCAAAGTGACAGAACTTGAAGGTACTCACTCAGCCATGATAAGAAAGGATGTGGCTATATTGCATTTTAACATTTATACATTTCTAGACTTTTTACATTTTACAGGTAATACATGTTTGCAATTCTGTTTGATGTTTGAGAAGATGTTTGACATGTGAATAAAATATTAAAATGTATTTGCTAGTGTTGTTAAATAATTATGAAACAGATAATTTTGTACAAAAAGAAAGAAAATGTAGATTAAACACACGACTACTGAAAACAGTTAAACAAATATTGCAATGTAGTGCAAATAAACTTATTGGAAAGTTTTGATTTGGAAATTTATCAGCAGTTTCAGTTGGGCGAGAATACATGTTTATTTGTAAAATTTAAAACCTGCTTTGCATGATGTAATTTTAGCCTATTTTCAGTTAATCAAAACAGGATTAAGACAATTTCAATCAATGAAGAGAATGTAAAATGCTGGAATGATATGAATTTTAGTTGTGTTTGGAAATTGGTAAGGTTAGGGTCTGTACTTGCAAAAGTACTCTTGTGGCATTTAAATCCAGAGATTTCAAAGCTTAAAACTATCTCATCAGGTGAGACACTGCCTCAAACAATAATTGCCACATACACAAATCTAATTTAAACACTTAAATCTGACACTGTATTTATTATCTTTCAGTTTCAATAATTTATGACAGTGTAATAAACCACTGATATGGTGCTACTAAAGCTAAAATTATGACCTGATATTTTTGCTAAAGAAAGCAGTAAATTCTTTAAAACTAAGAATACTGTGTGTACCAGAATGGTTTCTTACTTTGCTTTTGCAGCAGGAATGGCTCACATAAGCCACATATTGTTTAATTAGAAAACGAGAAACAGATGCTGCTCAGACAAGACATTGCTGGTGGAAGCGTACACAATGATTTCAGTTAGTTCAAACTGTAGCCATGTGTAACGTGTGTCTCACCTATCAAAACATGTTACCAGCTACCATCATTCACAAATGCATGCAAAGAATCAATAAATTTCCAAAAGCAAATGAAAAGAAAAGAACTAGTGAAACAGTAAATTCATTCACAGTGAATAACTGTGCAAGTTAATTAGTAAATATTCTGTACTCGTTACAGAAGAGTGCAATGCATATCCATATGTCCCTCTACCTAGTGCACATTGAATATAGATAACATTATTCTTCTTGATAAGAAATGGTAGACTTATATGGAACCGATTAACAAACCCCTACCTAAATTTAGAATAACCATGACTTACAGCTTCATTTAAAAATATAATTACACAGCTCAATTTTTTTCTTCTTTTCAATAAACACATGGCAAAACAGTGACAAAAAATATGTGCAGTGAATTTGACTATCGATGCATCTGAATTTTTAAGAACTGGTCTTAAATACAATTACTTAAAAAATTAAACGTATTTGAAACATTCGCAAACAGAGTACAACATTATCAAACTGTAGGTGCTGAGTAACATCAACAAACATTACAGACTAGGGTAGCAGCTGATTGCTGAAAACAGAAAAACAGCTGTTGTGTCGATTTCCATATACTGAGACAGGCATTAAATTCAAACATAATTACACCATATTTATTCTTTTACATCACCTAAAATTCATGACAGCAACCAATTTTAATATTTGCTTCATTTTGCATATAATTATCATCTAATCAGATTTTTACAGGCTTGTTGATGAATGCAAACTTGTAGGTTAAAAAGAAATAAAAAATTGTGATATTTTTCAAACAAAGCTTATTACAGAAGATTTTTTTGCAAAGCATATTCTTTGTTTTAAAAGACACTTAAGTTGTAGCTCTTGTTCATGACCTTGTCTATATTGTGACTGTCACAATTAGCTTTTCTTGCCATTGCTTCACAACAGACTTCACATCATGTAGTGTTGTCAGAAACCTTGTTAACACTATTTAACAGTGCCAGTGGAGAGAACTGCAACCAGATTGTGAGTTACATTTAACAGTGGCAGCTCTAGAAAACTTTGGGCCCCAGTCGAGAATTATTTCACAATGCCCATGCCTTAGTGGTGGTAGAAGTAATTACTGCCCATGTTCTATAGCTATAGACAAGTATAAAATTAGATGGGTCTCTCTTGGGTGGCACATTTTAGTACTGATGAGCCCAAAACCTGAATTGCCACTGGCACTGAATATACTAATGTAGTAAGAATTTTTTAACCAGAGTTTTGTATCTTTGATTTATGCATTACCATCTGAATTACATATGAAAAAAAAATATTCCTGATTGCAAACGTGGAACTGCATTTTGTCTGTTCATGTGAAGCAATCAGTAAAGATTCTCTCTTTAACTTGCTCGAGCTAACTGTAGAAGAAATACAAAGACCTTAGCTGGAGTTTGCAAATCTTCTGTAAGTTTCTGAATACAGGTTATGTGCACCTTTGTGAATGTTCCAGACTTTACAAGCTGAGTTAACCAGAAACTATTAAGTTTTTGTGAAAAACTGCTGTGTAGTTTCTTTATACTCCAGTAAACAGTGACAAGTCTGTAAGAGGTTTGGTAAATTACTAATTCCAGTTGGTCCTACTCTTTCTTTAAAACAATGTTTGGGTTGTGGCATTAAATGCTTATCATGTAGTTGTTGGATGCAAGGGTGCCGTATATGAGGTACAGCTCAATAAGTTTCGATACTCGTTTAAAACAGCCACAGTCAAAGGGTTATGAAAACGCATTACTTAATGTGCACTTCTGTCTGTAGTCATGAACAGACTACACAATGCTCCACCCACCACAGGTATCGAAACCTAGTTTCTAGCATTGAAAGTCCACAGACATAGCAGAATTAAAGAAAAAGTATAAAATTCTTAGAAGTTTATTAAAATATTTTTTATCATTAATGTTAACTATTTTCAATTATCAAAATATACTGACACATCTAATGTTTAAAACAAATGGGTATTACTTATGCAGCAACTACATTACAAAGAAAATTAAAATTTTATAAAGTGCTAAACAAGTTTTTTTGTAGTTCAAAATTTCCTAGCATTTTAAGAAGAATAATTCAATATTCAATTGAATCTCTTCAAGTTCTCATATTGATTGATTTACAATCTTTATGAGTTGATTTCGTCTCACTCTCTTGAATGGACAAATAACAATCTTGGTAGTGAGTTGTGTTCTGACCATGAAAAATGTAGTTGTTAAATAAATGCCTTATTAGCAGCATTTAGAAGGTTAATCCTGGCAGAGCACTTATCCTCTGTGAAAGTGGTGCAAAACAAATGGATTACTATAGCCAACTAACATACAGCTGAATTCATGTGGGGAAAAAAAAACAACAACAACATTACAGAGGAGTAACGTGAAATGGTGACCAACCAGACTCGTGACACAGTGACCAACCGGAAGAGCCTTGTAAGTAAGGAAACGAAGTGCATATGTCACAGAAACCAAACTGAGACGAATCACATCAACATATAAAAATTCAAACTTTCTTGGTATTACAGTTGCCATAAATTTCCCATAAAACTAAGAAAATGCACAATTTTGTTTTATCAAAAACACATCACTGTCAAAATAATGGTTCTGAAGCTTAAATAAATAATTGTGAAACTTGAAAAATGTATTAACATTTTATCTTAGAATCCTCTGTTATTTATTTTGTACATTCAATGTTTAGGATTCTATTTATTTACTCCAAATAGACTTAACACTGAATGAAAATGCACTTCAAGTTTGTTGTTTTCATGGAAAGGTGCAACTCCAACTTGGATTCCATCACGAAACTAAACCAGGATATTAATAAGTTCATGGGATCAAAGTTATTCAAACAAAAACCTTTCTGCACCTTTGTTAGTGAAATACATTGAAAATCCATCCTGCTTGTATTTGTACATTTGTATGAGACCAAGGAGTTACTGTCCACGAAGTACTGGTAATGAAAATTGTTTTGCAGCATCAGAATTTCCTCACAATATGACTAAGTAATGTACTTATCTGATATCAATTATAATCACTCCAGTAGTGGCACACGAAATTATGCTGACAATAAATGTATGGAAAATAAATCACATTATAAGAATAACAACAAAATACACCTAATTATCTCAAGACTCCTGAAATACCCAGTCTGTTTTGAGACTTGGTTCCTTTACAAGGATAGTTTACCAAAGATCAGGTGAACAAAACTTCTAGTAATAGCAATGAAAATTCCAGCTTAAGACTGGTTTCCTGATTGTTTTCAATCCATTAATATTTTATTTCCAACCATTGCAGTTTTGTTGTTTGGTTAGAAATGTCTTGTGCATTTCAACTTCCCCTAAAACTAAGTTCTAACATTTTGGAGTAAATAGCACAATGGAGCCAGAACAGACTGAAATCTTGTAGAAGAGAATCGTCTAAACTTCAACATTTTGTGGAGAACGAAAGGTGATTTCTTCTAAAGGTAGAACACAATGATCTTCTGTTTTAGATTTAAGAAACAATAAGCTTTGAGTTAAATAAACAAAATGGGGATTTTTGTTGTAAGGAATGAGAGTTCTGCACCGTAGTTACATGTTGTAAGGAATGAGAGTTCTGCACCATAGTTAGATGTTGTAAGGAATGAGAGTTCTGCACCGTAGTTACATGTTGTAAGGAATGAGAGTTCTGCACCGTAGTTACATATTGTAAGGAATGAGAGTTCTTAATTTTTTCAATCACATTAACTCTATACATCTCAACATTAACTTCACATGTGAACAAGAAGAAAGCAATCAAATATTATTTCTTAACCTCAAAATTACAAGAACCGACATACAATTCAAAACAGAAATCCACCGAAAAATCACCCATACTGGACCATACATTCCTTGAAACTCAGCACACGAAACAAAACAAAAACTCAACATATTAAGAAACCAAATAAACACAGCCATAAAACTATGCTCACCAGATAAAATTAACGATGAATTAGACAAAACAATACTTCATCAACATCAATAAGTTTCCTCCACAAACCGTAGAAAACATTATACGCGCACACCTAGACAGAAAGCAAAATCAACCAACAAAAGTAAATATATCTCACGAATCAAAAATCACAAAACCATATACTGCTGCATACCATATATTCTCGACATCAGCAGAAAAATAACCAACATTTGGCAAAAAATAGTAACAAAATATGACACTCCAGTTAATACCAAATTTATTCAAAACCAGGCACAAAACTGAGGTCTATACAATGTAAAAACTACACCGACAAATACCACACCAACATTATTTATAAAATACAATGTGATAACTGCCACGACTTCTATATTAGAGAAACAAGTAGAAAAATGGAAACCAGATTCAAAGAATAGAAAAAGTCACATTCACACATTTTCTAACACTGCAAGTCAAATAAACACAACATAACCATAGAGAATACTCGAATAATAAATAAAGAAACAAACATAAACTAAAAAAAAAATTAAAGAAGCCTTACTCATACAACAACTTAAACCCAAAATAAACCAATATAAAGGAATGCCTTTATACATATATTAATAAAATAAATAAAATTATATATTCAAACATCTAACCCCGCCCTCTACATTCCAACACTCAGTTACACAACCCATTTCAAACAATGTGGTCAGCTTCCGGTCAGTTACCTCTTTCTTTGTGAACCTGACGATGACTGAAGAAGGCCGAAACGTTGTTCGCTGTTCTATGTAAAATATTTTCTCAACCCAAATGAGCCATTTTTGCATATAAATTTTTCTACAAGTGAGTTTTCTTGACATCACTGAATGGAAGTTCTTCATGGTAGTTAGATGTAAGGAATGGAAGTTCTTCATGGTAGTTAGATGTAAGGAATGGAATTCTTCATGGTAGTTAGATGTAAGGAATGGAAGTTCTGCATGGTAGTTAGATGTAAGGAATGGAAGTTCTGCATGGTAGTTAGATGTAAGGAATGGAAGTTCTGCATGGTAGTTAGATGTAAGGAATGGAAGTTCTTCATGGTAGTTAGATGTAAGGAATGGAAGTTCTGCATGGTACTTAGATGTAAGGAATGGAAGTTCTTCATGGTAGTTAGATGTAAGGAATGGAAGTTCTTCATGGGAGTTAGATGTAAGGAATGGAAGTTCTGCATGGTAGTTAGATGTAAGGAATGGAAGTTCTGCATGGTAGTTAGATGTAAGGAATGGAAGTTCTTCATGGTAGTTAGATGCAAGGAATGGAAGTTCTTCATGGTAGTTAGATGCAAGGAATGGGAGTTCTGCATGGTACTTAGATGTTGTAAGGAATGGGAGTTCTGCATGGTAGTTAGATGTTGTAAGGGACAGAACTCTAAACAAGTTACATGATTTGTGTACAATACTTATGTTGTAAAAGCAGCAGTTTTTTTGTCTGGTATATTTCTTTTGGTACACATTTTATACTACAATTTAAATGCTCTGTCTAATTTATAAACACATAGGTTGTATTTATTTGTGAAAACTGACAATATTTTTAAGTTTTATAAATCACAATGTTCTCGAAATGGCTGAAAATTTACATTTTCACATTGTTGACAATTCAGTTATTCTTCAGAATGATGTCATTAATATATACCACTTTTTTCAGTTTTATTTAGATAACTGAGTATTTAAGTATTATGTAAATGTAACTGTTTAACATTTTTGCAACAAGTTCGACGATATTAACATAATTCTGCAAGTTTCCAAAATTAAGTTATTTGTGAAGCAATTAGGTAAAACTATATCTGTGCTCAGTAAGTCAAGTAGTTTTTATTTTAATTTTAACATTTGGTTTTTATTTACTAAATGTAAAAGTGAGGTTAAATCTAATGAAAGACTGACTTTAAGATTTAAACATCTACAGTTTTGTCTCACTTTATCACTGTGTGTGTGTGTTTCTCTCTCAGTTAACCCAGATTTTGTAATCTGAATGTAAAACTGCTGTAACTTACGACTGAATTTTAATAACTGTATTTATTTTGTTAAACACATTAGCAAATGTACAGTTAAAAAACCTTATATTTGTAGCTTTTTTAATAATTATTTAAATTTACGTTTGTGCTAGAAGAACTGATGTAGTAATACAATTTCTATAAAATTTGTTATGGTTTCTGTTATCATTACACTGAATTCTCAACCTTTGTAAAATGTGCAACTTTTATGGCCAACATGATATAAACAGTATTCAGAAATTTCCATACAAGTTTGTTTTCCTAACTTAGATTAATACAATATTAAGTAAGGAAGGGTTACAAAACAAGAACTTACAACAAGCTTAGCTGTATGTCAGAACTCACATGATTTATTAATTTAACATGTGTATTAACACTTGCTTCGAATTATTTCAAGTTCCTGGTTACCAGATACAATTAACTAAATTTTATTCCAAAACTGTTTCTCACAACAATCTAACGAGACAAAACATATTTTGCATATAGTGTAGCTCACAAACCTGATCTTACTCAAGCTCTAAACTACTAACAAATTGAAATTTATAAAAATAACAGTATATGAACTCTAAACTCTTTGTTTTGCATTTCACTAAATACAATCTTATTAAACAACTTAATACGGTTGCCCTTTTTTAGTGTAATTTTAATGTAGAATGTTTCAGTAACATATGGTCAAAAGTATTCTTATTGTTGTGTGAGCTTAAAAAGAGACAGATCTAAGTTTTCCTAAGCAGTGTAACTGAGTTGTACATTTAAAAAATGCAAGAAGCACCTGAAAAATTAGTAGAGATCTATTGAGTTAATTTATTAATTGTGATGTATTATCTACATATATATCTTACTGTTACCACAAACACAATAAAAATTGAACTAAAAGTAGCTTATTGTTGCTTTTCTGTTTACCATCTTCAGTAAAATTTAATTTCAGTGACTCCCACTTGCCTGTTTTTTTCTTTTTACATTGAAGGTCATAGTTTCCATGAGGGTCTGAGGGGATGCTCATTTGGAACAGAATTAAAACTGCGAGTTTTATCACACAGTTATTTACCTAACATCTTAATCTAACATTCATGGGCCTGGCACACCACCACTAATGGCTCTTTGCTTTTGCAATCACTGTGCACATAATGACAGGAGTGTAAACAAATATACCTACTACAGTTACAACAGCTCTTAACTCATTGGTGATGATTGGTTTGTATTACTTAAAGAGGACGATGGGTTGCCAACTATTTGGTTTTTCTCTGTGACCACTGATGCTGCCATGTCCTTCACAGACATTCTTGTTTTAATTTTTTTCAGCTCCTCTGCTGTTTGCCACTGGACCTTCTGCTTATGTTGTTCAACCGAATCCCATACCCTTTCCATGATCATTTTCTCTGTCAACACGCCATCTTCTGAAGCGTAGGCAGCTGCCTGAATTTTGTCGTAATGAGAAGCAGAAATTGTCAAGTTTAAATCAACTGCCTTAAAGAAAACTAGATACATTTATTATATTTAATAAACATTAATTTTAATGAATTTAAAAAAATGCTTACAAAATATATACAACATTTGATATTGTATAAAAACATGTAAAATTAATCATTATTTTTATTTGTATTCAATACACATAATTTTACAGTATCTAAATGAAGTCATCTTAGAGGTAACAAAAATGTTTATCTGAAGCCAGTGTATTGTTACAAAAAATGTTACATTTTTACTGCTGACCCAAGTAGAGCATTGTATCTGGTAGTAAGATCATAAAACACAAGTATGTTCTTTATCTATACCTTATTGCAAATATGTGATCTTCATTTGTTAAAATGTTTAATAATAATAAATAAAGTCAGTACCAAACTTCAAGTGTAGGATGATTCTGTTAAAAAACAAAAGTTTTTTATATATATCAAATATGCATATTAATCTGTTCAGACTGACATGAAAAATTGAAAATCCATCACTGCAGACTGTTTGTCACAATTCCACATAAATAAAAAAAATATGAACTCTTTGAAGATTTCTACCTTTCCAATGTAAAGGTACTCCTGTCTTCTTACTCAATGAGATGGCATAATTGAAACTGACACATGACTAATCTGTATTTACAAATTCTATTGTGAAGTCAGCTTTATAAATATTACCTTAAATTCAGTAATAGTCTACCAGTAGTTGTTAGTATCAGTACTTTAATTTGTATTTCCATAAAATACTTTTCACAAACTTCTATCAAATAAATTTTAAAAAATATAAGAAAGTCACGTACTGATAGACGAACTAAAGTAATTTTTATTGGTATTTACACAAATACTCCATTATAAAGTTTTGAAAGAGACACCTATCCTTCTAACACTATCTAAATCTGTGAAAAGAACTTAATGCAATACAAAACACTGTAATTAACCAGTAACCACACACAATGCTGGATTACTCTGCATGATCTCGTTGACTCATTGAAAAAACAAACAAACCCAGTCCTTAACTTCTATCACACACACACTTCATGGCCACTGCATACTTAGATAGTACTGAACAGAAAACTTCTACTAATATTCATTTGTTGCTAATACTTCCAGCCTCCATATAAATAATGCATATTTTATTTATGCTATTATTTTACAAACTACCATATTAAACACCAAATATCATTTTCCATTTTCAACATCTGCTACCACTAAATGTTCTTTCAAAATTCTTAGATTTTCTAACTTACAAACATGTCAAATTTCTCGATGATATACTTACTTGCCAAGCCACCCCTAATTTAGCAATTTCTCGACCAGATAATCCTTCTGTAACTTTTGCAATGTCACTACACAACTTACTGTAGTCAAACTGAGCAATCTTCAAACGCCTGGGAAAAAAAAATTTCTCAAGTTGCAGTAGTTCTTTACTGCAGAAATAAATTTCATTAAGTATAATAAAAAAAAGTTGAGAGAAAAGAAATGTTACATTTCTGAAAAACACCATGGAAATTTTTATACTACACATTTGCTAATAGAACTTGTCAATTTATTTTGTTATATAACTGTATTTACCTACTTTTATATGCTGAAAGAAATTCAGGATTTCATTTCAAAAACATCTATTACTAATTGTTTGTCACTCAAGATAAATTTTTGTCATCACACACAAAAAACTGTTCGCTGTAACAAACCAAAGTCAGTAAAGGAATAACAGACTTGTTCTCCAGCCAATCATAACATGGTATACATTTGGCATGACTTCAAAATAATAAAAATGGGGTATGCGAGTAATAAGATGATGTCCTCTTTACATCACACACATCAATAGCATTTATATTCCCAGGCATTTCAATAATCTGACATATCTGTTGTGAGATTTTATTGAATTACGAAAAGAAAACTGATGGATGAAACTACTTGAAATTATTTTGCTTCTGCAAGAGAAAAAATATTTTTTTAAAATTGATTCTTGTACAAATTCAGATTTGAAATCTGTAAATGATTTATTGTGCATCGTGTCTTCTTTAAACACTAACTAAAATTATTGTCCCAAACGTTGTATTATCAATGTGTTTACAAACCCTGCCATACACATACAATTTTAATCATGCTAAAATGATAATCAAGCTGTCTTTCATGTTGTATTTTTTTAAGACGTTTTTGTCCAATTAATCAGTTAATTAGGCCTAATCCAAGCATGGCCTAACAAACTTTGGCTTTGCTAGCATAACAAAATGTGATAAAGCAAAGTGTAAAATGATCTAAGTAAGTATAATGATCCAAAACCTGACGGCAACTGCCTGTTGTAGAAACACAAGTGCAGAGGATGACATTTCTAAAGTATTCTGCATTTTGTCTGTTCAACTTAGTTTCATCATGAAACAATCTATCAGGGAATTCAAAACCCGAGCTTCATCTACAAAACACTTTTCATATCATATTGCAACATAATAATTCTAAAAAAATATAAAATGATAAAGCAATTTTTTATTAACTTGACACTTTAAAAATGGAAGGCCAAAATATTTGAAAAAGAACAGGAAAGAGAGTTTTCCTTACACATTTAGATCACTAGCCTATGGCTTATCAAAACAGGAAATGACATCAAGCTATAACAACCAAAACTGAAAAACCATGATTTACTAAAAATCAATAAAACTACACTTATATTGAAGTTAAAAGCTTCAAACTGGTATTGTTTTGTACAAAACTATTTCCACATTCCTTCTATGAATGCTGTATTATGCTTAGAAAACATTCAGAAAATGTACAGATGCTGGTATTTTTTATTCAGATCTTGCTGAAATTGGCCCAAAACAACATTTATATTTTTTAAAAGTTCTACATAAAATAAACATTTTTGATGAACAAGTTAATTCTGAGAGTTCACTTTAAAACATCGTGCAGTATAATGACCACAAGTTTATCAATAATTATTTTAATTGTAAACTCAACTAAACAGGAATGATTAGGTGAATGAAGTCGAATAAACTGAGCCTAAACAATCACAAAGTCAAACCTGCTAATAATGTTTCAATATAAATTGATCACAAAGTCAAACCTGCTTAGAATACATTGATATAAGTCAATAACGAAGTCAAACCTGCCAACAATGCATTGATATAAGTCAATCACGAAGTCAAACCTGCCAACAATGCATTCACATGTCAATCACAAACTGAAGCTTGCTAACAATGCATTGATATAAATTAATCACAAAGTCAACCCTTTACACCTATATTAATAAATATTTCCAACATCTAAGTGTGCCCTTTAAATTCCTACGCTGTTTCACAACTGCCTTCAAACACGTGGTCAGCTATCAGTCAGTTACCTCTTTCTTTCTTTGTGAACCTGACAATGACCAAAGAAGGTCAAAATGTTTTGCTCCTCTACTAGTGCTTTCTTTACACATACCAGATGTTTATAAATATATAAAAGTCAAACCTGCTAACAATGTACTTACATAAGTCACAACCACAGCTACAAATTGATGTATACAATATTTGTTTTTCCAAGAAATACTTCTGAACTCCTAAATTTACTTCAGCAACTTAAAACAGCAGAATCATACACTGACGTTTAGACAGGTGGATGTTGTTTTTGTACTAGGCTTCCTGAAATTTGAAGTTTCAGACTATCGAGAAGCAGCCAGTCAATGCTACCCTCTGCCTGCTTTTAGGTTATAATGACCAAACACTGAGATTTTACTGTCACTCTTATAACAAAACCATGTCCCCAAATAAATTAAGCAGCGACAAGACATGAGTTAAAAACTTTGTATCCAAAATCAGACATGTTAACCACTGGGTTCTGCTTTGTCTCCAGTTGCCTGTACCTTAAGTTTTATATGTAACTTAGAGGTATAAAATGTATATAATTTTAATTTCATGTTTATATAAACAGCAATAAGAAAGCTAGCAACTCCAAATAAATACATTAAATCTTCTAATAAGTATCTGTTTCACTATACACAGCATGGCATACAGACTCACAAAGACCAAGTCAGTTTTGGTTCTATATGGCTAACGTGGGATAACTAACTTTTGAACTCAATTTTACCACTTTCTCAGAATTTTAGCTGATTTTCTAAATAACAGTCTGAAACAACCACTCACCTCTTGCCCTCTGTTGCTGGCTGTAGTACAAATTTATCAAAATATAACCTAACCATTCTCTCCCTTTCAGAAAGTTCGGGAAGTTCAAACTCAACCATTTCATCTAAACGGTCGTTGACGGCCCAATCAAACTGTTCTGGGGTGTTGCTAGCTAAAACCAACATGAACCTAAAAATAATAAAATCATCACTGCCTTTCACGGCAAAAAACTGTGATCTTATTACACTGAATAATGTAACTTTACATGTGTTTTTAACTTTTATTCACTATAGAATTATACAAAGACTTTTCTTGATAGTAAAATAGTTTTATTTGCATGTTTTCAGACCCCTTACTAAAGCCTTTATTGGGCAACAATGGTCATTTTTGCTTAGTGATGCTCCAGTAAGACGACTGTTTTTAATTTCGTACAAAGCTACTCATGGGCTATTTGTGCTAGCTGTCCCTAATTTCATAGTGCAAGACTAGAGAGAAGGCAGCTAGTCATCACCACTCACTGCTAACTCTTGGGCTACTCTTTTACCAATGAATAGTAGGATTGACCACCACAATATAACACCCTCCATGGCTGAAAGAGCGAACATGTTTGGTGTGACTGGGATTCGAACCCGTAACATTCAGATTATGAGTCGAACACCTTAATCCACCTGGCCATGCCGGGCCTCAGTAAGACAACTGAAAATTCGCAAGTCAAGGAAAAGTATGTTAAGATGGAGAAATATCCATCTATAATTCCACATATTAATTTTATGCATTATGAATATTTAAAAAAAACTCTTATATTTTCCTTTACTAACACCTTCAAAGTATTACCACATGCTACTTCCAAATATATAATAGTTATTTTATAATAAACTGAATATTAAATGAATATTTATGACATACTATTAAAAACAAATTGTTTTAATCGTAAATCACATTTATTTAAAAGTTAACATCAGTCTAAATTCATTTGAGATCAAACACTGCAAACATAATTATGAGTGAAGCACAACACATCTCATTATTTTTCCCCATCAGTGCACTATTTCTGTTCCACTTTAGAATGTTTAGTGACATGAATTAAACAAATCACTTACTTGTTTGACTGTTCACCTGTCCTATACAGGAATGCATTTAATGTTGCTCGTAAGTCCTCACTTATCATTTCCTAAAATAAAAATACAAATTAAACCAATTCCGCAACATTCACGAACAAATAATTTATGGGCAAAAAGTGTATGATCCAAGCAGCACACTTAAGTTCAGACACTTTCCATTAAACATTAAATATAACTTTATCAAAATACCCATCTCCACTCTACCCCCAAAGAAACCAGAGTAACAATATACCCCTCCTAAAAACCTCAGTTAATGACACACTTTGATTAACACTAGAACATTCAAACATATTTGTTTAGCTTCCTATTAATAAGAAAAAAATATATACAATATTTGTTTAAATATATTTTTCATTTAATATTAAAATATTTTTCACTTCTCATCCTGTATGACAATGAATATAGGCCTAATTATCTTGAAAAGTTATATACATTTATTGAAAAAAAAAATTCTTTTATTTATACCTGGATAAATGTAAATAACTTTTACACTTATTACTTGCAAAATTTCAAAAGGAAATAAATAGTGTATCCCAAACACAGACGATGGAAGTATTATTGCATTACTTAATGAAAAATTAAAGACAGTATCAAATGAAGAATATGTCACTTAATACACATGGAAAGAGGTCAATATTTCTTCTACACTAAGCAGTTATTGCACAGTGGCATGGACATACCGAGTTTTCTACACACTAATTTTAGAAATAAACCCAGCCAGCTCTCATAAAGACTTACGGAACTTCTCTTTCGTAGAAATGCATCTGCTTCATCAACAAACAACAGCAATCTGTTTACAGAAAGAAAACGTCTGTAAAAACTTGTGATATGGAAAATTAAAGTATTATTTTAAGATACATTATGCAGTAAGTTGTCTGTAGTTCACCATTAACAAGAAGCCTGCTCACGTGGGACTACCTATGGAACATTCAGGGCCACGACTTCTCGTACTGTTGATAAAGATGACTAGTCCGGTACTTCTATTGTTTTTCTGTATCTCACATGAAGGTGCCTCGCTTATCTTTCCATATATTCTAGTTTTACAATTTAAAAACTACTCTTGAAAACCCTGTAAATTTTACATAAAAGAATCAAAAGAACACATAAATAACAAATGTAAAAAACATGTACATTGCTTTCTATACTTTCATTATACCAAATGTTTATACAAAAAAATTAAACATTACGTATCGTGTCAGTTTTCCAAGTACATCATAAGTTATGTTTCCGAAGTAGCAATATATATTGTAGACATATTATAAACCGTTCCTTAAAGTTTCGGTTATAAATCACTCCATCATTAATAATAACTTTTATTTGTTAAAATGTTCAGAGACCAAAATTTTGAAGCATACGTAACAAAAACAACCTCTCTGCCTTTCATTGCATTTTTGACTTCTGAGGTAAGGTAAAGACATTAATGAATTGATAAATGTACAAGAAAAAGATAAAATTTTGATCATGTTCTTACAAGTAGTACATTATATTTAGGTTCATTTTTAAGCACACTATGAAAAGAATAAAACAACTTTTATTTTCACCCAAGTCAGATCAAAAAATGAAATGCCTGTTCTTAAAGTCTGAATCACTGATACTTTATTATACCCCATCAATCATTAGGACATACCGTACCTACCCTCGTCTACTACTCCCTGCCCAATCAAAGAGCCTGTGAATAGCACTAACTCCTTCTCGTCCCATGGGTGCAACATCACCTCCACTCATAATAGCATAATCCATACCAGAATGTTGGGCTAATCGCTAAGTGAGAAAAAAGGACACGTATTTCAGTAAATAATCTAAACAGATTTATTAAAGCACTGCTTCACTGTGAACATTATCCTCAAAAATGAAGTTCCTTGTTAAATGTTTTTCTTTCTTTATTATAAAATTACTAAAAAATTTGTAAAATGAAATAACTGAAATTATTTCTTGACAATCAAGTCTGCATTGGGTTAGTCCATTAAACTAGCTCCATATCAGAGAAAAAATATAGGAATTCTTTTGCTTTTTGTGAATGTACAATGTGTATCTATAGAAAATGCAACAAACTGTTAGTAAAATGTACGTGTCTATTTTACACAAAAAGTGAGGTGTGTCACAAAAACACACATTCTCGAGATGTATCTTTGGCACAAACCAGGCACAAAACTGAGGTTAATACTATATAAAAACTACACTGACAAACACCACACCAACATTATTTATAAAATACAATGTGATAACTACCACGACTTCTATATTGAAATAACAAGTAGAAAAATGAAAACCAGATTCAAAGAACATAAAAAATCACCTTCACACGTTTTTGAACACTGCAAGTCAAATAAACACAACATAACCATAGAAAACACTCAAATACTAAATAAAGAAACAAACATAAACAAATGCAAAATTAAAGAAGCCTTACTTATACAACAACTTAAACCCAAAATAAACCAATATAAAGGAACACCTTAATATCTATATTAATATCATAAAATAAATTATATAATCAAACATCTGACACCACCCTCTACATTCCAACACTCAGTTACACAACCCCTTCCAAACATGTGGTCAGCTTCCGGTCAGTTACCTCTTTCTTTGTGAACCTGACGATGACCAAAGAATACTGAAATGTTGTTCACTCTTCTATGTAAAATATTTTCTCCACCCAAACGAGCTGTTTTTGCACATATATTTCTCTACAAGTGAGTTTTCTTGACATCATCTGAGTGATGGCATTAATTTTTATACTGAAAAGTGTGACACTCAAAACACAGCCCTGAGATACTCCAAAATCCTGTAGAAAAAAAACAGGAAAGTGTCAAACCCACACAAACTTGGAATTTCCTGTCCAATAAACAATTTTTAATAAAAATGAGCAAATGGCCCCGTAACCTATACATATGGAGGTCTCACAAAATACCATTCCTCCATGTTGTATCATAAGCCTTCTCAATGTCAAACAATACTGATACAAGATGTTGTTTGAGAAAAGCTTCTGTGTTTAGTATTTTTAAGTCAAATCAGGTGGTCCATGGTGAAGCACTGTATTCTGAACCCACACTGGGTGAGCAAAAGGAGATTGTTTGATTCAAGGAAACAAACAAGATGGGCATTAACCATCCTCTATAAGGTCTTACAGAGACAGCTTGTCAAAGGAATTGGACAATAGTTTGAAGAAATCTTGGGATTCTTCCCAGGCTTAGAGAAAGGTAGGACAATAGGAAAAACATTCTCCTACCAGATCCAGTTAAAAACAATCAGAAGAAGAGCAAGAGACACAGATGGTGCAGCATTTCATAGTGTACACCATCAGGTCCAACCGATGTACTGCCAGGCCAATGAAGGGCCAGTTTGAGTTCCACCAGTGTAAAGGGACGATTATAGTCATAGAGACAATCAGCTTGAAAGGAAAGAGCTAATAGCTCTACTCGAGTCTTGATGGCTAAGAAGGTGGAGGAAGAAGCAGAAGTGCTAGGTACCTGGTAAAAGTTTTCACCTGGAGTATCGGCAATGTTCCGGGTATCAGCTACTTCCTTACCATTTGAGAGCACAATCAAGAGAGAAACAAAATTTTATTGCCCACTGACCTTTACAATCTTGCCCCACATAACACTGAAACTGGTGGAAGAAGATATGCTAGTTTTGAACTTAATCCAAGATTCCTTTTGGCTTTGACACCTTACCCATTGAGCATGTGCACGGGCCTGCTGGAAAGCGATGTAGTGCAAGAGTGTGGGATACCTACGAAAGGTATCGCAGGCCCGTTTTCGAGCCTTCCATGCCATGAGGCAGGAAAAATTCCACCATGGACGAGGATATCATGGAAAACGTGTCGAGGTTTTAGCAATACATGGAGCAGCTGCTTGTATAATTCAGTCAGTTACTGCTGCCACACAGTCGTACATCGATGGCCTACAGACAATGGCAGGATCAAGTTTTGCAAGAGCAGTGAAAGGGGGCCAGTTTGCCAGATCCAGCTTTCACCAGTGAGACACAGGTCAGGTGGCATTGACCAAGGCTTGTCTCTTTCAAAATTATAGAAACATGATCACTGCCTTGTGGATTATTGTCGAGCCTCTAAGAAAAGTGGGAGAATAGTGAAAGGGAACAAATTGAGATCAATAGCAGTAACGGACTGACTAGGTGCATGAAAATAAGAAGAACAAGTACTGAAAAGAGAAAGGCTGTGATCAGAGAGCATATGCTCTATGGAGAAAACCCCTCCTATCAATATCAGCACTCCCCAGAGGAGATGATGTCCATTAAAGTCTCCCAGGATTAAAAAGGGAGATAGCAACTGTTCAATGAGAGCATCAAGGTCTGATTGATCAAATGTCTCTCCAAGTGACAGGTAGAGAGAACAAACAGTGATGGTACAACCCAAAGAAACACAGATGGCTACAGCCTCCAAGGGTGTGTTGAGCGACAAAGACAGGGTGGGCACATGCTGATCAATCAACAGTGTCACCTCTCCATGCACTCATCCATCATGCAACTTGTCATTGCTGTACAAAAAAAACCACCGAAAGGTAACTATATTGACAGGTTTCAAAAATGTTTCCTGTAAGGAAAGACATACAGGATGGCAGGAAGCAATCAGTGTTTTGATGTTATCCAAATTAGAACATAAACCAAAAGTTCCATGGTATCAAGATGGCCATTTTTATTTGTGTAGGCAAATTGGGTGGAGAATCCTTCTGTTTACGATCACATCTTTTTCTTTACTGTCTTTATTTGAGGGAGGTCTATCTACCTCCATGGATCCTTCCTTGGGTCGATTGAGCAGGTCTTTGGTGTTGGAAGAGGATTCCAGCAATTAAGAACTTGAACGAATGATTGTTTTGCATCTTGGGGTGGGAGAAGATGTATCTGACAAAATGCCTGTACGTGGAACCAAAGGATGTGAATTTTACGATTTGTTGGAATGTATGTTAGGGACAAAGATGAGTGTTGAAGTTGATTCATCAACTTTTTTAACCATGGAGATCAAACGACTTTTTATTTTTGAAACACAGAGAGATCTGCCTACACTCCCACTGTAGTTGTGCAACAAAATGTGGCAGCATGCATCTGAGATGAAGTGATGGACAGCAACTTTCCAGCCTCAGGATAAGTAATGTTATGAATCATTTTCAAATGCTGCATCTCTTTTTCTTACAATCATTTAGAGCAAAAACAAAAGTGGAATGGATGAGACCCATTGCAACTGACGCAATGAGGGCCCATTTTACACTCATAGACATTATGGTTCTTGCCACCCACCATGAAGCTCTATAAGGGAACACACTACAATGTCAAACAAAGACACTGCAGCAACATCAGGGTTTAATGAGCACGATACCCAAACACCAGCATCAGATACAATGTCCACAACACCTGTTGAGAACATCCAACACTGCTACTTGGTTGATCCCAGCCCGAGTGGACCAGCCAATTGACCCCAAACCCAAAATTCTGTCTACAGGAATTCAAGGCCAAAGTAGTGTGTTAAAGTTGGACCCCTCAACCACAAGGATCCCTTCCTCCCCTTCACAGGTCGCCAGCCATGCATGGCAAACTTGTGAGTGGATGTTTAGATCCTAGAGGAGATAAACTGAAAGAACAGAACCTTCCCTGGGAGGTCCCCTCACCATATATAACAATCCACACTGAGGGAGTTTAAGCTGGTATTTACTCTCCTGCACTACATACTGTTGCTAAGTCAACATTATAGTGAAAGATGAATAACTGTTAGCTCTCACATCAAATATATAACACCATGATTAATGGCACTTTATAAAAAAAATTGTGGCATTCTCACTTTGACAGGGATTATGAAAAACTACAGCAATGATATTATGGTTGCAAGGTTTTGATACTTTAAACCTAAACATCAATAATGTATTTGGTTCTTAATAATCTACACAACACAGTTACTGCAAACCACTGTAAAGACTATTTTTGATTGGCCTAGCAATGTCACTCACCGAAAATATAAAAGATTTAGCAGAATGGAAATGTTACCTTATAAATAAAACTCTTACACTACATGTTTATGTAATTTATCAATAATAATAAAAAAAAAAATTTAGGTAGAATCCATTGTCTCAAAATGCATAATAAATAAGTACTAACTCCATTTTAATAACAAAATATACATTAAAGTGTTTGATTACCTCTATGTACAAATAAATAAAAGATAACATTGAACAATGACATTAATGAATGTCAGAAAGATGTCCTAATGCTCAACTGTTACAACTTTAAGAACAATTCTCAAGGAAATTTTTTTTTTCTTTGCAATAAATCTTGTGAAGGAAAAAATTATTTTTATTTTCGTAGTTTTTAAGGTCAGAAACATCTTAAAAGCCTATAATGATTTTCACTGAACAGTTTTGGTAAGGAATGTGTCAGAAAAGACTAAAAAAATAATTCACTATTCACCAAATATTACAAATTTATGTATAACAAACACAACATGATATTAATAAATGGAAAAATTGTTCTGTTATACATATACACATTGTAGCATTATATATATATATATATAAATCACAAAAAATTATTCAAAAATTATGCACATTTTACACACAAACAAAACTGCATTTGACTATTTCTACACGACTACTCATTACACAGATATCTTACGAGCACATTTATATTCCTTATGTTCTTTCATATAATTTATTTCATGGTCTGAAGAAGACTACATTTGTAAGCAAAAATTTATACTAAGAGTAAAACTGGAAGCATCCAAGATTAATACTGAACTTTTGTTGTGGAGTTTAAACCTTCGTGATTTTATTTTTTAGTTTTTAATTTGTATTACATTTCTAGCTCTAATGAGATATCTATGTGGAGAATTGAAATAATGAATAAGAACCATTTAGTCTATGATATCCTACAGTCATCAATTTTTTTTTTAATTAAATAAAATCACCAAAACACTTAAGCATGACTTAAGTAAATTTGGCAAATTTATCAATGTAAGAAGCTGTACGAATAATTATAAAAAGTATGTTTGCGATGTTGCAAAAACATGTAGGTTCAAGTGATAGAAATGAAATAAAAACACTACATTCTAAATGCTTCAGGAAAGTGGACCTTTCAAAAGCACTCAGGTTATAAGGGTTTACATTTCATTTATAAAATGTTTGTATTATAAATGCTTGTATATCAAATTCACAAGCAGAGGATCTTTGTCTCACCATTATCCAAAATTTGATTTTCCTCAAATCAGTTTACAAGAATGAGTTTTAACAACCTTTTATGTCAACCTCTACACACAAACACACACATATTTAGACTTTTTAGATTGATAAGCACAGAAATTAAAACTGGTATATTATTACTTTCAACTGAAAGTTCGGTTCCATTTGACAACTTTAAATTTTGTATGTAATATTTACGATTCTTTTGTACTTTTTAACTTACCATATAGTACACTGATAATGAATAATAAATTAAGTACGACATAATATTATTTGCACACTTAAATTAATTTAGGTCACTATATGGTAAGGTAGAAAGGACTCAGAAACCCCTTAAATATAAGTATCACCATTATCCTAGGCCTGTGTTTCTGTGGTGACGAGCCTCAAATGAGATTAAATTATAATCCATAGCACAAGCTGCAGCAATTTAAAGAATGCATTACTTTTATCAAGTTTTCATTCATTACTTAATTAATTCTCTTTTTCTGTACCTGAATACCATTTATCATAACAAAAACTAATAATACCTCTCACGTAACCTAGTTTAGCAACAAATGCCTAAACTCCTTAACTAGCAAAAAAAGAGAAAATCTTATAAAATGTGAATCTTTACTCTCATAAAAATAACATTAAATGTTCAGGGGGATTACCATTATGGTTTGGTATGTGTGTTACCTAGAGAAAGAATTTTCAGCTAATCATGTTTGAAAACTATTTACCTTTGCAAATAAAGTTTTGCCAGTGCCTGGAGGTCCGTACATAAGAACATTGCGATACATTCCTTTATTTTTCTTTGTGTTGCGGGTGGCAATAGCTATGTCTCTTAACCTTTCTTCTAAGGAAGGCTGAAACCAAGTTAGCAATAACTGAGAAAATTACCAAACAGCAAGATACACACAGAAAACATGGTGGTGTTACAAAAAACTAAACTTAGCTTTAATTAATTTACCACAGGAAAAAAACCCACAAAGAACAGTTTTCAAATAGAAAACACGGTGGTGTTACAAAAAACTAAACTTAGCTTTAATTAATTTACCACAGGAAAAAAAAAACACAAAAAACAATTTTCAAATAGAAAACATGGTGGTGTTACAAAAAACTAAACCTAGCTTTAATTAATTTACCACAGGAAACACAGGAAAGAAACCCACAAAAAAAAGTTTTCAAATAGAAAACATGGTGGTGCTACAAAATACTAAACACAGCTTTAATTAATTTACCACAGGAAAACCCCCCCCAAAAAAAAACAGTTTTCAAAAAGAAAACATGATAGTTTTATATGCAAAAATGGCTCGTTTGGGTTGAGCCGTTTTTGCATATAAAATTCTCAACAAGTGGGTTTCTCGACATCACTGATTGTTGAAACATGGTAGTGTTACAAAAAACCTAAATTTAGCTTTAATTAATTTACCACAAGAAAAAAACACAAAAAACACAATTTTGAAATAGAAAACACACTGATGTTATAATGAATAAAACTAATTAATTTACCAGACATATTTGTTTATCATTAAATTTTATTTCCCAACAAATATTTCTTCAGTGTTAACCCTGTCAGTAAAATGTTTAATACAAAATAAAACTGACATATTAAATAAATAAAACTCAATTTAATCAGTCTGGTAAGAACATTACATTACTGCAGTGAGTGACTATTTTCTAGCTACTACAAATGGGGACAATATTGCTTACACAGCCACAAGTAAGCAAGAATTCACAAACTGTTCTCAACACATACATACCACCCTCCCATTTCTGAAGGACTACAGAACAAAAGTAACCTTAAATTTAATTAAAAAAAAAAGCCAATTATTTCAAGAGGAAAATCCCCAACCCCTACTAAAATTCCAGTACCCACCCCTGTGTACATAAGCATGTCAAGTTACGACTCTGTCAAACATCACTCTGTAATTCAGCTGTCCTTATCCTCCTCCTGACATTTTAATAAATATACAACCAGAAAATAAGTTTGTGAAATAAATATTGTTCTTTGTTTCCAAATATCCATCAGTAATAACAACAACACAGTTTAACTAACTGAAGTTAACTTATTTTATTTTTATATATACAAACCTTGCATCTAAATTTAGTTATTTGCACTTTTCACAATTTCTGTTTTAACTTCTTCACTAAATACTATGAAAATACTTTAAAAAAATAACAATATAGAAAACAATTATGTAACCATAAAAGTAATAATGGAAAAATAACCTCTAAAACAACTCCTTGCAGTGCATCAGTAGCTTTACTGAATAACCTTCGAGAAGTTTTGATCGGGTGCTTTATAGCTTCAAAAGCAGCAATACGAGAAGTTTCTCTGACAAGTGATGGCTTCCCAAGGCGTGCTTCAATATACCTGGCTGCAACACCTGTCCCCATCTTTGCTGAGTATACACCAATCGCTAATAATGTAAGCCCTGCAGCCTAAATAACAATAAAAGTAAATGTTTTTCACTAACAACCATGTTTCTTCCCATAAATATTCATTAAGAAAAGGGCAGAACTTTAATAAATCATGAGACAGCATATTTTACTTTTGAAAGCACAGAAAAGGCATAAAACTGTATCTGTAAAGTTTTGTAATTTCCTTAAAATTGTACTTTAACGGGGTGTTCTAAAAGTCACTGTGCAGTTTTGTAATCATACGTCTATTCAGTCTATTTCATGCCAGCAACTGATAGCGGTGTTTAGAAACAAAATAAGAAGGATCCAGGCCTGTATTGATGCCAACGAGTGTTACTTTCAACATTGTTTATAATTGTCATTCATATTTACCTCCTGTATTCTACACTGAAACATATCTCTTAATAAATATACAAGTGCACAGTGACTTTCCGAACGCCCTGTAGAATAATAGGCTGGTGTTACTGCAGTTAAACTCTGGAAGAGGTCCAGAGAATATATTAAGATTATTTTTCACACATACACAAAAAATACACTTACAGATTTGAAACACTGGATGTATTTCATTGTGAAATTCTAATAGTTTTCAAATTTTTAAAGTAATCATAATTTAAAATTGTTTAAAAAATAGGTTGTAAAAATTAATTTTTTCACTTTATTGTTTGTTTTTTTACCACAAAGCTACACAATGTGTATCTATACTTGTGATTCACCAAAGGGAATCACAAACTTTGTTTTTTAGCATTGTAAATCTATAAATTTACTACTAACTCACTTGAAAACTTTTAAACAACCTAACACTAAAATACAGATACGTAAACAAGCACAAAGAATAATATGCCTGGTAATTGTGTTTAACATTCCTAAACCATAAAAATCAGTTACTTTTCAGAAGTGAAAAACTCTACAAGTTCTAGTCCTTGGCTCAAACTCGTTTTAATCGTAGAATTTTAAAAAAGAAAAAGAAGCAAATACCGCAAACTGTTGATTTGATTACATAATTATATTCTGTGTTCTGATGAGTTTCTCTTTCACCAAAGAGCATCAGTGAATGCAAAAAGTACATTATAAACAATATTACATCATCAAAGGATGTATTCATATTTTTCTACTCGTAATTTAAGTTTTTGGTTTCCTTATTTTTTCTTTTTTGCTTTAATATATCAGAAAATATACCATTGTGGTACAACAAACTAACTAATACACAAGTCAAGAAAGTAATAATAATAAAAAAAGACATCAAATTCATTACTCCAAAAACATTACAGTTAATATTCAATGTTCATGTGATTAATTTATATTTACAACATTTGTAAAAAATATACTACAAAATATTCATTAAAGGTTTTATAAACAACATTTCTAAATTGTCAAGTTCTAAACTTAAAAAGACTTGGACATTTGCATTTGAAAGAAAAAATATAGTGTATCTTAAACGTATTCCATAACAAGAAATACATAGGAGATTTTAAATACCATACCGTAGCAGAAACTCTGTCCCAGTCCGTGATGAAACTCTGAAATCCAGCTCCAAGCACTGATCCTGCAGTCCTAAATATTTATGAGCATCATATATATGTGCATGTACATATTTGTATGAGTAAAATATAAGAATTTCATTATCACGTGTAACACAGAAATATACAATAAACAGCACAGCATGAAACAACTCGCACTTTCTGTTGAGTAAGTTTGTTGTTTTTTACAACAATTAGTGACTCCTCGCCTCATTGAACAAATTAAGTCACACAAAAATACAGTAAACGTAATAAAATCTGGAAGAACTGTAGAGAAACGATGGAAAACAACATTTCAGCAGTGAAAATGGATACAATCATCTATCTATCCAATTTACCTTTTTTCAAAATTTAGATTGCAATCTCACAGAACAAAAAAAAAACCTCCACAGAAAACTGTTATATTTAAAAAAAAATACAGAAAAGCATTTAACATGGGTCTTTACAACACCAACATGTTCTGTTCTGTAACATGGTTCTATATAGTACCCATGTGTTTGGTAAAATGATTCTATATGGTACCAATATGTTTAGTAAAATGGTTCTATATAGTACTCATATGATTTATAAAATGGCTCTGTACATCACCAATATGTTTTGTAACATGGTTCTCCACCACACCAACATATTTTAACAAATTAACAAGTATTAAAGGGTGAAAAAGAAAAGTTTTGTTTGTTTTTGAATTTTGTACAAAACTACACGAGGGCTATCTGTGATAGCCGTCCCTAATTTAGCAGTGTAAGACTAGAGGGAAGGCAGCTAGTCATCACCACCCACCGCCAACTCTTGGGCTACTCTTTTACCAATGAATAGTGGGATTAACTGTAACATTATAATGCCCCACAGCTGAAAGGGTGAGCATGTTTGGTGGAATGAAGATTTCAACCTGCAACCTTTAGATTACGAGTCAAATGTCTTAACCCACCTGGCCATGCTAGGCCTTGAAAGAGAATTTACAAAACATACTTAATGGATTCCAAAACTGTTGTTCTGTTCTCGGCAGCTTTAAGCCTTATTTGTTCTAAGTGTAGATCTTGATTTTCCCGATCCACTTTTGCTTTTGCTTTCATCTCTGCTTCAACTCTTGCCATCTCGTTCTTCTTCCTGAGCTCCATTTCATGTTCCAAGGTAGCTACAACCAAAAGTGATAAAGGAAGTCAATATATACATACGTGAAAATACACAAACAAAAGTATGAAATCCGTCTGGTAAATATCACAGTCTTACCTTTTCTTAATGCCTCTTGTTTGGCTACCGACTCTTCTTGTTTTCTAAGATTTTCTTCATTTGCCTTTTGCTGAAGACAAAAAAAATGAGCTTACAAATAATAAATTTACAAACACTAATTCTAAATCCTTTTAAATTACTAAGAAAATATCACTTTCAAGAAACAACTTATTATTTTATTCCAAGTTTAAAATAAATATTCCTCATTACAGATTTTTGAACATAAAATAAGATTCTACTGGTAATTTGACAAACCTGTTCATGGAACATTTTGATGTTTCTGGAGAAGAAAATATTAGAACTTTTCATAACTGAATCTACTCCATAAGTGTTTTCCAAATAAAATAATAACTTTACAACATGAATGCAATTCATTCCAGAGTGAATTATGTGTTATTGAAAGGCAAAATGTAGCACAAAATCTCCACATTAAGGCAGAACTTACACAAAGTAAAACAGTTTATTTGACTTCAGTGTTTAGTGAAAATGATGTATTTTTTTATATCTATTTAGCCATAAAATTACTGAGTTAGAGACTGTTCCTGTATCACTTGAAAAAAAAAACCTATGCGTTATAAATGTTGGACGATGTACTAAAAATAAACTACTTATAACCTGTCCAGTTATTACATTATAAAATGTTACTGGTGAGTGATGCTTCTTCATTTGTAATGTAAATTTTCTAACAATCTAATTACAAGAGAATCGGTGTTTAAAAATACAGCTATTCTGTGTGAAGAGATAAAATATTGTCTTAGAATTATCAAATGATGAATTGGACAAAGCACATTTAAAAGACCAATTCACAAATCGATAACTCCAAAACAATACTTTATCTCTTCATACAGAGAAACTTCAGATACGAGTTCCGTAATGAATAGAATACAATTAAAAATGTCACGAGTACGGTACTAGTTTAGTGCAAAAGCATTCTAATAGCATGTAGCACTGGTGCTATTAATGTATGCTTCATATTTGTTCAGCAGGCAAGCAGCTCAAAATACTTAAATATAACACAGTGACAGACAGTAAGTGGAAGATTGGTTTTCATGTTTATTTGTTAATAACTTAAACCAATAATTTTTTTGTTGCATTTCTTTCTTTGAGTACAAAATCTGTTAAAAAACTTTCTTTTAATAAGTTTCAGAAGCACTTTGCATAATATATATATTTAATTTTTGAAAATTGCTAAATATATAGATTCAATACGAATCAAAAATATTAGTAAAAATCTTCCATTTAAAAACATAAGTCTAGAATCTAGCCATAATTCTATGGCTTTAACACATTTAATTTTCAAAATGTTTTATTATTATATTTATTGTCCACTGTTACTGCTTAAAAGTAGAAAAAAGTTTCCATACATTTTCAAGACTCATAAACAGTGTCAAAAAAATTTATAAATTTTGTTCCTCGAGTCAAATATTTCTCCCCTACATACAGTGGTAGTTCTAAAGTGACTCCATTTAGACACTACCAATTTATATTCTCACCATAGATTATCTTCTAACTGATGTAACATTAACGCTCCCTAAAGCAAAAGTCACTTTTTGTTCTAGTACTATTCAATGAATAAAAGCTTAAACATTTATTACTCTGTAAAAAGTCTGACATCGGAGATTACTTTTTGTTTTATGCAAAATAATGAAATGCTTATATTTTGCTATCACTAACATGTTCTTTGTAATTTTTAAATGAGTTTTTATACGTAATTTTTGTATATATTTTAAAGTACATAGTTTGTTGTATTTTTTAGTGGAGTGACAATGTTCTAAATTGGATTCAACACAAAAGAAAACAGAAATACAATTATCGTTACCTGTTGAAGGAGTTGGTCTTCATAACGCTTTCTCGCTAACTGATCTTGGTACTGAGCTCTCTAGAAGAGATAAGATTATGTTTTCATTAAATTCCAACTCATACAAATGACAGTGATTTTAAAGGTTAACATTGTGATGTTTCACAAGAAGGTTTTGCATATTCTATTGTAAAGATAACACAACATACTTCACAAAGGGTCACTACAGTCAGTGAATATTTAATATGATAATAAACAAAATGTCCCTATTTAAAGCCTAAAAATTTAAAAAGAATCGACTATGGACCAACCTTACTTGAGTAATACTTTTAGAATAATTATGCAATACAACCTAAACTATGTCCATTTATAAACACTGATGAATTAATAAGTTAGCCTTTAAAGTGTTTACCAGGCAAACATTTATAGTTAGTTGTTAACTTACAATAACTTACCTTACTTTGCTTGTTATTAAATGCAAACCCCCATAATGGACTACCTGTGCTGCACCCAACATAGGTATTGACACCCAGTTTTTAGTGCTATGAACCTTCAAACTTACCAGTGAGCACTGGGAAAGAGGGCAACAGAGACTGTAACAATTTAGTCATGCCACTTATGTTGTACCTCAAACTCTATTTAACTTCTGTTATAAATATTTTGAAACATCAAAATTAGAATTACTTTTCTACTTAGTGAGGAATTTTCAAGCAACAATTTTTGTAGATTACCATATGAATACAAACAGCCTGACATCTTTGTTCAATACCTGCTGATGTTGTTTTGTTTCCTCAGCTATAGTTTTACGTCTCTCCTCCTGCTGGATTCGGGCTTGATCCACCTTAGTTTGTTCAATTTGTAGTTCATATTCCTTGATTAGTTTCTGATGCTCCAGTTGAATAGTATGCTCCTGCATTTTGGAAAGGTCTAATGCTTCTTTGGAAAACCCTGGGAAATAACAGTAATGCTTGATACCTCTTTGACAACAAGATATACACAAAGAAACTTTACCTAAATCACAATTCCATTATATCTCTTCAGAACTGACACAGTGGTTTTCAACAGCTAATTAAATATACTCTTTTTACGTTATCGCTTCCGAAGATTAGAATGTATTGTTTCATCCGTTTTGTACTCTCGTTGTTAATGGTATTTTTCGTCACATTAACCATCTCAAATTTCAACCTGTTTCAGTGTGCTATTTTTGAAAATAGCAATTAAAACCTGAACTATAAATTGTTATTACAGTTTTTGTAGTTGCAATGTTTCAATAGAAAAACAATTGTTAAAGATACTTATTGATGTGATTAACGAACTGAAGGAAAAATATGTCGACATTAGAAGAAGACAAAATTATGAGAAAATGTTTGAGCATATATTCAACAAAAAACTGTAAAATGGTTGAACATTAGCAAAGAGACGTCAAACAACATTCCTGCTCTGGTCTTATGGGAAAATATCAAACAACTAGAAGACAATTTACATCTGACAAATAAGTCAGAGTAAACTGTAAAAAACTATTTAGGTTATATATATATAGGAATAAGTTACATACAGTTAAGATTGAATATTCTCTAAGTCTTTTCTGCATTGGAGGGAAGCCTCTAAAATAAGAAATTTACATCACAAATTGTTGAGTTTATAGAGACTAAAGTGGTCAAGGTTTGTTATTTATAATATTGTTTGAATTTAAGTTAATAAAATATAAACATTTTATTCTGTATTACACATTTTCCCTGTTTTAGCCAATTTCCTAGTACTGCAGAATTACTTTGTTCTTATTGTCTATAGTACTTGCAATATTATCATAGAAAACATTATAAATAACTGAAAAATGCAGGATAACTGACAATTACAATCAGGACAAGTCAAACTTTACATCCACTTTTCCTACATGATTTGTTGACAAAAAAACAATTTTTGAGACCTGTTAAGACATTAATCAGTTGGGTTGAACAAACTTGAATCAATTGCAAATAACAATAACAAATTATAATAATGTCACTTAAGTTATTTGGCTAGTTGAAATTATCAGAAAAAACTAATTTAATCAATTAATTATTTTCAAAAACACTTATTAATTATGTGAAACTATTTCATCCAATCAATGTACAAAGATAATCCATATAACAGTTAATCATCCAACTCTACAGAAAATTACAGGGGTTTAAGAAAGGAATCAACTTCCTGGAAAAAGTGTTTAAAACTTAATTTTCCAAAGGATGAAATGTGTAAGTTTATATAATATTTACAGTAAAACAAAACGTATCAACTGAAACATACGACAATAACAAATTATTATTATTAGTAGTAAAACAATTTTTTTAAAATCTCTAAGCAATGTTTTTGGTGAATTAATTAGCAATATTCAGGAAATATTTGATTTAATAATAGAAGTACCGTAATCACCCAAGTATAATGCTCCCCCCACTTTTGAATCGGAAAACTGGTCTTTTTCGACATACCCAAGTATAACGCTCCCACTAAGTTTTCAGATTTTTCATGAAAAAAAATTTATTTCACACAAAAAATTACATTTTCTGCATTTCAATCAGAATTCATCAAAGTCATCATCATCACTGTCACCAAAAAGTTCATGAAATTCTTCCGGAGTCAGTCTTTCATCTGTATCCCAGTTGGGGTCAGCATGGTCTTCATCTTCTTCATCTTCTTCTGTGTCTTCTTTCCAGAATTCATCTGTCTCAGGCTTAAGCCATTTCTCTTCATGAATCTGTGGACCCAATTCAGAGAAGCCTTGAAACCTGGATCTTTCTTCCTTCTGAAAGCCTCTAGCTGGATGTGAAGCATCGTGACAATGTAGCCACTACATCTCTGGTCAGTCACCCACTCCACAAGCTCCTTTACCAAGTCCAGGTACTTGGCTCGAAGGCCCCTGCATGCTCTTTTAGTTTTTGGCAGCTCAACCAGAAGTTCTTTCTGCTTTCTCCACAGCCTGACATTTGCCTGCAGAATTGTGAATCCTCTAGAAGCAGCCCAGTTGCCATGTGCTTCTGCAAAGTTGATGACTTTCAGCTTGAAGGAAGCCTCATAAGAAGACCTTTTTCTTTTCAATCCTGAAGTGTCAGTCATGCCTGTTTGGGGGATACAGAATGATTGTCGTTCAAAAAATTGTTGAAAGGTAAATTAATAACCTTCGATGCACAGAAGTTCATGCATTCATTCTCACTGTAACTTCTTTACCTGCACAGGCCAATCAGTGCATGACCTCCGTATCCACTTTGGAGGTCGACTCTATCGTTTGAAAAGCATAAAGGATTGTCTCACCAAGGCAATCCTTGATTATGATTGGTTGTCACCCAAAGACTCGGCTTTATCCGTGGGCGTCGACTATCCGGCGCCTCTATTGTCCATTAAGAATGAAATGAATGACGCCTACACAAGTTGTTCATTGTGAACTTTTACTCGATAAGATGAAGCATTATTCGGTAGCTGAGAAAAACCAAGCAACAGAGGCGTTCTGACTTGGATGCTCAATTAAGCAGATTTTTCGAGTCCTGCAACTTCTCTCCTTGTATTATACTGATTGATAAAATACCACAAACGTACCAATAAAATTTATTACATAATTTGATCTCCTCTTACACAGAATTTGACTTTGCAAACTGGGATTTCTCACATACTCAAGTATAATGCTCCCCCCAACTTTTGATGTTGAAATTTGGGACAAAAATGGGAGCATTATACTTGGGTGATTACGGTAACATCTCGACCCATAAACAATGATAGTTTTAATGCTCTGAAATAATCGTGTGTGTGAGTGCGTATATATATATATAAACACCTTTAAACATTGAAACATTCCATGAAGTATTCATGCACTATGATAAAAATTTTAACTTTGTGACCTAATCATAAAAATAAGTGTGAAAACTAAAGGATTTTGGCTTATTTTTTTATTCTTTAAAGATTTCTCTATAGTCCATGAAATATTAAATGTGTTTTACTTGATCTTTCGAGGTCTTTTGCTGCTTTGGCTGCTCTTTCTAATGCTGTTGAGTCAAATCTGTAAGCTTCCATTTTTCCTCCCTTAATTTTGTCATCTCCTCCACCACCTTTATCGCCTCCTCCTTCACTACCAGAAGACATTCCTGTAGCATCGCTGGGAAACTGAGGAAGTTCTGGAGGTTGTTCCTTTCTTAGTCCAAATAACCAAGACATAGTGACTGATCCTAAACAAAATGAAGACTAGATTTTAAGCGGTACTAAAAGTACGACAATACAGCACTTTCTTTTACAATAAACCTTACTCATACCACGTGCTATCTACAAATGGTTTGCTCAGTTTCGTCAGTTGGTTGCCACTAACAGGTGAAACAACCAAAAACGAATTTAAATGAATATAATTTTAGCGAAATAAAACACCAGTAATATCAGTTAAATTCGGTGTTATACACTTATGCATACTTTTTACCTCTGCACACAGAATTTAAAACTGTTTTTATTTTTATTACTCGTTTTCTTGTTGACGAGCAGAGTTATTGATAACATGCCCTCGTTTGGCTAAAGATGTGTTAGCCTTACGTTTCGTAAATAGAGGAGGTTCTTAATTTAAATTACATATTTGAATAACTCGTCACTTATGACGACTAACATTTCAAAAGTCGATATTATAAAAATGCGATTCAATTTCAAAAGTTAACAACAATGTTTTGTATTATTTTTCAGTTATAACAAAGAAAAGCGATATTCTGTCCAAACTTCACCAAGAAAAAATGTCGAACATAGGTCTGCCACCGACCAGTAAGATCTATTCAACGGCGTTACTTTTCATTTACGAGTCTTTTGTTTTAAAAAAAAAGTGATATTGTTAAGTACAACGCTTTAGCATGGTAGATTATTACTAAGTGGTACAATTTTGTGAATATAATATTTGCACTAAGTAAGCAACTTTTTGGCTGAAAGTATCTCTGCATAGAATTAAAACAAGTTAACTCTACCAAATCACAGTTCTAGCTTCTAGTCACTCCTAGAAAATTTGATTGAAACATTTATTATTCCCCTCACTTCTATTGTATATAAATGTTTTTTTTTTAAATATGATTAAACCACATTTTTCAGTTTTCAATTTTAAACAATTATCGTGAACAATAAAATCACACTCAAATAAAAACAATACAATATCTTATCATGAAAAATTATAGTATTATTTGAAACGATTTACAATTCACCTAAATCCACTTTCATTTGACACAGATCTTGACCAAATATACCATTTAGAAGTAAATTATATAATCTAAATGCAGTTTAAGGTGTAAAAAATGTTAGGAATTGTTCAAGTTGTTTATTAAGCTGAAGTAGAAAGTTTTATTAGTCCTATTAAATAACACAACTCCAAATCTGCCGAGTGCTAAACTGAATATTTCATTATAGACTTACATTAAAGAGTCTGAGTGCAACTGAAAGTGTGAAAATTATCAGGTGCAGAGTGGTTTATTACGCTAATATTTGCTTTTAATAATTAGTTTTTCAGATGTTTTATTCTGTCATTGATGTTTTCTACTTCTTTGACGTCTTTCTTTGTATTGTTCGTGTCTTTTTATTAAGTTACTTTTGACTTAGTCAGTTTTATCAAAATAAATTTTCAATCTTTTTCAAGTCAGTTAATTTAATATCTCAGTACATCTTCAATAGATTCATTGATCTTTTATTCAGTCAGGGTTATTATCATTTATAATTGTACCAAACAGAATGTCTCTAACTTTTAATTCCACCTATACATTTTTGTCATGCTTTCATATTTTCCTAATTTTCTCTCTTCTTTATTGTTTCATTTTTCGGTCTCATCCAACTTAATCTCTTTTTAATTTTTAATTTATTGTATTTCTTCTTTTGATATTTAATTTATTTTTATAATATTCTGTTCCATTTTTCCTTTTCTTCTCTGAATTTCTTCCTTCCTCAAATTTCTTTATTTTCTTTAAACGTTTTATCTCTTTCTTTATGTTATTCGTTTCTTTGTCTTATCGGATATATCAGGTTTCTTAACTCATTCTGTGCCATTGTAATAAGCTTGAACAAAAACTAGTTTAGTCACAGTTCTATTCCAATTTCACGAGAATAATCTCACGTATATCACAAGTGTTGTAATATCGTTCTTCCAGTGAGAAGTTATTTTAAACTATGGGGTGAAAATTATTCACAGCACAGTTTATATGTAGCGATAGCAAATTAGTTTTATTTTCTCCTTTACGTTTTTTTACAGGTTTGTGTACTTTATAACTTATTGTAGGCCCATGTTCACAATTATTCTGCCTGCACTAAACTAACAGAAAAATAAACTTATTCGCAAAAGTAACTTAATATGTGCGAGATCAAATAACTATCTACTTCATGTTTTACTATTTCACTGCAATTTCCCCATGTTTTTAACTATCCTTCCATTGTCTCACGAATTGGCCTGGCATGGCGGAGTGCGTAAGGCGTGCGTCTCGTAATCCGAGGGTCGCGCTAAACATGGTCGCCCTCCCAGCCGTGGGGGTTATATAATGTTACCGTCAATCCCACTATTCGTTAGTAAAAGAGTAGCCCAAGAGTTGGCGGTGGGTGGTGATGACTAGCTGCCTTCCCTCTAGTCTTACACTGCTAAATTAGGGACGACTAGCACAGATAGCCCTCGAGTAGCTTTGTGCGAAATTCCAAAACAAACAAAACAAACAAGTCTCACGAATTCTTCTCTGACCCTGGGTTTATAATCTGACTTTGTTTCTGAATAGTCTTGGGCTAACTTGATACGCACTCTAACTGACATTAAAATTAGACCTCATAACAGTATTTTTCAAAAATAGTTAGCTTTATGGTTGACAGTGTAATTACTCATTTTTCTTATTTGATTCATTTGTTACTATAAATTCTTGATTCGACAAAATTATGAACCCACGTGTCGCTAATAGCATAAATGTTTCTGAAAAACGTTTTCAAAAAGTTAAGGATTCACATGAAGTCCACTGGTAATTTTAGGGTTAAGTATTTAGTACTATTGCGTGTACTACAACAGTTAGTGAGTGGTCACTAACCAAAATTGATTTGATGCTTGATTTAGTCATTTTTAACTTTCGATTACACAAATATAAATCTGACTAAACTTATATCTATATGTTTATTACCACTAATACTTGAGAGGTTACTAAAGATATTTGTTCAGAATTTAAAGGTTTTGTTTGTTTGTTTTTTTAATTTTGCGCAAAGCTACGCGAAGGTTATCTGCGCTAGCCGTCTCTAATTTAGCAGCGTAAAACTTGAGGGAAGGCAGCTAGTCATCACCACCCACCGTCAACTCTTGGGCTACTCTGTTACCAACGGATAGTGGAATTGACCGAAATAATATAACACCCCCACGGCTGAAAGGGTAGGCATGTTTTTGTGCGACGGGGATCAGAATCCGCGACCCTCAGCTTACGAGTCGAGTGCCTTAACCACCTGGCCATGTCGAGTCTAGGATTTAAAGTCGAGTGTATCAGTTAGAAATGAGAAGCGAATAAAATAACAAAAATAACAAGAGAAAAACTGCATTACGGAAAAACCTGTGTTCCGAAATACAAGTGTAGTGGGCCTGGCATGGCCTAGCGCGTTAAGGCGTGCGCTTCGTAGTCTGAGGGTCGCGAGTTAGCGCCCGAGTCGAGCCAAACATGCTCGCCCTCCCAGCCGTGGGGGCGTTATAGTGTGACAGTCAATCCCACTATTCGTTGGTAAAAGAGTAGCCCTAGAGTTGGCGGTGGGTGGTGATGACTAGCTGCCTTCCCTCTAGTCTTATACTGCTAAATTAGGGACGGCTAGCACAGATAGCCCTCGAGTGGCTTTGTGCAAAATTCCAAAACAACCAACCAACCAACAAGTGTAGTGTTTGAAAAGTTATAACACAATTTTAAGTTAAAAAAAAACACAGTTATTGAAGACTTGCAGAAAGGGATGCATTGTTCTGTTAAATTGTATACAATTTATTTGCACATAATAAAATGCGACACTACAAAAACAACATAACACAAATAGATGTTGTGTGGCTCTGTTTTTGACAACAAACAAACAAAAACAGCAAGTTGTAATTAAGGGAACACAATTTTGGACTGAAAAACACGCGTCGTTTGTATCACTAAAAACAAACAAACAAAAAACAAATATCGTTACAAAATTCATTGTGTAAAAGTTCAGGCGAATCTGTGTTTTGGGAGCATAATGTTAGGATGTGAAATAATAATGTTTATGTTTATTTTACACCGCCATGATTTTTATTTCTGCAGGGTGTCTTTCTTGTAGTTTTGTGTGAGTCGAGCACCCTAATCACCTGGCCATGCAGGGCCCAAAAACACAACAGCTTAAACTAACTCGTAGAAAAGCGACTGTTATAGTGTAAAATAATGAAATTCTCGTTTGTTACCTCTCCTCGCGTCCTCCACTGGTGCAGCGGAAAGCCTACGGATTTACATCACTAAAATCAGGGGTTCGATTCACCTCAGTGGACTCAGCAGATGATCTGATGTGGCTTTTCTATGAGAATATACACGAACCCCTCCGCGCTGTACACCGTTCATGGAAAAGTGGGTACCAATTAAGCCTAATTTACATTAAAAAATATTACAACTTTTTTCTTTGTTAGATCACTGGGAAATTTACCGATATCTCAGAGGTCCAATTCGCCCCTGGCCGTCCAGTAGTCGATGGCTTTAAATTACTTGTGGTTATTATAATAATGTTTTAAATAACAATGACATTCTTTCACCTGTGTTTCAACGTTAAAATAACAAATTTTCTTTGTTCTTTCCAGGTTCCTTGTTGGTACTATCGTGTTTAAGAGATGTAACTAGGTTTAAATCGTTACATATTGTCGTACTAAGTGATTCATTAGCCTTCCTAAACTTAGCTCAACTGTAAATTAGGTTATAACCAGTTTTTTAATTCAGTTTGATAGTTTTTGTTGTTTTTTTATCATTTGGCGTCCGTAACCAGTAAACTCTGCTCAAGCTATATAACAATAAAACGTTCAAGCTCTCCAGTTCCTTGGATGGTATGATGTATAAAACACCATAATCATATGTGATATTCAGTCATCTCCATGAAATTTTATATTTCCATACACTGACTGACTCGTTCATGATCCTTTTACATATTTCAACAGAAACGCAAGTCAGCGCCACCTGTTTTTTGTTGTTGCTATGAATTTTATCGGCCAACGCATTTAGTTGTTGTTTTGAATTAAGCACAAAGCTACACAATGGGCTATCTGTGCTCTGCCCACCACGGGTATCGAAACCCGGATTTTAGCGTGTAAGTCCGCAGACATACCGCTGAGCCACTGAGGGGGGCCAACGCATTTAGAATTGTAAATTTCTAGTAATGTTTCTTTCTTGGATATGTACATCTTTATAAAAATTAACAATTGCTGTTGTATATATATTTAGGAAACGCTGTTTGCAGTTAAAACTTATCAACGGAAAGTTAAACAAAGCTCTTTGCTGCTGATAGAGGGGACAATTATAAAGAGAGTAAATTTATAGTAATTTTAAAGACAACTGGACTTCAGTCTGTTGAATTCCATCCCGTTTGTATTAATGTATCTGTTTTAGGACTGTTTGTTTGTTGAGGTACCTGAAGACATTGACTAAAGAGATAGAAGCCGCCCGCCACCAACTTTTGGGCTTTTCTTTTTCAGACGGAATAGAGGAATTTGATTGTTAGTCTTACAATGCACCCTCAACAACAACAAAAAACACGTGCAAGGCACGTTTTTCACGTGATGTTTTTTGTGGTAACGGGACGCAAACTTGAATCCTGATATTTACAGCTCTGCACGTTAATCTTTCTTTCTTTCTAGGCCCGGCATGGCCATCGTGTTTAGGCGTGCGACTCGTATTCTGAAGGTCACGGGTTCGAATTCCCATCACACCATACATGCTCGCCCTTTCAGCCATTGAGGCGTTTTAATGCGCTGTCAATCCCACTATTCGTTGATAAAAGAGTATCCCAAGAGTTGGCGGTGGGTGGTGATGATTAACTGCATTCCTTCTAGCCTTACACTGCTAAACTGGGGATAGATAGCGCAGATAGCCATTGTGTAGCTTTGCTCGAAATTCAAAACACAAACAAACTAGACTACAATATGATGTGGTTTAAATTACCCCGTGCACCAAGTTCGTACCGTATGTATCTGTTGTACGTTCATCTTTTTATTTATTCATTAATTAAATTAAGTAGCAAAATACATAGTTTCCCTAATAATATGAAATCTCTGCTAACTATATTTATTTTATTATAGATGCTTGTTTAACTTAAATTTATAACTAGAATTGTGTCAACTTATGCCCTTAAACGTGAATTGCGAGATTCCCGCCTATTTTCTAAATGTATAGAATATTCTCAAGTGTAAGAATCAACAATATATATTTTACGAATGCACTAGCATGTTGTTAGGTAAACTGAAATTTCTAGAACTTCGCCCTAGCATTTATAAAACGACACGTCGAGAGACAACTTATGTTGGTTTGCTGCAATTTCTATACTATAAACCTTAGAAGCTACAACTGCTTTAACGCTTATTAATTTGGAAGCTACAGATATTTGACTAGGAACACTTGCAGATTTCGAATATTACAAACCGTTTAACTTCAGTGGATTACCATCAGACGTTAGCATTTCCACGAAAGCATTGGATAATTTTAGCAGTAAAAAAACTCACTTTTGATCAGTGAAGAGCTAGTTAGCTCCCCGTTAAGTGAATTGTATCTACATCAACTGAAATTTAATTCGATCGTCGTAAACCCTCGATAAGAAATCAAGGAAATTCCAGACCAGATAGAAGACTCAAAATTGTTTGTAAAAGTTTTGTATAGAAATCATTATTTGTAAGAATTGCTATTATAAATTGCATTGCTGTGTTTGTATGTTAAAATATGATTGTGCTAAGAAAGTTTGTTTGCTTGTTTTTTAATTTTGCACAAAGCTACTCGAGGGCTATCTGTGCTAGCCGTCTCTAATTTAGCAATGTAAGACGAGAGGGAAGGCAGCTTGTCATCACCACCCACCGCCAACTCTTGGACTACTCTTTTACCAACGAATAGTGAGATTGACTGTCACATTATAACATTCCCACGGCTGAAAGGGCGAGCATGTTTGGCGCGACGGGGATGTGAAACCGCAACCTTCAGATTACGAGTCGCACGCCTTAACACGCATGGCCATGCCAGACCACATGTGTTAAGAAAGAAAATTATGTATATTACTCTTGTTGGCAAATGTAAGTTTAACCTTTCTATTCATGTAACTAACTTCTGAATTTAAATTATAATTTGACTCAGTTTTAAACAATTTTAAATTATAATACCTGACATTATAAACTGGAGGCTCGTCCGAGATAAATTGTAATATGTATCATGTTTTATATTAAATGTTTATAGGTCGAAATTTCAGTGGTTAGCGTAAAGGTGCGTGAATTTAGAAATCCTTGGTTTCCGTCCCATTTCCATTACTGTCAAAAATTAATCTCACTCCATTCTATGAGGCTGTGGATGGGTTATAAACATAATGTTCACATCTGACTATTTGGTCTTACAAGCTTGATCCAATGGTTGGTAGTCGGTGATGTTGACTAGCTGCCTTCTTTCTGGACCATCACTTTAAAATTAGGAACACGTGGCACAGATAACTTTCAAGTCGCTTTGCGCGAAATTAAAAAAAAACAACAACCAAAGAGAGTTCGGCGTGAACATTTGAACTTCCTTGTTCAAACATAGAGCCCTAGGGTATCGTTTGTAGCTGAATATTTTATTTCTTCTGTCGATCATTTCAAGCCATGAAAACATGTTTCGACTAGCTTGCAACTGGTCTGTCACGAGACTTTTGAAGTTCACCTCACCCTACCAGAGAGTTGTATGTTACATAAAACTGCTGTCCTAATGAAACCTAAGATATCTAGATTTAAAATTCCTAATACTGAACGAATCACACAGTTTTTCATTATTTAATTTTCTACAGATGACTGTGTTAAATTACGTAGAGGCTTAGTTCATAAAGATCTATATTTCACACGGAATTAACACGCAACTGCGTCATAAAATAATGGTGTTTTTTTTTCTTCAAGGCCATAGGTTGAAAACGTCAACAACTTGTTACCACGTGGTTATTGGGTAAATGATTCAGTTTTAGTACGTGAGATAGGTTGGCGATGCGGCAGGTCTGAAGGCTTAAATTAGAACATAAAAATCGGGTTTCGATACCAGTAGTGAGCACAGCACAGATATCCCATCGTGTACCTTTATTTATAACAAAAACAAATATTCATGAGTCGGTTAAAACGGTAATAAATTACTTTGTTTATGTTTGTTTGTTTTTGAATTACGCGCAAAGCTACACGAGGGCTAGCTGCGCTAGTAATATAAGACTAGAGGGAAGACAGCTAGTCATCACCACCCGCCGCCAACGCTTGGGTTACTCTTTTACCAACGAATAGTGGGATTGATCGTAATATTAAACGTCCTCACGGCTGAAAGGGCTAACATCTTTGGTGCGATGGAGATTCGAACCAGTGACCCTCAGAATGCGGGTCTAGCGCCTTAATCACGTGGTCGTGCCGGGCACGTTGTTAAAGAATATATATCTTTACTGGTTATATCCTTATAGAAAACTTTCGAATCACTTTTACCACGACTTTTTTGAAACAAAATAATTTTGAACTATCCATATTAAATATGCGCATGAAATATCGATATTTATCAATAATGTTTATCGTCCCCTGATGGTACAGCGGTAAGTCTACAGATATACAACGCTAAAATCATGGGTTCGATTCTCTTCAGTGGATTCAGCAAATAGCTCGATGTGACTTTGCTATGAGAAAACACAAACCCCCACAGGCCCGGCATGGCCAGGTGGTTAAGACACTCGACACGTAATCTGAGGGTCGCGGGTTCGAATCCCCGTCACACCAAACATGCTCGCCCTTTCAGCCTTGGGGACGTTATAAAGCGATAGTCAATCTCACTCTTCGTTAGTAAAAGAGTAGTCCAAGAGTTGGCAGTGGGTGGTGGTGACTAGCTCTTTTCCCTCTAGTCTTACGTTCTTACTTCTCAGTTAGGTTTAAGTGCACTACGTTCTAACTGCTCAGTTAGGTTTAAGTACACTACGTTCTAACTGCTTAGTTAGGTTTAAGTACACTACGTTCTAACTGCTCAGTTAGGTTTAAGTGCGCTACGTTCTTACTTCTCAGTTAGGTTTAAGTGCGCTACGTTCTTACTTCTCAGTTAGGTTTAAGTGCACTACGTTCTAACTGCTCAGTTAGGTTTAAGTGCGCTACGTTCTTACTTCTCAGTTAGGTTTAAGTGCGCTACGTTCTTACTTCTCAGTTAGGTTTAAGTGCACTACGTTCTAACTGCTTAGTTAGGTTTAAGTACACTACGTTCTAACTGCTTAGTTAGGTTTAAGTACACTACGTTCTAACTGCTTAGTTAGGTTTAAGTACACTACGTTCTAACTGCTCAGTTAGGCTTAAGTGCACTTCGTTTCTCATGGTGCTAAATTGAGTAACTAATTATTGGGATCCTTTATTTTTCCTTCGAAAATTGCATGATTACTTCAAGTTCTCAATATAGGTTTCATAACTTCTCTTCACCAGTCTTACGTGCACTACGTTCTAACTGCTTAGTTAGGTTTAAGTACACTACGCGCGCGCGCGGAAATCTATGCGCTGCCTTCTGGTGATATCGAAACACGAATTTTAGCGCAATGGGTTCTTCAGGTTGCCGATGACTCACCAGGTGGGGTTGGTTACTTATAATTTAATTTTCGCTCTGAAGTCTTATAGATTATACAAGACTCTATTGTATTGTATAGTTGAGAAAATATGTATGTTGTCGAAAATAAAAGATATGTTCACTAGTTATTTATTATACAATGTAAATATAATACAGTAGAGTATATACGCATTTTTTATTCGTGTCGTTTTTGAAAAAAAATGATTGTTTTACACACATTAGAAAGAAGTTTTGTAACAAAGTTCATGAAAAACGTTATATTTAAAGATTACACTGGGGAACACTCATTTTGTTGCATTTAAAAAAAGACCTTTCTATAGTCAATTTGAGTGTGTTGATTTCAAATCTGAAGTCGGTTTTTGTCTGCAAGCTACAAATTTTATGCAATTTGACATTTTTATTTATTTTTTTAATTTTTCGTTATTATAGGAAATTATAGGAATAGCTTATCAATTTGTTTGTGTATTTTATTCAGGTAGGAATTTGTGTTTGTAACATTTGCGTTTGTACACTTCATCTGGACAATCTCGTTTAATGCTCCAGCAGTAGTCAGCCATCATACTTTTGTCCCAGCGCCCTTGGTAGCGTTCTTTCATGACCTTTAGGTCTTGGTGGAATCGTTCTCCTTGTTCGTCACTCAGAGTCCCCTGGTTGTCAGGGAACTTATCAAGGTGGCTGTTCAAAAAATGAAGCTTGATGCTCATGTTGCACCCGAGATCACGAAAAGCGAGGAGCATTCTGTTCACAAGTTCACTGTAGTTCTCCGCCTTATTGTTTCCAAGGAAGTTCTGAACGACTTCCACAAAGGATAACCATACTGCCTTTTCTAAGGCGGTCATCTTAACAACAAACTGATTATCACAAATTAGGGTTCGAATCTGTGGGCCATCAAACACGCCTGCTTTGATCTTCTCAAATGATAACCCTGGTAAAGCTGTGATGATGTGTTGGAAACATTCACCTTCGGTTTCCAGTGCCTTGACAAATTGCTTCATCAAACCTAATTTGATGAGAAGAGGAAAAAAGATGATCTTATCTCTGCTTACAATTGGGTCTTGTATGATATTTGGCATGCCTGCTTCAAGGGTGTCACGAATAGGCCAGTCCTTCTAGACCCAATGTCTGTCTCGTGCTCGGCTGTCCCACATACAGAGGAAACATGGAAACTTGGTAAAACCTTTCTGTTGTCCAAGAAGAAAGTTGACCATCTTTAAGTCTATACAAATGATCTAATTGTGCTCATGATATTTTAATAAGTCCATGACCATTCTCATATCATCATAGTCTTCCCGCAAATGCACTGAGTGACCGACAGGTACTGCTCCATAAACATTCCCATTATGTAAAAGAACACACTTTAGACTGCGTTTTGAACTGTCTAAAAAGAGTCTCCATTCAGCAGGACTATAGTAAGGTACACCCAGTTATTTGAGAAGCCCTTGGATGTCATGGCAGTAAACAAACTGTCTGTCTTCTGAAAAGAAGGTCACGCTTTCTGGAATATGATACTTTAACAGAGTGATCAACAAGATTTCTGCCTTGTAATCTTGATGCCAAAAGCTCTGCTGCTTTCTTTGAAAGACCAAAATCCCGCACTAAATCATTCAGTTCAGCCTGGGGAAGAGGCTTGGGTACGGGGAAAGGTTCAGTGTCTGAAGAACAGTTCTCCGATTGTGTACACTTTTCTGACAATTCACTGTCACAACTGTCTTGTTCGCTTGTATCATGTCCAATGTCTTTATCGTCCAATGAAGGCAAGCCTTTGAAAACTGGAATAGGAACTTCTTCAAAGTGCGGAGCAGGCCGAATAGCTGAGGGAATGTTCGGTTACGTAATCTTATGTCGGTTTTTCTTTCCAATACCCGTTGTGTTTACCATGCAGAAATAACAGTAAATTACATGGTTGGTGGGTTTGCGCCAAATCATTGGAACACCAAAAGGCAGACCATTGCGTTTTCCTTTGGTCCAGTCTCGAAGCATTTCCTCACAATTGTGGCACATAACATGAGGAGCCCATTGCTTGTCTTGATCACCAAGATGAGCTTCAAAATATGCCTTGTAGGCACGCTTGACGAACGAGGATATGTTACGTCTCTGACGATTGAGTGTGTAGCATCCACATATGTAGCAGAAGGCATCAGGCTTGTTTCTGCCATGTTATCTATTTTTGGAAGCCATGTTTGATTTGAAACAAAAGAAGAATGATCAAAATATTCGAAGCTATCTATATATATGGACGTGAAAATGCCTATACATAGTTTACGCAAGTTCACATTTGTACAATTTCATTAACCTCAAATTGCATACAAACTAGAGTTTGTAGAGAAAAACTAATTTCAGATTTGAAATCAGCGCCTAAAACTCCTTCAGAATCAGTTAAAATCTCCAATGCAACTCAAAGTTACTGAAAAAGTGTTCCCCAGTGAATTATTAAAAGAACCATACAAGATGGACAGGTGAGTTAAGGCGTTTGACTTGTAATCTGAGGGTCGCGGATTCGAATCCTCGTCGCACCAAACATGCTCGCCCTTTCAGCCGTGGAGACGTCATAATGTGACGATCAGTCCCACTATCCGTTTCTAAAAGAGTAGCCTCAGATATATTTACCCTTTGTTAAAATATCACATGTAAATTTCTGAATCAGATACACATTTTATGGTTTCATAGATGATCCAAAATATGAATATGTATTTGTACAACGTGTCCAACTTTAACGAAATATATACAGCTAGGTTTCTGAATTTCGCGCAAAGCTACACGAGGGCTATCTGAGCTAGCCGTCCCTAATTTATCAATGTAAGACAAGAAGGAAGGCAGTTATTCATCACCACCCACCGTCAACGCTTGGGCTAGCTTCTCTTTCACGAACGAATAGTAAAATTAACCGTCACATATTACGTTCCCACGGCTGGAAGGGCGAGCGTGTTTGGTGTGACGGGGATTCGAACCAGCGACCTTCAGAGTACGAGCGCCCCTAACCACGTGGCCATGGGAGTTAGGTTATTTTACTCGATTCATATCCTTATCTAACCACACAAAACCAAATATTGGATCACGATGGAACACTCTTTCAAAAGGTTCTGTTAAATCCAGAGAACATCTCCGCCAATGTTTATACTATCAGTAATCACCTTGTCTTGTTAACAGCGGAGACCCTATTCTTTATAAAGGTCGAATTAGTCATTTACATTTTTACAGTTCATAGCAATTTTCGGAACTCAACAAAACATTACAACTGTAAACAACTTTTTTAAAAGATTACACAGAAGGTTTATTCGAAACTGAAATAGTGAACAAAACACGTTCGGAATGTTTATTTCACGCGCAATTTTTAAAAAAAAATATAAATATATATTTTCTTTTTGATAACTTAAAACGACACAAAACTATCCTATAAAAATGGTCCAAGTGAAGTCATTTTTATAACACAGCATTAGATGAAAATCGTGTTTTAAAAATTTTACTGTATGTTTTAGATTTGTAAGCATTCGAGGGCTAAGTCTTGGCTTATTTAGTCTATATATATAGATATATGTTGTTCTGAATTAAGCACAAAGCTACGCAATAGGCTATCTGGCCCACTACGGGTATCTAAACCCGATTTTTAGAGTTGTAAGTCCGCAGGGGCCTACATATATGCATTTATATATGCTGATTAAGATATAATACATATATATGTGAAAACAAAGTTTAAAGAGCTTTTCATTTCTTTGTTTAGTTGGAATTAATTACATATGTAGGCTGTCTCACGCTCTGGATTCAGTACACAAGAAGTTTCGAAGAATTAAACGATTGGTTACGACACATTTTCCATCAGACGTTTACAGATAAAAGTCTCCCTCGTCTCCTACGTTTATCTCAAAATTATAACACCATCGCACGTAACTGTGTGCATATATGTAGCTCCACTTGGAACAGCTTGTATTCAAAATAAATTACAACCCAGATGTTGTGGAAAACCTCGAGAATTGTCTGTCGACGCTTAGAGAAAAGATTCAACTATAAACATCCGTATATTTCTTGATTAAATAAACGTGAAACGAATGAAGGTGAATTCTGGACACGTATACAAAAATGTTTACTTAATGCACACTTCACTTCGAACTTGTTTAATAAGCTTAGGTTTTAATACAAGCCTCGTTTTACAAGCACATCTCGCTTCAAACTGGTCCAAAAAGAACTCAGGTTTGTATACATAACTCTCTCTCAGGTTTGTATACATAACTCTTTCTCAGGTTTGTATACATAACTCTTTCTCTGTACACATCTCGCTTGATAGTGGTTTAAGAGGTCCAGGTGTGTGTTTATTATTTTCAAATATTTGCCATGTTCTTGTTATTCTAACTTCGAATTTGATATAGTTTGTTTGTTTCTTGAATTTCTCACAAAACTGCTCGAGGGATATCTGTGCTAGCCGTCCCTAATTTTGCAGTGTAAGACTAGAAGGAAGGCAGCTAGTCATCACCACCCACCGCCAACTCTTGGGCTACTCTTTTGCCAACGAATAGTGGAATTGACCGTCAAAATATAACGCCATCACGGCTGAAAGGGTGAGCATGTTTGGTGCGACGGGGATTCGAACCTGCGACCCTAAGATTACAAGTCGCACGCCTTGACACGCTTGGCCATGCCGGGCCCGAATTTGATATAAAGGACGTTTATGTTTTAATTTGAAATTAAGTCAAGTTTCGTTAAATTAACCACACAACAAAGAGATAATATAAGTTATTGGCTAGGGCACGAGTTGGACCTGGGGCAGAGACCTGGCGGGTCAATCCATTAGCGTGGATTGTGGGTGGTAGGATACTGTTGGCTGTCATATCTCCTCTCATCTAGTCAATAGCTAAAAATTAGAAGCATCATCAGATAGTCTTAGTAGCGCCACAACTTTCGAAACACCTGGTTGCTAGGAGGAAAAATGGGTGTGACCTGGTGGTTGATGTGTCACGATGTTATTAATCGAATGATTTGAGGCTCAAAATGCGAAGACACTGAATACGCTCAGCTGTGGACGAATTACGTAATTGATGTCCACCGCATTATTCAGGTTAAAAATCCGGACAATGTCTCCATGACAACAGGTATTTCTGGTTGGTCCTCTTTCCTCTGGTCAGTAGTTAAACACTAGAGGTCTCTAGACTGATTATTAAGTCCACGCGCGTGTTAGGCACTGTTTAGACTGAAATTTTAATTACAAATTAAAAGTAACATTGAGAAATAATCGATTTATTAGACTTTTTACAAACATAGAACCAGTCAACAATATCCTTGTAGCTACCAGGGGTAAGAGGGCTCGATTGATATCAGCTTATTGCTACACTTTGATGAATGATTTAATATGACTCTTATACCAAAATTGGTACGGCATGGCCAGGCGGTTATGCCATTTGTCTTGCAACCTACGGGTCATTCCACTACATGTTCACTATTTCAGCCGCGGGGGCGTTATAATGTGACGGTCAATCCCAGTATTCGTTGGTAAAAGAGTAGCCCAAAAGTTGGGGTGGGTGGTGATGACTATCTGCCTTCCCTATAGTCTTTCACTGCTAAATTAGGGATGGCTAGCGCAGATTTCCCTTGTGTGGCTTTGCGCGAAATTCAAAAACAAACAAACGCAAGGAAACGAGCCCTAGCGGTGAAAGTCCTTAACCGATCGCTGTCTCACCGATAGACCATTCAACATCTGTTTAATTGTCTGAATAACTCAGCTTTTTATCAGATTTCTCACCTTACTAGTATCTGGAGCAAAATACATACTTATATATACAGTCGTGTGAAAGCCTGTGTATTTTTGTAACATTTTTGGATATATAGATATTTAATCTCAATTTTAACAATACTGAGAGATTATAGGAATATAACTAAACAATTAAAACTGAAGAAAAGACTTTTCAAGATCTTCTTTAAATATAAATCCATATTCTAGCTGACGAAAAAGTTAGGAAACCCCTCATTTATTCCCACTTGAAATGGCTCAACTCGCACACAGGTGTATCACACCAGGTGCACATGGTTAGAAAATCATTACTCAGCATTGTGAATGAGGCTTGCCCTATTTAAACCTCAGACATTTTCCTACTTTGTACTTCTAAGTCAGCCATATGTACCAGTCCCGTGGTGGTTGAGCACCAAACCTGAGGACTTACACGTTAAAATAGGGATTTCGATACCAGTAGTGAGCAGAGCACAGGTAACTAGCTCGTTGTGTAGTTTTGTGCTTGGAAACAAAACATTTTTACCCTGAACCATAATAACTGACACCTGTCCCTCGGTGGAGCGGTGGTAAGTTTACAGATTCACAACGTTAAAATCGGAGTTCGATTCCGCACCGTAGACACAGTGAATAACCAAGTGTAATTTTGGTCTAAACACACAAAACAGTCTGCCGTGTCATTCCTGATTTTTGGTGTCACTTGTATTGAAACATTAATTCCGAAAAATATTTGAATTTTTAGCCGCGGCATAACGGTTCGTGGAATGACTCTGAGTTGTTTTCTTTCGCATACAAGTCGCTCGGCATGGCCAAATGGATAAGGCACTTGACTCGTAATCTGAGAGTTGTGGGTTCGAATTCCCGTCGCACCAAACATTCTCGCCCTTTCAGCCGTGGGGTCGCTATAATTTAACGGTCAATCCCACTTATATCATAATTTCATCTCTTGATTGATTTGAGATCTAAGTACAGCCGCGGTTATTGAGGATTACTTATTGTATTTGTTTGTTTTCTTTTTTGATGTCTTGTAGCTTTCACAATGGAATAAGTTCAACCAGAGCCAAATATTTGGAAAAGCCGCATCACAGCATTTAAATATATTAATAGATATTTCAGGCAGAAAATAAAAAACTTAAAAGGAAAAAAAAAAGACAGCATTTTGTTGAATTGAAACGTAACTTATTAAATGCTCTTGTCTTCCGTTAGTAAACGCATAATAACAGGCCTGACTAATCAGAATTGGTGAGAGCACATGATAATAAGAGTAATTAAAATCTTGTTCTCATTTTGGGTTCTGTTCTTCGCGCCTCGAGCTGAATTTCCTTGAACTTGCGCGCATGTCCCGTTACAACATAATAAAACTGTTTTAGGGAGCTCGAGGTGTAGAGTGCTTGTTGATTTGTTGAGGAGATGTGACTTATGTATGTTTTATGACATTTGTTTAAAATTTAAAGACTGAATAGTGTAATAACTATATAAAGCCTTATCGGGCGTTTGGAATTCGGGGTATAACATAAGTGCACGTTGAGATTTGGGATATTTTATGTGGTGAGATTTCGTGTATTTTAATATGGCAGAGCCTGAATTAGCTAGGAAGTTAGCCCGTCGTCAGGTCATTAACAGTTTGGAAAATGTTTGTTCGCTTAACCAAACCTTCAACCCTTATTTGGAGTTTCCCGATTTTTCGAAAAAGGAAATCAAAGAATATGAAAAAATATTTAAGATGTAAGTTACATCTTGTGTTTCTTCACTCTTTATATAGAAAAATAAACTAAAATTCGATTATTATTATTATTATTATTATTAATAGCTTGAAAATCGTTGAGAATCCTAAATTTTACCGGAAGCAAAACTTCAAATGGTCATGTGCGTTAGGGGAAAAGGTATTCAGTGTCATAAGGTCGAGATTGTATTAATTACTATTAATTAAGTAAGAATGTTTGTTTGTTTTGTTCGTGGATTGATTACAAACTTGAAAGTATTTGTAATTTCGTGTACGTTTGTCGGCCCCGACATTTGGCTTTGTGGCGTAACTCAATCGTAGGAAAGTTTGAAAGCGATAAAAAATAAGAAAATTTAAATGAATAAATTTTAACTTGAATTTTTTTAAATTCCCGTCATCGGTTTATATTTTTTAGAATGTTTAAATTATATTAATCAAGTTTATTAAATTCTAGCCGTTTGGTGAAGGGGTTTGTATGAAGTGGCTGGTAAGTTTCCTGTATGGGGGTGATGGTAATGCAATGATGCTTAAAATTTAGGGAAATATGAATTGATAAAACGGATAACTTACAAAATGTCTGTTGCTAAAGATGCAGACGACACAGACTGAAGTTGCCGAATATCTGTGAAATTTTTACAATTGTAGTGATTTAGAGGAGCATTGACGAAACGGTTTCCTAACGTGTGGGCCATGCTAATTTTGAAACTGTTTTCTAACGTGTGGGCTATGCTAATTTTCATACCTGACTGCAAGATGTTTTAAACTATTAAAATTGAACTTGGAAATCGTGTTTGTGATCATAGGTATACATTCGAAACGTATAAGCTTTTCCAAAACGTTAATGTGATTTGAAAGAAACGTAATGGTAAATTGTTAGGTGTGCATATCGAGTTTTTTTGTCGTGTTCAAACTTAATGTTGAGTGAATCTTTGACTTGGGTCACAACAGACAGTAACGTAATTGAATGTCGGCCCTGAATTAAGAAAATAGAGAAATGTACATCTAAAAGGATTCTGTTACCTCTCCTTGCGTATTGTTGTTAAAAGTTTAACCATTCTGAAAATTTTCTAGTTTAATTTAACGATAATAAGCAGAAGTAAATATAAAAGTCGTACGCATGGAAATTACATTTCTCGACGTCTGTTAATATCAATCAACAATGTTCGTTTTTGTTCTTAAGTTTCTAATTTCGAATAATAATTCTAATTGACTGATGCTTCCTGTTTCTGTGCAACCTACACTGTAATATCTGTAATTTTAATATCTGCAGCAATCTTTTCCTCCTGTCTTGCAAATTTTACACATTTTGTTTTCACTAATGTTCATTGAAAGTGTCTCCAGAAAAGCCGATCATTTTCCGCTGTGAAAGGTACAAAGTGGTTACAAAGATAAAACCTCTTGTATAATTTTATATGCAAAAACGGCTCGTTTTGGGTTCAGAAAATATTTTAAATAGAAGAGCGAACAATGTTTCGACCTTCTTCGGCTCACGATGTGAACCTGACGATGACCGAAGAAGGTCGAAACGTTGTTCGCTCTTCTATTTAAAATATTTTCTGAACCCAAAACGAGCCGTTTTTGCATATAAAATTCTCAACAAGTGGGTTTCTCGACATCACCTCTTGTATAATATTACACGACTATTTGTATTAAGTTGTTTCTTTACTGTTGAAACGTCTTCGTTACTTTGCACGTATTTTCCTTTTGTTCTTATTTTATTTATCAAAACAAAAACTGTTTTTTTCCATAGTTTTAATGGAAGTAATAAGGAGTTTTGTTGTGGAAACTAGATTGCACGGTTTCTTCAAGTTGGTAATTTTGTTTTTAACGATATATTTTGGTGGTAATCTCGGTAATAATACCCCGCAAAATCCGACCAGCGTGGACGATTTCCGTTAAACCTAAATGAATATATTTAAGTTGCACAACGAAATACGATATTTATAACAAAAGTATATTAAAAACAAAACTCGAAACATTTGGATATAGAGGTAAAGTACCCCCTACACCAAAATTGGTTAACATGACTTTGGTTATCTTGTAATGAGGAAACGTGTTACAATTATTGTAAGTTACAGAAACCGCAGAACTGTCTCCAGGATTCTGAACACAGTTCAACATTCGTATATATTTCTATGAAAATAAGTATTTCATTCGTACTAGACTGATAGTTGGTTAAACAAGATGATATAACAGCAAAAAATGTCAAATGCTTACTGTCCGATTTAACTCTCGTGTTCCTAAAATGAAGGCTATTTAGAGCCGACGTGTTGCACAAGTGTCACATTCTGGTATATAATTAGGTAAGCCGCTTATCTAGAGTAGACTAATTGTCTTTTATGCGGTTGGTAAGCTAACCAGTAATTCCAACAAACTGCGTTTATTTAGCTCTCGAATGATGAGTGTTTATTTCAAAGTAAGAAAATATGTGGCTCAGAAAATGTTTTAAATGAAATTTGTTTTATTGCAGGAAGAAGGGATGGGGGAAGATCTCTGAACACTTTGACTGTAACCCTTTTTAAAAACACTGACAATAATACACACAAAACTAGTTTAATATTAAACACGATACAGATATAAAAACCAATATTTATTTATTATCTTGTTCTTCGTTCGTTTCGTGTGACTGACACCACACAAGCGTCCTCAGATGCTGCCCTGCAAAGCGTGAAAGTAGGTCGCACCGAAACTTGCTAGTAGAAAAAAAACATTTAATATTTTTTGTTTAAACGTCAAAGCAGTAAGTAAACCTGAGGGCTAGGTACATACGGTTAAAACTTCTTGGTTTCGTGTATTCACAAAACAAACAAAACAGATTGGTTATTAATGTGTTTGTCTGCTACATACACCGACGTTTTTAACCGGCGCATAAACTCAAACAAAATAAGATGGTTTGAAGGACTTTGTTGTGATTATTAGGAGTTTATTGTAATTAACTCCCCTTCTCCCAGTGACACAGCACCATGTCTGCAGACTGGCATCGCTAAAAACCAGGTTTCGATACCAGTGGTGGACAGAGCACAGATAGCCCATTGTGTAACTTTGGGGTTAATATTAAGTAATCATCGTATTCATTGTGCAATAAAGCTGTTAAATTTGTGAAATCAAAACACTTGGGCCTTTACTGAATATATTGTAACTTAGTAACAATACATTGTTTTTAATGTTGAAAATAATAGCTGGAAATACTGTGGTTATTAATTTATAGTGTGAAGAGCTTTTAGATACCACTAAAAGTCAAGATGGCCCTGACTAAGAATGGCATATCATGGCCAGATGATTAAGGCACTCGATGCGTAATTCGAGGGTCGTGGGTTCGAATCTCCGTTACAACAAATATTCTCGCCCTTTGTCAGCTGTGGGGGCGTTATAATGTGACAGTCAATCCCACTATTCGTTAGTAAAAGAGTAGCCCCAGAGTTGACGGTGGGTAGTAATGATTAGCTGTCTTCCCGAAAGTCTTACATTGCTAAATGAGGGACGGCTATCGCAGATAGCCCTCGAGTAGCTTTACGCGAAATTCAAAACAAACCATACCTAAGAAATTAAGCCGTGTCCCAAAATGTGTTAACTTGCGCACGTCAAAGTTCAGAATGGCAAGTTTGTGTGCACACCATGCAAGTTTGTGTGCCATGTGCACACACTTTATAGTCTCTCCTAAGAAAAATCCTATCACAAGAGATGTCTTACTTCGATGATTACTTTGTTGTTGCTAGAAGCACTGTGCATCATTCCACCATAAGTAGAATTGACTGTGCCTTTATTTAGGTCGATATTCTAACTTCCGTGCACATGTTCTACACGTAGTGAAGTCGTATAAACAATAAACATGTGGTAATCATGTTGTATTACATAAAGTGGTGTAAGCACCGTGCAAAATAAACCACAACTTGTAAGAGGAGTGAAAGCTTATTTTTTGTGTGTGATGAACCTTAATAAATATTTACGAGAGGTGTAAGGGGACAAGGACCGTTGTCTTCTGTTTGTTAATGTGAGCTGTGTAGTGATTTGCTCACAAGAACTTGGGCAACGCCCCAAACTTTGTGAAGATGTAATTTAATTTGTTCGCGTCACTAGTTGAATACTTCTTAAAATGTTTAAAAATATTCTCTTAGAACATATCAAATAATATTTTCACCACCATGAAAACCGTAGTTAACACGTACGTTGAGTTTTGTAAAGGTTCTAGTTCATAGTGTTACTGTTTACAGCAGTGGTTTCCAAACTATACAAGTCACCAGGAGTTTCAGGAAACGAAATATAATTAGGAATATAAAATAAAACAGCTACTATAATAATAATAATATCGCATGTAGCAGTAGAGTTGTCTTTCAGGTCAAGGTAAGTATGTCAGGGTGCCGTCAGTGTAAAAAAAATCGAAACCTCTTGATTGTTTATATTTGATAGTAATTATTATTGTTAGTGGTGTATTAACTTCAGCACGTCCTCTCACAGATAACGTTCCCACAATTTAAAGAGGACAAACTTATGACTGTTTTTCCTACTTTTAATACGACTCACGCGAGTTTCCCGAAGTTTCATCAATGTTCGAGATAGTTACGCGATGTTTGCGTAGCCAAATGTGGTACACATGTATAACAGGATAGTTTTATTTAAGTTTAAAGTTTTTTTTGAAAAAGAGAACGAAACGATCATATTGTGATTAGGGTTTACAAGTGTTTTAACATCACGACACAAAATATGCTACGTCACTATTTATTGCTTGGAGTCGAACCCAGGATTTTACATTGTTAGTCCTAACCCTGGTTAATATAAACAATATTCTCGTTATTAAATTATTCTTGGTGCCTGATGAGTTGTGCTGAATATCAAAACTTGCATTTTTCTTTCTCTGTAAATAACAACAGCTAAACTTCTGTTGTTAATAACGACCTTAAATATTGAAATTTAAAATTACGTGTAATTATCTCGTGTCTGGATTTAGTTTCAGCTGTACTTTAAAAACTCTCGGATAAGAAAGAAAGAGTATATGTGTGCGTGTGTTAGGAATTTTGCGCAAAGCTTCACGAGGGCTATTTGCGCCTGCTGTCCCTAATTTAGTGGTTTTGTTTTGTACCGTCCACTATCAGCTGAGTCTCTGTGATAGATTACATTGAGTAATATATGGAAAGATTGGACCTCTTCGATGATTTTAGGATAAACAATACTTTCATTGAGCAATATTTGAGAAGAACCTCGTATAAATCTCGAAAGGGAAACAAATCAACAGGTATCATTAAACTTTCGAAATCACGATTAGGGCCCTTCAAATACTTCCAGAGTTTCAAACTGGTTGTTTAGACACCCAAACTAGTTTTTAGAACTCGTATAACCATAGGGAGGTTATGTTTCAAAGACCCCGAGCTTAAAATAAAGCACTCAAATTTTATGTTTGTACAATGTCTCGTGAAACGAGGTGCTCTGTCGTCCTGATTTAACCTATAGCCAGAAGTTAAACGTGAAACTGACTACACGCGTTATTTAAAAACGGCTCCATGGTGATACTGCGGTCAACTACTACAACACAAGTTGTGTATACACTCGAAACACTTTGCACCAGTTGTTACACTGAAAAACACGCAGCTGGGTTCAAAAGTGTGAAATTGCAGGGTTGTTGTTTTTTTTTAAATAAATATGATAGATTATGTTTTGTAATTCTGTTCACAATCGTTCAGGGAATTTATTGTCACTGTTTACTTTGTCACCCCACCAGGTATGATGCTGGTGGTGACAGATATATAGACTTCGAGGACTTGAAGAGGATGATGGAGAAGCTGGGAGCTCCACAGACCCATCTTGCCCTCAAGAATATGATCCAAGAAGTGGACGAGAATAACGACAATAGAATCGATTTCCGTGAGGTATTGAACCATGAACCAGGTTGTCTATTTTACCTGTAACTAATATACTGGTCTCCCCAGTGACTCAGCGGTACGTCTGCAGACTTACAACGTTAAAAACCAGGTTTCGATACCCGAGGTGGGCAGAGCACAGATAGCCCATTGTGTGGCTTTGTGCTTAATTCAAAACAACTATTGTACTGCTTCCCTCCCTTTGTTGTTCTGTTCTTCTGTCGTTGTTCGAAATATCCTCACTACCTCTAAGACTGATAATGTCGTGTAGAAATATCTGACAAGTGGGTATTGCATATTGTTGAGTAATGTAATTTGACTAAATTTATTTCGTTTTTGGACGAATGTAACTTGAACACGTTGCTGTTTGGGGTGAAGAAACTTTCGTAGTACTGAATAAAGCTCCTGCCTCCTGGGATTGTAATGGTAAACTTTGGAGGTTGGTATGTGACTTCAGCACAAAGTAAATAACCTTTTGTGGAGTTTTCTTCTCAAACAATGAAGCTAGTATCGAATTCTGAACTTTTAACCTGGGAGGGAAGAAATGGGATGCGAAGTTAATTAAAATTCCTCAAAATTTTGTACATTGTTCTTTTTTGTATTATGGCAAAGCCACATTAGGTTATCTGTTGTGTCCACCGAGAGGAATCGAACCCTTGATTTTAGTTCTGTAAATCCGTAGACTTACCGCTGTTTCAGCGGGGGGATTCCACGAAATATACTGAGCTGCAGAGGGCCTTTTGGACAGAGGGAAATCCCTCTTCAGTACACCTGAATGAATCTCTGAGTGTTTGTTTGTTTGTTTGTTTTGGAATTTCGCACAAAGCTACTCGAGGGCTATCTGTGCTAGCCGTCCCTAATTTAGCAGTGTAAGACTAGAGGGAAGGCAGCTAGTCATCACCACCCACCGCCAACTCTTGGGCTACTCTTTTACCAACGAAAAGTGGGATTGACCGTCACATTATAACGCCTCCACGGCTGGGAGGGCGAGCATGTTTAGCGCGACGCGGGCGCGAACCCGCGACCCTCAGATTACGAGTGCACGCCTTAACGCGCTCGGCCATGCCAGGCCAAATCTCTGAGTGAAACATGAAAATACTCAAAATATTTATCAAATATATTCAAGATGGCATAGCCATAGGGACGTTATTTGACGGTCAATCCCACTGTTCGTTCACAGTGGAAGGTGATGACTAATTATTTTCTGTCTCGTTTTGCATTGCTAAATACGGGATGGCTAGCACAGATAGCCCTCGTGTACCTTTGCGCAAAATTCGAAACAAGCAAAGAATAAAAAATGTACAAATTTTCACGAATAAGTGTTTTCATGTTTCTTCATATTTTTTTTTTAACTCGGACAAAACGTAAATCCTAACGCACTATATAATTTTTTGTTAGTTTATTGTTTTTTATGACAGAATATCCTGTTGTAACTTAGCTCTACCCAGGAATTTAATTAAAAAAAAATCGATACGAGTATTTTTTGTATCTAAAGTGTTAATTTCTCATTTTGGTACAAGATGGCGCCAGAGAAAACTTAATTACAATGCAGCTACTAGTATTTGTATTTCATGTTTACTCTTGTACAGTGGTACATGGTAATTAAAAATGTATTGTGATCTTATGAAACAAGAACAACTTAGAACAAAAGAATTGTAAATTTTGTAAGGGTTTCTATTTCTGTGGGAGTAGCCTGGGACATTCTGCTTTATATTTCGTAAAAGTTGTAGATGAAATATATTAAAAAAAAACAAAAACGTTTCGTTGATGTGTCTCTAATAATGATAATAAATGGAGCTTAAATAAAGACTTAATTTTCCGTTTCTCCTTGTTTGTTAATTTCTACGACTTCTTTTATCAGTTCCTGATGATTTTCTGGAAAGCTAGAATAGGAGAGTTATCGGCTAACAGTGGATTACTGGAACTGGCCAATCTGGCAAATATAGATGTCGAGAAGGCTGGCGTTGGTGGGGCCAAGACATTTTTCGAGGCTAAGGTAAGCGTAATAATTGTGTCTGGAAATGATTTCAGGACATTTACTGTAACCAAAATTATAAGAAAAATCCTTGCTACTTAATATCAGACTTTATTCCATTTAGAACCCCATAAATGTAGCTCTTGATGACGTATCAACGAAACAGACGTCAACACCATAGTGTATAATCTGCTATACTGGTTCCGTTTCTGTAATATAAAACGCTAATTAATTTGCTTTTATCAAAGATACGAGAAACTTGAGACAGTGTCTTTGTTATATGCGTAATTTAATTATCACTCTGTGGATTATTTGAACTAACCCTGTAAAACTGTGTGTGCATGAATATTAAACTGACCCTAACTGATTCACTTTACAATTTATGATCAGAACAAGCTTAGCTACTTGCGTAGTGACGAGCAGAATTAAACTTGTATGAATAACTTTCATTGTGTTCCTACTTTTAAAGATCAGAATGCATTATTTGTTAGTTTGTTGCCCTTGTTGTTAACTATATATTTCGGCCATAATCTTAGTGATGGACATGAACAAAGTGTTTGTTGTTTTGAATTAAGCACAAAGCTACACAATGGGCTATCTGTGCTCTGCCTACCAGTGGTATCGAAACCCGGTTTTGAGCGTTGTAAGTCCGCAGACATATCGCTGAGCCACTGGGGGCAACAAAGTGTTACCTTCGCGATCAGATATCGAATTTTCCAAGTGGGTTATCAACACAAACGTGAATCTTCCAGCGTCCTCTTCGTAATTGTCTTTTTACTTTATAAAACACGCGACTTTTCAATAAACTCTCGCGTGATATGTTGCTTATTACGTGCAACTCCACTGTACAAGTAAAAATTAAACTTGTTTTGTTTTTTGTATTTAAAAAAAAAAACCCTTTAGTTTCGTTACCTGGAGTATGTGAATTTGGATGTTTTTTCGATATTGTAACAAGACAAACTTCGAAATTTGACATTTCAAATTTTAAGTATTTAATTGGGATTTTACGAGTGTTGAAGTCTTTCAAATGTTTACCTTTATATATATATAAAGCGAGTTTTATATGAATATGACGTCGTTAGCCAAACCAGTTTATACCGGGAAGCAAAAATTTAGTGAGAGCACAGAGTTTAGAAGGAGCTCTCAAAATATCTGTCCTGTTTAACAGGTTGACACTTTAAAAAGCAAACTTTTAAACGACCATGTTAAAGGGAAGCGGAGCAAAACTGCGATTTCTTTTTCATACTTAAAGGCCCTCCAACGACGTTGTTCACGAGTTGGTATTTGAGGTTTTTGTAGTTGCATTTTAGCACTTATGTATATACAACCGAATACAGTAGGTTAATTTCCTGCACATAAAAAATATTTTTCTTGTTAAATAGAATAATGTAGTAAACTTTTATGATTATCAGTATTAAATAAAACACTCCGGTAGATTTCAGATATTGAAACATTCCGTATTGCCGTAAACCTAAACTTTATTTCATACTTACGTATTTTTAAGCAGATAGAACAACAAAAACGCACGAAAAAGTTGGAAGAAGAAATAAGATTGGAGCAAGAAGAAAGGAGGCGAAATGAGAAAGAACGAAAACAACGCAAAGCCGAGTTTCTCGAAAAAGCCCAGTTTTTTCAGAAGACTGCAGCATAAAGCACACATATTGTATCGGTTCTCTAAATTATATAAAAATTTAAACATTGCTAGCGCCATCTATTAATACAAAAGCTTGATTTTTAATTAAATGTTTTAATATACCTTACGCATCAAACTCGAATGATATTTTTTAGAATGTTAATATATTAATATTCACATATCTATATTAACATTTCAATTAAAGTATATAGCAAGATAACAAGTTAACGTTTCATGTTCTTTTTATATCCAGTAATTAGATACTTCAATTTCTTTGTCTGCTTTTTTTTTTATCGTATTTTAGAAAATTCTTCCGAAAATTTTAACAAGTTTTGTAAATTCCTCTTTATTGAAATTTTGTTTAAGAAACATATAAACTTTCCTTTTTAGCTAAGGTAATACATATTTTTCTTAATGGCTAATACAACGAATCATAGCTTTACTTTTAAGTCTGTATTATATAATCAAGTTTAAACGTTTAAAACTCGTGCAGAGTGTAATGCAATTTCACAATTGCATCTTTGAAATATGATTAATTTATTTTGTAATAAATTGTAATTTTTAATGTTTTTTGTATTGAATAGTTAATGTTACCTTTTATTTTTATATGAAAGATTGGAAATATTTCCTACCACTAGATGTCGAAACTAAAAGTAGCTCTGTCTTTACGAATTTCATTCACCAAATGTAAATTTCGTTTAAGAAAAGATGACCGTGGAGGCCTAACATATCCTTCGATTCGATATTTCTTCTGATTAGTTTCGCAGAATTCGCAGCTCGTCTGTGCTGTTTAGAAAAGCGAAGTAATAGAGCAGGGCTCGTATGATAGTAGAATGTAAGCCTTTTTTTTCGTTTTTAATGTATAATACTTCTCTCGCCATTAATAACTTAAGTATTTGTGTAACGTGTGACGCAGAATTGGTGAATCAAGGAATATATTAGGCCTCTGCGCCATCTTCACAAAGTTCACATCTTTAGGAGATGACAAAGAAATAAACGAAATAATTAACCATTTTTTAGTCCGTTGAATAATAATAATAATAATTCGTTTTGACGGTATGTTACACATTATATAAACTCCTAAAGTATTTCAGATTACTAGTTATGAATAACGAATTATACATTAGCACTAAATAAACTGCTTGTCGTGCTCACGTTAAGACTACCTGAACGAGTCTGGAAATTGCATGTTAGATTGTTACTATGACACTTGCCAAGATGGCGTCTTATCTCCTTTTATTTTTTTTTCCATCAATATATAAATGTCGAAATGTGGGCGTAATTTAAATTGAAAGAAGCTCCAGTGAAGTCTACGATGATTAGTTGGAATTGTGGCAATGTTTACTTGAACCGTAATGATATAAAACTGACGCTATGTTACCATAGCGATATAATATATATATATATATAAAGCTACGAAATTACTATAAGTTACCTGTGGCTACATAACTTTTGTTAGTCACATGGCTCATTTGAACATGTTAATGTATGGATAGAATGTGAACAAAACATAATTGCAATTGATTCCATGAATGATTATCCCCCAGAAGCCCAGCGGTACGTCTGCGGAATTGTAATGCTGAAATTCGGGTTTCGATACCCGTGGTGGGCACAGCACAAACGTCCCATTGAGTAGCTTAGTGCTTAACTTCAAAGAAACTAAATATTGAAGTATTTTGTGTAGGTAATTAGTGATTTCACTTTTTATTTTTTTCTTTGTACTGAATGTGGTAACAATCAACTGGAAATGCAATATGTGAACTTCAACCACAACCGTTTAATAAAGAAAAAAAAGTAGTTAGTAAATTGAGGTCTAAATAATTTTAATTTTGGAAATCGTTAATTTAAATTAGACAAATTTACTGTTTTTAACTCGGAATACATTGCTTTCACATAACACCCGCAGTAATAATAAGAATAATACAGTATTTTAACTGTAATAACAAAATTTGTCAATAGGTAGCAGCAGCTTCATATGTGATTGCTACGGTAAGAGGAAAGTTACGAAATTTCTTTTAGGCTTCGTTATGACTTTTTTTTTCTGATGCTTAACCTTATTATGAAATTGTATTTTTTTTCTTTTTAACTTGTACATTAGCGGACTAGATCCTTAATATCGGATTTAAGTGTTGGTAACAGCGATTCATGTGCTAAATTTTCATGTTCACAATGGAATTTGTGTGTACATTACAGACGCCTTTTATTCGTAATTACATAACCTTTCGACCAATTATATTTCATAATATCTGCATTTTAATAGCTTTTGAATTCATAACCTCGACGTCATAAAAATGGTAGAAAACTCATTTTTAATATAAAAATTGAAATTTGTAACGCACACTAAAGTGGTTTCTTGAAGTTCAATGAAAAAAGATGAGCTGTTGTAACACATTTCTCGTTCGAACGTTGTTAATAACAAAGCTACACATTGGGCCAGGCCTCGGCATTGCCAGATGGTTGAGGTACTCGACTCATTATCCGAGTGTCACGGGTTCGAATCCCCATCGCACTAAACGCTCGCTCTTTCAGTCATGGAGGCATTAAAATGTGACGGTCAATCCCACTATTCGTTGGTAATAGAGTAGCCCAAGAGTTGGCGGTGGGTGGTGATGACTAGCTGCCTTCCCTCTAGTCTTACACTGCTAAATTAGGGACGGCTAGCAGAGATATCCCTCGTGTAACTTTGCGCGAAACTCAAAACAAACCAAACCACAGTGAGTCGTGTTCTGCCCACCGATAGTATCGATACTTCGATTTTAGCGTTACAAGACTTCAGAGTTGCCACTAAGTCACCGGGGGGGGAGTATAGATCCGAACATAGTACGGTGTGATTTAACGTACCAGACGATAATGGATTTTAAATAAGTACGAAAGAAATCATTTGTTGTTAAGTCGACTAATGTTAACTGTTATTAATTAGAACTCTTGTTCACTCGCTAAGCTTTAGTAACACATTTGCAATTCTGGAACATGAATTATTATTTTCAGTAATTTCAAAAATATCACCTGTTTCTCGTCTCTATTGATGGGAAATTTTACTTTCTGCCAGAAGCACTCGCTGACTTCACTACCGGAACCAGATGCAACAAATTCTGGGCTGTACCCGACAACCGTTTGGGTTGCCGCCAATTTTAGGGAATGTTACTTAACAATGAACTTGACCGGTTGAGTGATACAGGATGGTTACCGGTTTAACTTTCAGCACTGAAGTTAATGCGACATCAAACTAAGTCTGTTGAAATGAACTGAAACAGCTAAGCCTAGTCTAAGCCAGGTGTGTTAACGATCATTAGATCTGATGGTACCATGCGCTTCAAATACATCCCGAAGTTTGCTTGACATTAAAGTTACATATAAGTTTAGTTTGTCATTAAAGATGATACTGAGCGCACAGATCGGTTTTGTGTAGCATTTATATACAATTTAAATTTCCTTTACGGTTTCTAATGCTTCCTAGTGGTTCGGCGGTGAGTCTCCCTTCTTCCATCGCTAAATTTTAAGGTTTTGATACCCGTGGTGGATAAAGCCCAGACAGACCATCTACATTTTATGTAAACCAATTAAAAATACTCGGTTTGTTGGAATAGGGCGCTTCATCTCGATATAATATGAAATCTACCCTAAGAGTTTGGTATGACTTCGGGTGGAGCTGTAACACGACTTGAGGTTTTACTACCAATATGAACTTCGTAACAGTGCAGTTATGAAGTCGTTTCTACATAAATTATTTTGAGACGAAAACCGAACCTAAGGTGGATTTGTAGATGTTTTCGTTGTCAACTAAACATTCTAAACAAACACGCTATTAAAACGTCACGTGATTTTGCGACGACGTGGATTTGGTGTTAAATGTATAATTAATTGTTATATATTTATACTGTATGAAGTGCTTTTATATTTCATCGGCGACAATTTACTTGGTAAGGTATGAACTTCATCCCATTATTGGAAAACTGAACCTTTCGAGTTACTTATCAGGTAGTGCATGTAATTTATATGTCAACTTAGCGGGAATGTTTATGAGCCAATGAAATCAATGGGCCTGATAATAATCTGATTTACATGAAGAGTCGAGTGGGGGAAAGGTTCTCACTTGCGGCTGTGTCGTTGTCGTGACGCTCAGTGAGGTGAGGAGAGGGTGTCACCATGGTGATCTTTATTAGCATGATTTCTGTTGTTTTTATGAAAGACCTCCACAACACCTGGGGTAGGATGGCAGTGTCTTGATCACCGGAGCGGCGAGTCAGGCGATCAGATTGAGTTCGGTGATTTCATATTCAGCAACGGGAAACTGTTCTCAGTCCCAGGGAAAAGGAAGTGTGTGTTTGTAGTGAGGCAGATGGATTTATCATTCATTTGGTGTTTTCCTGGTACGCTTCACTAATATCGCACTGAACGTTAAGAACGAAACAAAAAAATAAAATCAGCTTTTCTGTGCGCCTACCAGAAGGTTTAATTGTAAAGCCATATTCATAATACTGTGAGAACTAAGCATGTAAATTGATATTAAGTCTCGTACAAGTTATCTATGATTTAGAAAGTATTCGTTTCCTCGAGTTGGAGAATATTAGAAGTCTTTGGTTTGTTTTAAAACAACTAAACTTGGAAACAATCGCTCACGACTCGAAACTTCAGAAATGCCAAAACTAGCCTTTTACTGACGATACACCCAACCGTTCTCTTGAATGTCGGGTTAAAAACCTGCACTGTTTCAGTGTGGAATTTTTTAAATCAAGTTCTAACATTCTTGGCATTGTGTGTTTATGAACGAAGTTATGTAAAGTATTACAAATAGTTTCCCCTTATTTGAGCAGAAAAATGTCCTCCGTTAGAACAGCGGTAAGTGTTGGATTTACAACGCTTAAAAGTAACGGTTCAGATCCTCTTGGTGGACACAGCACATCGCCTAATGTTACTTACTCGAACATAAAAACAAGAGTACTCCAAGACCTGATAGTAACTAACACCGTTTGAGTAGTTGTTACCCGTCTTGTTATGAATGGTTATTAAACAAGTGGCCTGTGTGTAATATTTGTTGAAGTTCGAAAACACAGGTGAAGATGTGGAACACTGTTTACCAAAAGCGTAAAACTATTTTTCCTGAATATATATTGTCAAATTAATTTCATGTTTCTTTGTTTGGATTTCTCGCTAGGCTATTTGAGGACTTTTCGTGCTTAGCTTTCCAAATTTTGAAGTGACGAAATAAAAGTAAGGAAGTTATTCGACATTACCCTCCGCCGACTATTCGTGCCTACTCTTTACTGATTAACAGTAGGTATGTATGTCACAATATAACACCCCTCGAAACCGGAAAATACAAATTTTATTTCCACCATGTTGCTTCTAATGTGCATTTGATACGATTATTTGGAGTTAAAGCACGATGCCACACAGTGAGCTATCTGTGCTCTGCTCACCACGGGTATGGAAACCTAGTTTCCAGCAGTGCGAATCTGCAGATATACCACTGTTCCCCTGGGGGATCCAATGCCACTGTAATTTCTAACAGTAGGCTTAAGAATCACACAATAACAACGCGTGTAAGGAATGAGTCAAAATGAGGTACACGACAGTATCGCGAGTGAGGGATGAGTCAGAATGATAAAATATTCTATCCGAATCTTTTTTATTATTATTATTGAATTACATTGTAATATAAAAATATGAAATATACAGTGATACATTGTATCAAGTGTATCAGTTTTCCATTTTTAAAGTTGCGTGTGTGTATTTTATATGAACGTATATTGAGGGAGAAGTTACGTGCATTGTGGGTATTATATTATCTTCGGGCAGCGGGATTGAAAGTAGAAAACTGAGAATCTAATGATTTATTCAAAGTCCGTGAATGACGAGTGAATAAATGAGCGCTAAAACTGAAATGTTTTGCTCTGTTTAGTTATTCCGTTGCTACGCGTTATACATATATTTTTTAAAAAGACGAATGTAATTTCTTCTAAGTCTTAGATGTTTGCTCCACCTTCCTACCAGATGGCGCCATAATACTGTATCATAGTTTATAATATTTAAGCGTAAAACTACATGTAGGGCTACCAGCTTTCTGTGCTCTGTCAACGAGGGCCTGGCATGGCCTAGCGCGTTAAGACGTGCGCTTTGTGATCTGAGGGTCGCGGGTTCGCGCCCGAGTCGCGCCAAACATGTTCACCCTCCCAGTCGTGGGGGTGTATAATGTGGCGGTCAATCCCACTTTTCGTTGGTAAAAGAGTAGCCCAAAAGCTGGCGGTGGGTGGTGATGACTAGCTGTCTTCCCTCTAGTCTCTCACTGCTAAATTAGGGACGGCTAGCACAGATAGCCCTCGAGTAGCTTTGTGCGAAATTCCAAAACAAACAAACAAACAAATCTGTCAACAAGGGGTATCGAAACCCTGCTTCTAGCGTTGTAGGTGCGAAGGCATGTCACTAGAGGGGGGAATGCACTTATTATGGTTTATGAGAAGTGTGTTAAAGTGTCTGTGGTCGATAAGAAGAATGTATCGATCTTGGACAACTCGTGCTGATCATGGTTCCTGATGATGGTGGTTTTGGTTTTGTTTTCCATCGCGTCATATCAAAATTAACGATGTATTTTTAACAGTTATTTTCCACTTTTTACTGTTACAGGTGTAGTTTAGCGCTCAGAATGCCGAAGTGTGTCTTGAAGGGTCCGAGATTCGAGACTTTATTCCAGTGAACACGTTTTTTACTTTTAGCTTTGGACGTGTTATAAAAGTAACAGTCAATCTTGTTGTTATATTCAAGACGCTAGAGAAAATTGTGGTGGCAGGTGCTGTCGTTGATGCCATATTTCTGACCAACAGTTCACAAAGAGTAACAACAATGGGTTTTTCTGACTCGGACATTTAGCTCACCTGCTCATAAAAAGGTGTTTAAGTTTATAATTACTGTTTCAGTTTACAGTAATTTCTTGTTTTTATCCCTAAGCAAGGCTAGCGTTAGAATAAGCCCGACGTATATCTTTGCTCGTGTGAATAGAGCGTATTAAAATACAAAAAGTAAATAGATAAAAGTAATTTTCTTCCCACATTTTCACCGAAGTCATGTGAACAAGAATATTATTGTTTGTTTACGAGCAAAGCCACATTAAACTATCTGTTGTGTCCATTGCGGGGAATCGAGCCCCGGATTTTAGCGGTTTAAATCCGTAAACTTACCGCTAGGAGGAGCAGAATATTTTCTTTTGTTTTTGTAATTTGTCACCACCCACCGCCAACTCTTCAACTACTCTTTTATCAATGAATAGTGGGATTGAGCGTGACATTATAACGCTTCTACGGCTGAAAGGACGAGCATGTTTGGTGTGACAGGGATTAGAATCCGCGACCCTCAGATTACGAGTCAAGTGTCTTAACCCACCTGGCCAGGCCGGACCAATGAGGGGAAGTTCCAGCTATTAGTTAACAACTTATAACGCTCAAAAAAATTCGGGTTCGATACCCGAGGAAGATAAAGTGCACTGCGCAATGCTCCCCTTGACAATAAGCCTGGCATGGCCAGGCGGTTAAGGCACTCTACTCGTAATCTGAGGGTCGCAAGCTCGAATCCCCGTTCCATCAAACATGCTCGCCCTTTCAGTCTGGGGACGTTATAATATGGCGGTCAATCTCGCTATTCGTTAGTGAAAGAGTAGCTCAACAGTTGGCTGTGGGTGGTGATGACTAGCTGCTTTCCCTCTAGTCTTACACTGCTAGATTAGGAACGGCTAGCAATTAGGATTGTCTGCACACTTTTGACACTCAAAATTATGTTTTGATATCCGTAGACAGAGCACAGATGGCCCATTGTGTAGCTTTGTGCTTCACAGCAGCTAAACCAAACCTAAGGAAAGGAGACAAGCTCGGCTTAGTGGTTGAGGTCCAGACTGTGAATTCATGGTTCATGGTTCGTTGCGCCTTATAAATACACTAAGAGTAAAAGTCATATATTTCAGTTCAACCAGATGAGAGTAGCTTAAGAGCTGGCTGCGGGTAGTGTTGAAAATCTACCTTCTATCCCTCTAGTCTGTCATTTCAAAATAAACAAAGGTAACAAAAGGAACGACAGCCCGAGACTTATTCAACAGAATAACTTAGCAAATAATTCCCCCGCTGGTACAGTGGCAAGTCTACGAATTCACAACACTAAAATAATGCATTCGGTTCCCCTCGATGGGCTCAGCAGATAGCCCGATATGGCTTTACTATAAGAAAACACACACACACTGTAACAAACAAATAATTTTTACTCAGTCTCGTGACATAGAAAGCACGTGCTATTCGAACAGAGGTTTTGTTTCTGCTGGTGTACAAACCTAGTAAGAATATTCATTTTTCACTGCACGCTTTCGTTAGTTTTCAGACATTCCCATACAATGTTATCACTGATTATAACGAGGTCTGTCTGAAGCCTTATGTTAGGCTGGTGAGTGTGTGATAGAATTTTCATGACGATAACTTCAAAATTAAAGTATTACTTTATATTCAGTATTCAGGTAATGACTGTCCTTATTTCAGTGATAAATACATCTTTTACATTTATTGTTATTATTAAAAAATAGCCGGGTGGTTGTTGATTTTTTGTTGTTTTTGATTCAAGCACAAAACTACACTATGGGCTATCTGGCCTTAATGGCCAGTTTCGATGTTATATCCCTCTTTACAGAAGTTCCAACAACAGAAGCCTGCAAGATAGCCTTAGAACTCTATAGCCGAGACCCTAACCCAATTATAGACATTCCCAGTGACCAGTTAGCAACCCTCATAGAATTCACCACAATAAAGACAAACTTCATGTTCAACAACCAAAACTATATACAAACAAATGGCCTAAGCATGGGCAACCCAGTATCACCAGTTCTAGCCAATATTTTTATGACACAAATTGAAACACAAGCAATTAATACAGCATTACATCCACCACTATACTGGTACAGATATGTAGATGACACGGTTGCGGGATTCACATCTACAAAACACATACTTAATTTTTTCAATCACATTAACTCTATACATCCCAACATTAACTTCACATGTGAACAGGAAGAAACCAATCAAATATCATTTCTTAACCTCAAAATTATAAGAACCGACACACAATTCAAAACAGAAATCCACCGAAAAATCACCCATACTGGACTATACATTCCTTGGGACTCAGCACATGAAACAAAACAAAAACTCAACATACTAAGAAACCAGATAAACACAGCCATAAAACTATGCTCACCAGATAAAATTAACGATGAATTAGACAAAATAAAACAATACTTCATCAACATCAATAAGTTTCCTCCACAAACCGTAGAAAACATTATACGCACACACCAAGACAGAAAGCAAAATCAACCAACAAAAGTAAATATATCTCACGAATAAAAAAATCACGAAACCATATACTGCTGTATACCATATATTCCTGACATCAGCAAACAAGTAACCAACATTTGGCAAAAACTAGTAACAAAATATAACATTCCAGTTAACACTAAATTTATTCAAAAAACAGGCACAAAACTAAGGTCTATACTATGTAAGAACTACACTGACAAACACCACACCAACATTATTTATAAAATACAATGTGATAACTGCCACGACTTCTATATAGGAGAAACAAGTAGAAAAATGGAAACCAGATTCAAAGAACATGAAAAGTCACCTTCACACGTTTTCGAACACTGCAAGTCAAATGGACACAACATAACCATAGAAAACACTAAAATACTAAATAAAGAAACAAACATAAACAAACGCAAAATTAAAGAAGCCTTACTTATGCAACAACTTAAACCCAAGATAAACCAATGTAAAGGAACACCATTATACCTATATTAATATTATAGATTATTATATATTCTAACATCTAACTGCGCCCTCTACATTGCGATACTCAGTTACACAACCCCTTCCAAACATGTGGTCAGCTTCCGGTCAGTTACTTCTTTCTTTGTGAACCTGACGATGACCGAAGAAGGTCGAAACGTTGTTCGCTCTTCTATTTAAAATATTTTCTCAACCCAAACGAGCTGTTTTTGCATATAAAATTCGTAACCTCTTGAATTCATAAGCGACTAACCACCAGACCAGTAAGAGTCGCACTCCCTCCTAAGGGACACCAGTAAAAAGGGCTGAGAAGAAAAATGCTGCATTAATGAATCTTAATTCTAAATTAACAACAACACGATAGAAATTATGTTGAACCAATTAACTGATAAAGTGTATCGACAGATGTCACTACCTCTACTAAAGTAGTTTTTCAATCACCATGCTAAAGTAGTGGGGGGATCTTAAATAAGATTTTAAAGCATTTTTATAAGCGGAGGGGCATCAAACCTTTTTATTCACATCAAGAGAGCCTCAGACTAAAAGAGGTTGGAAACCACTGTGCTAGGTCACATCTGGGTCGAGAGTAGCGTTAGTTACAGACTTTCGGTGAAGGAAGATGATAAATTTGTTTAAAGATAGAATTAAACATAAGAATGAAATTCTTCATCTAATATCTATGAAGTCCGCGAAAACACGAGCTTTTATACATCAGTAAACACGTGCTTTAAATAAATAAGTGTTCCAAATAATTAACAAACGATTTATTTAATTATAATGTCTGTATTCTGTAAGGTGTTTCCCTACTGACTATTCCAAATCTTACTGTCGTTGTTACCGTGTTTTCTCATTCAGTGCTACGTGTTCAAATCTGGGGTTTTGTTTCACGTCCAGTAAAGTAAATTCCCGAGAAAGACTAAGTGAGACTCGGTTACTGAGCCCCATAACAGCAATAGGGTGAAATAAACATTTCTTAGTGCAAAAAAAATTACAATTTAGAAAAGTTAGAACTGACGAAATATAATATTTAAGATAGTAACTAGAGCCCGGAGCTAAAACTCTACGCCAATCAACAAGCTTCAGAAGTCAACTCCACCTGACTGTTTTCTGTTCACGCCTATCTTATTGGACTCGATAGAATTAGCGGGAATATGCGCATGCGCAAGTTTGTAAAATGCTTACTCAGCGACTCTGTCACATTCAGTGCATGTATAAACACGATTTTTTTTAAATGATTTCTTCACGTGCTCGAAGCTGTTTCGTTTGGTACGCATTGTGTTGTCGCTAAGTTTTACTGGAGAACCTAGCCAGATAGACGGGTACCTGTATTATTTCCATGGTAACAGCTGTTCAATGTTTGATGCGAAAGGTCGTTACGAACAGAGTGATGGTTTTGATAGGTCCATATACACGTGACGTGCTACTTCTGTATTCACAACAACAACGAAAAAAAAGTACAGCAACTTAACGAAGCTACTGTAGGATTTCCTGTCGTCTTTTGAAATCAACAGCACGCTAACAATAAATAGAATCGATTCCGGGCAGTTTGGTTTAACGCAGAGCGACGTGGTCACCCAGGGAACCTCATACGCACAGACAGGTGTGGCGGCTGTGTAGGCACAACGCATAAAAACGCTGAGATCAAAGCCACGTGTTTCGAGTTGAGCTCCTGACTATTGATGTACATTTAATGGTACAGTAATACCGATCACTCTTCGGCAAAAACTACCAAAGTGGTTCGAGGGTTAATTATCTCCTTTGTCAGACTGTAGTTAGTTGACTGGGAGTGAGTTTGTGGGAGTGTAAATTTCAGGAGGCGAACCGTTAGAATTATCCAAGTGTTATAAATAACGGTACGGGCCATCTTAAGGTGTTATTTCTGAAACGCCCGTTTAAGAGGAATCGTTATTTGTTATTTTGAATTAAGCACAAAGCTACACAATGGGCTATCTGTGCTCTGCCCACCACGGGTATCGAAACCCAGATTTTAGCGTGTAAGTCCGCAGACATACCGCTGAGTCACTGGGGGGGCAGGAGGAATCGTAGAAAATTTAAAAAGGAGAATAAAAATGTAAGACGTCAGTTAGACTCGCATTCTTTCTGCCTTCTTATATCGCACGAATCGAGCCACATTTTCTTCCTTCTAACCGCTCATACATTATATGGTGGTTCCTTTCTCCCCTCACATATATAATTCCCCATTCTTTCTTCTCTGTACACCCACAGCAAAAGTTTCAAAACTGTATAGCTATGTATTTTATTACCTTATTAACCACGTGCTTAGCACAATGGTGTCTGTTATTGATCGTTAAGAATGAGGAATTAGCCCCCTGATAATGAATCAATCTGTAATTATGTGGTGAATGAAACTGTATAGCTGGGGGTCCTGTAGGGAAGGGATGTTCTGCAAACAGTGGGAATATTTTACTCATTGACTCCGTAATGATCCACTGTGTTACTCATGTGTTGGCTCAACAGATATCAGGCCAGTGTATTCTGTTGCAGATAAACGGAAGGCTAAAATGTATTCTCAAAACAGCTGGTGTGGGAATTAAAAGTTTAATTAAAATAAAGTACAGGACAACATTTCGACCTTCTTAGGTCAACTTCAGGTTAAGAAGATCGAAACGTAGTTCTGTACTTTATTTTAATTAAAGTTTTAATATCTATACCTGCCGTCTTTGGAATACATTTTTACTTCAAGTGGGTTTCTCGTCATAACGAAACGAAAGGTTAATTTTTACCGGTTATGAAAAGTGCGACACTTGGAGTTGCCTTCACGCCTGTAGAAATCACGTTCCATTTCAGTTAGTGTTATTTTCCTTGTTATTTGTTTTTATCCAATATTTTTACGGAGTTTTTCACCGTCTGACACATGCGCCACCTAGATAATTATGGACTTATTTTACGTAAAAAAAGAACACCTGAAACACTTTTTCAAGTTCGATTTGACCGCCTGCTGGCAGTTTCTTAAAATGGGGTGTGGCTCGTTTCTAGGTCTTACAGTTGTCCTTAAAGTGAACAAAGGAAAACGTTTTCAACAACTAATTAGTTCACAATAGCGCCATCTCAGTAGTTTAAGTGTATGGAATCGAAAACTAAAAAGAACTACTCATAAATTAGACCTGTTTGTTGTTACACTTCATGTAATACACGCATGCATAAAGTATTCTGCAGACGGGTCCAAGGTCTCTTCGTAACGATACTAGTTTAACGTTTGGAATGCAAGCTCCAAATACGATTGCAATAAAAACTCAAAATTTATTTTTCCAATATTCAGAACACCTTCAGTTTCCTTCGTACAAGTCCTTGGATGAACAAAAATTACAAAGATTCGATTGAAAAAAAAAATATTCTTTTGGAAAACTGGCTCATAATTGTAAAACATGTCTTTTTTTTGGATCACGGAGACGATGATTTGACGCATTTATTATGTTGGTTAGTTTTTTTCATTAACATTAATGTTTTTTATTTTTGTAAAGTAAGTGTCAGGTAATTATTTGTGTCGCCACTTCTATCGTAAGTTCTGAGAAAACACGAGATATACAACTAAGTTTCGCACCGAACTAAGGGTAATTAGAGTTACAGCGTAGATTCTTGTTTGCGGTTTGTTTATTTTGAATTTCGCGCCAAGCCACACGAGAGCTATCTGTTCATAATTTAGCAGCGTAAGACAAGAGGGAAGGCAGTTAGTCATCACCACCCACCGCCAGCTCTTAGGCTACTCTTTTACCAACGAATACAGGGATTGGTCATCACATCATAAAGCCCTCACGGCTGAAAGGTCAGGCATATTTAGTGTGACGGGGATTCGAACCCACGACCTTCAGATTAGGAGTCGAGTGCCTAAACCACCTGGGCAGACTTTTAGAGCCAAGTGTTTATTACCACCAAAACTGGTTTGGCCGTACGTTTGTCATCAAAAGAACAAAATGCATCTTTTCCTGCTCAAGGTGTATAATAAATAGTTATATATACATGTGTGACTATCTTCTATCAGAATGAAAATACTGGACTTGAAGTTGGCGAGATGTGGTTTACGAACTAATTATTGAACTAAACTTAATAAACTATAGTTCATTAAAGATTGCACTGTGTTTATTATAATAATCACGCGTGTAGTGCACTCATTAAGTTTCTTTACACAGCACTGTCATATGACTACAATTTACATTAATACATTACTTTCCAGTGGCCGCAGTTCCCATTATGTGTACTACTTTCCTGAAGTCTGGCACAGCACTATGTCTGCGGACTTACAACCCTAGGAACCCGGTTTCGATACCCGTGTTGGGCAGAGTGCAGATAGCTCTTTGCGCTTAACCACAAACAAACAACACTTTACTGGTGTCTTCTCATCTATTTATTTTACCCCATCTGTTTGGGCCGAGCGCAAATCCTCGTTTGATCTATATAAAAATTAATAGGCCCAGCATGGCCAAGCGTGTTAAGGCGTGCGACTCGTAATCTGAGGGTCGCTGGTTCGCATCCCCGTCGCGTTAAACATGCCCCCCTTTCAACCGTGGGGGCATTATAATGTGACGGTCAATCCCACTATTCGTTGGTAAAAGGGTACCCGGAGAATTGGCGGTGGATGGTGATGACTAGCTGCTTTCTCTCTAGTCTTACACCGCTTAATTAGAGACGGCTAGCGCAGATAGCCCTCGTGAAGTTTTGCGTGAAATTCCAAACAAACCAAATCAATTAATAAAGACACACAGAGTTTTTTCTAAACTATGCTATTGATTTCGTATCGTAATAGATAAGTTGTGAAATTCTGTAAGTTAACAATCAGTGCACAATTTGGAGAAATCGTCTTTCAAAATCAAATGTAGAGGATGAGCGAAATTCAAAAACAAACAAACACAATAAAAATTAATTCACTACTGTGTTGTTTCCTTTATACTTGAAGATTTTGAAGATAATATATCATTATTCATTCTTCTCATCATTTCCTTTTGAAACTTTCCCACGCTTAATTTGGGTAACGTTGTTTTTTCCCCTCAACACAACTCTAATACCTTGCAAGTGGTAAAGGTAAAGTTATTAGGTTTCGAGTTCCTTTACAATGATAATGATAGCTGATAAAGTGCTCAACTAACAGGCCTTCAAGTCGAGGAACTTAGTTTGAAATATTACGCCTTATTTATGTTTCAGTAATACTCACAATATATAATAGTATACAAAGGTTTGAAACATAATCTGCCCCGAAATGTACATCGACATTATGTACATAGGATTCCTGAAATTAGTAGAATGTGTCTCAAAGATTTACTATTGTAAGGTACTCAGTATGCTGAAATTTAATGGGTGGAAGTTAAAATAAACACGTTTTCACCTCTCGGTATATATATATATATATGTATGTGTCCGTTTCTTGGCACAAATAACAATAACAATAAAACGCGTTCCGTGTTATGGGTACGTAATAACCATGATGGTTTGTTTTGAATTTCGCGCAAAGTTATACGAGGGCTTTCTGTGCTAGTCGTCGCTAATTTAGCAGTGTAAGACAAGAGGGAAGGCAGCTAATCATCACCACCCACCGCCAACTTACTCTTTTACCAATGAATTATGGGATTGACGGTCACATTATTATGCCCCCACAGCTGAAAGACGAAAATATTTGGTGTGACGGAGATTCGAACCAGCGACCCATAGATTGGGAGTCAGGTGCTTCCTAACTTATGCGGGGCGATGTTCATCTGTATACATTTAAAAACAATGTTTAGAAGGGATGTCGTCTGAAGATAAAATCACATACAAACATTAAAGTATAATATACAAACCAGAATAAAAAGAATACAGTTAGTTCCAGCTTTTCACATTATCTTACTATAATTTTAAACTGTTGTTCACATGACAACTACCAGAATACACTACAGCGCCTCCTAAGAATTTAATATATTTCAAACGTTTACAAGGTTATTTTTTAATTTCGCTCAAAGCTACACGAGGGCTATCTACGCTAGCAGTCCTCAATTTAGCGGTGTAAGACTAGGGGGAAGGGAGCGAGTCATCACCATCCACCGCCAACTCTTGGGCTACTCTTTTACCAATGAATAGTTGGAACAACCGTAACCTTATAACGTCCCCACTGCCGAGAGGGCGAACATGTTTGATGTGACGGGCATCTTTATATTGCTAGATTAGGGACGGCTAGCGCAGATAGCTCTCGCGTAGTTTTGCGCGAAGTTCATACAAACAAATCTAATTCGGTCTATCCAATCAGCCAACAGATTTTTTTGTCGAAGTTAATAAGTTTAGTCGAACTTTACTCCCCTTTCTCTATCACACCACTCAACTCTATCTTGAGAAGCATTTTTAGTTTTATTTTATGAGTTTTGTTTTACGGAAGTTTCAACTACAGTTGGGGCCGGTCCTGTAATGAATATAAAAGATAGAGAAGAAACAAACCGCTAGGTGTCGGCTTTTTTTGGTTTGTTTGTTTAGAATTAAGCACAAAGCTACTCAATGGGCTATCTGTGCTCTGCCCACCACGGGTATCGAAACCCGGTTTTTAGTGTGTAAGTCCGCAGACATGCCACTGTGCCACTGGGGGGCACTAGGTGTCGGAGAGGTCTTAACAGGACGTTACTGAATTTTAAAATAAATAATATTTAGTGGCGTTTGTTTGCTATCTGAAAATAGTGTAACTTAAAGACAGTACTCTACTTTCGTGAAATACGTCACGATATCAGATTACAGGTGGAATAATGTCATTACAATTCTTTAAATGATATTAAAATTCAGTACACGCTGTACAAAAATGTTATTTTATGGTAATTCTGGGATATTTCTTTACACAAGCGAAGATAATCTTGCGTTTAAAATATATATTTATGAAGGAAATCTAGTAACAATAGTTGGGAGCGCGAAGTGTCTCTGTGGAGCTCAAAATTCCATGCTGGCAAGACTGGTTCAAAACTATTACAGTACTGCGGAATATTCCCCTCCCACTTTCAGCTGCGTGTGTGATAAGAGTGACAGTCAATTCCTTAGCGTGATGAAAAGAATACAAAACTTCCCTAGCAATCAGTGATGTCGAGAAACCCACTTGTTGAGAATTATATATGCAAAAACGGCTCGTTTGGGTTGAGAAAATATTTTAAATAGAAGAGCGAACAACGTTTCGACCTTCTTCGGTCATCGTCAGGTTCACAAAGAAAGAGGTAACTGACCGGAAGCTGACCACATGTTTGGAAGGGGTTGTGTAACTGAGTGTCGCAATGTAGAGGGCGGGGTTAGAGGGAAGGCAGCTAATCATCAACACTCCCGCCAACTCTTGGGCTACTGTATTACCAATGAATAATGGGATTGGCTGATACATGATAACGCCTCCACGGCTAAATGGCCGAGCATGTTTGGTGTTACGGGAAATCGAACCGCAACCCTCGGATTATGAATCGAAGGCATTAAACACCTGGTCCATCCTGATAGGTAGCACCTATGTGTGTGGAGTTACGAGAAATGTATTTAACAAATATAATTGTTTGATTATGGAACAACACAAAACAATATTCATCATCACTATAAAGGGTTTAGAGCAATATTGTGCAAATTTTACAATTCTTATCTTCTCTTTTTTACCTTTCTTACGCTCGCTTTCATAAGATACTCGGATTAAACCTCTGCAAATAAAAAATAATACTTTAAGTCAACAGTTGAAGCGTAAGATTAATCCAATTTACAATTTACCAGTATCTCGGTTTCTTTTTTTTTATTTCGGAATCTCACAGACTGCACATACGATGATATGTGAATAATGTCAAGTCTTTACTTATAGAGTGGTGAAAGCCAGTTTTTGTACGTGGGAAATAATATACGTTATCACCTAAGATATATCACCTGTTTGCCTCAACGTCAAAACAGTGCTGACACCTAGTACTTTGTACTACGTTAAAAACGAGGGCGGGACCAGTGGAATACGTCATCACCCCCCGCGCTCAAGATCGTCAGTATAATGAAGTGGAAACGATGAAGTCATCCTTTATTAATTACCTTATTTAGATACTTAGTTGAAATTGATGATTTGTAATTAATGGTCCATGCATAATGCAAAAACAAACAAACGAAAAATACAGTACATAATTAATTTTTTATTTGTTTTTTATCTGAACAAATCTGCTAAACTTTTATGTTAAATGTCCCGTAACGATGACAAAAGTAGCATATACAACCTAAAAATATGACAGCTATCTAAATATTAAAATATATTGTTTATTCAGTCCGCCATCGCGAGTTCTACCTTATCAAGTCGGATTGTCAGTCTGTTATCATATAGATGCAACCGAATGGCATTCTTTTATTTTCCCAATAAGTTACTAGGATGATTGGTTTGGTTTGTTTTGAATTTCGCGCAAAGCTACACGAGGGCTATCTGCGCTAGCCGTCCCTAATTTAGCAGTGTGGAACTAGAGGGAAGGCAGCTAGTCATCACTGCTCATCGCCAACTCTTGGGCTACTATTTTACCAACAAATAGTGGGATTGACCGTCACATTATAACGCTCCCACTGCTGAAAGTGTGAGCATGTTTAGTGTGACGGAGATTCGAACCAGCGACCCTCAAATTACCAGTCGAGTGCATTAACCACCTGGCTATGCCGGGCCGACATAGAAATATTAATAGTATTTGTAGGAAACTACTCGAGGGCAAACCTGCTGCTTGGTTTTCTGTGGCTTTAGTGCTGAAATTTATAGGTATATAATCGAAGTTGAGTTTTGAGGGAAATATTACAAAGGCGACATATTTAGAAAGAAAAAGTAAATACAGAATTGATCAAAACTGTAATCTTGAGGAAACAAGGTCCACGTGCTGTTGGTGCGTTATAAGAGTGACGGATAAATCCCAGTATTCGATCAGATAAACTTACTTGATTTTAGCTTGACACGGGTCTGCTGTCTACCACAGTCTGTCCCGCTACTTGTGTATCGCTAGCTACATCAGCTGAGTAATCTTGATAGAGCGCCCTCTTTCCAGCTTAAATTAGGATTGGCTCTATTTTAATCACTGGAGTCATTGACCGTTTGACATGTACGTCGCATTAATATCCTTCGTACTGAAGGTATTTTATGTACGAAATTAAGTAAAAGGTATAACTTGTCTTTTGAAAAGCATTTAACCTCGATCACAGGAAAGGGACCCTCTACTTATTGCATAAAAAAGTGGAAATTGACGCCTGAGATGATTCTACGATTCACATGTTTTTGTTTTTTTATTATTTCACTTCTCAAACAAGTCTGTTGCCAACAATAGTATTAAAGATCGTGGGACGGGAGTAGTCTGGTGGCTGGAGTGCTCGGATTGTAAACCTAAGGTTCTATGGTTCGCGAACCGTTGCGCAAACAAACAAAAAAACGTTTTATATTTGGAGCCGTGACATTGTAAGAGTGACATTCAAATCCCATAATTCAATCATACACGAGTAACGTAAGAGCGGCATGTTTTTTTTTATGTTGGCTAACTGTCTTTGCAGATAACCCTTGTAATAAGAAAAACCTTTTAAAATTTTAAAATAAGGGATAGCTTTAGATTGTATCGGTAATTTTAATCTCGAGTTCACATACAGTCTAACTTAATTTGAACTGCCGATCGCAGAAAATGCAGCCAGTCGTGGGGGTTTTGTCTAGTTTTGAGACAAATAATTGCACCGACTGTCACATTTATAACGCGCCCACAACTGAAAGTGCATATCGGTTTCACCAGCGTCACATCTTATTATAATGTGTAAACCATTTTATAGGCTGGTAAAAGCATGACCATAATACATTATACTTGTAATAGGTCACTAGCTCGATTTTGAGTGAAATGCATCACCTGCGATGGATATGACGGACAGAGTGTGGTTGAAATACCACTGCTCTTCTTCTTAAAAATCTCCGAGGTTTACGAATATACAACGCTAAAATCAGGGGTTCGGTCCTCCTCGGTGAATTCAGCAGACATCCCGATGTGGCTTTGCTGTTAGAAAACACACATACTCTTCTTTAAAAAAAACAAACTCTAAGGCACCGAATAAACAACGTCATGTTAAAAAAGATGGTTGTGGTGCTATTATGGCGTAAGGTCGCGGTTTCGAATCCTTGTCACACCAAACATGCTCACCCTTTCAGTCGGGGGTGTTATAATGTGACAGTCAATCCCACTTTTCGTTGGTAAAAGAGTAGCCCAAGAGTTGGTAGCGAGTGGTGATGACTAGCTGCTTTCCCTTTGGTTTTACACTTCTAAATTAGAGACGGCTGGCGCAGATAACCCTCGTGTAGCTTTGTGCGAAATTCAAAACAACCAAACAAACGAACTATTATGGTTTCACTATTACATACATATATGATGTCAACAGAATGTAAGGTGTAAATTTCAAACATAGAAATCCCCCCAATGCTAAAAACCGGGTTTCGATACCTGTGATGCGCAGAACACAAATATCCCATTGTGTAGCTTTGAACTTAACTGCAATCAGATATTCAAACGTAACGAGCGCAGCGTAATTTCATACGATACTCTAACAAAAGACATTTGTATTCGAAGTGATCATTCCAGTTACATACATAGATTTGTAGCGTTTCAGTGAAACCATTGACATTAAAGTTTGTTAAAAAATACAACACACTTGTACTAATGTTGTTTTTGTACTTACGATATCCCTTCACCAGCACCTGGTACAGCCGATATTTCATTCCACGATTCCACGAAGGTCAGCGACCCTGAATACTATCAAGTAAGACACTTTTATCAAGGCAGAAATTCTATTGTAAACATTTAATCTAGAGACGTGTTTTTGCTAGAAACTTTAAAGAAATTAAAATTTCTGACAGTTATACCTTTGGTAAAGTGTATACTTTTTGTCAACGCTGACTGTCCAAGCCTCAAAGATTGTTTGTTTTGAAATTTCGCACAAAGCTACTATCTATGTTGGCCGTCCCTAACTTTGCAGTGTAAGACTAGAGGGAAGGCAGCTAGTCATCACCACCCACCGCCAACTTACTCTTTTACCAATGAATTATGGGATTGACCGTCACATTATACACCCTCACGGCTGGGAGGGCGAGCATGTTTAGCGCGACTGGTATTCGAACCCGCGACCCTCGGATTACGAGTGCACGCCTTAACGCGCTCGGCCATGCCAGGCCAAGCCTTAAAGAAGCGATGCTGATGTGAAATATTATATATGTAAGTACATATACAAAGTGAATTTCTTATTATTATGTGTCGTTAGTGTATGAGTGTTAATCGATAATATGATGGTTATTTTTTGATATCTGTATTTTAGGTATAAACTATTTATTGAAGCCTATTTTTGATATAAAAATATTTTGTTTGTTTGCTTTTTGTGTTGTTTTTTCCTTGTGTAATACACTTTTTGGGGTTCTTCTAAATAAGTCACAAACATTTGAGTTGTACTCGCTGTCGGAGGTTCATGATTGTAAATAAATAAACAAATTACTAAATTGTGTTTAAAATGTGTCATCATGTTACGATGTTTAGAAACTATTGAAAACTCACTAACTTAGTTACGTGTATATTAAATCACATTCCGTACTATCTCTAACACAGTGATGTGGTGTAGTCAAAGTTAGCAACAAAAAACTTATACCTGGAAATCCTTCAGAATTATAGTGAAGAACAAATCAACTATCATGCGAAGACTGTTTTATGTTTATATGTTTTTATGTTTTATATTTTATGTCTATATGCTTTATGTTTTTATGTTTTATACTGCATGTTTCATATTTTATGTTTTACATTTCATGTTTCATATTTTATGTTTATATGTTTTATGTTTCATATTTCATGTTTATATGTTTTATATTTTATGTTTATATGTTTTATGTTTTATCCAAGTGCAAACAAATGAAGAATTAGAAGCTGAAGGGAAGATGTATTATTTGTACGAGAAACAGTTTACTTCTATAGTTGTAAACACGTTACAGTTTACTTCTATAGTTGTAAACACGTTACAGTTTACTTCTATAGTTGTAAGCACGTTTCAGTTTACTTCTATAGTTGTAAACACATTACAGTTTACTTCTATAGTTATAAACACGTTACAGTTTACTTCTATAGTTATAAACACGTTTCACTTCACTTCTATAGTTATAAACACGTTACAGTTTACTTCTATAGTTATAAACACGTTACAGTTTACTTCTATAGTTATAAACACGTTACAGTTCACTTCTATAGTTATAAACACGTTACAGTTTACTTCTATAGATATAAACACGTTACAGTTTACTTCTATAGTTATAAACACGTTACAGTTTACTTCTATAGTTATAAACACGTTTCAGTTCACTTCTATAGTTATAAACACGTTACAGTTTACTTCTATAGATATAAACACGTTACAGTTCACTTCTATAGTTATAAACACGTTACAGTTACTTCTATAGATTATAAACACGTTACAGTTTACTTCTATAGTTATAAAACACGTTACAGTTCACTATCTATAGTTATAAACACGTTTCAGTTTCACTTCTATAGTTATATAACACGTTACAGTTTACTTCTATAGTTATAAACACGTTACAGTTTACTTCTATAGTTATAAGCACGTACAGTTACTTCTATAGATATAACACGTTACAGTTTACTTCTAATAGTTATAAACACGTTACAGTTTACTTCTATAGTTATAACACGTTTCAGTTTACTTCTATAGTTATAAACACGTTAACAGTTTACTTCTATAGTTATAAAACACGTTACAGTTTACTTCTAGAGTTTATAAGCACGTTACAGTTCACTTCTATAGTTATAAACACGTTACAGTTCACTTCTATAGTTATAAACACGTTTCAGTTCACTTCTATAGTTATAAACACGTTACAGTTTACTTCTATAGTTATAAACACGTTACAGTTTACTTCTATAGTTATAAGCACGTTACAGTTTACTTCTATAGTTATAAACACGTTACAGTTCACTTCTATAGTTATAACACGTTTCAGTTCACTTCTATAGTTATAAACACGTTACAGTTTACTTCTATAGATTATAAACACGTTACAGTTTACTTTACTTATAGTTATAAGCACGTTACAGTTTACTTCTATAGATATAAACACGTTACAGTTTACTTCTATAGTTATAAACACGTTACAGTTTACTTCTATAGTTATAAACACGTTACAGTTCACTTCTATAGTTATAAACACGTTACAGTTCACTTCTATAGTTATAAACACGTTACAGTTTACTTCTATAGTTATAAACACGTTACAGTTTACTTCTATAGTTATAAACACGTTTCAGTTCACTTCTATAGTTATAAACACGTTACAGTTTACTTCTATAGTTATAAACACGTTTCAGTTTACTTCTATAGTTATAAACACGTTACAGTTTACTTCTATAGTTATAAACACGTTACAGTTTACTTCTATAGTTATAAACACGTTACAGTTTACTTCTATAGATATAAACACGTTACAGTTTACTTCTATAGTTATAAACACGTTACAGTTCACTTCTATAGTTATAAACACGTTTCAGTTTACTTCTATAGTTATAAACACGTTACAGTTTACTTCTATAGTTATAAACACGTTTCAGTTTACTTCTATAGTTATAAACACGTTACAGTTTACTTCTATAGTTATAAACACGTTACAGTTTACTTCTATAGTTATAAACACGTTTCAGTTCACTTCTATAGTTATAAACACGTTACAGTTTACTTCTATAGTTATAAACACGTTTCAGTTTACTTCTATAGTTATAAACACGTTACAGTTTACTTCTATAGTTATAAACACGTTAGAGTTTACTTCTATAGTTATAAACACGTTACAGTTCACTTCTATAGTTATAAACACGTTTCAGTTTACTTCTATAGTTATAAACACGTTACAGTTTACTTCTATAGTTATAAACACGTTACAGTTTACTTCTATAGTTATAAGCACGTTACAGTTTACTTCTATAGTTATAAGCACGTTACAGTTTACTTCTATAGTTATAAACACGTTACAGTTTACTTCTATAGTTATAAACACGTTACAGTTTACTTCTATAGTTATAAACACGTTACAGTTTACTTCTATAGTTATAAGCACGTTACAGTTTACTTCTATAGATATAAACACGTTACAGTTTACTTCTATAGTTATAAACACGTTACAAGGTTGTCAGCGTTAAAATCTAACGGAAAGAGACGACTCATTTCAACTACTTGTGGGATTGTTATTTCTCTGAGTCTTAAAAATGACTTTACCATTTGAGGATAATGGTTAATGCCTTTTGAAACACATATAAAGGGGACATTCTGCTGACTTGTCTCAAATTTTTGGGTAAAAAAAAAATGGGTTACTTACTATCCGTTGTAGTATAATACTTTTCGTAGTTTGCGAAAGCTGATACTAGATTATTTTTATGTCTGTTAAACTGAATTTTGAATTTCGGCGCAAAGCTACACGAGAGCTATCGCGCTGGCCATCCATAATTTAGCAGTGTAAGACTAGAGGGAAGGAAGCTAGTGATCACCATTCACCGTCAACTCTTGGACTACTAGTTTAACCAACGAATAGTGGGATTGACCGTTACTTTATAACGCCCCCACGGCTGAAAGGGCAAGCATGTTTGGTGTGACGGAGATTGAACCAGCGACCCTCAGATTACGAGTCGAGTGCTTTAACCAACTGGTGATAAAAATGAGATATTTATAAATTATTGTAATATGAAAGTCTTTAGAAAATATATACTGCAGACATACAATAATATCCGTGTTTCTTACACAGATTTCGGCACTTGAAGTGAAAGTGATTTATCGATTTCTGCAGATTATCCTTTTATTTATTTCCATATTTGCTTCGCAGTTTTTAGTCGTGATTCTCAGGTCTAAATAAAGCAAACGACCTTTCTGTATATCAATCCGTATACTTGAAAAAACAAATTACCGGCCATTTAATTGTTATTAAAGTCCGTATGTTGCATAGCAGTGGTTTTTGATAAGACACAATAGACACAGTTCCTAGGACTTACGAAAACTATGGATCCATATAAAGTATTCCTCAATAGTTAATCTCTGGTTTAACTCATACAGCTGTAGGCCTATGAACACAAGGTGCCTTAAGTACTACAATCGTCCTTATGTGGCACTGATGCTGTTTGACAGATGCCGTTATACCCAAAAGCTTCATATGATCATGTCGGACCATATTCCTTTGGAAATCTTATTAAAATATCACACATTAGTTCTCATTCAAACCGCTTGTCGAAGTGATTTTATTAAGCATTAAAAACGTAGTTTTCATGTTAAAAGTTTGATAATGAACCTGAGATATTGGGCAATTCGTATTCTGCTATTTTAGTTCAAATATCAAACGAAAAACAGGCTTAGCGAGGTATTAATGTAAAAATTCCTAAGCATTTTATAAAATGTTAAAATAGGTTGCGTAACACTTACTACGGTGTCTCTAGCTCTCTGAACCGAAATGTGATGTTGCAAGTTTTGTACGTTGATGCTGTCACAGTAATTAAATTATTCTTACAAAAACAGGTACTCATTTTATCAGAATTCTAGCTGCTCCACTATCCTGGATCATACTCTATTGGTATCTCATGTACTTTCTCGTTGAAAAGCTCACTTCAAAGTACCATATTCTAAAATAGACAGCGAACTTTTCCACTGCGAATCAGGGAGTACTTGAGGGGGGTGGTATTATTACCTCCCTTTTATCGGTGGCTCTTCACACTCACAATTCAGATTGAAGTGCAAAGAAATACAATAAATAACGGAACCTGGTACTGGCTTCTTAGAAGACACGGTGTACCAGTAGGGTTTAAAACAAAACAAACAAAAAACGAACCGGTAGCTGGTTTGGAAAGAATTTCATCCTTCGCCACCATAAGTGCCGTGCATAATTCTTCCGTTAAGCATTTCGACCAGTTTCAAAGCCCAGCTGTTTTAAATATGCTATATCGAATACAAAGGGCAGTTTCTGTCTTACAGTTATAACGCCTTCTAATTAAGCTCAACTTTTTTATCTCCACCTTTGAAGTTACAAGATGCAGGTGAATTAAGGTAAGAACAACTATACACGCAAATATGTAGTGTATATGTTTATAATAAGTATAAGTATATGATATGTTAAGAACGCTCGAGGTATGTATTTCTTATGCGCCTGGTACTCGAATACACAGACTATATATAGATGTGTAGTTTTCTCTCTTTCAACCATAGGTTTTTTTTATTCTTGGAATTAATTAGAATACTTAAACAACTGTATTATAAATTCCAATACTAATGGCCCGCCATGACCAGGTGGTTAAGGCACTCGAATCGTAATCCACGGTTTCAAGTCCCCGTCACACAAATCATGCTCGCCCTTTCAGTCGTGGGGGCGTTATAAAGTTACGGTCAATCCCACTATTCGTTGGTAAAAGAGTATCCCAAGGGTTCGTGGCGGGTGGTGATGACTAGCTGACTTCTCAATAGTCTTACACTTCTAAATTAGGAACGGCTAGCGCAGATAGCCCTCATGTAAGCTTTGCGCGAAATTCAAAACAAATCAACCTATACTAATACATACACGTATGCATGCCAATGACAGATTAAAACATTTTGAGTTCTAGATGACATAAGTTAAAGGAAATTAAAAAATAATACAACTTGTAATTTTCCGTTTTGTGTGCATGTGTATTTCGTGCACATCATATCCATTAGTATAAATCATATTTATTCTGGGAATGATTATTTTTTTACAAGCGATGAAATATTCTAATTTAATTTTTTGTGAAATTTAAGATAAGTGATTGGATGTTTTTATTTTGGTCTTTTTTTTTATTGGTTCACATAAATGAACAAAACACCAATGAAAAGGAGGAGGTCGAAAAGACTCGGAAATAATTATAAATTAATTATAAGGAGCTTTAATTAATGAATAATAATTAACAAATCCACGTACATTTAACGATGTGATTTTTAATGACGTGAAACAACATACTTGTACTGTGGTATTAATATTACTCTGGAAGAGGGAGCTACTGTTTCATTGTCTCTATACGGCCACAGTGACTTGTTTAATACTTTTAAACGCCGTCAAATATTTGTTTTTTACAAGTCTTTATCAAATTACCTAAACTTATGAACAAAATGACAACTTTGATAATTTTAATAAGCATTTTTAATTATTGTTAAAGGAACTGTCTTAAAGAGTGTAGAAAGACGAGACTGTCACAACGTTAGGTTTTCTTAGAGTTGTTTAATTTAAGATACGGGTCTAAGGAAACTAACAGAATTTCAATAACTCTTAGTAACTATCTAAATGTGCCTTTCAATTTAAACTGTTTGTTAGCTAGCCATTGGCTCATCGGTAACTCTGACTAGTGAACACTACACAAATAGCCCAATATATAACTTTGAGCGCGACATCAAACAAACAAAAACAAGAGTTTTCATTGGTTATTTGTGGTTGGCAATGCAGATTGTAGTACCTTCTTTGATTTTAAGGTATTTCAGAGTCTCTTGTGAATATGGTTTTTTCTTCTAACGAGAAGTAAGACGTAAATAGTAACCCACTCCTATACACAAGTGCTAACGAAGAAAATAATTCCTCCCTAAATATTCGTTTGTAATCGCTAGGAGAGTGTCAGAACCTAAACCTATGGATGTAAGCTGGCTAATAACATGAGTAAGGATTATTCGAGCATAGTTGATATAGAAATATATTTAAGAGTTCATTAAGATGTTCAGAAACAGGCCTGTTGCTAGTATGTGTGTGTGTGTGAGGGATGGGCAAGAAATGCCCTTGCTATCTCAAATTAATGTTTTCCATTAATCTAAGTTTAGATTTATTTTAGTTCTGGTCCAATCATTATATGTCTCGTTGTTCCCCCTCCCTCTCCCCTAGTTAAGGAAACCTAAAACCGGGTCTGTGTGAAATGTTAATTCAATGGCCCTCGTGTAGTTTTGTGCGAATTTCAAAACAAATCCTTTTTATTTATTATTTTATAATAATCAGTAAAACAGTATTTAATGAGAGTTTTTTCTAAGTACTTTTAATCTAACGTTTATAATTTGTGGAGTTTTTAAAGTTATGTTTTAATCGTTTTTTGTGATACTTTTGAAGTAGTTCGGGATGGGCCCGGCATGGCCAGGTGGGTTAAGGCATTCGACTCGTCATCTGAGGATAGCGGGTTCGAATCCCCGTCACACCAAACATGCTCGCCCTTTCAGCTGTGGGAGCGTTATAATGTGAGTGTCAATCCCACTATTCTTTGATAAAAAAGTAGTCCAAGAGTTGGCGGTGGGTGGTGATGACTAGCTGCCTTCCCTCTAGCCTTACACTGCTAAATTAAGAACGGCTAGCGCAGATAGCCCTTGAGTAGCTTTGCGCGAAATTCAAAACAAACAAACAAACAATGAACTGTTTTGGCTTTGGGTGGTCTTACAGATACGACAGCGCTAACAATCAACCAGAAACTTAAAACACTAAAAATCGAATTTCGATACCTGACGTGTGTAGAACAGTGATCATCCATCGTGTACCTTTGCATTTAACAACTAACAAGCAATGAGTCAAACCAACCATGAACCAGAAAATAGAAGATGCTTTGAATACAGCAATGTTTTGAACGAGAAAGACGATTGGTGGAGCAAGCTGAAATAGACGTCGCCACATTACACATTACATACGAATTCTGTTCTCACAATTTATTTTATTTTAGTTTATTCATTTTCTTATCGTCTGTTTCTCTCTCGCTCTTTGCCTAAAAAGATTTACCAGTTATTTTATAAACGTATACGTGTATTTGTTCTGTTACGTTACGACGTTTCAATTTCGTCACCAGAGTAACTGCCAACGTTCCCTTTTTGGTATTTAAGTAAAATCAAAGTAGGTCACCATCCTGCATCCACGAGATATTTTATTAGACGCTGTTATATCTTACACCTCCCATAGTTTTTATAAGTACGTTGACATGAAACCGGTTTCGGTTTCGGATGAAAGCGGACGAGGGAGTTGAATGTGGCCTATTTTATCTTCGAGTAATAAAAACGTAAAACTTTGAAGGGCAAAGAGGAAAAACTACAGCCTTGCTCTTTCGGTCTTAAAGACGTTGATCCAAGCAGTAATTCAAATCTTATTTTCCTTCCTCGTGTACAAAAGACTGCAGGAAGGTTATATCTAAACTTTCCCTTTTTAAAAAAAAAACTTAAATTGAGCCCCAGCATGGTCACATGGTTAAGGAACTCGACTCGTAATTTGAGGGTCGTGAGCTCGAATTCGCGTCACACCAAAAATGCTCGCCCTTTCAGCCGTTGGGGCGTTATAAAGTTACGATTAATCCCACTATTCTGCAGTAAAATATTAGCCCAAGAATTGGCGGTAAGGTGTTGATGATTGACTGTTTTCACTTTAGTCTTACACTGTTAAATTAAGGACAGCTAGGACAGATAATCCGATCGTCAGGGCGGACTGTCAGCCCCATTACTTATGGCTAATTAATATGCTTGAGGAGGTTTAATACTGACCTCAAAGGTTTGGTTCAGGTGGTGTCACAGCTAGTAGAGATAACACACTTTGTAGCTTCGCGAATAACTAAGGTAAATTCGAATGAATGCATGGTTGCAGCTTCGAATTCCCGTCTCACAAAATATGCTTGCCATTTAAGCGTGGAGGCATTATAATGTTACAGTCAATCCCACCATTCATTGATAAAAGAGTAGCCCAAGAGTTGACGGTGGGCGGTGATGAATAACTGCCTTCTTTCTTGCGTTACACTTCTAAATTAGAGACGACCAGCGTTGATAGTCATAGTGTAGCTTTGCGCGAAATTTAGAACAAACTAATCGAAAGAATGGTGTTAAAAACACATGATGGGTTATGTTAGCAAAAAACTTTATTAATACCAGCGATAGATAACCCAAACGTAGGTAGCATGGACTGTAACAGTAAATACTTTCTTAATGTACCAACTCGCTATCGGGAAAGCTTTAAAGCTGTCTTACACACCAATAAAATATTTATCTTCGTTGTAATCGACCCCTTCACATCAGTGTTACGAAGGACGAACCCCTTTCCGCCCCAATAGTTGCACAAATAGAGTATGATGTGCGGTACCGTGAGCCCCATGTGACTCAATTTTCTCTGACAACCCTATTGGACGAAATACAGAACAACAAAAACAGGTATCTTGTATGGATACTGCTGAGTCATCTGCCCAACCAAGACTCGAAATTACAAAGAAACAACTATTGCGTGCGTTATAATTCTTCTTGAATCTCTGATAAGCTAATGTATCAACTTTAACATTTCTTTATCTTTTCATTGATTGAACGAATGAAAAGTCTGTTTTTATACAGACCCCGCTGGCAAAATAAAAATAAAGTTCGATATTTAAGTATTGTTTGTATTTTGAATTTCGCACAAAGCTTCTCGAGGTCTATCTGTGCTAGACCCTAATTTAGCAGTGTAAGACTAGAGGGAAGGCGCTAGTCACCACCACCCACCACCAACTCTTGGGCTACTCTTTCATCAACGAAAAGTGGGATTGATCGTCAAATTATAACGTCCCCACACCTGAAAGAGCGACCATGTTTCAGTTGAGGGGGATTCGAGCCCGTGACCTTTGGAGTACGAGTGAAGCGCCCTAACCCCCTTGTCAAATCGGGCCGTGAGATTATTCCTGTTTTATTACATTCAAATCTAAGTGTCCGTGGCCCAGAACAACAAAACATGAAAACCCAGTAGAATAAATAAATATCAACTCTAGTATTTAAAAGTGTTCACATTAAGATTCTATAGAAAACATAAAAAGCATACCTTTGGGAATCCACATATTTCTTTTTCCAGTATAGTAATGTCAAATTGTGAAGTAGTAAAAAAACACGTGTAAAGTACATAAGCCGAATAAATAAATAAATAATTATTTTTCTCATTTTCAGAGAAGTGGGGGGCAAGTGTGGATAAATACTATCATATATTCAATGAAACTGCATATGCGTGTAGGCTCATAATATTCGAGTCGTCTATTTTTAATATAACATTTGCTATGTGTCACTTTTTAGACTCGTCGACCGTTTCAACTTTTCACGTTGTTATAAACACGGAAAACAAGTATCTAGATATTAATTTTACTTCGTTATAAACACGGTTTACCAAGTATCTAGATATTAATTTTACTTTATTATAAACACGGTATACAAGTATCTAGATATTAATTTTACTTTATTATAAACACGGTATACAAGTACCTAGATATTAATTTTACTTTATTATAAACACGGTATACAAGTACCTAGATATTAATTTTACTTTGTTATAAACACGGTATACAAGTACCTAGATATTAATTTTACTTTATTATAAACACGGTATACAAGTACTAGATATTAATTTTACTTTTTATAAACACGGTATACAAGTATCTAGATATTAATTTTACTTTATATAACACGGTTTACTATCAGATATAATTTATTTATTATTAATAACACGGTATACAGTATCTAGATATTATTTTACTTTATTATAAACACGGTATACAAGTATCTAGATATTAATTTTACTTTATTATAAACACGGTATACAAGTACCTAGATATTAATTTTACTTTATTATAAACACGGTATACAAGTTTCTATATATTGATTTTACTTTGTTATAAACACGGTATACAAGTATCTAGATATTAATTTTACTTTATTATAAACACGGTATACAAGTTTCTATATATTGATTTTACTTTGTTATAAACACGGTATACAAGTATCTAGATATTAATTTTACTTTGTTATAAACACGGTATACAAGTATCTAGATATTGATTTTACTTTGTTATAAACACGGTATACAAGTATCTAGATATTAATTTTACTTTGTTATAAACACGGTATACAAGTATCTAGATAGTAATTTTACTTTATTATAAACACGGTATACAAGTATCTAGATATTGATTTTACTTTGTTATAAACCGGTATACAAGTACTAGATATTAATTTTACTTTGTTATAAACACAGGTTTACCAGTATCTAGATATTAATTTTACTTTGTTATAAACACGGTTTACAAGTATCTAGATATTAATTTTACTTTGTTATAAACACGGAACAAGTATCTAGATATTAATTTTACTTTGTTATAAACACGGTATACAAGTATCTAGATATTAATTTTACTTTGTTATAAACACGGTATACAAGTATCTAGATATTAATTTTACTTTGTTATAAACACGGTATACAATATCTAGATATTAATTTTACTTTATAAACACGGTATACAAGTATCTAGATATTAATTTTACTTTGTTATAAACACGGTATACAAGTACTAGATATTAATTTTACTTGTTATAAACACGGTATACAAGTACCAATATTAATTTTACTTTGTTATAAACACGGTTACAAGTATCTAGATATTAATTTTACTTTGTTATAAACACGGATACAAGTATCTAGATATTAATTTTACTTTGTTATAAACACGGATACAAGCATCTAGATATTAATTTTACTTTGTTATAAACACGGTATACAAGTATCTAGATATTAATTTTACTTGTTATAAACACGGTTTACAAGTATCTAGATATTAATTTTACTTCGTTATAAACACGGTTACAAGTACCAGATATTAATTTTACTTTGTTATAAACACGGTTTACAAGTATCTAGATATTAATTTTACTTTGTTATAAACACGGTATAAGTATCTAGATATTAATTTTACTTTGTTATAAACACGGTATACAAGTATCTAGATATTAATTTTACTTTGTTATAAACACGGTATACAAGTATCTAGATATTAATTTTACTTTGTTATAAACACGGTTACCAGTATCTAGATATAATTTTACTTTGTTATAAACACGGATACAAGTATCTAGATATTAATTTTACTTTGTTATAAACACGGTTTACCAAGTATCTAGATATTGATTTTACTTTGTTATAAACACGGGATACCAAGTACCAAAATGTTAATTTTACTTTGTTATAAACACGGAATACAAGTATCTAGATATTAATTTTACTTTATTATAAACACGGAATACAAGTATCTAGATATTAATTTTACTTTGTTATAAACACGGTATACAAGTATCTAGATATTAATTTTACTTTTATAAACACGGTATACAAGTATCTAGATATTAATTTTACTTTGTTATAAACACGGTATACAAGTATCTAGATATTAATTTTACTTTGTTATAAACACGGTATACAAGTATCTAGATATTAATTTTACTTTGTTATAAACACGGTATACAAGTATCTAGATATTAATTTTACTTTGTTATAAACACGGTATACAAGTACCTAGATATTAATTTTACTTTGTTATAAACACGGTATACAAGTACCTAGATATTAATTTTACTTTGTTATAAACACGGTATACAAGTATCTAGATATTGATTTTACTTTATTATAAACACGGTATACAAGTATCTAGATATTGATTTTACTTTGTTATAAACACGGTATACAAGTACCTAGATATTAATTTTACTTTGTTATAAACACGGTATACAAGTATCTAGATATTGATTTTACTTTGTTATAAACACGGAATACAAGTATCTAGATATTAATTTTACTTTGTTATAAACACGGTATACAAGTATCTAGATATTAATTTTACTTTATTATAAACACGGTATACAAGTATCTAGATATTAAATACTGAAATCAGAGACAAGAACCTTCGTGATTTTGACACAAACCTTATTTCAGCACTAAACATGCGTCACGTAATGAACTTGCAAGGTAATTGTAACAAAGGAGTTTGTCATATTCCAACTCTTTTTTATCAGGAAAACCATAGAGACATGACAATGACATAACGACATTTTCTCTTGGGTATAGCAAGTCATTTTTGGGTAATCAATCATCAAATGTAGGTCGAAAATTATTTGCTTAGTAAATTTTGATGTATTTTTATTCCTTTATCCCGACCACACCACTTTTGACCTTCCCGAGGTCCACGTGCCACCATATTGCTGGGGAGAAAATGCTTAAGGAAGTTGCTTAAGGAACTATTTAGTTGTATACAAACTGCCATCGCGTATCGTAACATACACATGTATAACATGGTCCTACATGGAAAAATAACATTTATATATGTATATGTGGTGGGCTTTGAGAGTCTGTCTCCGCACTCTAACCTTTTATTTTGTCTTCTGCAACAAATATCGTCTCCCGATGAGGACAGGCGGTAAGTTAATGAACCTACAACGCTGAAATCCGGTGATCGATTCCTTGCGGCGAACACAGAAGGTTACCAACCCTTTGTGGCTATGCTTTAAAACAAACAAAAAAGCAGTCTATGCACGCACACTCACACACTTTGTTTGCCAATCTCAGATGCCCTGCTCGACCGATTTGGTGTCCTCCTGTGACCTAGTAAGGTGACCCATATGTCTTAAAACCTGCTCGATAGTGTTGTAATAATTAAACTTTATATTTTTATGGATACGTTCACCAGTGGAACGAAAGTGAGTTATCGTTAAAACACGACACATTCAACCTTCCACCAGTCTTGTATGTTTGTTCGCTCCTACTCCGTGTTTGTTCACAAACATTTTGAAATAACCCTAATATTAGTACCCTTCACCGAAGGTCTACTTTTCGAAGCATCAGAAACTTTATTTGTTGTTGATTTTTAACCTACGTAACGTTAACATACCCCTTGTACTCTGTGCATCGAGTTTCGAACTCCGAGTCTTAGAGTTATAAGCCCCAAGGTTTCGCTCTGAGCCACTGCTGGGAGGGGAAAGCACTATCTATAAGGTTAGATATGCCTGAGATTCGCGATTCGAAACTAACTCTTAAAACAAAAGGTTAAAAACTTCCTCGTACAGTGTGTTGCTAAGAGAGAGTAAGTAAGAGCTATGACACTGAAAGCACGGTGAGTGATTATGATTTGATATATACCTAACCACGTTCGATTAAACTGAGAGAAACATCAGTCTATGTTAGTTACAACGACGTTGTAAGGTTGTGACGTGTTTTGTGTGTGTGTTCTTTTTAATTTCAAGATTCAGACACTATCGGATAGGCGAGAGAAGTCGTAGAACTTAAAATGATCAGATCAGTCACTTACATAGCAATATAACAGGGGTATATAAAAACACTCTGGAAACTACATTATGAAAACTAGTGGTTAAGAAGTGTGATCCCGGTGGTTAGCGTGCTAGACTTTGGAGATTATATATACAGATCTTTTTGTGGATATATATGCTTACATGGGTGACGATCAAGTCCTATTATTGGTAAGACAATAGTAGCACTCTGGTTTATTCTTTCAAAACTAGGAACGCATAAGACAGGAAGCTTGTTATTATCTTTCAATGAACGCCCGGAAACAAACACAGTATTATATATAAGACGCGCCATCTTTTGGCGAAATGTTACAATAATCATTACTGTAGATATATGAAAGGGAGAAAAAAAAGAAGAAAGTGGGTTGGCGATTAGTTTACGAACTTTTAAGGGCAAAATACAGGTTTAGATTCTGCGCGATGCAGGTAACCTATTGTGTAGCTTTACACAAAGAAAAACAATAAAACAGTATTAAAAGGTAAGCCAATGATATTCTAAAGGGAAGCAAACTTACAAATATTTAGAAAGTTTGAATCATTTATGAAAAAAACTATATAGAAATTACCAAATCTATTATTTTTTCATTTACTCACCAGGTTGTTGTTTTGAATTAAGCACAAAGCTACACAATGGGCTATCTATGCTCTGCCCACCACGGGTATCGAAACTCGGATTTTAGCGTGTAAGTCCGCAGACATACCGCGGAGCCACTGGGGGGCTACTCACCAGGTGTAGATATGAAGTATGAATGTCACCATCATGGAAGAACGATTTAAATGCTCGAATAAAACAATAAGATTTCTGGTGCTCCAGGTGATGGTTCTATTCGTTGGTAAAAAAGTATCCCAACAGTTGGCGGTGGGTGGTGATGACTAGCTGCCTTCCCTCTAGTCTTACACTACTAAATTAGGGACGTGTAGCTTTGCGCGAAATTCAGAAAACAAAACAAACAGATAGTGACACTTGATGTTAAAAAACAAATGTGGAAGGATTTTAACTGCGTATTAATATGTATATTTCTCCACAAAGAATAACATATGTTTTAATTATTTTTATTTTGTTTTAGTTTCACTGGATAATTCTGTCGACTAGCAGTTGGTTGTTGTCGTAATTTCAGGCAAAATCTGCTAGAGAGATAAATGTGCTAGCCCTCTTAATATTGAAGAGATGGATTAGAGGGAAGGTAACTAATCAATACTACACTAGAATGCTTTCTTGTAGATTTGCGCGAAATTCAAAACAAACTAAAAAGAATTGGCTAGTTTTGATGAACCAGCGAATAAACCAAATAGCTACCGACCAATCAGCCTGACCAGCTGTGTTGGCAAAATTCTTGAAAGAATAATAAGTAATAGACTCTCCACATTCTTGGAGATAACATCAAAATTACCAGAAGAACAGAATGGATTCAGAAAATTTTAACAAACGACAGACCATTTAATAAGATTAACTGAAACCATAATTGATAGTTTCAACAAAAACGAATGTACAGTCGCTTGCTTCCTCGATATCGAGAAAGCATTCGACACCGTTTGGCACGACGGTCTAAGGTTCCGAATGAATGAAATGGAACTACCGCGAGGAATTATTCGCTGGTTATCTAACTTTTTGGAAAACAGAAAATGTAGAGTAAACGTAGAAGGAACTTTTTCCGAATACTTTACTCCACTAGCTGGTGTCCCATAGGGAGGGGTGGTTAGCCCTATACTCTTCATCATGTATGTAAACAATATGCCATTGAAGGATCCAAATCATGGATTCTCATCACAGTTCGCAGATGATGTGGCAATCTGGAAAAGTGCTGCAACACCCACGATAGCAGCTACAAACATACAACCACAATTAAATAGAATTAGTGAATACTGTGAAAAATATAGAATTAAAATAAACACAGCAAAAACTCAGCTCGTAGTCTTTACGAAATCGACAAAACACAAAAACAACAGCTAGAAATATATATGAATGGCACTCTACTCCAGATTGCCCAATCAGCAAAATTTTTAGGTTTGACTTATGATTCAAAATTAACTTGGATCAATCATGTCAACGAAATTAAAAATAAAATTTAGCGAAGAACCAACTATGTAAGGAGTCTAACTGGTAAACACAGTGGAGCATCTACAGATAACATTTTGAAAATATACAAAACATATATTAGACCAGTAATAGACTATGCAGCTCCAGCATGGGTAACTGTAAGTAATAAAACAATTAAAACTAAACTACAAACAATCCAAAACACACTTCTCACAACTGCATACAGAGTCCCGAGATCAGTATCATCTAAATTCATTCATAAATACTCGAACATACCAACCATATCAGATAGACTCCTAAATATTGCAATTAGATATTTTAACAAAAATTGGATGAAAAATGATTTATTATGCGAACTAGACAGGTACCTCATACATGATGAAGAAAATCCTAAATATCTCTCCCCAATTAACATATATTTTAAATATAAAGAAAAATAAATTAAAGTAAAATATGTATGTATATAAACTTTAAATCGTATATTTATAGTTTACATATTTATGTATTTAAAAAAATAATAAAAATAAATAAATAAATTGCCACCAGCTAACTTGACCTACTGTGAATTATATAAACATTTAAAACAGAATAATAGACTATAAATGGGCATTGCCCTGAGAAGGACCTAACATACAAACAGTTAGGGAAAATAAGTTCAGGAAGGAGGAAGAGGTCAAAGAGAACCTGACCCTCCAGGGCAAAATACCCAAATACCATTGATCCATTGGTTTTGATGAATCTACCACTTGTGAACTAACACCAAATTCAGTATGATAACAATTTCGCTCAAGTTAAGATAAAAATTAATTATTCGCGAAGACTTTAGTGTTGAAGATTTTCACTAGATTCGAATAATTTTTACGGAAATAAGATAAGTGAATTCCTAATGTTTCTCGTTGTAACTAAGAAAGGTTTTTGGTAAAATATATTCGCGACTTCTCCTTTTAGGAATTTTTTAGACTGAATTCCAATGTGCGTGTGTAAGTATATTATTAACTTTATGTATTGAACAAATTACTAGATAAGTAAAATTTGAATTTAATTATAGAACTATCTCTTTCTAAAGAGTTGTCTATTGTTATTTTTTTAATTTCGCGCAAAGCTACTCGTGGGGGCTATCTGCGCTAGTCGTCCCTAATTTAGCAGTGTAAGACTAGAGAGAAGGCAGCTAGTCATCACCACCCACCGCCAACTCTTAGGCAACTCTTTTACCAACGAATAGTGGAATTGATACTCACATTATAACGCTCCCACAGCTGAAAGGGCGAGCATGTTTAGTGTGAGAAGGATTCGAATCCGCGACCCACAGATTACGAGTCGAACGCTTTAACCCACCTGACCATGCCGAGCCTTTTCTAAAGAGACATTTGTTGGTTGGATGTGAAGTTTGTAAATCTCTTCAACGAATTGTTTAAAATGTTTGCAGATCTGTTGGGTTAAGATATTGTTTTTGTTAAGCACACTTTTATAGAAACTTGTGTGGTTAAGTTTAATATCATTCTGCAATATTAGAAAAAAATACGTTGAGAATGCAGCATTTTCCATCCATAGCGTCCTCTGATGAGGAAGTTGTGAACAAATTTTATAGAATTGAAATTTCCAACCTAAAAGAAAGCAGATTGTAAGAGCTTTTGGATCAAGAAACAATCGTCCCTTCTTTTGAAAGGCAGCCAACAACACCTGCCGCCACAATGACTTTGTCCAGGTCTTTGAACCTAAAATGGGGTTGACTGTCACTTTTGTAACAATCCCACAGCAGCAAATTCAGAGCGTGCCCAATAATATGATGTCACTAACTTTGGTCTGACGACCCATAGTCCAATACGACAATCATTGACCCAAGCTCATTTCATTTTATGAAGCCTTTAGCTTTGCATACATTTAAAAGTTATGTTACATGCTGAAACCAATGATTTTGTTTGTTTGTTTGTTTTGGAATTTCGCACAAAGCTACTCGAGAGCTATCTGTGCTAGCCGTCCCTAATTTAGCAGTGTAAGACTAGAGGGAAGGCAGCTAGTCATCACCACCTACTGCCAACTCTTGGGCTACTCTTTTACCAACGAATAGTGGGATTAACCGTAAATTTATAACGCCCCACGGCTGAAAGAGCGAGCATGTTTGGTGCAATGGGAATTCGAACCCTCGATCTTCGGATTACGAGTCGAGTGCTTTGACCACCTGGCCGTTTCGGGCCGCTTGGGAATAAACAAATCCACTTGAATTTTGATAATTAATACAGAAAATACAGAAGATTTGATATTCAAAGTATAGCAGAAATACTCGCACGTTTGTTATTAAGTAGAGAGCGTTCGATTATGAAGAAATCTAAAAAAGAATAGAACACTTAATTTACAAAAACTTGTCGTTTTTTTTCTTTCTCTTTAATAACCTATTTTACCAAACATAAATGTTATGAACTTGGACGTTTTATTATCGTTTCAGAGCAAACTTATTGGGATAAAAGTAATTATAACGTACTGGAAACAGGCACATATTAAATGTGTATGAAAAAGTTAATTTAATATTGCTGGAAACTCTTTTAAAGTCATTGTATTGTTATTTGTCTAGGGGAGCTTTGCTTTTAATGTCGAGTGTTAAGAGCATGTCAGTGATGAATAGAATTTTCTTGTAAGTGTGGGAAACAATGTTAACACAGCTAAAACTAGGTTTAGTTTACTTGTGGTCTTTGATGTTGAAGTTTAGTTTATAACTTGAAAAGGTTTAGCAGCACAAAATAAAAGAATAATTTAACATCTCTCTGATTTTTATTATTGAAATTTGGTCTATAAGTGAAAATGATTTACTCACACGAACCTAGAAATTAGTTTAACATTTATGTACTTTGATATACAACTTTTGTTTTAAACTAATTAACTGAACCTTGTGTAACACTGTTCAATGACTTTTGGGTTTCTTGATCTTTTATACAAAAGTAATTATTCTGTAAAGTATAACGAAAATGCTGTCCTCAGCTAACTAGTTCGATGTCCGTGTGACCTTTACTTGTAAGTTGTTGTTGTTTTGTATAAAGTCCAAAGCTACAAAATGGGCTATCTGTGCTCTGCCCACCACGGGTATCGAAACCTGGTTTTTAGCGTTCCAAGTCCACAGACATTCTGCTGAGCCGCTGGGGGGCAGCTGTATTTTAGAATAAGCCAAGTTTCTTGAACATTGCGAAAGTACTGTAAATAAGAAGTGAAGAAACTGGCTGAGAACAAATGTCCTTCGAGAAATGCAGAGATGGGTTAAAAAGATAAAAAATGACAAATCCGACTCCTTGATCGATGTTTTTATTTAATGCGCATGGAAAAGTATCGTTTATTCTCGAGACATTACATGGAAACAGTAAACTAAGCTGCTTACAAAAAGTATACGTCATCTCAGAATCTTGTAATTATTAAACAGAAACAAACACGTAACTACCCCACTCGCCCACGTAATGATAACATCGCGTATGTAGTAGGTTGTATGACAACCGTGAATTTTTCTGCGAAGCTAAGTTGGCGTTTCACTATATGTTCTACTTCGCAATGAAAAGTAATCAGTTCTTACCAGGTGATAAGGACACGTGTGTGTGTCTATAACTTTTGTTTTGCCAGGAAATCACGCTCATAAGCACATATTCATAAGCGTGACTAGCAAGAACTACATGTATAAAACAAGTATGTGCTCTTATAAATTTTATGACCAATGGGAATGTAAACGTTTATCCATATTATGACAGTTCAGATTCTCGACCACTTTCCGTTGTTTATTGTTTTGCAATATGACAATCCAATTTTGTATCTTTAACTATCGTATAGCTCGTCAAAAATGGCGGGGCAACTGCTGCGTCCCCACAGTTTACCTTAGTCTTGCATTTTATAGCTAACTGAAATAAATACATTTTTTTGAAATCATGTTTCACCAGATTAAATTGGTTTATTTTTTAGTAAAAACGTTGGTAATACAACACAAAATAATTTAATTCAGACACGCTTTAAATTTAAAATTGAATCGATATTTTTATTTTCGTGATAAATTTTATACACTTGGCTCTAGACCAGGTGATCCCACACTACGTCTTTACTTTAGGCTTATAATACTAACACTCACAACACTTATAAGGTTTCAAAGCACAAATATGCATAAACGGCACTCTTTTACTTTCGTCACTAAAATTATAATGGGCATACAGTTAGCGAACTATTATATCAGGATAAATGCATTATGGGTTTACGACTCCTTTTTCGAGAAATCAAGTGTGACGTGACTTTACTTTTGTAATGCCAGTTACATTAGAGTAATTTGCTTTATGTTTAACTGTTTTCTTGAGGTATGACTGTGCGCTTACAATTGAAAAAAATTTTCCAAAATTGTAGGCTTCTTTAGGTTATTTGCACTGTGCTCATCGCGAGAATTCGTACGCTGGATTTTAAAGTTAAAAATCTTCTTGCTTGTCGCTATGCTAACATCATGCCTTAAAAGTTATTCAATAAAACTGAAATGAAAACGAAAATTCTGTACAGGTATGAAACACAACAACTTTTCAGTGAAACATTATATGATTCGGCATGGCCAGGTGGTTAAGGCACTCGACTCGTGACACCAAGCATGCTCTCGCTTTCAGCTGTGGGGACATTATAATGTGACGATCAATCTCACTATTCGTTGGTAAAAGAGTAGCCCAAGATTTGGCGGTGGGTGGTGATGACTAGTTGCCTTCCCTCTAGTCTTAAGCTGCTAAATTATGAACGGCTAGCGCAGATAACCCTCGTTTAGCTTTGCAGGAAATTCAAGAAAACAAACAGAATATTACTTAAAGAAGTCAGTGATAAGTTCATGGGTTTTACAACGCTAAAATCAGGGGTTCGATTCCCCTCGGTGGGCTGAGCAGATGGCCCTTTGTGGCTTTGCTATACGAAAAACACACACACACACGTTAAAACTTTAACATACAGGGTCAGTTTTCCCACGGTGGACGAGGCGCATATCGACCATCGTGTAAGCTCTGTTCTAATACAGAAAAAACATAATTTATTTGCTTAAATATTTACTTGCATAGAAAAGGAATAATAACAATTATCTGGGGAATAAAGTGATGTGCCAAGGAAAACATTAATATCAGCACTAAAAGAACTGTCGGTAAATTAACTTACCAGAATTTGTGGCTCTTTTTGTAAATGTAGTTGTTGCTACATCACAGTTAAGCACAAAATTACACAATTTGCTATTTGTGCTGTGCTCAGAACAGATATCAAAACCCTGTTTCTAGAGTGACAAACCTTTAGAATTACTTCTGAGTCTCTGTAGGGGGGGAGGTAATATAGGTTCTAGATGTGTTTTATTAACACCGCCCTGTCAAAGTTATATACAAAGTATATGAAGGGAGAGATGAGCAGTTTCGTTATATTCAATATTGTTCGAAGAGTGTAAGTCGTACAAATAATAAGCTAAACCTATGGAAAATAGAAAGAAAAAAAGACAATAAAGATAATGCATGCCACAACACTGTTGATATTTAAAACACATACAATAGTTTATGTGCAAATGTGCTAAACGGCTGTGACGGAAATCCTTTAGGTTCAGGTACAGCGTACTGTTTAACTTTCGATCACAGAATCCCCCTAGTGACACAGCGGTATGTCTGCATATTCACGACGCTAGAAATTGAGTTTGATATCCGTGGTAGGGAGAGCACGGATACCCAATCGTGCAGCTTTGTGCTTAATTACAAATAAACTGATCACAGCGAGGAAAGTTATTCAGTCAGTAGGTCTCGGCGTCACGAGGGCTTTGACTAGCAACAAATAGAATGACAGTATTGACTTTCTTTTATTACACCCTCAGCTGAAACTGTGAAGAGTAGCGCGTTAAGTGGTATCGAGTGGCAAACCTTGGATCTTTTCGGAAGCCTCATACGCTAACGAGCGGTCCAGATAATCAACTATTTATTAAAGTAAATCAAACTTTAGTTATACAGTAAATAGACCGAACTATTCGAGAAATGTGTCCATGAGCAAACCTGATAACCACACGAACGAACGTTTTTTAATTTCTTGGTGTAATTGTCTTCCAACGAATTTCACTGCGAACAGTTATTGTCTGTCTAATTGTACTGTTCAGTTTCACGCCAGGATACTCGAAGGCTATCTACACTATCGATCCATAATTTTGAAGTGAAAGAATAAAAGGAAGATGGTTAGTCAACACCACCTGCGTCAACTCTCCAGTTACTCTTTATCCTCGTCACACCAAGGATGCTCGCCCTTTCAGCCGTGGGGGCGTTATAATTATACGCTCAATCCCACTATTTGTTGCTAAAAGAGTAGCCTAAGAGTTGACGGTGGGTGGTGATGACTAGCTGCCTTCCCTCTAGTCTAACGCTGCAAAATTATGAACGGTTAGCGCAGAGAGCTCTCGTGAAGCTTTGCGCGAAATTCGAAAGAAACCAACGAATGATGGGATTGACCGTTCCATTATAACGCTCCACGCGCTGAAAGGACAAGCACGTTCTAGAACGATACGCTATCTCGCATTCCTCTGATTGCAGGTCTAGTTCTCTAAACCACTAGGCCGTTAAGAGTGAAATAGACACAAGTAGAATAGAGACGCGTCCATTTTTTTTCTTATATATTAATATGCCAAATACGATATTGTGCATTATTGTGGTATTCAATATTATGATAATATTTTCTTTGATGAATATTCATTTCGGAAATCATGTCGCTCTGTACAAAATTATGTGCAAAATCGTAACGTGAAACTCTCCCGAATTTTGGACAGAATTATTAGCAATGACAAAATAAAAACCAAAAGCACCATTGACAGACTTCTCGTCACATAAAATAGTGTTTTAACCTGAACGACACTTTATACGTCACGTGTACTAGATAGCTAGTTTAAGACCTTCCATTTATGGTTCATGCCTGGAATTTTCCAATTTAGAACTGATGATCAGAGAGAGATATCAGTTAGCACCGCGTGCCATCTATGAGACTACTGTTAACCAAACAAACGATATTTTGATAACTTCGTCACTTCCGGAAATAGTAATTCGTTTAAAAAGACATATCGCGGGTCGAACTCTGGGTCTTCCAGGTGATAGCCTGGCGCGCGAACCACCTGGTTACGCCCGGCCCATGTCGCGATAAAAGAATGAAAAGAATAAATTTCCACTTGGTGAAATACTAGTTTTATCGACGTGTTGTCAGCAGAACCGAAGAGAGGCGAGTGTTGCTCTCACGTGTCGTTGCTACGGGTGACCTTGTTTACCGTGTTACAGAGTGGATAAAGAAGTGTAATTGGCCGAAACTAGGGCAGCATCCCTATATGCTAACGAACTTGAGGTTTCAATTGGTTATTTGACTGCCAGCTTCTATGGACAGGACTGTATACAGTTCTAGGTGTACTCGACGAATTGTATAGCCTTCGTCTCGTGACGTCACTTTCCGAACGGGGACGCACCCCATCAGTATTGTGCCTGACACGTTCCTTCCGCCGCGGGTAAAGGTTTGAAGGGAGGAGACAAAATAGTACGAACGAGCTACTGTAATACCTGTGACGAAGGGCCACCACTGGGCGTTTTCCGAACCATACAGTTCTATACGCATTTCGGACGTTAAAAGCAGGTCACTACGGCGAAAGTAGAATATTGTCTGCCTCGTAACCAGATTAGAGAGGTGCGAACAGCTGAGAATCGTCAAAACAGTAAAGAGTGTGCGAGGAAACTCGTTGAGAAGCACGTGGCGCGCTCAGCACCCTGCTGACTTATTGACACACGCGCGATCACGTTCAATTTCGAAGTGTTGCAAACCTGTTCGTCATTTCATATCAAACACTTTCAAGAAGAAAGGTGAGTTTTTGTTTGTTTCGTTAACTGTGCACTTTTGATCGTATTCAAAAACAGCCTTCTCT